>OY284413.1:211337733-211937733 GCA_958301585.1 Merodon equestris | reverse complement strand
TGCATCGTTGGTCAATACAGGAGGCATGATATATCTCCGAACAATTGCTTGCTTACGCAGATGTTATTGACTGGAAGAACCCAGCGAGTAATCGATGAAAAGTTTGAGAGAATTAGAGCAGAAGCAGCTAAAGTGGGTCCGATGGTAAATGAGGGCAAAACCAAATATATGCTGTCATCAAAGAAAGACGCGCTAGTCCGTAATTTATGTTCACTTGCTTCAAAGCAGACGAGAATTTTGTATACCTTGGGTCACTTGTGACAAGCGGCAACAACGCCAGCGGTAAGATCAGACGCAGAACACTTTTTCCAAACGCTGCTCCTTCAGAGTCAAATAGCAATTACGACAAATTATGACAAAATTAAGATAACCGTTTACAAAATTTGAAGTCTTTAATTTTAGCGCACTCTTGGCCGTGGAAAACAAACGCAAACTTTAAGTGTAATTGGTTTATTTCTTCAGACCAAGAAAAAACAAAGATAAACTTAAATTTAACTGTCTTCTACCGCTTCCACGCACCAACCAGAAACCACCAATGAGACGTCCCACTCAAAATGGCCGCCGACGTTTGCCTACAAGCTCGGGCGAGCACGTGGGTACCTCAAGTGCTGTCAAAAGAGCATGTGGGTACCTCAAGTGCTGTCAAAATTTTGTAAACAATCGCGCACATTGTTATCAGAAACCACCAATGAGACGTCCCACTCAAAATGGCCGCCGACGTTTGCCTACAAGTTCGGGCGAGCACGTGGGTACCTCAAGTGCTGTCAAAATTTTGTAAACAATCACGCACATTGTTATAATTCCAAGAGTGTGTGTGGCGGGAGTACACTGCGGTAAAATGAAATGAGCTCACACGCATTCACGGATAGAAGCTCGTTTGTAACGGGTTTTGTCGCTACGCACCTGAACCTCTGTCAAAATCTCGTCAAAATTTCAGGGTGTTACGGGGGAAGTCGTACGAAAGACGCACGTCTCATTCTGCTTTCTGGCACCAACTGTTTTGGTTTCAAATCCTCATCCGACAGCTGATATCTCACTTGATGGGTGCGTTCGTTTGAATGGTTTTTAGACGTCTAGGCACTGTCAGCAACACTCCCAAAGGACAAGTACGACCCGCGTTTGATCATTTCCTTGTTACTTGTTCCGCTTTTGGACCAAGTTTCTGACCATGATCACTTTCTTTTTGTTCTTATGATGTCTAATTGTCAAAAAAACATTTAAAGACTTTAGATTGACCTAAATGTTCTTCAAGTTGCCACTCTTTCCGCTCTTTGGAATGACTGTTCCGACTCAGGCGAGCAACGACACGAAATTAACTTGTAACCATGAAGGTGGCGTTTTTATTTCTATAAAAGGGAGGCTTATAATAATAATACGTATATATATATTTTGCTTACCGCAGTTTGTGTCTCTTCCACGTGTGCGCGCCTCGACGGAATTTAGAAATATGACAAGAATGCAAACGGTTGGCGGCTATGTCATCCCATGAAAGAGACACAGACTGCGGTTTGACAGGATCTGTTCGACTTGACATAAATAAAATACGAGTTGGGGTTCTGTGACATCCCCACCCCCGTGAATCAATTCAATTCACCATTCTCCACACTGAGAACAGCCAAGTTAGAAACAGGTCGCTGCAACCTTCCAGATTTCGTGGTTACGTCCGCCCGCCTTATCTCGCCATCCGCGCCCCGATACACGCGCACCACCCTACCTCGACACCACTGCGACCTCGGCAAATTTGGACCGCAAATAAAGACCAACTGTCCTTCCTCTAAGGGAGTTGATCTTTGGCACCACTTGACTCGACGTGTTAATGTAGGCAAATACTCCGCGATCCAGCGTTTCCAGAACCGATCTCTTAATTGTCGTGCTATCCTCCATTGTTTCCGTAGAGAACACAGCTTCTCGAAAGGGCTCTGTACAGTCGACGTTTGTGCTGTATTAGCGGCACCGAGAAGAAAGTGATTTGGAGTCAGCGGCTCCTCTTGATCTACGGAAATTGGCAGATGCGTCAAGGGTCGTGAGTTAATAACGTTCTCAGCTTCAATGATAAGGCACTGTAGGGTGTGTTCCCGTAGCGCGACTTCTTTCAATGTGAGACGCAAGACCTTTTCCACGCACTGCACCACTCTTTCCCATACGCCGCCTGCAGATGGGTTACTCGGACAATTAAACACCCATTCTACACCTCGTGTAGAAAATTCATCCTGAATACGACCACAATCAAAAACGTCTGAGAAACGCTTCGCCTCTCTATCCACACCGATGAAGTTTTTTCCGTTATCGCTCCTAATCCTCACCGGCACTCCACGACGGTTAATGAAGTTCCGTATAACCATAATACAGGCGTCAGTGGAGAGGTCACGAGCAACTTCAAGGTGAATTGCCCGCACCGTTAGGCATTTCATTCGTTGGCATAAACGGGTTCGCACGTATGATAGTCACTGGTGTGAAAACTTTCCATAGTTAATTGAATTATCACATATATCATATATAGTATTAAACAGTGATATTATAATCGTACATAGACTCAATTTGTGCGTAACTTAAATCGTAAAAGTTAAATATTTGCTTTTAAACGTGTTCAGTAAACTTTATAAGATCGGTTACCTCCTTACGTTACCGCTCCTTTGTATACATAACAGAAGGTAAATATGTATGTATGTGTGTAGTGAGTGCTCCACCAACCTTCCAGCGGAAGGAGATTTTGTTACATGTCATAGGTGTAATCGCAAAATGCACTTTGCGTGCACTTCAATCTCGGAAAAATCCTACCGGAAAATGGCTACAGCCAAAAAAGAAGAATGGAGGTGTGCAGTATGCAGAAGGGAAGCTGCTGGTCAGAGTGCTGTGGGAGATGATGTAAATAAACCTGCACCAAAACCTATAACCCCAATAGAACCAGCACCCAAGAGAAGAATATGCGTAAGCTCTCCTGAAACTAGCGCAACGTCAATTGCCAATATCGTCAGCAATGCGGCAATGCTAGAACAAATTAAGGCTATGCACAACGAGATCGTGAATATAAAATCTAGTTGCGAGTTTGTTGCTCATAAATATGACGAAATAAACCTACACATGACAATGAACAACGATCTTTTAAAAAAACTTTCGGAGGAAATAAAAGAATTAAAAGAAAGCAATATCCAAAAAGACAAACAAATTCTCTCCATGGAATCAAAAATAAACACACTGGAACAACAACTTCTACGGAACAATATTGAGGTTAAAAATATTCCGTCAACAACAAATGAAAACCTCACAGAAGTTATCCAAAAAGTAGGAAAACTAATTAATTGTGAACTTGACACGACCGATATTGCAGACATTTATCGCACAAACAAAAAACATCCTCAAAGATCGTCGATAATTGTTTCATTCACGAGTCATGCACGAAAAGCTAATTTCATCAAAAATGCAAAAGCAGTTCGCAAAATTCAACTGTCCAAAGTAAGAGAAAATGCAACAGACAACTGTCAAAACACTGATGCAAACGTATACGTTAATAACCACCTTACACCAACAAATAAGCACTTGCTATGGCTCGCCAAAAACAAAGCCAAAGATTGCAACTGGAGATTTGTATGGGAATCATCCGGCAAAGTACTTGCAAGAAGGACAGAGAACGGCGATTCAATTCACATTGCTTCTCTGAGTGATTTGAATAAGATCTCTCCATAAACAAAACTTACAAGCCAAATGAACTTGATGACAAAAGAAAATGACATATTAATGGAGAATACATACAGTGAGGCAGAAGTGAAGTTCGAGGTGATACATAGCTTTATCGGCTATAAAAAAAACTTTTTTGAAAACAAACATTTTTGTTGTATGTGTTTAAATATTCGTTCGTTGAGAAAAAATTGGAATAATTTCTTAGTTCAAATTGAAAAAAAGTTATGTTTTATTGACGTAATAGTCCTTAATGAAATTAATATAAAAGTAGAAGAAAATGAACTATACAATATAAAGGGATTCAGTGCGGAATTTTTTAACAGAAAAGATGCTAGGGGAGGTGGAATAGTAATATTTATTAAAAATACTATACAATATAGAAGAATTCATGTTGATACCGTGTCCTATGAGAGTATTGTCGTAGAGTTACAAGTAAAAGGTAATAATAAATACTTGCATGCTGTATATAGACCCCCCAAGTTAAGTATCTCGGAATTTATAAGAGAACTGGATATGCATATTGAAAGCAGAAGAGAAATTATAGTCTTGGGTGACATGAATATCAACTTAAATAATCTAAGCGACACTCAAGTAGTTGCATATCTAGAAATGATGGCATCTAAGGGTTTAACAAACGTTATAAAAGACAATACGCGGGTAGATCTAAACTCCAATGCAGCAACACTGATTGATCATCTCTTCGTCAGCCTTACAAGTCATGATATCGCATCGGCAATCATTGAAACTGACATATCCGATCACTACGCCATCATGTACGCTACACATGATAATACAGATAGTATGTTTGTACCCAGAATGCATAGGCTAATCGACCAACGTGAAGTCAATCAAATAATTGCGCAAACTAATTGGCATAGCGTTTGTACTGAAGATGATGTCGAGCGTCAATATAAAAAGTTTGTTGAAAAAATGAACGACATATACATACAATCAACAACAAAAATAACACCTAAGAAAAAGCGAACAAGCAAACCATGGATAACGCCTGAATTAGTCAGCATGTGTAAAAGGAGAGATGCTCTATACAGAAGATGGAAAAATAACCCACGAAGTCAAAACTACAAAAATGAATATGTTTGCTACAGAAATATTGTGAATAAAAGCATACTATTAGGCAAATCAATCTATTACAAGTCACAATTTTTAAGCGCAAAAAACGATACGAGGAAAACTTGGGGTGTATTAAACGAAGTTCTTGGCCGAAAAAAACTGTCTATAGATGAAGTTATTGTTAATAACTTTGCTGGAGAAAAAGAGTTAACGACAATTGTAGAGGACTTTGCTGAACTATTTTCCACTCAAGCTTCTAAAATTATACACAATTGTAATTGCAAAACGTCCAACCATCAAAATTTGTATCTTGCCCAATCTATGTTCCTAGAAGAAGTCAGTGAAGCAGAAGTAAATAATATGCTCAACAACTTGCAAATTAATAAAGGCCCAGGAGTAGACAACATAAGACCAGCGGATTTCAAGATGAACGCCATGATCTTAACACCAGTGATCACAAAAATACTTAACCAAAGTCTAAACCAGTGTCGAGTTCCCGAGCTGCTCAAGACTTCGCTAATACGGCCTGTTTACAAGAGTGGAGTGAAAAATGAAATAGGAAATTACAGACCTATTTCGATACTACCTATCGTAGAAAAGTGCTTAGAAGAAGCAGTAGTGCAACGTCTAACTAAGTTTGTAAATAAACAAAAAATCGTACACCCCAACCAATTCGGCTTTCAAAAAGGGAAAAGTACGGGAAGACTTCTTGGAGAATTGTCAAACGTTGTTACCATGGGCCTGAATAAGAGCCACCACGTTCTTATCATGTTCATAGATTTCAGCAAGGCTTTTGATACACTTGCACACGACAAGCTCTTAGACAGCTTATACAGAATTGGAATAAGGGGAAAGACGGCCAGCTGGATGAAAGATTATTTATCAGGACGTTCAGCTAGGGTGAAAGTAATGGATGCTATAAGCAAAGGCAAACAGTGTCTATACGGCGTACCTCAGGGATCCAAATTAGGTCCTATATTATTCATCCTGTTTACCAATGAACTTCTTCGAATCTTCGAGAAAGCCACAGCATTCGCATATGCAGACGACATCGCAATTATTGTCAAGCATAGAAGCCTCGATATTGCCACATCAATAATGCAGAAGGAATTTGATAAAGTATCACGATGGTGCCACGATCACAGCTTAGTCATCAACACTGTCAAAACAAAGATAATGCATATACGCACACCAAATCAACCAACCGCTACAATTGCAATATACCACCAAAATGAAGGATGTCCTAAAACAAGAAGAAGTGATGCTATAGAAGTCGTCAAATCTATCAAATATCTAGGAGTTACAATTGATGATCACTTTCTCTGGAACGAACATACCAACAATCTGCGGCTACAACTAAAGAGCACTATTTTTGCAATGGTATATCTCAAAAGATATACAACAATAGATGTCCAGAGACAGGTCTACTACTCGTTAGCCGAATCGCGTTTAAGATACGGAATACTAGCATGGGGAAATGCATCAAAAACTCACCTGGATAAGATCTCAAATATGCAAAAACGACTCCTTAAAATCATTAATAAAAATAATACTTATTTCAAAGTTCTAGATGTCCATGGTTTATTTAAGATGACAGCAATCCTCGAGTTCTACGATGACATCCGTTTCCAGCGACCTATCAGCCATAACCAAAATACGCGGCGACGAGCTCAACATCTTCTCGAAGTACCAGCAGTTAACAACAATTACGGAGAAAGACAACTTGCCTATACAATGCCCACAATTATCAATTCTTTACCAAACAACTCAAAACATATTGTGAACTTCAAAAAACGCAAGAAAGAAATTAGATTGTACTTTCTAAGAATGAATTCTATCATATGATTTAAATACACACATAAACATTTATTATAATTGTATATACACTGTGAAACAAACAAAAAAAAAAAAAAACAAAAAAAAAAAAACAAAAAAAAAAAAAAATATATATATATTGCCAACTATCCATAGATTGTATAAATAATACTTAGCCACCTGCAGACAAGCCTTAAGCTTCGCAGGTAACTCAAATACTTGTAACATATATGAAATATGAAATAAATAAATAAAAAAAAAAAATAAAAAAAAAAAAAAAAAAAAAAAAATATAAAGAGTGCCATCCACCTCTTTTCTTGGCGCCGGCCTACCAAGACCATAACTGGGCCGAAGTAGTCCAAGCCTGTGTAGGAAAAGGGACGAATATATGGCGTTACGCGGTCCTCAGGCAACGGTCCCATTAAGGGGTTGGTGGGCAGAACACGGGCTAACTTGCATACGTTGCACCTTGCTGTAACCTTTCGCATCACCTGGCGCAATCTCGGTATCCAATATTTGCTTCTCACCTCGCAAATAACTGCCTCGGCGTTTTGATGTTTCATCTGCTGATGGTGATGACGAACAATTAGATAGGAGAGGATATGATCTGGCGGTAATATTATGGGGCGCCTTGCACTGTATGGAAGCCAACTAGCTACGTCGATATGACCACTGACACGTAGGATACCGTCCTCGTCTTTGTATGGTGAACGTTTGTACAGGCTGCTTTTCTTGGATAAGCATTCGCCTTCTTCGATTTGTTGAAGTTCCGTAGCGTAAGACTCGGCTTGGACTTGACGATTAAGTGTTATTTCAGATGCTTTTAGCTCGTCTAGGCTCAAATAGCTGACACCAGTAACTTTGCGGCGGCATCGCCTGACAAAACGGATGATCCATGCGGCTGTGCGTTTCAGTCTAGTAAGTGAAGAAAAACGATCGAAGTCGATAAAGGTAGATTTTTCGGTGGGCAAGGCGAATTTTGGTCGAAGCTCCTCGTTGTCTTTTTCTTCGTGATGATTGGAATAAGCGAGATCAGATTGCCATTTCTCTTCTTCTTCCAACAGAAATTCTGGTCCGCATAACCATCGCGACGAAACGCTGAAGTCTATCTGACTATTGGGTCGGGTGGCATCATCGGCGACGTTATGTTGAGTGGGTAGCCACCTCCAATCATTCACGTTTGTGACCGCGAGAATTTCTGCGACTCTATGTGCCACGAACGGCTTATAGCGGCGGGTTCCGGATCTAATCCATTGTATGACAGTTCTCGAGTCGCTCCACAGGAAGGTCTTTTCAATCTCCAGAGAATGATCATCGACGATGGACTTCATTAAGCGCGTTCCCAAAGTGGCGGCTTGGAGTTCGAGTCGTGGTATGGTCATAGGTTTTAACGGCGCGCATCTCGTTTTGGCGCAAACCAAGACAACATTGGCCCTTCCATCGGGATTTATGTTCCTCCAATATGCTACGGCGGCAAAGGCATCCTCACTGGCATCTGTGAAAACGTGTAGCTGGAGTTTATTTGGCTTGCATCTCATGAAGTAATAACGGGGTATGTGAAACTTGACAACTTCGCTTATCTATCGACACCATGTCCTCCAGGCTGCATTCATATCGGTAGGTTCATTCCACTGGATATCGCGCCTCCACAGCTCGCTCACCAATAGTTTCGCGGCAATTAGAAGATTACATAAAAATCCCAGCGGATCGTAGATGGACATTACGATGCTCAGCAATTCTCTTTTGGTGAGGGTTCTTTCTCCGGCTATAGTGCGTGTATCCACACGATGAAACTTCAGCTGATATCCGAAGGTGTCACTAAACGGCTGCCAATACATTCCGAGCACCTTTTCTGTGCCTAGGCGTTCTTCTATTGGAAGACGAATACGGGACGTATCGGATTCAAACCCGTTTGACAAACCTCGCATTACTTTCTGCGAGTTGGAGATTAAACTACGCAGCTCAAACCCAGCACCCTTATGAATTTCAAAGACTTGCCTGGTGATTCTGACAGCTTCTTCCGGCGACTCGAAACTATCAACATAGTCATCGACGTAATGGTTGTGAAGAATGGCCTCAATTGCTCGAGCGTCTTGATTGCGATGTTCTAAAGCATTAGTTGTCTTGACGTATTCAGCCGAGCATGGCGAACAAGCAGCGCCAAACGTCATCACGAGCATCTCGTAGACTTTCGGCGGTTGAGTATCATCCCCGTTGCGCCAAAGGAATCTTTGCGAACATCTGTCCTCGGGTCTAATAAGGACTTGGTGAAACATTTCCCGTATGTCACCACATACGGCTATAGCTCCTATACGAAAGCTGAACAAAATGTATGGCATTGGCTTATATTGCTGAGGACCTTTGAGTAGAGAAGAGTTCAAGGAGACCCCTTTCACTGTGGCGACGGCATCAAATACTAAACGTAGTTTCCCCGGCTTGTTAGGGTTTGTGACGGCGAAATGAGGAAGATACCAAGTTCTTGGACCTTTCTCTGCGGCTTCCGATGGTTGCAATTTGCGAGCGTATTTTTTCGTGACATAACCTTGGATAATCTCGTTGTAGGCGGCGGCAAACGATTTATCTCTTTTCATCTTACGTTCAATTCCAGACAGTCTTTTCATGGCCATGGCATAACTATCCGGCAGCTCTATTATGTCGTTCTTCCATAGAAGTCCGGTTTGAAATCGACCGCAAACCTTAACCGTTGTTTCTTAAAGTATACTCCGCGCACGCTCGTCAGATTCGCTCTCCAATGCTGGTGCTGGGCGCACTCCGAAGCTCTCCGTATCGAAATAGTCCTTTACCATGGCGTGGAGAATATCATCGTTGGCCATACTTGTTATCAGACATGATTCCATGCGTGTTTCCGTGTAGGTTGACTTTGTTGGACCGAAGACGACCCATCCCAACTCGGTATTAGCGGCGTATGGACCTCCATTCTTCGGATGAACCATTTCATTCGGTAGACCGAGGTGGCAATGATCCAGACCGATAAGCAGCTTCGGAGTTGCGTCTGAGTACGGCTTAGCTAGAAGACGTTTGGCTCCCTCATTCACTTGAATGTCACGGCAACTTAAGTTTTGTGTTGGCAAGCGTAGATTTTTCACACAATAGACCTTGCGTAATAAGTGCCTCTTCTTTATGTTTACTCCACTTGTGAACGTTTACTACTTTAGCAGTCTCATGGGCTGTCTTTTCACCAAACCACTGGACATTCAACCGATGATGATGACCCTTCAATCCGAGCTGTTCAACCAAGGAATTATCCATCATTGTTATTGACGACCCTTCATCCAGCACAGCAAATGTTTCCACTTTCTTGTTCGGGCCAGACAATATCACGGGAACTATACGAAACAACAGGGAGTTTGATTGCGGGCTGGTAGCGCAATTGAGAACTGATTCCTTTTCACTCGTGTTTTGTAGCGGCGCTCTAGTTTCTGGTTCCAAATTTCTGGCTTCATGTAACAACTTGTGGTAAACTCGTTTACAACCATCAACTCCGCAAGACTTTCGGCTATGGCAGTTGCGCGTTGAATGTCCCGGCTCAAAGCAGGAAAAACTCAGTCGATGTTGTTTAACATTAATCGATCTATCGGGCACAGCTCTATCGAGAAATTGTCGACAATTACTAACTTTATGACGGCCGCGGCAAATGTGACACTTCGTTTCATTAATCTGTTCTTCCTTTGCGTTAAGTAGAACCCGTCGTCTTGATTCTAATCCTGAACTGGCTTTACTCTGGTTTTGAACCATGCAAATCAGATTGGCTACGGCGTCCAACCAGTTGCTGAAATCAAGAATTGTTGGAAATTCTCGTATCGAAACTGCATATGCCGCCCACTCGACACACTTGCTCATGGGGAGCTTGTCGATGAGTTCATCCAACAGCGTTGCGCTACACAAGTATGGTTGGCAAAATTGGAAAATTGCAAAGTTCTTTACTTTCGTTGCAAATGGAATCAATTTTTCTAGATGGCCTTCCGGAACTGGAACTAGTTCCCGAATTTGCTTTAGCTGACTGCGTATCAATTGTTCGGGCCGACCGAAATGAAGTTGAAGCTGTCTTATCACAGCGTTAACATTGCTTGGCTGTATAAGCAATGACTTAACAATTTCCCTTGCTTCACCCTTAAGGCTCTTTTGCAAACGCATGCAATTTTCTAGGTCGCTGTAGGTATGTATACGCTGCAGTGGTCCCATTAAAGGCAGTGAAGAACATAGGCCAATCTTCGGCATGACCTCGAAACTCCGGCAAATCTATAATTTTCCTTGGCGCTGCAAATTGCATAGAGTGGTCGCTAACGTTAGAGGCAGATGAAATCCTGGCGGTATTACCATTGTGACATGTGCCGGTTGTCAAGACACAGCTGTTGTTACTTGCGTATGTAACGTATCCCGATGACATTGATGAAAAGGTATTCGGTATAGTGCGAGGCTGAGCTGAACTAACGGCGTTAGGCATGGTCGAATGGTTAATAAACGAGCTGTCTACTACGGTAAATGGCATGGCTAGTGGCGTGGTATGTGGCGCGGTTTGTGGCGCGGTTTGTGGCGGAGCAATTGGCGAAAAATATTGCGGAAAATATGGCAAATGTGCACTTACCTGTGGTGCATTGGCCGATGGCATGATGGCGGATGACATGGCGGCAGATGGCATGATGGCGGATGACATGGCGACAGATGGCATGATGGCGGCTGGCATGACGGACGATGGCGTTATGGCTGGTGGCGCCACGGCTAACGGTGACATCATTGCCGTTGTAACGGTAAGACCACTGTCAACGGGAACAGATGTGTTGGACAAAGGAGATGCGTTCCAAATACCCGTTTAAACGGCGGCTGCTTGCAGATTCTGCGTCAGCGTCTGGCATTGTAAATCTCGTTCCTTCAGTTTAATTTGAGTGTCATTGAGCTGGCTTTCTAAGAGGCTGAGTCGCTTCTGCATTGCTTCCAATGGCTGTTCTGGCGATGACGCATTTCTGGAGGCTTGTGGCTGTGCAAAAGGAGCTCCGACCGTTGACGCGGTTGTTATAACGGGATCTGATGCTTGTTCCATGGCGACACCAACTGTTTAGGCTTGTGGCTGATTCAGGCGAGTATGACTCAGGACCGAGTATATCAACGGTTTACCGCGAAAGCGGTCGACGCAATAAATAGACACATTGCCCTTACTAAACCAATTGGACTGTGTACAACGCGGCGGGCAACAACGCCACAACAGCTGTACATACTTCGGACGCAAACTATTTTGCCTTTAAGCTTACCACATACTCGTATCTCTCCCTCTAAAGGAAATTCGGAGCAACCTACGTAAAATTAGAATAACTAGTTGTTACCACAACTTCAGATATCTTCTCGATCCCGATGGCTGTTGAAGACGTAAACTCCCTCCCTAGACTGGACAATTTTGAGGCAGCCGCTGGAGACAAATAATATTTTTGAAATGGGCACCTTTGAGCCGAACAAATTACTTGAAGCTTTGGTTGTTATGTTTTGACAAACGTAATCAAGTTTGTCTGTGGTATACGCTTCCGATCCCGGCTAGCGTCAATCTTGATCTTCAAAATGCCCCAAACTAAAAATATAATGAATCGCAACGGGAGAACTCCACTTCCACTTAAACTTTTTTTTGGCCAGGTCTGAGATCGTGCACTTTTTGGAACTTTCAGGCCCTGAGTCCGAGCTCATTTTCCGAAATATATATGTTGCATCCCAAGACTTCGTTCGATTCTGGTTTTCAAATGCTGCCAGTTTGTTGCAACATGGTTGTGATTTTACAGCTAAAAACAGGGCCATAACACCATTACTTTTGAATTCCATTGTCAATAAAAAAAAAAAAAAACTGCAGCACGCGTTAATAAGATCTTTACACACCCTTGTCAAAAAGAAAATGAATCAACTGGTTTCAAAGTTTCAGCGCGTCATGTCATTCGTAGTTTGGCAGACATAGGGACCTGAAGTTGATAATAGTTTACGTCAGTCACCTTGTAATTACATCGACTTTTTCGCTATCATAGAGTCAACTCTATCGCTTAGGAAACCCACCCAGCGTACACGGTTGGCTTTAGGCCGACAGCAGCACTCTACCGAGTTTGATTAAGTCCTTTAACAACATATAAGCGGACCAGATTACCCGTCTCTTAGAATCTTTTGTGTACATGGCTATCAGGATTCAGATCTTATCACAGCTGCTGCTCAGTCATGGCAAACGTTGCCGAAGAAATCACAATATCCTGTGTTTAAAAATAAGGCAACATTTCGGTTTTAGTAAAAGTACGGTCGATCATAAGTTAAGTTTTCTGTCTGGTAGGTCACGACTGGTAGTTTTGGGCCGACACTGTTGATCCCTCAAGGAGGTTAAATAAGGTGTCGAACGGAGCTTAATACCAAATCCTATTCTGCATGTTCATTAACGATCTTCTATTAGTTTGGAGGCATTCTTTAAGGTGCATGTATGCTGATGACGCCAAATTGCATCTAGCCAAAGCCTTTTGCAACTTTATCGAACTTGCTGTTGTCATCAACGACGATTTGAAATGGATCTCTACCTGTCCAGCCAAAATCTAATCTCCCAATCAAACCCATTATGAAAAGTTAAACAATCATATACAATTAAAATGGTGTGTTTGCAAGCGCGGATTGGGCACGCAGAAATACTACTGCCTCTAGGAGGTATGTTCAAAAAGTAGCGGGAATTTTGGCATTTGTCTAGTTGTAGTTGTCCTAACGGACAATTCCTTCGTTGCTCTTTTAGTGAACATATCCGAAAAGTAGCTGCTGTTTAGTTGTTGTTGTTTAGTATACTATCTGCTTATAAGGAGATTATCAGTGATATGCTACAGCCGACAACTAATTATTTGCTTACTGAATGGATAACATTTGAATTAAATATTGCTACATAACATAATAAGCGCAAAGCGCAGCAAAATCTTAGAGATAATGTCATGAAGATGTAGAAGATGAAGAGCGGCCTAGACTGGAAGTGAGCCAAGCGATCATGAATGACTTCTGAATCAGACATCAGAGAAGTCGATGAAGATCTCAAAAAATAATTGAAAGATACTGTTCATACCGGACTGTAGGACTGGATTTTTGTTTTACGTTTCACGCTCTGACTGAGGGAGCGTATTGACTAAAGGGATTGAGTTTTTTGTTTACTTCACGAATATACTCGTATAGTCAAAAACTTACCAAAATAAAGATTTGCAAATACGATCGCCAAATATAATTCTACTTCCAAAAGTATTTGTTTTTATTTTCTTCTCGAGTGATACCTGATTGATATTTCGAAACATCAAACAAAAAAAAAAACAAAAAAGAAATGTTAAAAGTCAAAAAATCTAGATGAACGACACATGTCTTCTCCCCACTTTTATCCTCCTGTAAAAAACAAAATAAGTTCATCAGTCCTGATAAACAGTCCTGTGTAAACAGGCTCAAAAGCATTGTCCTTCATTTATTCAACTTCGGACCACATACTTCTTCAGTGATCCATTAGTAATGCCAGAGTTTCATTGAAATTCACCGTATATACCAGCCCTTTTTTCGAGACAAGCCTGTGAAAACCCTTTGTATAATAATTACACCGCATATATTGTGAGCCAAAATAAGCCTTGACTTAATGACGAAAAAATTACTCTTCTGGCTCAAATTAACTTCAGTTGTTAAAGTTGTAACGAGCTTTCTGGGCCGGGGTATATTCGCCGGGCCAGGATCTGTCACATAAATTTATTTGTGACACCGACAGACGTCTAGTGTGGTTCGCGCACTACTCTGTCCCTCTGGGTTGCGACCCGTTCGGGACACTCGGTCGTAGCGGCGCCCTGTCACCTCATAGCTGTCGCGTTGACAGCACCCAGTCAGTCCTCTTATGGGTGAGAACCCGAGTCCGGATCTCGACTGGTCGTCGATTGCCAGGAGTAGTGTGAGGCCGAGCCGGTCTGAGTAAAAATCCCAGTCGAGTCCCTAGCTGTTGTTGGCTTGTGCCCTTGAGCGCGGCTGTAACGTTTTGTCAGGCCCTTCCGGGTTAAAACCCAAATCGGGGAACTGACCCTACGGTATTTGCCTCTTGAGTACATACTAATAGGAGTTGATTGGTCTCGTGTGGGTTAAAACCCGACTCGGAGAATCAATTTCGTCCTATTAGTCCCCACTCACCGTTTTACTCGCTGAGCGATAGCCACAACTTCCGTTCCTCACTTGTAGGTCGAATGGTTTTAATTTTATTTTTTTATAAAAAAAGACATTTTTTTTTGGATTTCGTGCAATGTGATGCCATCTTAGCATCAACACTGCGTCGTTGTCTTGACAAACACTTTTTACCTTGTTCGTGTGGTAGTTGTTGTCGTCGTTCTGCCTTGGCGTAGTTTCGGCCGCACTCCCTGGTCTTCTAACAACTGCCTCGACCTTTTATAGGACTAGGCCGAACGGCGATGAGAGCGGCGCCTTTCCAGTCGTCACTGACATACCCCTGTTTACGTGATCTGTCAACCCTGACGCCAACCGTAGCCGTTCGTCTTTGGTGTCTTTAACTTAATGGTCTTATGCAAATTGTCGAAAGTTAATTTGTGTTTATTTAATTGGTGATCTTGCGTCTAGTTGTTTTATGTTTGGTGGTTGTTTTATTTGTTGTAATTCAATGTTGAGTATGTTTATTATATCGTTTTGCTCATTTTTTGTTTATGTTTGGTTGGACTCGGGTAAGGTTAGTAAGACAGGAAGGAAAATTTACTTATTTCATTTATTTTTTAGGTCTAGAAATTTTCCTTTACAAAGACACCGTTGATTGTTCTATGAACGTTTGCTATTGTCCTTCGAGAATGCAGTAACGAATAACGATCAATTTAAAAAAAATCCGGTAAATCAAATTGTGAAAAATCACTTCCAACAGAAAGTAGCGCCATCTCTGTGAAAATGCGAACACAATATTCTCCTCCAAGCTCGGGCTGACATTTTTCCCGCTTGCTGTCACCCAAACAAGTGTTTAGCTGTGTTCAATGACGAAAAGATTAGAACAGAACAGGACAGGACAGCACGGATTCGTGTCAGATCAAGTTAGAACAGAAAAGTACAGCCTAATGTTAGTTGTTAAAAAGCGGAAAATCTTATATGCCAGATTGTAATAAACATGTCTTAGAATAAAATAATAAACAAAAGTGAATTCACATAAAAATACTTTGGAAGAGTTGTGGTGGGCACTGATAGTGAAATTAGTGTGATTAGTGACTCGTCAACAATATTTTTCAGTGATGAATAGGTGCAGAAAATGGTGTTCTGAAGTGTCCGAAACACCGTCACTGAACACCAAGCAGAACACTTTCGGACAGAAATTCTTCTCACTGAACAGCAAAACGTGTACTTTTCTGTCCAGAACAGTCTAGAACAGCCTCATTGAACGGACTATTTAATTGTGTATTCTCCCAAAAGCCCAAAATGTCTACAAACCGGATAAAGTGTATCAGTTGATACCAATCCACTTGCTCGGCGAAATCACATTTAGTTACTCAAGTAAGCTGGTTAGGTCTACAATAGATCTTCCGAGATATACATACATCAATTGCAACATTTCTGTGATCGCGGGTACCACCTTAGTCGAAAATAAAAGTCCAAAGTTCATTCCAGCCACAAAAGACAAGAACAAGTGAGTCAAGTATTTTTTCCTTTTTCCTTTTTTACTCGTTTTATTTCCACTCGAATTTGTAAACTGCTTAAGGTAGTTTGTAATAGCGGTGGAGTACAACTGAGTGCCTTGCATTTTCGAGTGCTGCCTGTGAAATATGATACTCGTACCTTCGTCTGCATTGTGGGCTACTATGTTTGATTGTCTGTCGTGCTAAATTGCCAGACTTTAATGGTGCGGGATTTGGTTTGTGTACCGGGTCGAAGGTTCAACAGTAGGATTGCAAAATCAGCGTCGCTGCAGATCAGGACTGTATGAAATCCAGTACCCGTACTTTAACAGGTACTTGTACTTGTACTTCAGTACCTGGTACTGCCTAAAGTCAAGTACCAGTATTTTTCTGCTAAAATACCTAAGAAGTACTTGAGAGTACTTCTAAGTACTTTAAGTTATAAGTACTTGTGCAGTACTGCAGTACTTCCAAGCACTTCGAAAAAAAATAACTTTAAGAATCATAAGATAGCATTCATTTTATTGCTTTCTAATACTGTTATAATTTAAAATAATAAAAAACATAAAAAAAATATTTCAAAACAAACGAATTGTACTTTAATTAGAAAATGAATCTGCTTTTAATAACAAAAGTTTTTGAAAATTCTCATTCAATAAAGAGTTGCGAAGCAGAGGGAACAGTCACTGTAATGGGTTTTATTGGTTTGATTTTTATTGTTCAAACAATATGAGGATAGTAATATTTGCCATTCTTGTAAATATTTAAAATAAAATATATTTATGTTTGTGCAAGTACTTGAAAGTACTTGAGATACTTGAAAGTACTTGAGATACTTGAAAGTACTTGAGATACTTGAAAGTACTTGAGATACTTGAGATACTTGAAAGTACTTGTAAATACTTGAAAGTACTTGTAACTATTTTTTAAATACTTGAGACATTATTGAATTCAAGTACAAGTACTTAAGCCCTAAAATACTGAAGTACCTTATAGCCCTGCTGCAGATAAAGATTCGACTAATCGCCCATTGCGTTATCGAAAATCAGTCCGACCTTGGTGGTGATTAATCGCAAATGCAATCAGCGATTCATTGCGGGAAGGAGTAGGGAACGGAGAAATGGGTCATAAATGTATTCAATATATGTATGTTTGCGCACTCCAATGGTTTATTAACTACTGATTCGTTGACTTGATTTCCTGTATGCATACCTGTTAATTACACTTTGGTCTTTGGTCTGGTTATCATCTAGCATTATCGAAAATCAGTCCGACCTTGGTGGTGATTAATCGCAAATGCAATCAGCGATTCATTGCGGGAAGGAATAGGGAACGAAGCAATGGGTCATGAATGTATTCAATATACATATTGTATGTTTGCATACATGTTAATTACACTTTGGTCTGGTTATCATCTAGCGTGAAAGTGAAATCGCATTATTTCCTGGTTGTAGGCTTGGTTTGCTGTTTTTACTATCTCGATAGCAGGTAAGCTAAGTGTACTACGCGTAATACTGTGGCAAATATTAACGATCAGTCGCGATATCTATATGAATATTGGTCTTCCACTTTTAAGGGCTGCATGCACCGCAAGGTTGCAAATGTTAATTATTCTTGTGTTGAGTGTGCATTCATTACGCTAATCACAGTTGAGTGGTGCAGAAGGTGATTTCCGGCAAACAATCAGTTTATTGAAGAAAACAGATTTAGTTAGATTGCGATCGTACTGTGTTCGTACTTTTAAAAAACAAATTCAATCGATTGATTGTAAATTTATATCGGCCTATATTTGGGTCACAATATCTTATCATGTCGGCCACATTTAATAATCTCTGTGTCCCAGATATAGTACCAATCTTTCTGTAGGCCATTTCTATAAGTCGTTTCTACGAGTTTACGGGGAGTATATTATTCATAAAACATCGCATACAACGCGATTCCAACTCTTCCGTCCGGTGTCAACTTCTAAAGCTGGGTATGTTTATATCACCATCGATATAATATTCATATTAGTAGAGTACATAGTCTCTCACATACTACTTCCTTTCAATCCTATCCTCTTTTCCACATTCAGCCATACACATAAAGAGCACAAACAAAGATAAAAACAAAATGCACATATTTCTTAACTTATAATTGATATGCATCCTATTTTTACTGCTAACCCCTATCCTGCTGCACTAATCTGGTACCCAACTCTACCGTTATCAATCCGATCTTTTTATACGTGTTGAGTTGAATGCGTGAAGTATTCATCGTGGTTGGACTTATAAATAGCACAAGTCGTTGTTTATGCCAGTTAATTGGATATTCATGCAGGACAATGACGCTGAGCACACCGGCACAATAGTGAAAGACTGGTTTTCGCAGGGAAACATCCATGTTTTGGATTGGCCACCGCAAAGTCCCGACTTGGTAGAATGACGTTAAGGTAAAAATTGGCCCGCAACATTTCAAAAGGATGAAATCTGGGATGGCATAACAGAAGCCTGGTATTCTATCCCGACGAGAAGGTCTCAGAAACTTATTGAAGTATGGGGAGTTGATATTTGGCAGTAATTGAAAATTCTGGCTATAGTACAGAGTACTGAAAAGGTTTGTGCTATTTTTTGTTATTACAGTGTCCAGACAAATTTCACGTTTATTGTTAACTTTCTGTTCGACTCTTTTTTTAGTCTTCTACCTTTCAAAGCTGAGGCAGGGAAGACTTATACAAATGATTTCCTGTCCGTCTGTACACATACAGTGATGAAACAAATAATAGGGACAAGACGTCGCAATATGTTTTTATTTATTGTAAAATATCTTCCATTTAGAATTCAATAATTTTGTATTTTATTATCGCACTCATTTGTACATTTAACCGCCGTACCCTTTTCTCCGAATCCTATCTTTGTTTTAATATGAAAATCATTTATTAATATAAATTGTTTACTAGAGCTGGTAAAAATAATAGGGACAGCTGCCGAATGCGAATATTATTCGCAATTGTCACGATCAGTTTATAAGAGGAAGTTGTGTTTTTTTAAGAAACGTTTAGTGACTTTATTTTGATTTAAAGATTTCAACTGTATACTTTATCATGAGTAGAAATAAGCATTGTTCAATTGAAGACCGTTCTAAAGTTAAACAGCTGTATTGAAATAAGCTAACTATGCGAAAGAAAGCGGAATTTTTGAATTGTTCGAAAACAAAAGTTCACAATGCTATCAAGTCACAAAATAAGCTAAAAACACGTAGTAAGGGCATGCAAAAAAAATTCCTTTCCCCTTTTTCAACGGTTTGAAAACTGAGTTAAATGCTCCAGTTTGTAGCCGAATCATAAGAAATGGGCTATAGAATGTGGCTTACGTGGAAGGGTGGCAAGAAAAGTTCCTCTCCTCAGCAAGATGAGGTCCTTGCGGACATCAAGAAAAGCAAAGAATTCGCAGAATTAAATCAGCATCGCCTGCATTAGAATGACATCTTATCGTCAGATGAAACAAAGATATATCTTTTTAGGCCTGATGGCAAAGTGTATGTGCGACGTCCCAATAACCAAAAACTGAAGTCTTCATACACCAGGAAGACGGTAAAGCATGCTGGTAGCGATATCATGATTTGGGGTTGCTTCTCATGTTATAGCGTCGTTCTCTCTCTCTTTTGTATAAAAGATTATATGAAAGCTATACTATACAATGCAAAAGGCTACTATATGCGGAGTACAATATATGCTGATATATGGGAATATCAGCAAGATAACGACACCAAACATTGTTCAAGGCTTGTAAGGACATGGTTCCAGGAAAATGGGGTTATAGTATTGAACGGGACGTCGCAGTCACCAGACCTGAACGCAATTGAACATATTTGGGGTGTCTTAACCAAGCCAGTTTCAAAAACCGAAATTTGTGGCAGGTGGTCCAAGAAACTTGGAATGCTATTTCTACTAAAACATGCAGTGCACTAATCGAATGTATGCCAAGTAAATGTGTTGCTGTGCTGAAAAACAATGGAAGAGCCACTAAATATTAAAGAAACAAATATTTAGTGCACATTAAGTAAGTAATATTTAAATAAACTGAAAATATTTCAACTGTCCCTATTATTTTTTCCAACCCTAGCAAGCGATCAATATAAATATACCATATTTATATCAAAACAGAAGTGGGATTAGGAGAAACGGGTACGGCGTTTAAATGTACAAATGTAGTAGTAGTAGTAGTAGTAGTATTTGACCTTTATTTCGATTTTAAATTCATTACAATTCATTTTATAATCTAAGTCTATTATGGTTTTGGCTTATGGCCGTCTACCAGATTGACAATATTAGCATTAAAAATCTTCTTCAACTATACATTTTCTAAAACGAAGTGCATTTGTACAGTAGTTGTAAAGTACATCCCACCCTTGGACTCCATTTAAAATTTGAATTGCTTCATCTATTTCCAAAATATGTGAATTAAAGAATCTCACTCGAATTTCTTTTAGGATTGGGCATACTGCAAGGAAGTGAAATACATCCTCTCGTATATGAAGATATTGCAAAGATTGCACAGGATAGGTAGCTCTGGACGGTGTGGAATGAAATTCAGGTTCAGTAGTTCTCCTCTGATTTTGAAAATTATGCCAATTTTTTCTGTTGAATTGCAGTTTAGGAAGTAGGTTTTTTCTGTTAGGTGGTTTTTCAGCTTACTGTAATATGTTCTATACTGAGATGATTGTGCATCCATTACAAATTGATCATACATATTTCGGCCAACTTTTTCCAATAGTATGTTGAGGTGCGCTCTTAGATGTTCAGAACGTCCATCGGGTGTTATCCTTATGGTTTCTCCACAGTTTGATGCAAGGCGTTCCCATTCTTGAATGAAACCTGCTCTACTTCTTATTACACTCTTGAGTACTATTTTTGGCAGTCTATCGTCACTCATTGCCATAACTTTTACTACATACCTATATAATCAAAATGTAGTCTCAATGTTTCCAAGAACATAGGTGGTACACCAGTCTCTAGGTGTAGCATATAATTAGGCGTAGCACTTGGTAAACCGAATATTCGCTTTATGAAATAGCGAAGAAACTTCTCAACTTCAACAGAGGAACAGTGCGCTCCATATAAAATAACTGAAGTTGAGCGAAAGAGTTTCTGCTTCGAGTTATGTGTTACATACTTGTTGTTGATGCAACGACTCCATATTGATGAGATTGCTCGTTTGGCGTCAGATAGTTTGGCTTCTAGATGTTTCTTCATATTCAGGTTCGAAGACACCAAAATTCCTAGGTATTTGTACTCGCGAACAACTTCTACCGTTTCTCCTTGATATGTCCATCTTTCGCTTCGAGAATATCTGCCACCGCCGCCTCTGAAGACCATTACCTTGGACTTATTCAAGTTCACGCTCAGGTTCCAGCATTTGCAATAAACGTTGAGCCTATTCATCATAAGCTGCAACCCATCCACAGAGTCGGAAAGGAAAACGATGTCATCCGCATACTTAAGAGCCGGAATTTTTTTGCTGCCAAGCTCGATTCCACCCTTTACAGCATCTGTTATGTCGTTGATGAACAGAATAAATAGTAACGCACTCAAGACACATCGTTGTTGCAAATTCTCCAGATATGGACTCCCCATCCCATACATACGCCACATTATTTGCATACATTGCTCTTAAGATGTTAATTATTGTCGTTGAGAGGCCCATATTGTACAGTTTGTAAATCAAAGCCTCGCGCGCTATGGTGTCGAATGCCGCTCTAAAGTCAACGAAAAATGCATATAGTTTTTTATGTTTCTGTTTATATATCTCCGCAAAATTAAGTAGTGAAAATACTTGATCAACTGTCGAGTAGTTCTTTCTAAATCCTGCCTGAAACTCCTGCAAAACTTTTTTTATTTTCGACCCCGCAGTTAAGTCAGTTGTAGATGAGGGCGGTAAACAACTTGGCAGAGGTGTTCAGGAAGGAAATTCCCCTGTAGTTTGTAGGATCGCCATAGTCACCTTTTTTGTGCAGTGGATAGATAATTGCTTTTTTAAAACTTTCTGGAATAATTGTTGATTGAAAGATTCTATTGAATTCCTTTACGAGCGCAGACATGAATTCATATGTGCAGTTTTTATAGAACTCGTATGGAATTCTGTCATCTCCGGGGGCCTTTCTCGTTTTTGCTTTGATTATGACTTCTTTGATTCCTTCTAATGAAAACGGACTATCTAGGAGTTCATCGGAAATCAGTGGGGCTGCATATTGGAGTGGTGGTGAGATCTGTGGGATTGCATAAGCAGATTGATAAAGTGGTCCATTAGCTGCGTTGCTTTAAGCGACGAGGCGATGCTATTCGTTTGTCCATTTATATACTTTACAGCTTTCCGAAATTCCGATGAAGACGTGGAGTTGTTTATAATAGCAATACGGTGTTGTTCAAATTTTATCTTTTTCTCAAAGCAAACTTGAAGTTTTTATTTGCTTCGCCATAGAGTGTTTTAAAGATGCTGGCATTATATTTTCTAAAAAGTTTCAGAAGTTTGAAAGAGTTACTTCTGGCTCTTAGACACTCATAATCAAACCACTTTTGTTTTGAGATTATATTTTTTCTTGTAGGTAAGCTCGGAACTGCGTTTTTAATCACACTTGTAAGGGCAGCGACATCTGGTATAGTACCCATTGAGTGTAGTCGCTCAAGTTCAGCATTTAAATTACTGCGATATATATCTCGCATTCGGTCATTCCACAATAGTTTTGGTAAAAGTCCTAATTGCCTTATACTCATCTCATTCGTAGGTCTAGATACCAGACAAATAAGTTCAAGTGGCAAATGTATAAATGAGTGCGATATTAAAATACAAAATTATTGAATTCTAAATGGAAGACATTTTAAAAAAAATAAAAAATATTGCGACGTCTTGTCCCTATTATCTTTTCCACCACTGTATCTCCACTCATATATCATGTGAATTATAAACTGTGAATGAAATAAAAATTATAAAATCAAATACATGAACTGTAATGACGAATAAACCCAATCCACCAACCGCCTATTTTTAGGATATGATGCATTATAATTCAAATTCACTTCGCAAGTTTGTAGTTGTATGATATATGTATGTGTTTTTTTTTTTTTTTTTTTTTTTAATTCATTTTTATTCAACTTTTACTTAGAGCTATCTTACGCTAGACAAAAATGCTTAAAACTAGCTTAAATAACTTAACAAACTTAAAATACCCTACTGGCCCTATACGGACACTCTAAAGTACACAGAACAACTTAAACTATGTCTTTCGACCAAATGATTAACTTAAATGATTTAAAACAGAAAATGATACAGCTAAGAAAATTGGTTTTGATTTTTTAGAAAAACTTAGCATCCGATTAATAATATTTGATTTTTTATAAAACTTAAAACTAACTAAAACTAGCTTAACCTACCTTAAGTAAAATATATATATATCGATATATACAAAATATATATTACATATATATATGTATATCTTTTTTTTTCTGATTATAATATTTTTTTTTTTTTTTTTTTTTAAACCTAACCTAAACTCAAGCTACCCATCACCCTAGCCTACTTTAACCTTACCTACCCTAACCTATCCTAGCCTACCCTAGCTTATATAAGCCTGCCACTGGCGTTTGGCGGGCTTTGCCTTGAAGAGGCTATATGAATTGATGGTACCACTGACGAAGTCCACTCCAGCCACCAAAAGCGTTGCGACAGCATTGTTTGCCATAAAATAATCATTGAACCTGGTAAAACCAAGGTTCTCTGATCGCCAATGGTCTATATCATTTTGAAGGTAGAAGTGGTGAAGTAGGACTCTGTTTTCCAGGTCGCGGTTTGGGCGAATGCTGTCATTCACTGTATACACTTTCTGGAATACAGCTCCCACTGTCGCCACCTTCTCCTGGGGATCCTCGATCACGAAGAAATCATCATCCAAGACGGCACTCTCTGGATCGATGTTGATTGTTCGTAGCAAGCGTTCATTGTCTGACGTTCTCGGAAGCTTCAGATCCTGAATGTCATTCTGATTGTTTCTCCGAAAGATTTTATTTATTTGCGGGAACATATTCGCGCTGTTGGATTTTACAGCACGAATTCTATTGTTCCAATACAAACTTACAGATATTCTGTAATTTTCCTTGATCAACTGTTGGAGATTTTTAATCAGTGACTTCAGTGTCCTGACCTCCGAGTTTTGTCTGTCGGTAAACCGCCTGTACAAGAGTTTGAGTCTTGTCAGGAGTCTACTTTTTTGTCTGTGCAGTGCGTCGATTGTCGCGTTTCGGTATACGTTTGTGGTATCGTGCTGTCGTTGGCGTGGTTTCGTACTGTTCATTGTCTGTTTAATGGTATCGTCCATTTGTTTGAGGTACCTGTCAATCTCGTAGTTTGACAGGTTCCTATTGGACGGCGGAAAGGAGGCGCTCGAAGTGAGCGTTCTCGTCAGGGAACTGGCAAAGCGTGTCCAACGCGCCCTACTGTAATCATATGGGTACGTTTGGACGTACTCTGCCATTTCCACAAATTCGTCTGGTACTGTGATCACGGCACTAAGTCCGCAGTGGTCACTGTCATATACGAAGGTCCGTAGACAGTTAGTAGACCATTCGTTCGTGTCAGCCAGTCTCAGTCGAGAGTCAAGCAACATGAGATCCAGGTAGGAGCCGCTCCTAGGATACGACGGACTATCTGTTGCGAGTATCTTGAGTCTATACTCCATGCTCCGCAGAACCCACCAATGGCTTAGTAGGCTCCCCCTAGTGTTGGGAATGGTATTTCCCCAATCACTATGTTTGGCATTTAAATCGCCAGCCAGAATGTAGAAGTTTTCTACCGAGTTTAAGCGCAGAGATCGAAAAAGTGTCTCGAGCTCTGCGATGAAAACGCTGGGCTGAAGTGCTTCAGGTGCATAGGCTGATACAATGTACATTCTTTTTCCATTTCGGAGAGGAATGCACACAATACAAGCCTCTAGCACCTGGAACCTCCGCACTTCACCGCTATATATGACTTTATGTTTTAAATTGTTTCTTATGAAGATCGCAACTCCCCCGCCTTGTGTGGCGTTGGGTCGATCTCTTCTAATTATTCTATAAGAACTGTGCCGGATTTTGTGCTTCTGGTTTAGCTTTGTTTCGCTAACCAAGAGTACATCGGGGCTTTCGTCCTGCAACAGGTTAAAAAGTACGGCTCGTCGCTCAATCCTTATCAGTGAATTTACATTCACCGACAGGATCTTCAAGGGTCTCTCTTCCAGCGTACCCATCACGATCTTAGGTGCGCTAGGCCCGGCAGAAGCGAGCAGATACTATCTACTCGGGTCGCCGTCTCCAGGATCTGTTGTTGGAGCTGCCCAATCTGCCCTTGGATTGCGAGCAAGATCGAACAGACATCCACCTCGGCCTCCGGTGTCTTAGAGACAGGCACTGGGGCTTTAGGAACAGCCATGGGCTTTTGTACCGTCTTTCCCGAACCTGCCGCCATTTGGGCGTAGGTCAATTGGGGTGTGACGGCTGGTGTTTGGAAGCGACCCGAGGGACGCTTCTCCTCGACCTTCTGCTTACGAGCCAGATTTGATTTTTTGATGTCTTGGAACTTAGGACATCCCCGATAGTTTGCAGGGTGTCCATGGTTCCTACACAGTACGCACTCGAGTTGGTCCCTGTCTGCGACCTTGTCTTTTGTCAGGTCGCATTCTTCGTTTTTGTGGTTCTTTGCATATTTAACGCATCGAGGCTGCATCTCGCAGTTCGACGCGGCATGCCCGAACCTTTGGCAGCGGATACATTGCAAAATGTTTCCTTGCCTTCTTAATATATCCCATTTAACAGACTGGGATGCTATGGTAGTAATCGCCCTTAGCCTCTCCAGCTTGCTGTTGGGTGTAAGCTGCACCAGGAAGAAGGGCAATACCCGCTTCTCCCGTTTGGCCCGCGCCGTGGTGAATGGCTTGACTCCCACGAACTGGAGGTCATCGCTCTCGAAAACTTTGAGCTTTGAGAGCATTTCCTCGGGGTCCGTGATCGAATACACGCCTTTGAGGAGCATCGTCTGCAACCTCTCGGCCTTGGGGGTGAAGGAGTAGAACTCCGTCGTGGTCTCCTTTAAGAGATTCTTAACCCGCTTATGCTGCTCCAGTGTATTACACTGGATAGCATAGCGGTTCTGTCCTAAGCCTTTAAATATAAAACTACCTGCGCCAATGACATACTCACATAAATCTATGGTCTCGCGTAGGGCCGTGGTATGCCGTGGTATGCCGTGGAGGCTGTTGTTGCTGTTGCTTCTGTCGCTGCGGCTGTTGTTGTTGCTGCTGCTGCTTCCGTTGCTGCGGTTGTTGTTGCTGCTTTTCCTGCTGCGGCTGTTGTTGTATCTGCTGCTTTTGTTGTTGATGTTGTTGCTGTGTCGACTTTTGTTTCCTTTGTTTTTGTTGTTGTTTCTGCTGTTGAAGTGGCTGCGATTTGTTGGTTGTTGCTTCTTCTTTCTGGTTCTTCCGCATCTCGTTCAGCCTATTTACTACGGCCTTTAGTTTGGCACGTAATAGGCGCTCTTCTTCTTCAAGTTCGTTGCGCACTTCCTCTGCCTCCGAACTTGAAAGAGCGGCAAAGGGGTTATTTTCCCCCGTGTAACGGCCTTCCCTACCCTCGGAAAGGTAAGCAACGTCAACATCCACGGAGAGTCTATGTTGTTGCGTATCCTGAATTTTTGCTGCTGGTTTTGATGTCGATGGCGCCCCTTCCCCCGCTTCGACTGGCAGCTTTTCAGTCGAAGTGACGAGTGAGGGGCGCTTAACCAAATTGGATCCCTGGTTAAGCCTCCGTCTTCTTTTAATGACGTCAGTCATTGAAACGGCAGACGGAGTTGCGAAATCGGATGATCCATTTAGCTGATCATCCGACTCTGAGTCAGTAAGACGAACGGGTCTTCTCCCGACGTCTTTAGACATGTTTTCCTGCTATTACTAACGTATGTGTATTAGAATAGCAGGACACAAGAAAAAAAATAAAAGAAAAAACTTTTTCCCCAGTGGGGGATCGAACACCGAACTGTCGGTTCCCGGACCGGGCACTTTACCACTGCACTATACTAGCTATTGATAGAACTTTGCCCAAACGCGCACTTCAAATGTTCAAATAGTTAAATATTATTTGTTTTATACACCATTAAGTTGAAACACGACTGTTCACTATCGCGGTCTGTGATCAACTGATGATATATGTGTACAGACGGACAGATGGTCAGACAGGAAAGCCTTTACATAAGTTTGCCAAATTCGAGGTAGGAGACTTTGAATACTAGCTTAGCTCCTAGCGAGCTGATCCCATCTTGTTTATGTATAATAACACAACATTTTCATGTTAATTGCATTCATCATTATTCATGAATAACATTTTCAAATAAAATTAAATTTATTATTATTTTTGAAATATTATTTGATTAAATGACTTTTTCATTTTGTTAAGTAGGTTTGTGCTATTATGTGTCCGTGGCTGTATCTGCCTAGTGCCCTACCTACCTTGAAAATAGCCCAATACGTAAGGAAGCTAAAACCCGTATTCTTTTGAGGTGAAGTTATATAGAAATTGTTTTGGTTTTTTTTTTTTATTCATTTTTGGTTTTACGTATTAAGAACACACTTACCCTAGGCAAAAATGCTTAAAACTAGCTTAAATAAAAACTAATATGAAATACCTTACTGGCCCTATATGGACACTCTAAAGCAAATATAACAATATAAGACTATGCCTTTCGGCCTTACGATTTATTTGCAATAATTAAAATAAATAAACAACTTAGGCTAAGAAAAGGGATATTTTTAAAAAAACTTAGCATCAGATCATTTTTTTTAGAAAAAAGCTTAAAATTAGAAATATGTAATTTAACCCTACCTTAACTAATTTACATACAGAAATACATACGTGATATATATTTTGTATGTATCATATATCTTTTTTTTCGTTATTGTCTTGCGATTTTTGTTTGTTTTTAAGTATTTTTTTTTTAATTACAGCTAAAACAAAGGTAAGTCTTCCAGCTTCCCTAGCTTGCCTTAGCCTGCCCTAACCTACTCTAACCTCTCCTAATCTACCCTAGTCTATGTAAGCCTGCCATTAAGCTTTATTAAGCTTTGCCTTAAAGAGGCTGACCTATTAAAGTTAACCAACATTTTTGATGGTGTCGGGCGACGTCTCCCCGATCTTGGTGCGACACGGTTCTACTAAACCTGAGGCTCTTTGGCTCGCGGAAATTCGTTTTGGTATTGGTACCCAAATGGCGAGAATGGAAATATCGACGCAGTGATACCCAATACAAATAAAAACCCTTCAACCTACTTTAGAAATGTTCCGCTCTTTCGTGGAAAAGTGTGAGCAATACTATATACATACATACATACGTCAAATATTGTTTGATAGCTTGATTGACATACCCTCGATAATCATACCACATCGTAGTGTTCGCCTTCTTACCTCTTCCTTTGCGTATATTGAAAATCATCTTTATTCTCAATAATTGTAAAGAAGACTGCTCTCCGATACATCAGTTGGTCCTCTTGGAAAGACCAGTACAGAGTGAGCCTATAACTGATATGGTCGCTTTTTAAAGCTTTGGAAACAAAGGTTAACATGTTTTGACAACGCTCTCCATTCACTGTTGCCCCCTAACCACCTACCCATAATCCACACAAGACAATTACTTTTTTGGGATACATTGGCTTTTCACGAATCTCGTGCAAGTGTTCGCTATAGGCTTGAGAATAAAGATCAATCTCTAAAATTCGCCACAAGGTGCCGTAAATGAAGCCCAATTTTGGTCACACTTTCGCTTGATGATGTTGTAAGGTGTGTGTGCTTTGATCCGATACCGAATTAGTTTCATTAATCGCTTGATCATTGCAGGAGTTTCGGGCTCACTAGGATATATATGTTGACCCGAAAATTTATGAATTTTGTGGAATGTAACTTCTACAGATCGCCTATTTTCGTGGAAAGTTTGAATAGCAAAAATGCAATGTTGTATAATAAACGACTTGATGACTAGACTTGTCAAGCACTGTACTTGATAGCTAATACACCATCAATTGGCTCAGTCTTTAGAATAGTAAACAAAGTTACTCTTTGGTGCAACCAATATGTCTGTCAGCGAGGTATACCCAGCCTGACTTGGCTTTAAAATCTATTCGGTAGAATTAAATATACAATCAGCAGGAAAGGGTAAGCTATACGCATTTTCGTGAATATCGATGAGCCTTTGGAAAATTGAACTTTAGATGACATTTTGATAGGCTTAGTTTTTTAATGCATTTTTATTGTTCTTATTTTTTATTATCTACTAAAAAAATATTTTCCAATCTAACTTGAAGGTATCTTAATATTTTAAGTGTCTTACTATCATTGCGAATGAACTTTAAGTCTAAATATATTTTTTAATTACTAATGCCCTGCGGCTTAAACTCATGTGTTCTATTTTCATATTTTATTCAAATTTGATTTTCTAGGAACACTTTGTCTAGATTATTATTTTCTTTTTCTTTTTCTAAAGCTTAACCTACCCTAGCCAGCTTGCTTCTAGTCCAAAGTATAATCAATTTCGCTAGCACTTATGTTCGTTCCGATTGATTGCATCTTTCAGCGACTGGGATTTTCCATCTCACTCTGTATGCCCGGGACCTCACTAACGCTTAAGCTCATCTTAACGCTTCCCAGGTTCATTTAAGTAGTATTACGCTACCAGCCCCCAAAAGATCCGCCAGCTAATTCTAAACTTACTTATAACCTTAGGACTGAGAAGGATCTTACTGGAGTTACGCACCGTTTTCGTAACGGATTTCACTCGCAATTTGGGCAAGATCCCTGTCCACCATTGTGATACTAAAATGAAGCTCTGACCAGCCCGATCGGAGTGTGCTCTCATGGTACCTATAATTGGGGCAGTAAGCTCTGAAGATTAGGTTATTATCGTTAGTCATAGTCAGTATACTTCTGAGCCATTTTAATAAAAAAATCGTCGATTATGTTTAGGCCTACCCCATCATATAGGACCGTTTTAGCCTAATACCTAATTAACTGGACCCTGGCGTTCTGAAAAATCTAAGAGGGACACTGAAGAACTGTTTCTCACATATAATCATCTCCATGTAAGATGGCGCTACATTTCATACCGCACAACCAATCGCGATGATAGGGCTTATTAGGGCCACCTAACATATGGTTTTTACCCTGCAGTCACGTTGACTACTATCAAACAGATTCCTTGTTATACCAAAGGCTTCCGCAAGACAGGCGTCTATATGTCTATTCAAATATAGATACTGGTCAAGCCAGATAACAAGAGATCTAATCGCATTTCTCACTGCTATTTGTTGTGCATATTGCCCATTGACCGCCAATTTCATAAAGTTTTTCCCTTGAGCACCTAGAAAACCAAGTCCTAAACAATATGATTTCCAACTGTTGAAAGTTCATTTTTAGCCTCCAATCATCGCAGTATCTCTTAATATTAACGAAGTCACACTGTAGCATTACATGGCGACCTAAATTATTGGACCTGATCTTTACGGTACTCAACAATCTGCATATTCAATTTTTTTTTATAGGGTTCACGCAGGTTCAAGAGTTACGCTTTTATGAAGTTTGTCACCTGATCAACCTGAACGGGGCGCAGATGGTTTATGTCGAAGACAGGGGTGGTTGTCCTAGATAGGATTCGAGAGATTCGACTGAATTTGTCGCGTTGGTTATAGTTCACAGTAACTTTTTTTTGTTTCCATGCCATTAAGGTGTTATTTGTCATATTATATTTATCAGAGTATGAATTTTGAAGTAATCTTATACGGCGAGGGTAATGCCTTCGTCAGAAGTTTTTTGATCATCTCTCATTCACAACTGATGTTGCACAGTTTTTCCGTATAGGAAATGTTTTTGGCTATGGACAGAATTGAACTATAAATCTTTCGCTCAACAGTCGGTGATGATTACCATTGCACCACGACCACAGGTGGCTAAGAACACCTGCAAGATCAAATTAAACAGTATCACGCAGTTAGCCGCTCATTGTTGTAAACCGTATTAATATCAAAGATTCTGCTTAAAGTAACGTTGTCTCATTTAACAATAAATTTCTCTCTCATAGTCATTACGTAAATAGAATAGAATAGAAGGTGATTTGACATTCTTAGCCTAGTGAACTTCAAGAACCATTTTGAGAGGTACTACAGTGTAGATGAAACACTTATTTCTTTTTAAACGATAAGGTTAGTGGTTTAGTGAATTAGGGATAATATGATGACGCCAATTTCACATATTCAAACTTTTTCACCGGTCTGGAATGGTTTTTGTCTTCCACATAGAAATTACAATTTTCGTTGCATTGCAACCATTCGTGGCATGTTCTTTCACTAATGGAGGCCTCACGGTATATTTCCATAATGCGAGAAACGACTACCCAAGCTTGCTAAGTGGCGTTTCTGATCTGATATTTTTGGCAAATATGCATTGGTAGCGCCAATAAAAACTGGCTTTGACCTGATATTAACCCCAGAAAGAATTATTTTCATATATTCACGAACGGTTCCAAATCCAGGCACTGGTCTTGCAATAGTGTCTTTGAATGTTCAGTTCCGAACCTTAGCCTGTGCAGTCGCATTTTAGCTCGCTACTCTCTTAATTGTTTTCTTTTCCTTTTCTTTCAAAACGACCCATAATTTAATTTTTCTTCTACACAATCAAAATACGCGAGTGTCCAACTGTATCCCAAATTAGTCACCATAATTATTTAATTACAAACTTCTACCTCATCAATTAAATATTAAAACGCGCGTGACCCATCTTTCCCCAATCCAAATTCTCTGACGCAGCTAAAAAAAACGCATGTGCTCCCAATTTACACTAAAATAATAAAATAAAAAAAAAAACAAATTAAATTATCTTTCTAAACGTGAGTGACCCGCTCTTGCCCTAGTTTAATATGGATTACTGTGATTTTGCACAGTGCGCCGCCGATACCAGAAATACTGACCCGCAAGGGTATCTGCGGCAAATCGTTTCACCTTCCCTGCATCGGTCTAAGCAAAAGGTCGATCACGTATATAGAGGAATACGCTGAACATTTCTCCTTTTATTGTGAGGAGTGCAAAACAATCACTCTCTCTGATGTCATGTTCGCGATTAAGTGTAACAGTGAAAACATGAACTCGGTCGCCAACAACATCAATAATTTATTCAAGAACCTGGCGTCTAAGTTTGACTTTCTTACCAAATGTGTTGAAGATATCAACTCTACAATGGAGTCAACGTTAACTAGCAAACTCAACTGCCTGGAAAAACAAGTGACCACCTTCACAAAATTAGCCAATGTAAACTCAGAAAGCTGTTCACCCAACATCCGTAGTGTCGAACTTAAACGCGACCTCATTTCGACCCTCAACACATACCTAAATCCCTTAAACGTAAATAAATTAAACGAGAACTCAAATTCCCTCCGGTCAGACATTGATATTTACTTTAGCGCCTCATCCAAGAAAAGTGCTCCACCCATTTCTCAACCCGACCCGGCTTGAAGCTATTGCAAGCAAATTAAATGACGTAAGCAGTGAACTCACCACCACTAGGTTTACCCTAAGCGATTTAATTGACGAATTGAGAACAGCATCTAACAAGATTGGTGACATCCGCATCACCAGCCACTTCCATACCAACCCATCGTTTGCCAATCCGCCCCGTCAATTTGTGTGTCTCCGCTGCCGCCAAAAACCACATCCTCAGTCTACACGCAAACTGAAGGCCCAATTTCTGAAGACCCAATTGTTGAAACAAATATTGAGCGCTTTGGCCAAATATGGAGTTTAAATGAATGGAACCAGCGGCTCCAAAAACTAAAAAAAGGCAATGAAGAAATTTATACCTTTATTATTGATGGATTGACCCCCGACACACAAAAAAATGGGCACAAAAGTTCACAAAAGAATTCAAACTTCCAATAGTAAGTTGCCAAGCACTTTAACGGTCCAGATCGTTTAAACTGAAGCTGTCCATATCATCGAAATACGAGTGGTTATTCCTAGACCCTGACGGCCGCCCTTTCACTCTTGGTAAAACTACTACCAATAATTCTAAAAAGCAAATCTATGTACCTAGCTCTAAGAAACATAAAAATAAGCCTAACACCTGTGATAAAAACCCTAAACTTCAATCCAACCCCCGCCATAACTGTAGCTTCAAAACTAAACTTTTCTCTTCTTTCACTCACCCCTCCATCTCTCATATGCAGACCTCTTCCTCTGCTCCACCAAAACCACCACGTCAACGAGTTTCCTTCAATCTGACTCCAACTGCTCGTTCTACCACCGCTAGCCCCTCGCCACAAACACAAGCACCTCTTCCTAATTGTCTTCCTAATTTCGATCTCAAATCTGGAGCCAAGTATCCTAATTTCCGCAGCTCCCACGTCCTCAATCTCTCAGCCCCCGCCTTTTCTAATACATCCACACCATACTCGCCCTCTCACACTAGAGCCAACTTCAATTCTCTTCAGACAGTTTCAACTCCTTCTTCAACAACGTCTCCTCCTAACTCCACCCAATCTTTCATTGACCCCCTCCTGCCCCCCTCAGTTAAAATTACCCAGCAAGTAAGTAACCCCACTGAATGCCGCTATGCTCTCTCTCGTCTAAGGGATACGAAAACATTCGTCTTTTTTGGCCTATCTCCATGATAAACTAGACTCGGTCTGCTATGAAGGTAAAACGAAGACTAGTGTAATGGTCTCCATTCAACAGGAAGGCCTCCCTACTGACTTTGCCAACCTCAAGTGCCTCTTTATTAAGTATCACGAGTTCTTCAATACCCCGAGTTCTTTAATAGCCGTCCTTAACTCAATCGACTCATCCCTTATTGCAATATCCTCTTCCCCGTATCTCGACTATCATCTCAAGATTGTACTGCCCCTTAAAGCACTCTATGTCATCTACTTTTACATCTTGCCATCTCAGCCTATTGAATCCTATGAACTCGCCATTAATACGATTGATAGCATAAATGATCTTTGGTGATTTCAATCTTCCTTCTCTTAAATGGGCTCCATCAGACGATCAAACATATTATATTGCAACTAATCCCTCTGCTGCCAAAGAATGTCTTTTCTTAGATCGCCTAGCTTATTCAAACCTAAGCCAAGTTAGTGGCACCACGAATTACATGGGAAGGCAGCTAGACCTAATCTTCACAACAGACCCCCTTAGCTCCTTTGTTTCACTTTGTCCCTTTTCCTTAGCAACCATCGACAACTACCATCCTCCCCTTCATCTCTCATTTTTTCACGACTCTCCACCACTGAATACTTCCCCTTCGCTAAGTCATACGACTTCCACAAAGCAAATTTCAACCAAATCAATGAATATCTCAGTAGCGTCCCCGTCAATTTTGACAGCCATACAATAAACGACGCCATATTTTCTACAGAGAAATATTCAATTCTATTTCTCTTTACGTTCCCCTTTCCTGATCCAAACATTTATCTACCTCCCCTCCATGGTATAATCGCAGGCTCCGTTCACTAAGAAACACAAGAAACAAACTGTGGGCAATCTTCCTTCGAACTCATTCCCCCAATGACTTTTCTAACTACATTGGTGTTTATTTGAAATTCACAGAGCTGCATAAGTCGCTCTATGAACGCCGTTTGATCGAAACGCAAGCCAATCTCATTAACGATCCTAAGTCCTTCTTTCAGTTTATCAACTACAAACGGAAATCTGATGGCTACCCAACTTCACTCTCCTTCAATGGCGAATACTCGAATGATCCCAAAACTATCGCCAACTTTTTTGCCAACTTTTTCAATCAATCTTTCGCCGATGATTCCTTTGTACCGGATACTGCCTATTTCGACTACTTACCAAATTCCTCCCTTGGACCATTTCTCCCACGTACTATTGACGACCCCCATATCATTGAAAATAAATTGAATCAACTTCATGATGAATTTACTCCTGGACCCGATGGTCTCCCTGCCATATTACTAAAAAAATATTCTTTCATTATTTCTGTCCCGCTCTCAAAAATATTCAACTTATCTCTGTCCCTTGGAGAATTTCCCCAGATATGGAGAACCGCTTTTATAACTCCTGTTCACAAAAAAGGTCCGAAGAATGTCGTTAACAACTACCGGCCCATCGCCAAACTGTCACACATATCCAAACTTTTTGAAAGTATCTTGTATGACGCTCTAAGTTTCCACTGCAAATCTCTAATCTCCTCCAAACAACATGGCTTCCTTAAACGTAGGTCTACAACCACATACCTTGTCGAATTCGTGTCCTTCATACTCTCAGCTTTAGAGAATGGAAATGAAGTTGGCGTCATTTCAACTGATTTCAGTAAAGCTTTCGACAAAATCTCCCACAAACTAATACTCTTCAAAATTTCTTCCCTTGGTTTTGAACCCACTGCGTTGAAGTGGATATCTTCTTATTTAAAAAACCGTTACTACAGTGTTCGTTTCAGATCTGCCTTTTCCAACCCCTTCTTAGCTTCTTCCGGCGTTCCCCAAGGCAGCCACCTAGGTCCACTTCTTTTTATTCTTACCATAAACGACATTGAGTTTGTCATCAAACATTCCCACCTCTCACTGTACACGGACGACACCAAGTTCTTCAAGACCATTTCTTCGCAACAAGATTCTTCCCTTATTCAATCGGATTTGAACAGCTTTTCCGTTTGGTGTTTCAAAAAATTGTGTGGAACTTAACATTTCCAAATGCCAATCAATCACCTTCTCACGTAAACGAATCAAACCTCCCCCTCGTCTCTACTTCCTCAATAATCAGCCCATCTCCACCGTTCAGGTTATCCGCGATCTTGGCATACTATGTGACCAAGAGCTCAATTTTCGCGCACATATCAATGATATAATTCATAAAGCCAACTCTGCACTCGGTTTTGTGAAACGCTGGTCTAAAGAATTCTCCAATCCCTACGTGACTCTATCCCTCTATATTACCTTTGTTCGCCCCCTTCTCGAATACGCATCTCAAGTGATCTCATCTTATCAACAAACCCACATATCTAGAATCGAAAGCATCCAACGTCGGTTCCTACGTTTCGCTCTTCGAGGTCTGCCCTGGAACAATCCCTTGTTCTTACCACCCTATCAAGACCGTCTTAAACTAATCAACTTGAGTACTCTGGAGAAGAGAGAGAAGAGAAGAAGAGTGTCCGATATAATCTTCATTCATAGACTTCTTACAGGTACCATTGACTGCGCCACCCTTTATAACTCCATATCTCTTAACACTAACCCCCGTAATACAAGCAATCCTCGTCTCTTCTATCTATCCATCCCCCGCACGTCATACGGCTCCAATGAACCCATTTCCCGTATGCTGGCAAGTGTTAATTCGAATATTAACTTCGACTACAACCTCAGCACTCCATACCTAAAACTCCGTCTTCTCAATAACCTTCCCTCCTTCCAGTCTTAGTTTCTAAGGTTTGCGCCCCCTCACCCGTTCTCATTAGTTATTAAGTTAGAATAAGTTTAGCTTGAATTAAGCTCAATAAATGGGGGTGTTTGCCCCCACGAAAATTGAAATGCTAGGGTTGATTTCATCATGCTAATGCTCCATATCCCAAAAATATTGTTACTTGCCTGTCGCTAGTTGCCTTCCATACATACTGTATGTATCTACATATGTACTCTATTTTCTAGACCATGGATCGTGATAGCATTTACATTAGTAAAGATGGTGAGCCGCGTACATTTGATTTTGACGAAGACCTTCCACCATTGCCACTACCACCACTGACGGAAACACTCACGCGCTACTACGAAAGCCTCAAGCCGTTCGCAACCAAAGAGGAACTCTCCAATACTCGCAAAATACTTGATGAATTCAACAAGGGGATCGGACCGCATCTACATCGTAAACTCGTTGAGCGTGCATCCATAATGAAGAACTGGCTTAGCGAGTGGTGGGACACATATGCATATCACACCCTTCGCTTGCCATTGCAACCATATGTGACTATGTCTATGCCGTTAAAATTGAACTGTGTTGGAATAGAAGAGTCCAAGGAGAACTTCCAAAAGTTGATGGCACGAATAACGCATCATACACTGGAATATTGGAACCTGATCCATACTGAACGGATAAAGCCGGCATCATCTGGGGACGGCAAAGTAAAGTACTCGTCAGCCTTGTTCAAAAGATTCCTGTCCACTACCCGAGTGCCTGGTGAAACCGAGGATAAAGTGGTGAAATACTTTAAGTCCGGTAAATTCTAATGCTCGTCGAAAAAAGGGCTCTCTTACGACGATTGTCTTTGTCGCTTCTAGTTAGCGAAGGAGACACTCCTCATCATGGACTGTTCATAGGGAAAGGTAGGATATTTATGTTCGATTGTCTAAACGATGATGGGTCGATATTGAGTGCTCAGCAAATTTTGATTCTTATGCAACAAATTACTGGTATCCTGGAATTCGAGGGCGAGGGAGACTGTGTGCCGGTTCTGACAAATGACGAGAGAACTTCATGGGCGAAGGTAATCCGAAACTTAGTTTTAGATGACATTTAGTCGAATTCGTTTTCAGAATCGCAAACGATTGCTCGAGATATCACAGACGAACAAAGACCTCTTGGAACTGGTGGAAAGCTCGGTTATCTGCAATGTCCTTGATGACCATGAGCCGAAGGACTACGAGGAAGTCTGCCAACTATCTCTAAGCGGCGATTTCCATTCCAAATGGGCAGACAAGAGCAACACTAGCATCGGCTATCGCAATGGGAAGTTTGCACTCATCGGAGAAGTATGCTTTGAGACAACATTATGGAGGCTATGGCTTTAATTTCTCGTCTTCTCTAGCATTCGGCTTACGATGGGTCTATCAGTGTGCATTTTGCTTTCTTCATTCAACTCAGCTTATTGGAAACAGCCGAGCCAGATTGGTATGCCAAGGTCAAGACTCCGCCTCATCCGACAGAGATTCGTTTTGACCTGGACGACCATTTGATGAGTGAGATTAAGAGAGTTCGAAAAGACTGCGATAAGCGAGTAAATATCCTTTTCATGGGAAGTATTCAATCTTAGTTTTTTTCACCTAGGAAATGGAGGTGATTATTACCGACTACGTGTTCGACAAGTTCGGCAAGGACTACCTCAAGTCGTTGAGACTCCATCCTGACTCAGTTGTTCAAGTAGTTATTCAGTGGACATACTACCTCCTCCATCTAGAGTGGGTTATATTTTTCTGGGTTCTTGTTTTTCCTGATTTTCTTAACGGATTAATTTCAGAATCGCGCCCATTTATGAAACGGCTCTGATGCGCCAATACTATGATGGGCGAACCGAAACTCTTCGCTCATGTACGATGGAAGTTGTGAATTTTCTCAAGCTTGCAACCAATCCTGATGCCAACAAACAGAATGTCTTCGAAGCATTCAAAAAGGCGGTAAGTCACCATACCCATATGATGTCAGAAGCTCGAAAAGGAAGAGGTGTGGATAGGCACCTATTCGGACTCTGGTGTGCTGCCACTGAAGCTGGCATAGATATTCCGTCTTTGTACAGTGATCCTTTATACGCAAAGAGTGGAGGAGGTGGTAATTTCGTCTTGTCAACCAGTACCCTTGGTAATACTATTAGCAGTGGGTTCGTTGCTCCAATGTTGCTCGATGGCTACGGGGTGTTTTATAGCATAATATCCAATGCGTAAGTATAGTCGGAGTCTCAGGTGATTTCTATTTCATCATTTGTTTTTCAGAATTAACTTGAATGTGACCGTGTTTAAGAGTAGCCACAAGTCTAGCGCCCATAGGTTCAATAAAAAATTCGATGAACTGATGGGTCAAGTGAAGACCTTAGCCGACGAAGTGGGGAATTCTGCCAAATTGTAATCATTTAGACTAAGTCTTTAAACTGTATTTTTTTATTTTGTTTAACATTTCGAGGTAAATTGTGATATAAGTATATAACTGCGTGCGGGTTTTCGTGTTTAAATAATTAAAATATATGAAGACTAAGGTATTTTTTTAAAATCAGTGATCCGCGTCGTTGCCAAGTAACATTCGTGTACCCTACAGGTTCCCATAGGTATGCGCCTACGCACTGCGACTGCACACTCTACGGGAGCGCCGCTAGGTGTTAATACACGGGACAGGCAAGTAGTTCATGCTGCTCACCTTGTAGTCTTGGAACAAATATGAAAAGCTGGGAGCACCGTCAGCAGCGAAGGAGTGGATTAGGAGCAGGAGACAAAATATCTTTTTGTATCATTTATAAAAATGAGGAAGAGCGTCGTTGAAAAAACAGAGCCTTGGGAAACACCAGCTTATTCGGTGAATACCAGATTGGAAACGATACAAAACCACTTGAGTTGAACGGCCCGAAAGGTTATAATTCATAGAAGAAGTGTTTCATCGATACCATTTTCGACAAACTTGCCTGATACTAGTGGATCTGTTGCTACAGAAACCCTACTGTCGTTCATTTAGTAGTTTCCGCGGCTCGAGATAATTCATAAGCTGACGATTTATTAGCGTGTCCATGACTTTAGAAAGAAGGAACGTTAGTACTTTGGTTGAGAGGTGGAAGGAGGCCAAGATTCGGGACAGACTTTCATCTGCAAGATGGCGCAAAATTAATCATCCAATTTTATATTTGAATTTCTTTTTTATTACATACAAAAAACATTATTTTAAGTCATGAAAATCTTTACTTGGACCCTTACAATTTTTTCTATCAAGTGGAAAATATGATATCCGTCAACTGACGCCAGTGTTAATACACATTTGTACCCGTTTTATCGCATTTTAAATGACTTTCCGCAAGATTTCCGGTGATAACTGTTCCTGTCGAATAAACCCGCGACTTCAAGTAGTTCCAAAGGTAGAATGGGATGGTTTAATCGGGCGATCTTGCTTTCCATGCCAAATCGCCAAAACGGGAGATTACGCGAACAGGAAAATCTTCCTTCATAATATCCATTGCGGCTCGTGTTCTGTGTGCGGTTGCATCGTCTTGTTGAAACCACTTTTTCACCAACCCCGCTCATCCAATTCCGGCAGTAAGAAGAAGAAGAAGAAGAAGAATGGCTCTGTAGCGTTCGTCAATAACAGTGACCATATTGCCGATGGCGACCTCAAAAAAATACGGCCCAATTACTCCTCCTGCGTGAACGCCGCACCGCACAGTGGTTTTGAGTGGATGTAATGGCTCTTCGTTTATTGATGCGACCGCCGTAGAAATGCGCCTCGTCGCTCATGATGATTTTCGAGAACGGGTACAAATGTGTATCAACATTGACGACAGCTACTTGACGGATATCATATTTTCCACTTGACAGAAAGAATTGTAAGGGTCCAAGTAAAGATTTTCATCACTTAAAATATTTTTTTTTTATTTAGTATAAAAGTAATTCAAGAGTAAAATAGGATGATTAATTTTGAGCCATCTTGCAGATGGAAGACAGCATTTGTCCAGCCTGTGCCTGAAAGGGCGAATCGTCGTCTCCTTCCACCTCTCAACCAACGCACTAACGTCCCTTCTTTCTACAGTCATAGACCTAATAAATCGTCAGCTTATGACCTTAGTCAGGTCAATAACCTTAGCCAGGTCAATAACCTTAGTCAGGTCAATAACCTTAATCAGGTCAAGCACGACTAGCACGCGGGCGTCACTGACGAGCACGCGGGCGTCACTGACGAGCACGCGGGCGTCACTGACGAGCACGCGGGCATCACTGACGAGCACGCGGGCGTCACTGACGAGCACGCGGGCGTCACTGACGAGCACGCGGGCGTCACTGACGAGCACGCGGGCGTTACTGACGATCACGCGAGCGTCACTGACGAGCACGCGGACGTCACTAACGAGCACGCGGGAGTTATATGTAAGAAAAACACTTATACTTATTTTTTCAAATATTTTATTCAAACTCGACTGAGCCCTCTTGTAGTTAGTTCAAGAATGATCTTCCTAGTCTTAAAAACATGGAAACATATAACGAGTACTTAAACGTAAACAAATATCGCACAAAAGGAAACATAAAACTCACCACGGCTAGTAACAAAGCTCGGCTTGGGTTTTAATCCAAGCAGTGGAGTTATCGCATGTAGGAACCGTACTCCCAAGCATTTGGCTTGGCTTGGTTTGTGCTTAACTTATAGACAAGCCACGCAATGGCGTAAACAAATGTCGCACAAAAGGAAAATAAATCCCACCACGGCTAGCAACAATAGCTTGGCTTGGGTTTTAATCCAAGCAGGGGAGCTGGGCTTGGTTGTGTCCTACAAGTACGTAACTCGGGCGTCATTGACGAGCACGCGGGCGTCACTGAAGACTAATCCATTGATATTTTTCAGGTCAATGGCCTTGGTCAGGTTAATGAAGTTAGTCAGGTCCTTAAAATACTTTTTTTTTTTATAATTCGTGCAGGTTCAAGAATGTACGCTCTTATGGTGTTTGTCACACAAGCTGGTCGGGGTGCAGATGGTTTGTGTCGAAGATGTTCGTTCACTACTCTCCGGAGGTGGTTGTCCTAGATAGGATGCTTTTGAGAGATTCGACTTAACTTGTCGCGTTGATTGTAGTTCGCAGTAACTTGTTTTATTGTTTTCATGCCATTATGGTGTTATATTGGAAATGCACAAATGCGAGGAAGTAGTGCTGATTGGGAGGGACAGCTGTTAAGCTGTATGCCAAGTACAGCATGATTGCTCATAGGCCAGTTCACTAATTACTACCACGATTGTGGTGATATCAGAACGACTTGTTCTGTAATTTACTTTTAATATGGGCAGTTCTCCTGATATGGGCAGTTCTCCTGGATTTCCTGTACCTGGTTGAGGGAGTGTTTGGAAAAAGTTTGATTTTAGTCTGGTTATTTTAACGAGAGACTCACAATTTCAATGGTGGCATTAGAAGTTGACTCGTTCGTGATTGCTAAGGATAGGGCTTTAGGCGGTGCCAATTTGAAATATTCAGTAAATAAAGAAAACCACTGGTGTGACGCTGAGCTGAGAATCTGAATCAAACTATCAGATTCGCGGTCAACGTCTGCAATGGTTAAATGCCCAATAACCCGCTTCCTTGAATCTGATGGCAGATTCGTCCAGTGTTTTTGACGCGAAAGCGATAGGCTTCTCTATTCCGTCCGGATAAACATGGGAAATCACGGCCCCAATCCTATGAGAAGATGCATCCTTCGCTAACGTAATGGGCAAGTCATCTCGAAAATGTACCAATTTGGAAACTTTAACAATACTCTCCTTGAATTGTTCGAAGACTCGTTGCTGATCTGCACCCCACACAAAAGATCCCCCTGAGGCACGCAGTTTATTTAATGTTCATTGATTCATCTTTAGAAAAACTCACATTGAAATCAAATGCGTCAAACCAATCCAGGTTCAGGTTTCAGGCTTTTATATAGGATATAGGTTTTAAGAAAGACCTCTGCTCCGATAGTGATTCAAACAAATGCATTGTTGATCTTTTGCTTTTCGACGGACGCTTTGAGTTCTCGACAAAAATGAAACATATTTGAAAATATTTTCTTAAAAAATGTATTTAAAAGTTTTCATAAATTGTCCGCTTAGAATACCGTTACATGAAAACGTTCGTCTTATAGCTAAAAGCAAAACACAAAAAAAATAATTATCTCTGCGAAAACTTTGTTTACATAAATAAATAAAAAAAAAATTTACAAAACCTGCGAATTGTTTAATCATTTTTTGACACATGCAAATACTTTTCATCTTATATCGAGAACCTCGTTACAAAAATAGTTTTAAATTAATCGATAACAAATACAATATCATTAAAAAAAAATTTACAGTCTCTCTCTTTAGAACGTATGAGTTGAAGTAGATTTTTTAAACATTCATGTAATTGTGGTCCTCCTCGGAGGCGTTGGATTCGACGGTAGGTAGGTTACCATTGGGTACGTTTTGATAGACCTCGGCTGCGGTTAGATCTTTCTTGACTTGCGGCTGGGGTATGGATTGGGGTTTGAAGGAGCTGCACACATCCTTTGGTTGAGCTTTGGTCAGCTTGCCGTAGATGATGTTGGATCTTTCGCTGAGATTTTGTACTTTGATTGGCTGTACGGTGACGCCGTTCTGATAGTTGTGCTCGTTTTCCTTAGCTTCGACTATGGTGTTTAGGTAGCCGTTGCTGGTAATTGAAGATGACATCGATTGGTCGCTGGGAGATTGGAATACTGGAAGGTTCGATGGAAACATGTAGTAATGATCGCCGTTGCCGTTGATAGCGGGATTTGGACTGGTTGGTGTCAAGACCCGCGGATGATGGGGGAATACAAGATGTTCCTTTTCTTCACCCGGAGTTGAGCTAGGCGTGAGGACCGGCCTGGGTGGTGGTGGAACCAGATAGTTGTCCATTAGGCTGCCCGGCGAACCGACTCGACAGATTCCGTAGCGACGATCCTCGTGATCGGAATGAGTGCCACTATCACCGAGACTGGCGCCACTACATGCACTGCCTGTGCTTAGTCGACCTGATGACGAGGATGACGAAACGCTTTGTAGGCTTAGAGTGCTTTTGGGGCGCGTGCTGGACGACTGGAAGGAGGAAGCAATGGATGATTTGGTTTCGTCAGCACTCTCGACAGTCACCTTGTGTAGAGGCGCTTTGTGACGCGAGAAGATTTTCTTGAACGAGAATTCCCACTTGAACTTGGACTTGAACTGGACTTGAATCTTTTCGTAGTCTTGTCGGAGTTTTTCGATATATTCCTGTTTTTCCTTGAAGCTCTGTTTGACGTCGTTACGATGCTTCCATTTGTCCACCAACTGTTCGACCTCGCATATAGATAGAATGTTGTTTTTGAAGTCGTTCATGATCTCTGCAAGCTCATCGTCGACGTTGCCCTTGTTGCTGGAGGCATTGCTTGCCGTTCGCTTCAGTGTTCCAAGCTTTGTGCTTGACCCAGTCTTGTTCAGACTCAGACGTGAAGTATGGAATTCTTCTGAGGGCAGTTTCTCAACTTCGACTGGCTTGTTCGAGGGCTGAAACAGATAATTCCCATCATCTTCGGGTGGTTGAACTGTCTGGACCGGAATATTTGACGGCTGAAGCATGTAGTCGAGCATTGACGCGTTGCAGTTATCGAGGGCATTCGAGCACTCTTGACTGAACTTGTCCGTTTGGTACGGCGACACCTGTAAATTGGTTTTGTTTTTCTCCTCGGATTGGTAGTACGGCGGTTCGCTGATCTTCAGTTCATTCGAGGTCACTTCGGCTTCGGCAATGATCTTCATTTGGTCGAAGTTCTTTGTCATTTCCCCGGAACTTTGGAGATTGTCATCCTCGGTTTCGACACTGATATAATTCAGGTTCGAGACGGCCATTGTAGTGACGATGTTCGATGTCGAGGGGGAATTGTCGCGATCACTACCACTGCTCATCTCCATATATTCCCCGGAACCAGGGTCGTTGTTGCTCGTCTCCTGAGCCTTAGGCTTGGTCACTGCAATCTTTGGCGTGTCGGTAGATCCTTTTGCTTCTAGCATGATCTTGTTCTTGTTGGGTGCATCACCACCTTGAATTCCTTTAAAATAATGATACATCGTCGCGAGTTCGTGAAACTCCGAGAAACTGTTGATGTTCCTGGCTAACTTGTGAAAACCCTCGTGCTCGGCCAGTTCGGCCGGTGTTTTCCCAGCGCAATTTCGAATTCCACAAGCTGTTTCGCCACCTGGGCATTCCATCAGCTGCATGCATAGGCGCTCTAGGCCAAATCGTGCTGCGAAATGTAAAAGTGTCGGATACTCCTCGGGACTGGACTCACGGACAGAGAAGAAATGATTCTGTTTCTCGAATGGACCGCTGAGTAGATGGAAATTCGGCGGCATGTTCTTCTGGAAGCATTGCAGCAGATGTAGGTCTAGCGAGTCACGATCGTTTGGCCCGATGCCGAGTGAGTTACACATAAACTCGATCGGGGAATCTTCGGTTCGCAAAAGTTGTTCAAGTTCGCGGAGTCTGCTCTCGCATTTGATCGGGCGACTGCCGAGACTCTTCTCGTTTTTCTCGATGCGAATCTCCACCATCGTTGAGATTTCCATGCAGGTTTCTACGGAGGATAGGGATTGAAGTAATGATTCATTAGATCATGATTTAACTTACCTGGAATCGTGAATTGTAGGGTGAACGGATTTCTGTGCTTGAAATTCCGTACCTCAATGAGTTCGCCGGATTTCTCGATGACAATCTTCACTGTATCGTCCTTATCCAATGGCTCGCTTAACATTGCCACGACTTTGTTTTGACCGATCTTCACCTTTCTGGGTAAAACAGTGAATCCCTCGCAGCTGCTAAAAAATTTGGTTTGATTCGTGCTCATGTCCTGACAGGGCGGCCGTTGGCATAATGCCCGTCCGAGAATGTCCGTGGCAATGCCGAGAATATTTCCGATCTGTGCCTGATCGTTGTCTCGGATTATACAGCGACGCCACTTGCGGAATGACGGAAGTGCTACAAAAAGACAACCAATTAGGATTTCTGTGACCTAATTGGCATTTACTATATGCCAACTTACCATTCTTGTGGAACTCCATTGCTTTTTCTTCACTAACCAATAGTATTCCAAGGACCTTGTCGATTTTCAAAATTGCCGACAACTGCGAGTGCAGATATGAGTGTGGTATGGCCAGTAGTGCCGGGCACACAATAACGATCTGCAAAGCCGTATCTTGGTATTTCCGGGCGAGATCCTCGTCGAAGGGTCCATCGTTGATTTTGATGTGAAGAAAACTACAAAAGCAAATGCATAGTTAAGGATAGTCGATATACATAGGCCTGCTTAGTTAGGACTCACTTGAATGGTTTGCGTCCGCGTTGTTTGGTGATCTTGTCGAAGTGATTCTTGACGAAATTCGCTCGTAATATTGCACGTTCGCTGTGTTTAGCTGTTATGATCAGAATGTCGTCCATATTCGAACTGTTGACGCAGTTATCTGTGGTGATAATAATAAGGATACGAAATTCAGATTTTTTTTCCAATATCTTTCATATCTAGTAATATCTAGATTAAGGTAAATATTTGGTTAGGATCGGTTGTGAAATTTTATCGCACCTCGAGGAGGATTTCATGCGAAATGCAAACACCACCCTCAGGACCGCACTATATATGGGATCCGTCGAGCGTCCTTTGTATTTATCTTTGTCTTGAAGATAATCTTTTCGAACGGGAACGCTTTCTATTTTTAAGTCGAGAAGAGTGAGTACTTCACCCACAATTAATGATTACAGCAGATCAAACAGAATGAAGGTAAGAGAGGATCAGCGAACAGGGTAGAGGAAGGAACAACGGATTTGTATGGTTAGGATCAAATGCAAGGCGATGGAGAACGTCGACACTTGTCTGCTGAAATGATTACGACTGTCCTTGACGAGCGCTCGCTGGATTGGCACTAAAAGATGAAAACCAACCAACAACAGCAAGAACCAGAAACAGGGGCGAACGAAATAGAGCGACAGATAGTGGTGGAGGGGGAGGCATCAAAAACAAAACTGCTGCCGTTGATGTGCGATTGTCTGGCGGAACGACTTGGATACATAATTTCATGCAAAATATGGCCAACGTACTGCCGAACCGATCGTTTTGAGTTGTCACGACGCGACGGCTGTGCATTTTCTTTTTGTTTTTGAATTCTGACATGTGTGTCTGACTATCATGATGAAGTCTATGTCATATGTTATTATCTAGACTATCCTAATGGTTTTAAAGGCATTCGCTCTAATCTTCCGGAGAATCTCACATCATCTGATGGCAATAAATTATCAATTTCGGGAATACGTGAAATAAATTTGTTCACATTGCGCTGCGAATACGTAATAATTCGTAAACACAGATTATAGATTGTGGGAACTGGTGGCCAGACACGTACGGAAGAGAAATCTGCAATGCGAGGTGAATAACTTAATGAGTCTTGAAGGGGGAAGGACTAAAGTAGGAATGCCATACATAATTAAGACCGCGAAAATGTAAAGACGTGGTAGTCTGAGTTTCATAGCATTAAAGTCTACAAAATAGTGATATCTAGAACAGATAATAAGGATTCAGAACAAGCAAGAGATGTAAGCCTTGTGATTTTTGAAAAATGTTCTAAATATCCTTTCAACACTTGTATCACGTACATACTTTGCAAGAGGCAGTTGGCTATTCTCCCTGTGAATATCTGTGAATGTCACAGTTGGAATCAACTGCACTAAGTAATGAATAAGAAAACAGGAGGCGTATCACACACATAATTGAGTAACCAACCTATAATTGCATGGGCAAGAAGGAGTCGCGGCAGACATCGGCAGAGTATCGATCTAACGTTAGCAGTATTTATCACTATTTTTCACTACTTAGTTCGTTAATAAAGACACAAATTGAACTGATCAATTAAGGGAGTTTGGGGGCTGGAATTTTCACTTTTCGAAAAGAATTTGATTCAGTCGTCTATATGATCGCTATCTCTGGTACAGTGACTCTGTACTCGCATGTGTTATAAACTTATGTCAACACCTCTTGTAAACCATGAAAAATGTCAATCTCGAGGCTCCGAACACAACTCTCTATAAACTAATGAACTGTGAATAGCTGATGCAAAAGCTATGAACTTATTCGTCGAAAGTCCGGGCTTATTTTTCGGATTGCTTAAGGCAAACGGCGTGGTACTTGTAGTTAATCGTCCTTATCGCTTAGCCTTTTCTAATTTCTGCTTAACTGACTCATGGACTTTTAAGAAAAGAAAATCAGTGAGCATCGCCTTTGTATTCGGATTTTGTCAAGGCGTTTGCTAGAATTTTACTCTGAAACGATTGAGTTTTAAACGCCTTTCTTAAATCCATAATTCATTATCTATTATGACACGTTTTAATATCTTTATCAACTTTATTTAGCGGCTCCTGAGCACTGCCCATTTTTTTGAGTTTGGAGCCAATTTTGCAACGTCTTCAGCGACTTCTTTGACCATGAATCGGCGATCAATCATTATCATTTCGATTCCATTTTTCATGTGCTACTCCCCGTAACGCACATCCGATTACGTAGGTAAGGTAAAAGGTACTCGATCTGGCACAGAGACTGCGTTTCAATCAGTCAAGGGCCATCTAGTGTTTTTTTTTTAAATCAGCTATCGAAAAACCGCTCGAAATCTTGACAGAAAATCATCTCCGCGGAACGAAATAAGTCGCTTTACGCCTGAATAACGTTGTGAAATATTGCAAAGAGTGCGTTTTTTTAAAAATACCTTTTGGCCGAAATGAAACACCCACCGTGACTGCTGTACACAAGTTTCACGAACATCAACTCGCCAACGATCTCAACAGCTCAACACTTCACGCACTAGCCTGAGGAGAATTCTGCACAATGATCTCGGATTATTCACTTACAAGATCCAATTGACTCAGCAATTGAAGGCGCTTCGTTTTCGCTTCGCAGTTTGGGCGTTAGAGCAGCTTGAACTGGACAACGATTTTGGGCGAAAAATTATCTTTTCTGACGAGGCGTATTTTCATCTCGGCGGCTAACGTTAACAACCAAAATTGCCGCAACTGAGACTCGGAAAACCCACACGTTATTGTCGGGAACCCAATGCATCCACAGAGAGTGACAGTATGGTGCGGATTGTGGAGTGGTGGCATCATTGGATTATTTTATTCGAAAATAAGGCTGAAAACAACGTTTCGGTCAGCGGCGGGCGTGACAGAGCAATGTTAACCGACTTTTTTTTTTACAGAAATTGAAGACATCGATTTCGACGACCTCTGGGTCATGCAGGAAGTCACGCTATGCCACAATCGATTTTTTGCGCACCAAATTCCCAGATCGTGTTATTAGCCATCTTGGCGATGTCAATTGGCCGCCTCGAAGCTGCGATTTGACCCCTTTGGACACTTTTGTATGGAACCGTGAAAGACCGATGTTATGCCAACAATCCGGAAACATCCAAGTACTTGAGGGCAATATTATCCAAGCAATCCGTGAGGTACAGCCCGAACCCTTAAAACAAGGTCTTGGAAAATTGGGGTGACAGAATGCGCTACTGCAAGGCAGCCACTTGAACGACGTTGTATTTCATAATTAATGGGAATGTTTGTTATATTAATAAAGCCATAATACATGGAAAAAAAAATAATTTTGTTAATTTTATTGTATTTTTAAAAAGAAACTTATATTTGTCCCACACTTTATGTTTCCCGCCTGGGTTTACTTCTCATTAGTTGGTATGATAAGTTTCAAGCAAATTGTTTACACGTTCAAAAGGATGAACTTGAATATAGAGTAGTCATAAAATTTTCGGGTTTGGATGGATTAACCCGTAAGGAAATTCATCTGAAGCTAAGAAATATTATTAGAGACTCTGCTCCTTGGATTTCAACCGCTAAAAAGCAACTGAGTTAAAACGTCGAAGGTGGTCCACGTGAAGGACAGCCAAAAACCGCAACCACATCAGAAACCATCGAAAAAGTGAATGATATCATGTCGGACGATAGACGAGTGGAGGTGAGTAAGATAGCTGGGGCTGTAGGGGAATCGGAAATAAGGGTGCAAAACAACTAACACACAACACAAGAACTAGGGATGCGAAAGCTCTAATCAAGATGGGATTTAGAGCAATCTTCGAAACGAGTCAATAGGGATCCAACCGGTTTTATCCGGCAAGTTGTTACCACGGATGAGGCATGGGTCCATGTCTACACTTCAGAAATGTAATAGCAATCCAAGCTGTTTGTGGAAGCCGGTGGTTCAGCGCCTTTGAGTGATGTCGATCCCATTTGCCAGAAAGACCTGCGTCAGCGTGTTAATTGATTACCTTGCAAAAGACAGGAAAATTCTAGGGGAATATTACTCCAACTCCACTCTTTCTAGACCAGCTGGGCGTCAAAAATTTGCGGAGAGGCCTGGTTTGAAGAAGAAGAAAATCGTCTTTCACCAGGATAACGTACCTGTACACAAAGGTGCGTTGGCCATGGGAAAACGGTATGATTTGGGGTACGATTTGCTCGGCCATTCCCCCTATTCTCCTGGTTTTGTACCCTTAGACTCTCTTCTGTTCCAAAACATGATTAAATTTGTTTCTGGGGCGCTTTTCATCCAATGAAGAAGTTGAGAGGCCGTAAGTGAATATTTCATTTTCGGGAAAGAAATGCTGGATCAAGTGTGTTAAAGTCAAGAAAGATTATGTAGAAAAATAAAATCATTTTTAACTGAAAATCGCAGCCTTTCATTGTCAGGCCGAGAAATATTCTCCTTACTCTCGTAGTTGAAGTCCCTTTCCATCCTTTCTGCTACAGCATCCCAAGGGATTGGAATCAAAATCTTTTCGGCCCAGAGCAGTGATGTCCATTTTCTCTACATGGCCCAGCTTTCTTATACGCTTTACCCGTAGACAATTGACTAAGCCTTATTATACCTTCTCTCTATTCATTGTTTACATGAGATAAACGAGACCGAGATTGCCCTTAAAATTGTTCTCTAGGATCAGGCAAGAGCCTATTTATCCACTTTTAATGTGATATAAACCTGTGTGATATAAACCTCTCTGAGCTCAGAGAAGCAGCGCTGGTGTCATTACCGCTAGTCACCTGTGAGTCTATATAGACATAGTCCTTGATAACTTTTAAGTCAATGTTGCGCATCTTATTCTAGTAACTGAATGTATTTAGTTTTGCCTTCAAACTGCTTTTCAATGCTCTCAATATCATTTGCGTATAGACTTTGTGCAGCATTTCGTTCTTTAACAAGGTTTATTAGAGTTTTTCGGATTAATTTTGTTAAATGTATAATCAACGAGTGTATCAAAAAATGTTACCCCTAACCCTGTTTAGCTTAAACTAAACGGGCAACTTGGCTAGCCAAGTAGAGGTACTTTTTGGGGAAATAAATCAACATAACAATGGAGAAACAAAAAAAAAAAACCCAGAACGAACTAATAAAACCAAAATAATTGCAAAATCTCTGTAACTTGCTGTCTTTTTCTTCCTTCCAATCGCTAAAACTTTCCAGTTTATTTCTATTTCTAATACATAGAACCCCCCAACTACTAACAAGTTAAGTCCCATTGCCAAATTGTCACAGATACCCAATTTTGGAAAAATTTTGAATGAAATTTTAAGTTTCCACTACAAGTCTAATTTTAATCTTTCTTAGACAACAAGCTTCGACTTCAGCAAGGCCTTCGAAAACATTTTTCAAGTTGTCTCGGCTCTTAACCTATTTTATTGATTTGGATATCTTATTACATGGTAAACAGCTATTAGAGTGTTCGTTCTAGATATGCCTTTTCCAAACCTGGTTTTCCTCAGCATTCCACAAGGCAGCCACTTATGTACCCTTCCTTTCTTCCTTACTAATCACAATATTAAAAGTTATTAAACAGTCCTACATCTCAGCGTTACCCAGTTCTTAAACACATGACTTGGATCTCTTATTCAATTGAATCCCAAGAATTCTACTACCTAATGCTCCAAAAATTGCTTGGAACTTAATATTTCCATCTCCTGCTCGTTCCTACTTTCTCCACAATCAACCCCTTTCCATCGTTTAGATTAACTATTGCCTTGGCGAATTAAATGACCACGAGATCAAAACTCAACTCCTCAGCACTCGGTTTCGTGAAACGATGGTCAAAAGAAATCTCTGATCCCTACGTGACCAGATTCCTCATGTTATCTTTGTTTACCCCCTTCTTGGATATGCCGCTCAAGTGTAGCTCCTTTATCAACTCATTCTTATTTCCAGAATCTTCGAGAACTGTCCAGGAAAATTATATTTTCCTACCTCCCTATAGAGACTGCCGTAAAATAATTAACTTGAACACTAACAAGGTGAATGGCTTGATACCTGCCCTATCGTCGTAGCCAAGGTCCGTTCCAATCACTGTTCAAAACTCCCCAATTTTAAAGAGCATTCTCGAAATTTATTCCTTGTCTACTGAATTGGAGACGAGATGAAATACTCGTAATTATTCAAATCACATTTAAAAAACAAAAACAAAAATACAAAACAGAAAAACAAAATTCACTGGCGTCCGACGCCTGTTATGGTTTTTATGGCTGTCAAACATCCATCTATCACGTCTAATAGCCAATTCGTATTCCAACAGCGCGCTCGAAACTATCTAAAAAAGCTAACAAACCGATTAACATCTGAATAATTCCGCAACAGACATAAACAAAAAAATCCACGAGCCCTCTGACTCCTCAACACTCACTTCCCAATTGCAAAATGCCAATTTATCATGTTTTCCTTTTTTTCGAAACACGGAAATCGAAACAATCGAATTACTCAATCACCTTTCAACTTTGGCATTTTTCCAGGATTATTTCTCGCCACGCAACAAGCACACCGACTCATTAATATTACCGTAAGCACATCATAAATCGATAAAACTACCAGAATCAATGTTACAAGACACCAAAACTAAATGAGAGTCGAAAAAGCACTTTTAGATATAAATCCGATCTTTATGGCCACTAAATTGCTACTACTGCTCCCACTACTTCCGTGGAAAGAAGAATGCACTCTCGCAAACATAAGTCACAGCAGCACCATCTTCATCGTCATCATCAAAAAGCAAAGACAAAAAAGATTCAAAAAATCAGATGCAGCGAATCGGTTTCTTTTTTTGTAATTTTTGTACGGATTCTCCCGCTCTTTTTGGTTCACTCTCTGTATCCTACTGAAGTAAATTTTCTTTTGTTTATTTCGGAATTTGAAAAATAAAACAGGAAAAAAAGAAACTCCTCGAGGAGCATGAAGACATGGAAGCTCCTCGATCGTATGGCGCCCGATGGGGAGACATTCAACTGCGCGGCGTGGAACGGAGTATTTGTAAAAAGATCCAGACACCCCATCTTTAGGGCGGCATTAAGACAAGACGGTGAAAAAGAGATGCAAAAAGGCACATGAAGATCACCATGCTTCGCCAACTCGGACGAGCAGGGATCTGTCAGACGAATTCCTTCGGTTCTTTTTTTCTTTTTGGCAAGATCTCATTTAATGCCCTCGCTTTCTGCACATGTACGCAGCGCGGTACTTGGGACATCTGGTAAGTACTATGCATATATTTAGAAGCACAACAATAACAATTCTATAGATTTAGGGTTATTTTCACTGATTCATAAGATGAAGAACGTGATCGCGATCGTGACTGCTGCGCGAAATGCTATTGATCAAACGATATTTGCACTCACACTCGCGATCGTTGCTCGACTTTCTTACTTCGATCGCAATCAACTCGAAATAAATTGGAACCGAAAAAGAATGAAAAGTTCAAGGATCTTTGAAGATCACTTAGGATCACTGCTCATACTCACGGGTAATGGCAATCGGAATTTCGAAATTCCTTCGTTCCGTCCTGACACTAGCCTCACACTTGTTGTGTCAACCCTAGGCCGACAATTAGCAAACTGAGTTCGGTGAATTGAAATTGATTAAGGAATCCATACCCGCTCTTTGCGTTTCAGTGCTCGACAAGCTTTCGTATTAATTAAATCATCACTATGTGTCCACATGTTGCATACGCCAGCCTACAGTCGCGCGATCAATTAAATTCCATTTCTCAAGTGCCTCCTTGCAACATAATGTCGCTCACACAATCAATTGAAGAGATTGTCCAGAGATTTGAAATTGTTTCGGTCGAATTTGTCGAAATTTCTTGATTTCCTTGCCTTCGAATTTGCTTGCAATCCTTCAACGAAGACTACGATACGGTGCATCCAATTTGATCGCATATGCACCAAGCCAATGTGGACTTCAGAATATAATAATTGTCAACTTCCGGATAGTTAAACGATTGTGGCATTTTAAAACAGAGGGGGAGACCAATCGAGCAGCGGATGGAGGATGTGGGACCCTTCACCGTATACTAAGCGGAGTGTGTGAGCAACTCCATGCACTATCTACGTCTGCATTTCCGGTAATAGACGGTTTTTTTTCTGTTTTTCTTTTCTTCCTTCTTTTTGTTTCTTTATTCCGAGTTTATTACGATATTATTGTTTTTTTATGATTGTACAATCACGACCACCCAGGGCTGGACAGTACTCGTACCTAGATATGATTCTATTTTGCTACTTTAGTGTAGACTTGTTTTAATCTATTTTTGATACCATAGAACATGTGAGTAGAAGCTGAAGGAATTTTCGGGATTTGTGAAAACAATTTTATGTTTTTCGCCTGCATACACTTAGTAGTTTACGTCTTTTGACTTCATTTTGCGATTTTATTCGAAATGCAGAAGCCTCATACCCATAACGTCCGGGACAATTTCATGGCATGAGCCAACTGATATGCCAACATTTTCAGCGATCTTTCTGGTTGTCCATACTCATTTCGTTGTACATTGTCGACGTTCAATATAATAGTTCAGTACAAACAAGTACGCCCTTCGTAACCTCGCTGACATCTAATAGCAGACTAAATAACCTGTTTAGTCAGCAGTGTACATGTAGAATGACTTTTAGACTTGTTTATCAACACAACAATGAAAAACCCATGAGAATTGAACTAACACAACCTGCAAAATTGTAGAATTTACTTAATTACTTTAATTACTTTTTAGCACTTCTGAATAATATGCCATGAATAATATAAAATCAGACAGGGTCAGACACATAATTGAAGTAAATGTTTGTTCAAAAAATAAGGTGACTTTTATTTTTATCGAAAATTATTTATTTATTTATCAGAAACTATTTTATCCCCTTCAAAGTAATATCTCTCAGATATAATATACTTGCGCCAGCTGTTTTCCTCGAAACACTTTTGATATGCGCCTTTTGGTATAGCCTTGAGCCCTTTTAGCTATTCGGCTTTTATCTCCTCAGAGATCTTTTCAGTCACAGGGCGTCAAATTCGGCGAATACGGTGACTGAGATTTGATTATGGTATTGCCATGATCTTTTTTCGTATTGCTTCACGCAAACAGCGGATACCGTCAGAGTAATATTCCTTATTGACTATACGTCCTTTCAGCCCCCCCGCCATGAAAAACGCCATTGAAATCGAGGAAAACAGTGAGCAAAACGTTGACATTTGAACGAACTTGGCGAGTCTTTTCAGGCCATAGATCTTCTGGTCGCTTCCATTGGGATGATTGAACGTCATAATTATATACCCAGTGATGACCCTTTTCAGCAAATCTGGGCAAGTCTGGCCGATATGCTAATATCCTTTGCAACTTCAACGATGCGATGATTCTCCATCATTTTCTTCACTGCCTAAGCGTTTTCATCCGCTGTTGACGTGCTGGGGCATCCAGGATGGGCATCGTCATCTTTCCGGCTTTCTGTGAAGGGCTTGAACTACATATAATTTTTTTTATTTTGTTAGAGTAGACATGTCAACATTTCAAAATTTCATATTACGAAAATATATAAAAAATTTATAAAACGGCCAGAATACAAAAAAAAAATATATTTAGCTCGCGAAATTTAAAAAAGTCACTTTATTTTTTGAACAAACTTGTACATTTATGTACATATTGCCTTAAACGAAGAAAACCATATCACTATATCCGGCATTGATATACATTTAATTTGAAAGGCGCTAAAGTTTGCTTTCACTTGGCCCTCAACCAACAGAGTTGTTGGGCGGCCGGTATGATATTTAGGCAGCTGCCGTGTGCGCCTCGCCAGAGAATCAAACATTCTTCGGGTCGGAGCAGTGGAGTCTATTTGTGCTACAAGATCTAGTAAGTCAACAGCTTTCTTACATTTTACACACTTTATTTTGGCAATCAATGTTGATCTTCGATTGAAAGTCAAAACATATAATAGTCGCAGTATACATGGTCGTAATTCCAGTTTTAATTCTATTCCTCGGCTCCTGATTATTCGCATGGCCACCGATTTTTACATCAATGGACGACGTTTAAAGATCAGATGACACGGTAGCCAGTCAACATTTTTTTTTAATCGAAAGGCTCGTCTGGACGGTAAGGCCTCTTGAAACTAGAGATTATCCAGACAAATTTCCTTCAATTTTCAGCAAAAAATATTGGTCAACATGTTACGGTAGCGCTCACCATCAACTCTTACTGCCCCTCCAGTCTCATCCTCGAAAACCTACTTTTTCAACATATATGTTATGTATATAATTCACACAATATTGTGACTTTTATGATATGCACTGGCTTTCGTCACACAACCCACAAGAAGTTTTCCGGTCATACCGTCTCCATGTATCCACAAATGTGAAGTATATATGAATGTATAGGCGTGTGAGCATGTTGATATGCAGTTTGATCCGTAACTGGACTAACTTCTTCAAAACGCTTCAGTATTGTACGAATTTCGGACTCAGCAGCAATTTTGCGAAATGTTAGTTTTAGGGACAACCATTTCGAGTAACCAAATTGCGTTGTTACATGGTAAACGACTCCATGACTGAAATTGCCAAAGGCTGTTTTTCTGTACATCTGTCGAAAATATCAACCATATTGAGCAATTGGCAGCCACACAATTTGTTGGCCCAATCTTATCTTAGACGTCTGACACAAAGAAGCCTGACACAAAGAAGCCTGACAAACGGGACCAAAGCCTGAAAGCAGACGTTTTTTCCCCCAAATTGGCCAAGGGCCTTTTTATCCATTTTCTAAGCTTTTGTGCCATAGATGAGTACTGGGATAATGAAGGTTTTGTAAAGTGCTTCTTTGTTTTTCGAAAGAGGGCTTTATTTCTCAAATGCCTCTTGAGCTTTAAGAGGCAGCAGCGGGTGGTCGTGGTGCAATGTTAATCATCATCGACTGTTGAGCGGAAGGACAATTCCTATACGAAAAATTGTGCAATAACGTCAGTTGTGAATGAAAGATTATCACAAAAATGCTGACGAAGGCATGACACTCGCAGCATAAGATCACTTTAAAGTTCATACTCTGTGTGTGCATTTCCAATATAAGACCTTAATGACATGGAAATCAAAAGAGTTACTATGAACTAAAACTAACGCGACAAATTCAGTCCAATCTCTCGAATTTTATCTAGGACAACCACCCCCGGAGAGTAGTAGTAGACGAACCATCTGCACCCCGTCCAGGGTGTTGGCAAGTGTAATTCAGCGGATTTGTGTGACCTGTAATTACAGTGATTGGGACCTATTAGATTGATCATGAGAGGTTTCAGGCGCTGAAACAGCACGACAGAGAAGATACTATAAGCGATGCTTAGGAGAGTTTTGCCAGTACAATTGGCGTCAGGTATAGAAATACCTCTTATTGGGGCTATTTTGACTATCCTCCCTTTGGGAAACTGAGTCTTAATGGATTCACACCACTCTAGCTTATGTGGACGATCCTTACCTTCTGCGAGTTAGTAAAGAAAAAGTTAATAAAAACGCAGGGAGCATAATAATGGCAGGCAAGGAAGTAGGTTTGGAACTAAATGAAGAGAAATATTGGTAACTGATTGACTTCGATCCATTCAAACCTCGTACCTAACTATACTCGATAAGTAGACGACTACATACTTCCATACGAACAAATATAATGATTTTTATTCGAGGACGTTAACTAAAATATCAACAAGAAAACCTCACGAATCGCACTAATAGAAGTCTCGAAATTACAAAATTCCAGTAGATGGCCAGAGATCATTACCGATAAAGTTAGTTGCTGAGTGAATTCAGCCATCCTAGATAAAAGTGCCATCTAAAGGAAGAAGAACTTTTGATTAACTTTTGACTTTGATATAACAGTTTTGGTCTTGCTTCTGTGCGACGATTCTCATTTGGTGGTGGTTGATTGCTACCAAACAGCTATAAAGAAAGTTAAAGTCATAAAAGGTTCAAGCTATTCCACCCTTGCTAGATGGTCAATTGAACAGGAGATTTATGGTACACCTCGCAGACGTGACTCGAATGCATGAGTCAACAATGGAATCGGAGATATTCCTAACTGCGGTATCGAAATACACTATACACAAGAGGCAAGTGGCCCTCGAGTTTCGCAAGCAGATGGACGAATGAAACGTGTAATTGGAAGAAGCTCAATAAAAACATCTAAAAATACCTAAACGTTAGCAAACGTCAATTAGAGATGCACGATCCATAGAAATGAATACCCTATCCGCCGAGTATTTTTAAACCATTGGTCATACTCCATTTCGCAACTCAACACTCCATTGGAGATCTATCTCCATTCTACCTCAACTCCAATCAGCTCCACTGGCACATCGTTTCCATAAACTGCAACATAAGGTCAGAAGATGGAAAATGCATCTCCCTCCCATTCACATCTGCAAGCATTCAACCCGCATTGCGTGGAGGTTATTCACATCCAGGCGTGCCGGAATGGAAAATGGAAAATTGAAATTGAACTTGAATAAGTGCCCATCGACAGGGGCATTTCAGCACACAACCATCCCGATTCGAGCATCTAATTTCTAACATCCGGTTCGGTCTAGCATAACATAACGAAACACTAGATCCGCCTCCATTGCGCATTTTTGCAGATGTTGCACACTTGCTGCATCCGTAAGATTCGAAAGTTCCTTCATCCAATGCTCCGAAATGCCATGGTGCTTGTTTCCTTTTTTGGTTTTTCCATGGTGCGTGCTTTTTTGTAATTTATTGCAAGTTTTTTTCTTCGAGCAATTCCTTCCGAGCAGTTTGGAATGAGCCACGAACCGAAATTGATGGGGACATTTATTATTAGATAGTTTTTTTTCTATCCAGAGGGACTGCAGAGCCAGATGGAATCAAGTCTCGTTGGGAAAGGTGAGAGCGTGCGACAAACATGGCCGCGGAGTGATCTAAAATTGGACGGAGTTGTGATTTTGATTGATGGACGATAAAGTGCAGTGGAATGTTGTCATTGCCATGGCTACGGGATTAGATTAATTTGTGTTTTATTTGGATGTGGCTTTTTTGTTTTTGTGGATTCCCTTTTGGGATTTTTCGAGTTTGTTTTCAAAACAAATACTGGCATTGGCGGACGGAGGAGGATTAGGGCGAACTTTATGGCAGTTTGGGGCCAGTACAGGAAGGCGTCCTATAAATTGAGAGAAAAGCGTTATTAAATTTAATGACGAATGCTATGGAATTTCTTTGATTTCGGGAAGATACCTTGACGAAAAGGTTGATATATAGTTCATGGACAGGAATTGAATCAGGAGATCTTGACAGCAATCTCACGAGAATTGAATTTTCGAACGGAAGGAATGCTAGTTTGTTGACTAATGATATTTTTAAAAAGCTTAAATTGGATGTAGATTATTGTCACGTGGGAAAAAAAAACGTCTTTCAAAATATTCATAAATTTAATTCATGGAGGAGGCACGAGAAGAAGTTGTTTGAAGTAGCCATTTGAGGCCTCAGGGAAAGAATTCTGGTATGCCGTCTTTGCCAGTAATTTTTTATATTTCAACATTCGTTATAGCACACGCAAGACTATAAATATGTAGAACCTCCATGGGATATTTATTATATGGATGTCGTTAAAATAAGACAAATTTGTTATAGCATGATATACGGTACCTATGATTTATTTTCTGGCAACAAAGAACTTTTAAACCTGATTTGGACCACAAATGTAAAAAGATTTATTCTTTTTTGTTTTAACATATAACGGAGGCTTATGTCGACAGTTGGAGTCTCATAAAAAAATGTAATTGCTTCTTATTGGAAGTACCCAAGTTAGCCTTCAACCTGGACAGTCGAACAATGGTCAATTATAAGGCCATGTACGAATATAATGAACAGTACCGAAGCTGACTGGGGAGCAATCAAGGACACTTAAAGCAAGTGAAATCAATAATCCGCACCAAATCCTTTTAGGTGGGTTTCGTGATATATGGAGGGCTGAGTGTTTAAAAAGTTCTTATTTAAAACTTAGGACCACTGTTACTGCCTTGTGACCTTTCCATTTTACAAAATGGCATAATCTTAATTTTTTCACAGTGCTGAGTCTCATTTGAGTTTTTAGAAAGAAGAGAAACTACTGGTAGTGTGTGTATCCTAACTTAATGGATAATATGCAGGGCCTTAATGCCTATAACGTCGAGTCGAGTCGAGCCTGTAATGAAATGGAAAAAACGAAAAATTATTCCCATTTTTAGTTAAAGTTTTGTGAACTACTTTCGCGCCGCCGTGTTTCGCCTGACAAACTAGTGTTTTCGTCGCTTGTTCCTCGCTTTGCAAGCATTTTTAATTCAATTTCGATTCCTTACTGTTTTGCTGTTTTTTGTTATTTTTTTTTTGAGTTTTAAGGGCAGTCGGTTTGTAAAATGATCAGTTTTATAGTGGCTTTATTACTGGCATTGTCTTTCTGCTACGAATGTAGCCAAGGGGAAACCGGTCAAGCTCGATTGAAAGGAAAACTCGTTTTTGCCCACGTTCTGCATCGACATGGTGATAGGACAATTATTTCACCCTACCCTTCGGATCCTTACAAAGACGAGAGCAGCTGGCTGGTCGGATGGGGGCAGTTAACCAATTTTGGTAAAAGCCAGCACTATGCGTCGGGACAATGGCTTCGCAAACGATATAACTCGCTTCTCAACAGGACCTAATCGAAAAGATTCGTTTAACTGATGTAGATTTCACATTGGCCAGTACTTTGTGGAACCTGGCGGAAATGTACCAACGACTAAGGACATCTTGAAACTAAATATCCATTCGCAACCGATACCGGTGCATACAACCCCGGTTGTTTCCGATTGTCTTCTAGCTGCCCAGGAACTCTATGCAGAGTTTTTATATGCATATCCGGAAATGAAGAGCAGTCTGAAGTTCCAAAAACTCAATGATCGCTACTCGTACTTGTAGGAATATCTGATCACATGGATAGGAATGAAAGTGGACTCGCTGGAAGGCGTGCAACGGATCAACAATACGCTTTTCATTGAAGGGCTCTACAATAAAACGTTACCAGAATGGACCCCAGCAAGGACATGACTTATATTTCAGATTATGCATTTTCTCTACCGACCTATACCCGACCAATGGCACGTTGGAAGAACGCAGCCTATGTTTTACTAGAACTAAGAATCGACGACAAGAAAAATCAGTTTGTCTCCATCTTCTACAAAATCTCCCTTCCCGGCTGTGGTGCTTCTTGCCCCTTAGCGAAAATGTATCCATTGTGCAAAGACATTTTGTCCGAGGATTGGGAGGCCGGGTGAAAACTCTCAATGCTATCCATGACATATGAAGAAGCTAACCTGGGCAGTAGTATGGCTATTCTCGTGGCTATATTAGGTCATCCTCATACTCATCTAAATGAATTCATTGAAATACAATGTACGTTAAAGAAAACAAGACTGTTGTGAAGGGTGATTCTCAAATTCTTATAGTCGTATTACACAATTGACAAAATGACACAAAATGAGTCGAACTGAATGTCGATGATACCGAATTGATAGTAAAATTTTCCTTAGAAGGGTTCCCAGATATTTGGACTCGTCTATTATCTCAAAGCGTGCGGGGTTAAGATCAATCCAACTGAAGATAAAGTCGCAGTGAGATCTCTATGCCAGTCAATCCTTGCGAACCAGTTGCATATAAAAAAAGGTCTCTGCGCGTTGAGTACCTAACGACGAGCAAAAAAAAAATGAGTCAACATTTCGAGGGTGAATCTCGAGGAATCATGTATTTTTTTTTTACGTTGCGTGACCATGGATGTGGATCTGGATCTTCCGTTTTTTCCTGAAATCAAACAACAATCGATGATTTGGAAGCGGGCAAGGTTATGGCATCCATTTCTTGGGACGCCGAAAGAATAATTACGGATATGTGGAATATTTGAAAAAGGGAACCACTATTTGGGGATCTTACTATACAGTCCAAATAAGAAGATTACGAAAGGACATTTACGAAAAATGTCAATGCAAATTGCGAGCTGGAACTTGGCTGACCAAGACAAAGCACCTGTTTTGCTGTTTCAAGAAATGGGAATCAAACTGTACGAGCACACCCTATTCGCCAAATCTAGCTCCCAGTGACTCCTACCTCTTGCCTCTGCTCAAGGAAAACATTCGAAGCAAGGAATTGGAAGACGATAGCGATGTTAGTTATGCGATAGACGTTAGGACTGTTGTTGAGGTGTTAAGAGAGAATCAAGACGAAGAATTTTTTTCTAAGGGAATCCAGGGTTTAGAAAAAAAGATGGACTTGGCGTATTGACTTGTCAGGAAACTATGTTTTTTTTTCTTTTTTAATAATTCGTGCAGGTTCAAGAGTGTACATTCGTATGGTGTTTGTCACACAACCTGGACGGAGTGCAGATGGTTTGTGTTGAAGATGTTCGTTCACTACTCTTCAGGGGTGGTTGTCCTAGATAGGATTTGAAAGATTTGACTGAATTTGCGTTGTTTGTAGTTCACAGTAAATCTTTTGTTTCCGTGTCATTAAGGTGTTATAGTGGAAGTGCAGACACAGAATATGAATTTTGAAGTGATCTTATGTAGGCAAATAAATAATTTTTTTAACTACAAGGTGGCACAAAATTAATCACTCTATCGGAAGATGTTATAATTTTTGCAAATGGCGTCGTACGTCAATCATATTTGACATTTGTCAACTAGATAGCTACGGTATACAAACAAATAAGCAATGAAGCGCTTTACTCCGCCAGAGCGTGAAATAATTGTGTTGTTTTCTTTTGCCCAATAATCGTTCGGTGGTGATTTCTTAATCGTGTTGCGCCAACTGGCAAACATTCCGGCGCTTAGCTACTCGACTCGAATAGACTGAAACCACAGGAGACCATGCAGGGCGTGACTGTAACTGGGTAGTCGTTCGGGGAAAACATCGCGGCTGTGGCTGCCGATGTCGTTGAGAACGAAGAAACATCAACCAGATGACGGGCCACGCACCAGACGGACCCTACAGCGAATTTTAGTCCAGGGCTTACACCTGTTCCCGTACAAAGTGCAAACAGTGCATCAGTTAATGCCTGCTGACCGTCAGTCGCGTGTGAATTACTGTCAAGCCATCCTTAATCTCAACAACGAAGAGGACGATTTTGTGTCGAAAATCATCATGATTGACGACGCGCATTTCCACATAAGCGGTTACGTCAATAAGCAAAATCTTCTCTTCTGGGGCAATGAAAATCCGCGTGTGATGCGCGAAGAGCCATTACATTCATTCAAAGCCTCTGTGTGGTGCAGCGTTCACGTGGGCGGAGTGATTGGGCCGTATTTTTTTGAGGACGCTATCGGCAATACGATCACTGTTATTGGCGAACGTTACAGGGCCATAATACATGGCTTCTTACTGCCAGAATTGGATGAGCGAGGCTTCGTGAACACGTGAGTTTAACAAGACGGTGCAAGCGCACACGCAGCTCGAGCTACAGTGGATATTGTTAAGGAAGCGTTTTCTGGTCGCGTAATCTCCCTTTTTTGGCGATTTGGCATGGCCAGCAAAATCGCCCGATTTAGCCATCCTAGACTTCTTCCTTTGGGGCTACTCATTGAAGTCGCTGGTTTATGCCAACAAGCTTCAGACGATCACAGCCCTTACGGAGATTATTCGACAGAAATGCGAACAATTATCATCGGACATCTTGGGGAAAGTCATGGAAAATGCAATAAGACGGGTACAAATGTGTATCACCACTGGCGGAAGTCACTTGACGGATATCATCTTTTTCACTTAACAAAAAAATTTGTAAAGGTCTATGTAAAGATTTCCATCACTCAAAATAATTTTTTTTTATATAGTAAAAAATTAATTCAAAAATAAAGTCGGATGATTCATTTTGCGCCACCCTGTTTCCTTAGAAGACTTAGATCATCATCGTAGGCTAATGCGGGTGTGATTCCATTAAGGCTTATTCCCCTATCGTTTTTCTGAAAGCATCTCATAACGATTCCAGCTCCATATAGAAGAAGTGGTGAAAAGGCGTCTTCTTGTTTTAATCCTCCATGCACATCGTATGTTTCAGGTAAGTCATTTCGTGCTTTAATTCGTCTTTTATTTTCCTTTAGGTACATATACTTGCATCAATTTCGCTAATTTTTTTGGGGATTCCTGAAGTTTGATACATTTTCGACTGGTTTATAGCCATTCGCCTTTTCAAGACCTACGAATACCTGGTGGACTGTCTCGTGGAAATCCCATTTCTTTTCTAGAAGCTATCGTATAATGATTTGGTTCATCAAAGCTACACTGGCAGTCTCCGATTATTTCCTTAAGATATTATGTCTGTCTCCTTAAGACAATATTTGGCAACATCTTGTTCGGGAATGATGACTGATTTTCTCTATTCCTCGGGGGTAGCTTCATTGCTTCACAGAGTTGTGATGGTTCACTGTTCCTAAGTAGCACCTATGAGAAGAATCACACGCAGAATAGGTATAATAATAAAAATGTAAGTTCCCTCGCGTTGGTTGGAGCTTGGATGAAATTAAAACCGTACCCCTAACAGAGCTGAAAGTTATTACGAACCGAGCCAGAAGTATTTCTGGAATTCGAAGAAGCCCTGGCACTATACGCTATTGTAGAAATTTCCTGTTATTTTGTGAACACGTTTCGTGCGACGGTCAGTCTATAAGTTAATTTAAAACATTTTCCTTTGCTTATTATATGCTACTTCAATAGCGTACTGCCATGATGCTATCAATATGTGGTAAATTCCGTCGTCATCAGTCTAATACCCCTTTGGCTCTCTCGGCTTATCCTCTGCCCTTTTTAGAATGAAAATATCGTCTAGAAAGGCACATTCACTCACAGTTAAACGTAGCCCCAACCAGAAAAAAAGCCACAAGAACCCTTATCTGGGTTTAAAAAGTCAAACTTATGGTTGTTTTCTGCCAGACTATTTTACAATTTGAGCTATTAGTAGAGCTAGTCCTTATCAAGGATACAGTGACATCACTCTGAAGTCCAGATGAAGTAAAACAATTCAGTGAGGTATAATTAAAAGACATATCATCGATTTATTACATCAGTGGATCATCCAGCACCTGTTCCCTCCCTCTCCATGTCCCTCATAGTACCACTCAACATACCGACGATCGTGTCCACATTAATTTTCTTTTGAACGCGTTCCAAGAATTCGTTACAAGCTTCTCGACACAATGCCATAAAACAAATCAAATCAAAGTCGTTCTTCTTTTCTCACTTTTTTCATCCATTTTTGGACACATGGCCACCTTCTGTAGTGTGCCTCACGCAATAGGCAACATTCACCGCACCGTAGCGAGTTCTGTTTGTCTAATTTGGGACATGATCCGATTCTTAAATGCAACACGCGTTGATTCCCTTTTAATGAACGAACCGCTTTTTTTTTCCTTCTCCCGTGATCTGATTTTTATGTTTAATTTTTTTTTCTTCAATTTAGACATCAGCTTTAAACTGTTAGGGATATCGAGAGGGGGTAGTTGAGCAGCGTACTCCTCCGGCAGTCCGTCCCGGCTATCGAGCGCGTGTTCCCTTCGCCGGTGCTAGATTAGAAGCGACAGGAAATCGCTTGTTTACGTGGTCTACATATGTGTCTACTGGAGTCCATCTACAGCGGGTACGAGTATCATCGCACAGATGTTCCTTCCACACATATAGTTGTGGGGCTCCAGATACGAGTACGATACTCTAATGTATGAAATTGGTTTCAATGGGAAGAGACGAATGCGTCTCCGCGCAGACCCTCATAATGCTTCATTCATTTAATTCGATGGAATTTCGTTAGTTAGACTACTGCATTCAACCCAATTCAATTTAAACTAAAACAATTTTCGGGATTTGCCTGAGACAGGCTTTAATCATCGGACTCGAGTGCCATGTGTGTCGCTTAATGACAGTTCACTTGTTTTACTCTTGTCGTCTTCCTCGGCACATTCTAATTGTGATTTATGGCGTTTGGAGGTTTTATTTATTGTATAACAGGTCCACGACGGCTCGGTATGGTTATTTTCGCAAGTAGTGTCCTTAAGGGCCGAATTCATCCCGAGTACTTAGTACTGTGTCGTAAACAAATCCTTAAAAATCACACATGAGTCTCAAGTCGTTTTTGAAACTCAGACAAAGGACAAATGAAGTGTGTGCTCAATATGCTGAGGGTTGGAGGTCCCCGCGTCGAAGGTAATTGCATGTCTTTGGATTGACGACACATGTGACCCGTATTTGGAATTTATTTTTTTTGGCTCTTGTCTGCTTTGTCTTTCGAGATTTTTTCAATTGAACCACCCTTGTGAAGGGCGATTCATTCACAGAGATGCAGGGATCTGCAGTGTGAGACGAGTACTTGAGAACGGCATTGTATAAGGGACCCAGTTAAGGACGTTCTTGGGACTATGACTATCGTTTTGGCACATTTTTTCTCAAAATTGAACTGATGAAACCTTGAGGTACTTGAAACAGATCAGTATTTAGTGAAAATAGATAGTAAGTACGTTGCCTAGACCTTGGTTGCAACATACTCGTATGTAGCTAGGTAGAGTGGGAGCTACTCCATTTGAATATCTTCAAAGATTGTGTGATTCAATTATATGGCTTCGCAGCACTAGTTGTACTGCTCAACACTAGACTCAGTTGGTTGCATCAGATTTTCTCACCGATTATCTTGTCATCACTCATACCTCCCGAACGAGTACAAGTGGTATGGGAACACGAGAAAATCACTGATCTCTTCACAGCAACGCACAAAATGCATAAATCCAATCTAAGTGGTGTCAAGTCACGACATCACCGATCATCATCGTCAGCTACAATATGTACGTCGTCGACATCGGTATCATCCACCACCACCGACTAATCACAATACTTTCGAATCAAATAGAAGATCTCCTTCACGGGTACACAAACGGTCCGACCAGAACCACTTAACTCACAGTGATGTATTGAAAAGGTGCTTCGCCACTAGCCCTGTAGCCACTGTAGCGCATTCATGCCCATCATACGCACTTGATGAGACAAACAGCTCCCGCGCCGACAAACGAATGAAAACATGCAATTGCAGCGACTCAGTGGTGTTATTCAGGGGTAGCTAGTGGTATCAACCCCATGTGAGTTGCTTTATCATACGTTCATAATCCACTCGAGATCGGTTCTTTGTTTTCTCCAAAGAGTTACAATAAGAATGGGAGTCTACGGAGACATTTAATCTACAGGATTTCCTGTCGTACCTTAGCCACATGATCACTCGCAGGGAAGGCGACACGCCGGTGGAACGGGAAAGCAATCTAAAAACTAATAACCAGCTCGTGCTCCTATCCCATTTTCCCCCTTTTTTTGATTTTCCTTCTTAAAAAAGAAAAGATCACCAAAGGTCCGCTGCTTCTCTTTAATGTTTTCAAAGATTAGAAATAAAATATTTTTTTCTGTTCCGGAAGTTTACACATGTTGCCCCAACATACAAGTGACAAGTTGTACTTGAATGCAACATCGATTGATAGGATTTCCTGTGCTATGCGCTGCTCCAACTCGTTTGTTATGCCAACTATCACTTCGAACTTCTGCCAAAATGAGCTGCCGGCCAGGCTGGTGGTAGTCCTCGATTACGCACAAGAACGGGTGTGAGGCACAACATCTATGAATATTCAAATCACGTCGAATGTTTATTTGAATTTGAACATAAACCAATTTGTAGCAGTGAGACAGTGAGCCGGGCGACCGGCTATAGTCATCGGTGGGGTGTTTGCAATCGATGGGATATTGATGGACGTGGTTTTACGGCTAGGAACATCGGAAATGCTTGGCGAATGACTTCTTTTCTTGCATTTAAAGGAAGGAGCACATTCGAGTAGACAGAGTTGCGTAAATTTGAAACATTACGAAAGAACAGAAGCAGCCTATTTTTGTAACTTTTTCTTTGAGGTGCAAAGACCATTGGATGTAGCGGTGAATAATCGCCTTTCTCTACGCACAACTCGCTGATTATTCACTGCTCTATGAACCAGGCTCATCAGGAATTCGAAATGGTACAACGTGAACTGGTTTGTAAACAATGGAGAAAATCTTATTTCCAAGAAAGCAATGAGTCAACGAAACTCAGGTCTGGTAGCCACCACGTAGAAGTGTTTCTCATAGGACAAGTTATTTTGATATACAATATTGGACAAAACTAAAGCACTCCCTCTAGTGCACTATTGTTTTTGATTATAACGGACGTCATCACATCTCGATTTTTTTTTCTCCCGTTTTTTTTTTAATATTTTTTTTCAAGAAAATAAAAATTTAAACAGAATACCCATTCATTACCGAACAGATAACAACAAGGTAAAAGTCATAAAAATTCGAAAATTCACCTAGACAACACTAGAGCTTCTCCTGATATAAAGACATGTTGCCCTTTGATTCGATGAGTTTTTCATCATTTTTTATTACGACAAAATTAGGAATTCTAATTTCGAGCCTTTGGGATTAATCAAGATTTAAATAATTCTTGAAAATATGGTAAGAAACAAGGTTGATATAATATGTTTAAAATGAAAAACTTTTACAGAGCTTAGAATATCAAGGCATAGGATGAGCAATAAATATATAGATGGACAGATCTGCTATTTCGTTAATAATACCGAAGTATGAAATCACCGTGATACTACTCCCACCATTTTTTTTAGAAGAAATATTAGTCTTTCATAAAAAGTGCAATCCTAGGAGATCAAGAAATTTTCTTAGACAAAATTTTGAAATTGTACTATAAGGATTCGGAGAAGAGCTACCCAATCCGGTTTATTCACTACCGAAGCAAAAAAAGACGAAAAACATAAAGTGCAAAATCGTCTCATTTATTGATCAATCAAAGACCAACAAAAAAAAATCAGATGGCATCAGCAGAATAAGAAGATCGATAAGAAAAAGAATGGATCCGATATTAGATATCTTAATAACATGATGCCAACCATCAAAGTAAAAGAAACAGTTCATCGACTTGATAATAACTGATAATAATGATGAATTAACGGGAAAGTTACTAGGGTCGATCACAAATATATGGAACAATGAAACCATCCCCGAGAAAGAAAAACTCGACCATCATTCCCTTACCTAAACGCAATGCAACAACTACCGAGGAATACCACTGCTATCAAATTGTTGCGAGGTGTTGCCAAATATTATTTTAAAGAAACTAACATAATACGTCAAGTTATAATCGGAGTCTACCATGTGGCTTCGGGAAGAACCGCTCGACAAGTGACCGGATTTTCACTGTAAGACAGCTTCTAGAAAAGAAATGAGAATTCCATAAATCGGTCTACCAATTATTTTAAAACAGATTTTTAAAAACTCTATAAACCGATCGAAGATATATCATGTTAGGAAAAATTTCGTAAATCTGATACTGAAATACCTAAGAGAAAACAAAGGACGAGCCAAAGTACGAAACGACATATCTCAAATATTCGAGATACCTGAAGAATTAAAGTCAGGACACACCTTGTGACCATAGGATTATTTCTGAAAAACAATAGGAGAATGACCCTTAATGAAATCACTCACTGACCCACTTGGATCTATTCAAACCTCGCTCTTGACTGTATGCCATAAGCAGAAAAGGGACCAATTCATATATTTGGGTACGATATTGACTTCCAAAAACGACATCAGTAAAAACGATCGCAGTAAATAAATTGCTGCATATGAGCAATGCGCGTTAATTCGCGATTAAGAAACGATTCAAAACAATGCTTTTGTCTTGCAATGACGAAATTCGTATTTATAAAGCCATAATAATGCCAGTGACACTTTACGGACTTTGGTTTCTGACTAAGAAGGGGAAAAAAAGTTTCGGGTCTTTAAAAACTAGATCTTAAGAAGAACCTATGGTGGAAAACAGGACGAACCAAGCGAATGGAGAGAACTGCACAATGAAGAACTCGAGGAACTTTATTCAAGCCCAAGCATTATCCGAGTAATAAAATCGGAAAAACTAAAATGGGCAGGACTCATAGAACGAATGGACAGTGGACGGACAGTCAAAGGAATAATGAGTGGAAAACTCGTAGGTAAAATACCACCAGAAAGACCGCGCCATAGATGGGACGACAATATAAGGATAGACCTAGATGGAACAGAACAGCCAACACACTGCTGATAGGAAGAAATCCTATTGAATCAGAGGTTTCAACACGACAACGATCCAAAACATAACAGGCAAAGTCATGTCATATAAAATCAGCAATCAGGCCTGAGCAGCATCCTGACCTTAAGCCAACAGAGAGATTGTGGAAGATTGACGATATATAGGAGCCAGTACAACAATTTAAGTGTACAAGGCAGAGGAGGATGCATGGCAAACCGTGCCTATGATTGTCGTAGACAATTTTTTAAACTCTGTGTGAAAAGATGTAGGACTGCATCATTTAAAGGAAATTATTCTTAAAAGGAGTAAATATTATGAGAATGTACTGTGATGTAACATTTGTAATTTTAGCATTTGCAATATTAAATTTTGAAATGATTATGTGGGAAGAGTGTCTATGTTGTAGATGTTATTAATTCTTCTCGTAATGAACCTATAGAAGAAGGCATTGTGTACAAAAAATAACACTTTTTAACCCTTACAGGACTTCACTTATGATTTTTTTAACTACTATACTACCCCTGCTAAGTCTGTATCTGACTCTATTAAGAAGGCATATGTATGTACTAGTTCAAGATTTGTTCAAAAAGTGGCGGGAATATTATTTATTAACCTAAACCGTGTTTGTAAACGTCTAAATTTTATATGTATTTTACTGGACTAATGATTAAGATTTCTGTTAGCTTTCAAAGAGGATACAGAGCAATTGGAAGGAGCTCAGGGTTCACTGAATGAAGTCAATAACGAGGTAGATTAATTCAAGTGGATGAGAGGATTTTTTTTATATATTATCGGGGCGTAATGTAGGGGACGTAAACAGAATATAACTCTACAGATATACATAGGTCTTGAATGTCCGTAATTTATACTGAGGCGGAAAAACTGAAATTTAGAGGGAGTTACATATTCGTGTGGTTCGGTTAAAAAAAGAATTCCGAAATTTGTCAGCGCAAAGGCGGAAGGGTATACCTATACGTATTTATGTGGCTTTCGTGTGAGGCGTGTTGCCAATGTTGAAGAGAAGTCAGTGTTTTTCAAGTCAGAAAACGTGTTTGCGATGTTATTTTGCGAATTTAGGTTCAATATAGCAGGTTCAAGAAGAACTTAAGGGGGTAGTCTCATGTGACCACTTCGAAAAATCTAGTAAAACCTACCGAAAATATGCTGTGAAAATTTAGACCGAAATTCCTAGTATTAAATAGGTTACAACTCATAGTAGCCGACGCGCCGTAAGCGACTTGTTCTGCTCTTGAAACTTTAAACGAATTTTTCTCGAAACATCATTTTCTAAAATTGTCATGGTCCTAAAAAAAAAACTATTCAACCGATTGCTTTGAAATTTATATATTTTCTTCTACTCATTAATGGTTATCGGCCGTACCAAAATTGCTCATTTTCGAAAATATTTTCTTATTTTTTTTAAACGATTTTTAACAAAAAAATTAACAAAAAAAAAACAAGATGTTTTTCTACAGCCCACCATTTTTTTTTTCAATTAATTTTGGTAGGTCCGATAGCGACAGACCTACTGAGCAATATTTCATTAATTTTTTTTATTTCAGACAACATGAACAACCGCTACTACCATGACCAGTGACCTACTTTTGTTTTTTTGGTACTAACTTAATTTGGAAAAAATGTAAAATAAGAAAAAAAAAATTTTTATACAGTTTAACATACAAATAAAAACATATAAAAAATTTAAAATGATTGAAATTGATTGTCTTATAAAAAAAAATTCCCTAAAAAGGGGTAAAATTTATGTGTTCACATGAGAATACCCACTTAAATGCACCAGCCCGTATAAAATTTTGTTAGTGGATGAATTAATACGTGAAATTTGTGAACAAAAAAACCGCTATATTTTCTTATTTTACTACGAAAAAGCCGAGCACATTGTGCAAGCTCGGGAAAAAATGGTTGTGTTTACTCTCAAGATGACTTCTCTGAGAATTTCGATGGGAAAGATGCACTTTTCTCTGGTCGACCTCGTCTGGAAAATGTTGATGAAAAGCACTCCTGGTATTGCTCTAGAACTAAACATTGATCACAAAGCAGCTTTGAATCATTAAAGCTGAAGACGCTCAATGGTTGGGAGCCGCATCAATTGAATGTGATGAACCGAATCTGTATATTGGAAACGCAATTGAAACCATGACCCATTTCTTAAGCATGTAAGACCTATTTTCATATAAGGGTCAATGAAAAATTTCTAAAGTACGAGAATATAGTTAAAAAAAAGAACATAGAAAAGTGAGTTGAACCAACACAAAATACCATATAGTCGGGGGCCATATTGGGCGCCGATCCCAATGGGATTGACAGGGAATCTTACATTATTAGGTGCTAGATTCGGGTCAATCTGACTCTAACCTCTCTCGCTGTCAGCAATTGACCAGATTATACTAAGCAATTAAAAAATCGTCCAAAATTGATAAATAAAAAATACACTGCCTTCCATCATGACAATGAGAATTAAACTAATTTATAATGACTTAGTAAAAATTGAGAGAGCTCGGCTGGAAAGTTTTGATGCTTCCATCATATAGCCCAGACCTTGCACCTACTGATTATGATTTGTTTTGATCTCTGCAAAATTTTCTCAATGCGAAGAAGTTCACATCAAAAAGAGACTATGAAAATAAGTTGTCTCAGTACTTACGCCAGTTCTCCACTGATGGATTTATGGCACTTCCCACAAGATGGCAAAAGGTGATAGATAATAATGGCCAGTACTTAAATAAAATTCATATTACATAATGGAAACAATATTCAAAAATAACAAAAAATCGAAACAATCCTAAGCATTGCACAACATTTTGGCGATACCTGCTATGTAGTAGTTCCAATTGAGATGAACGGTTTTTCGATTTTCAAGATGTAAATGCCGTTCATAGATATTGGCAACTTCAGGAATATGTTTCAGCGATAGTGGACAGCAGTTAATTCCATTCTAGCGTTCGTACTCGATTTAATGATGCTGGAAACGACATTGCAGTTCCATAACTGGGTCGTGAATATGAGTACGAATGTCTAAATCTAAAAGTACTGTCGTCAGCATGAAGTGATTGGATTGGAAGTAATCGACAACTAACTAAAAATGAGAAAAACTCTTGGAGCTAATGTAAAAAAAATCCAGCGTTATACCAACTAATACGGGGACTTGAAGAGAGCTATAAGGGTACCATTGCTGATTAGCAATTGAGGGCCATTTTCACTGCTCTAGATTAATAAAAGAGAAAAAAATTGCCGAAATGTTTTGAACATGTCAAATACGGTTCTGAAAACAGACATAAAAGTACATATTCATCTACAAAACCCACTATTTGATGGATTTTCCTTAACCAAACTTAAAACCAGTGAAACTTGTTGGTCCAAAAAAAAAAACTTTCGTAGTAAGAGGTGTCAAAAAGTAATTAATTACATTCGTCAGAGGACGAAAGTTCACTCGTAGATGAGCAGTAATAAGAATCAAGTCTTAACTCGAGTTTTTATATCCCATTAAATGCCCCCATGTGGTAGGGTATGCGGTGTACATATCCGGGGCGTTTCCAAATAAATTTGGTACCAAACATCTTGTAAGTGAATTATTAATTCTGCGGCACAGATTGTATTCGTTTATGTTTATTTAACCGAAAAGCATCAAATAGTACGAAAAAAATTAATTTCGGACCATGTTTTATATATTGTATAAAAAAATTAAAAATTGTCATAAAACGGATGAATATTTCTCAATAATTTTATTATTTAACATAATGTTAGAAAACGTTATCCCATATTTGAAATTTAAGAATTGCCGAAGAATTCACCGAAGAAGGTGAACACAAAACAACTCAACAATACCAGCACTCACCGCAACAAAATTCGGTCATTTCCGTTTCCTCCACTTTAGTCATTTTGTTCAAACTGATCACAAGTTCTATTCAAAATTGTCAAAACCCAATAAGCACTCCCGAAAACACTCAATCGAAATAGATTCCTATTTTCCGCACATTTTATTGTTCCCTTCCCAAACACCACACACACGCCGTGTGTTGATACGTTGCAACGCGTAAATGAATTAAATGCCCGCAATAAGCCGATAGTTCACTGATAGCTCCCCAATGAAGCCGACAGTTCTTCAAAATACTATCTAACCACTAACCGATCGGTCCGATATCTGTTGACCATGTAGCTAGGCGGCAGAGCTCAACACTGGTCAGCGTCGACGCCACCGAACAGTAGCGCGTGCAAAACTCGAACGTGTTAAAGTATCACTATCACGCAAAAAGACAACAATTAAACAAAATGGAGAATCGAATAGCAAAGCAAGCGACGATAAACAAATGACAATAACAACAAAAAAAAGAGTCCCAAACCAAAATGACAGGCAACGACGTCAAATTCGAAAATTATGGCAATGCTAGCCATACCATACCATAACCATAATCCGTCACACTGTGTTTGAGGCTTCTTTATCTTATTTGTTTGCTGCCTTTTTGTCTTCGGTTGTTCTCGCGGCTCTCCAATTCGAAATTATTAAAGATATTAATAACTCCAAGGAGTAAACAATAATGACTGGAATGGACGCAGAGACCGAAAATGGAAAATGACAGAACAGCGAAATTAAAAATGCAACATATGATCGGTTGTGATTGACAACGGATCAGAATACAATCAGCGACAAGTGGAGGCACTTGGAACTGAAACTGGGAGTCGCGAGAGGAAGCCTTGGATTGTACACTTGATGAAATTAATATTTTTTTTGTTTTTTCGTTTTTTTTTTTTGTTATTATTCTTTCCTGACGAGGTAGAGGAAAAAAAAAGGAAACGCTTTTCCCGTGAAAACGTGACTTGTTGACATAATAATATGTCAATGCGTATGCGCGTGCATGCAAAGATCGGTGTGGGGATGGTGGATTACCATTCGGTCGGATAGGATCATCATCACTCCTTGCAATGACGATGAATTAGTTATTCCGAATGAATTTACCGGGGATCGCGGACTGACAAAGGGCTTAAGGACGAATAGTTGTTGGTCGAATCGACATTCGAGGGTGAATTTCATTAAATAAAAGATTTACATTTATGGGAATTATGGCTAGGATGGGGATAAGAGTTTGGTTGGATGAAGCGAGCAAGTGGAATGATGAAAAGGAACCGATCTTGGTTACTGGAATCTATAATCGGATTTGTTGACGGAGGGTAAAGTGGCGACAAAGTGTTGTTTTCTGAATGGGTACCACTGAGAACGTGATTCTGACAATGGTTGTGATGCGACTCGGGGAAACACACTTGCTAGTCAAGTGTTGATGAAAAAATCAACAAAAATTGTTTCCACATCAACATTTTAAGGCAAAAATAAAAATAACAATTGTCATCAGACACTAGTTTCATTTTTTAATGATTTTGATCTTGGCTCGTCTGGCCGTTTTCATTGGGATGATTGGGCTTTGGTTTCGGCCTCATAATCTCATAACCATATAACATAACACCTTAATGACATAGAAAAAAAGAGAGTTACCGTGAACTACAACCAACGCAAATCTAGTCGAATCTCTCAAATCATATCTAGGACAACCACCCCCGAAGAGTAGTGAACGAACATCTTCGACACAAACCATCTACACCCCGTCCAGGTTGTTTGACAAACACCATAAGAGCGTACACTCTTGAACCTGCACGAATCCTTAAAAAAAAAAATAATAACCATATACAGATGTCTTTTCAGCAAATGCCTATTCTGGCAGCGTGAGCTGCTATAGCGAAGCCTATTGAGAAGGTCGTTTGTTTTTTTAATTATGTAGTTGATTTAGCCCACCTACGTTTCAATAGGAGAGTTTGAGGTGGCCCCGAGTTTGGCTAACTCATCGACCCTCTCATTCCCCTCTATGTTGCTGTATCCTGCAGCCCAAGGAGAGCCGCCAGCTTGTTTAATTTCTCTCTTGCATGGATCCACCACTTTAGAGAAGGTGGTAGCAGACGATAGGGCTTTAATAGCGGCTTTTCTGTCGCTTCAAATTGCGGTGAATATGTAATTGGGGCGGGCTGCACTGAGAAATTTTGAATTTGAGATATTCAATTGTGTCGTCAATATCCCGACCCTACACCGTGCTCCAGCTTGGAGCAATCAGGGAAAATCAAAGTTGAAATTTTGCGACTGGGTTGCACGTTTTCTATTCTTCTTTGGAAGGAAAGTGAGAGTGCACCACACAATTGAAGTTGAGGGAAGGTGTGACTACAGTAGGAAATTATGTGAAATTCGTTAGCAAAAATTACAGAGCGAGGTACCCAAGGCGCAGAGACCTTTTTTTGGAACGCTGCCATATGATATTCCTATGACCTAAGCTATATGCCTGAAGGTCTCTTGCCTGATGGACCCTTAGATCTGTTTCACGTTATCTTCAGTGAAGGACGTGGATGGGCGTCCTTTGCGATGTTCATCTTCAGTGAAGGACGTGGATGGGCTACCTTTGCGATGTTCATCTTCAGTGAATGTTCTGCCCAGCTTAAACTCCTTGATCCAGCATACCACCGTGGAATATAGAGAAGCAGAGTCCTCCAATGTTTTCACCAAGTCGCTGTGTATGTCTTTGGTAGATTTTTCAAGCAGAGGTGTTTGATTTAATTTCGTTTTCTCCATTTTGATGTTATCCCTTCGACGAACCGTATTCAAATTAATATACTTCCTGGTTTATTAATATGATTTTTTTACGCCGGCCCTAAAGGTACAATATATAAATAAGTAAAAACTCTCTTTTTGTGTGTAGGCTGGGAATAACCGACTATCATTACTTTTGGATCACCCCTTGTACCAAAATAACAAGAAAATCGAATGTACTTCTACTTATGTAGCTCGCTAAATTCAAAGTGTCACCTTATTTATTGAACAAAAGTTATATTTTAAGGTTACCATTTGTTGATGTCACTGATTTATACGATGCCACTATATTGGAATTTAAAATTCTGATGAAAATCTGCTCGTCCTTACTCCTAGATGTTTAAAATATTTATTTTATTTTTGACTCTGTTAAGCAATTAAAAATAAGATTTGTCATGACACTCTGTCTTCATCCTTGTAAGCCATATTAAAAAAAGACCTGAAAGACATGCTTAAATATTGTAGTCAAGTTCTACTTTTAGTGATTGAGCTTAAAAATGCCTCGATATAAAAGTCCGTGTCTGCTAATGACAACACAACAGTTTTTTTAATTACAACCTCTGGTCATAAATCCGTCTTAAGCCAGATCACTTTGTCACTAAGTGATATCATTCTGCACCATTGTTTCCCAAGCAAACACACGGAGGATTCACCATCCTTCATTTCGATACTCTCATTATTATGTGAACTCCGTAGTGTTAAAAGCTATCCTAAATCACAATCATTACCGGCCCGGTGGCAGTTTCATGTCAAACTGACGCCAATCTCGCATCCAACAAGGAATCACATTCATCTTGCTAGTCTCCGGTATACAAATATACATCCATTACGGCCACTTATTCATCCGGGACAGCAATAAACCCCTCCTTAAGCATTAAATCAATCGTCAGTCATTCACAATCCATCTTTTAAGCTAAATCTTTTTAAAAATAAAAACATAAAATGCTCGTTACATCACACTGTCTAATCTTCGTCATGCGTCGCTTCCATCGCCGTCAACATGATCTTCGTTCGAGTCTCCGTCTCCGTCGTTGTCGTCTTAGTCGTCTTTATTGTTGTCGTTGTCGCCCCAGCCGCGGATTGTATGTATCGCGGATAGTCATCGATATCAGTGAAATGCTCGCTGAGGATGATGGTGTGTTTCGAGATCGTTTTAACGTATTAGCTTCGTTAAAGCTCCGTTTAAAAACAACTTTATTCACATTTGTTTCACATTTATTCACAGTTTTCTCCGACAAATTGTCGCAATAACTCGCGGCAATAGCCAGCCCGTACAGCCGCACGCCGCAAGTGGTGGCGCCAATGCTCCAACTGCTACGTGCGTCGTATTTTCAAGTGATCTTCGTCGTATCGCTGTCAACGCTAAGAGCCACATTTTGTAGGGTCTCGTTGGCTCCCGGTCACCTTCAGTTGGCTTGGTCACTCTGTTGCTTTAAGGTTCAAAATTGAATTTATTTCGATCTTTTTGTTGATTTTCTTTCTTAAACGTCGTTTTGTTTTGGTTACTGTGAGCGATCATTTTAACGATCAACATTTTACGGGTACATTTGCAAGGATAAGCCGTTTTCGACGTGTGCCTTTGATTCCCGACCGCTCCATTGTGATCACTCTGTGATCAGCATGCACGGAGTGAGGTCAGGGTTTTGTAAACGACGAAAAAGGAAGACTTACCGTAAGCCGGGTAATTGACAACTGCATTGTCGGCTTCCGGTTAACGCGAAGCACAACTCAATCATTAACTACAGCTCCAAGCTGTTCGTTTATGACTCGAATACAAGTTCCTGTTTTGTTTGTCTCATATTTTTCTGCAGTCCATTGGTGATCGATTGGAAGGGAGTTTATAGCTGTATGCCTGATCCAAAACAAATAACAACAGGAACCCGCGTTGGAGTTGTGGCACGTGCCCGAGCTCGAGGCTAATGTGTTTACATTTGCATTTCGAAAATGGAAAGGAAAAACGGTTCTTCAACGAAGAAGCAAAAGGAAATAAAGAACCGGCTGCCATTTTTCGATTTCAGCCAACGCGTAACTATACAAGTCAGTCTTTGACCCGTTCGTTTCGGGAACCCGTTTGAATGGTGAGCTGTTAAATTGCGATTTGGAACGTCGATCAACGCGTCGCGATAGGTGTGCTGTCAAATTTGGAAAACATGTGTGAAAAGTCATTGATTGTTTGTGCTGAGCCGGATTGGTTTTTCTATGTTTTTCTTTGTGTACAAATGGGATAGAGTTCGTAGTGGGAAAGTTGCTTTTTATCTGGAATGGCTTCCGAAAATAGAATTCGATTCGGAGTACGGCATAGTGAAGTTGAAACTTCCGTGTTTTCGGTTTGGAAACGAAATGCATTCCAGATGGTTTGTTCAGGTATGCATTTAGGTGTAATGGGATTTTTAGACCAATAAACAAATAGGGATTTTTGGAATTCGTTGAAGTCCGTATGGTTTTTGTTTTCGAAGCGAGTGAAAATGGGACGAAAGAGCAATGCACTTACCTCTTTGACGCCTACTGGACGTTCGGTATCGGCTTGGCGATACAATGGGCGGTCTTGGGGCAACCATGCTGGGTACTTCATCGGGCGAGGTTGGACTTTTGAAACGATCACGTTGGCTGAAGTTACAAAACGAGTGTCGGCGTGACCCCTGGCTAGGCAGTGTGTGGTGATTCTTGCTAAATATCGCGGAGAGAAAGAAGTTAAGGAAAACCAAACATTTGAGCAATTCTGTTGAGAGGAACTTACCACAACGGTGATGTATGGAATACGTCATCGTTCTCGGGATTGTATGTGGTTGATTCATTGTAGGATCCCAACCTATCCCTGAACGACTCGGCGTTGTTCAAACGACGGACGAATGGTCCATTTAGACTTGTTGGCGATCCCAATTCAAACGCCTGCTAAATAGATTATTAGAAACATGTAGTCTTGTCAGTGTTTTGAGATTATTTGCTTCAGGACTTACATGCCCTGCACCGGAGTAGGAGCCGATTGATCCAAAACTCCCGCGCGGACTGCCCAAGATTGTGGCAGCCGAGTCGAGGTTGCCCGAATTGATTGGGCGGATCTTCTCAGGAATTGTGACGCGCGGACTGGTGCCCTTGGAGTTTCTTCTCTTAAAGATATTGAACCCCTTGCCGGATGTCGACGAATCGGGGGTCTTTGGTGATGATTTGTCATTATAAAAATAATATGGATTATCTGTGAAAAAAAAAATTAATAAAAGGGCGTTAAGGTTGACCTCTTTGAAGTTGCGAGTAAGATGCATGTGATATAATGGAGAGAGACAAGCTATATGATCTTGCAGTATTTAAAATCAATATTTATTCGATTCAAGCTTAACTCAACCTTATGGACTTAGCTAATTCATTGATGGTTTCTTTTTTCTTTTGTAAGGATGTGTCAATATCGCTCTGTCAACATTTTCATTTTTGATTTTTCTTCACGAAATCTCAAGAAAATGTTGAATGAGACTGGCAATCATCGATCTTACAGGAACCACATTAAACATTTAGAGAATGCAGTGAACAATCACTTGTTACACAAGAAATAAGTGATTTTTGTTTTATTCAAGATGAAGACAGAAATATTTATATGAAAACGTAAACAAGGAAGTGAAATGCTGCGATTACTTTTTAAATGGGAAACATGACAGATAATATGCGAAATATTTAAGAAAACGGAAATGCTGGCTACCATGTACCTACTCGTATGTTCCAAAAGTTGGAGAAGTTTTGAATTAGTTGAAAACGTTTGAATGATTGTTTAGAGGTGTTGCAAAATCCTATTTGTTTGTTTAAAAATAAATTAGGGGCACTAGGGCAAAAAAGTAGTCAAAGGAATAAACCGGCAAAAGCAGATCTTTTCTTAGGAACGTTATAGGCTTTGAATAAGTTCACGCTATTTCCCAACAGATGTCGTTACCAGAACTATATGCGTATAATTTAAGATAGTAGCGCTTATCAAGGCAGAAACTAAGGTAAGCTTGGACTTCAGTGTAAGATGTGTTACTTTATTGGAGTGTAAATATTTCATAGTTTAAACATGACGAGTTTCGTGCCGAAAAAAGAATATTTGTAAAATGTTATTGCACTATTTTGTCCAAAGAGACTTAGGGTGAGCATGCTCTGTCGGAAACGACGTGCTAATATTAGTTCCGACACTTCAAAAATAATGATTTTGATGTTGAAGATAAAGAACACACTGGCCCACTGAAAAGTTTGAAGAGCGAAGAATTGGAGCGTTATTTCATGAAGACTTATGTCAGACGTAAGTTGAACTTGCAAAATCATAAGGTTTTTATGTATTACTATAAAAATCGTTCAGAAGCAAGGAAATCGGGTATCGTACGAGTTGAATCAGAGGGAAGTCGGACGGCATTATTTTACGTGTGAACTGCTGCGTCAACGTCAGAAAAGGAAAAGTATTTCTATATCGTACAGTGACTGGGATTGAAAAGTGAAGTGAAAAGTATCAACATCGTCGGCAAAGAAAAATATCAATGGTTCGAAGGTTCTGCTGTGCACGTGGTGGGGTCAGCAAGATGTAGTTTATTGTAGGAGATTGATTACCCTTACAATTGGTGGGTTTAAGTCCAGTATTGATGGAAAAAACAGAAGATATCGAAGTCCCTGGGAACTAGTCCTAGAGTCTTTCAAGCCGAACTATGCGCCATCGTAAGGTGTGTCAACCTTAAATTAGAGACTGGCATAAGAGGTATAACCATCAATATACTCTCCGACAGTCAGGCAGCGCTCGTTGGGTTCATATAGTACGAACACAAAATCCGTCAAGGAATGCCACGATGCCCTGTAAGACCTAGGCAAAAGAAATAAGGTCAAACTCTGGTGAGTGTCAGGTCACAATGGCTTTAAAGGCAACGAAATCGCCCACCAACTCGCTAGGAAAGGTTCCAGCGAAGGGCATATAGGTGCCGAATCTTTCTACGGAATCCTCAACTCAAAGAGTAATATTCTTTTAGACAAGTGGAAAAATCGCAACACCTGCGCTTTTGGATAAGCGTTCAAGGACTCCGACAATCGAAGAGATTTATACGGTCCTTGAACAAAACTCTAGCAATATTCTCAAATATAATAAAGTCGATATCAGACGTCAGGTCAGCTAACTTTCAGGACACTGTAGTCTGATATATCATCTTTACAAAATTAACCTCTCGTCTGAAACCGAGTGGCCGTCTTGAGGACGGGAAAACTGCATGCGAATGTGCTGCTATCTGCCATCTTAGAAAGCGTATCCTCCTCAGAGAAATCATTACTCCTGAGTGGATCAGCTCAGCTTCTATGAGGAACATCCTCAGCTTTATTAAGAAAGTAGAGGAACTCCTCGTCTAATTGGCTAGCAGATACAATAGAGCTACTCTGGTCGTAGTTGTCTATGCTTTCTGTTAGCATTAGCCGCCAATTTAAGAAAAAAAAAAAAATGGAAAAACGGCGACTATACATAGACATGACAAAGTGATTTTGCCATATGACAACGCTCGGCTACATGTTGAAGAATCGATGGTAACCTACTTGGATTAAATTGCTAAAATGGGACGTTCTAACCCAACCCCCGAGTTAACTAGACATTCTTGCTTTCGATTATCATATGGTCTGGCAAAGTCGGGTCGATTCTTGGATAGCTTCAAAAGACATGTTGATCTGACGTAGGATTTATGTACATATATGTTGCTAGAAATATGTGAAGTAGTAATGGCTAGCGATCGGCAATAGTTTGCGTAAAATATTTTTCAGGAACTTAAAAAAAATGCATTAGTTTTCTCGATAACTTGTTCATTCTACTAATATTTAGTAAATAAGTTGGAGGCATTAAGACAAAAGTAAGAATCACAAAAACAAACTGGCAAAATAAGGTGACCTTTTTTTATTTCTATATGCTCGTATTAAAGAGAATAATGTCAATAAAACATTTCAAATATTTTTATGCAGAAACTAGTCGCTGAGAAATATTTGCTTCAGATTTTCAAAAATGTTTTTGATGGTAAATCCTATGTCCGAAATGAATTGAGTGAGACAAAAAAAGGAGAAAATATGATTTTCTGATACAAAGACAGTCTTTTTTAAATATATGTAGAAAAGAGGTCAGAATTTCGACTTTTCACAAAGTGGTAGCTTCAGAAAGGAAAGGTTAAATTTTTGAAATAAAAATCATAAAAAAAATCAAATCGTAGTAAAAAAATATTCGATTAAGCCCAATATAATCATTTCAGGAAAGAGCAGATTTCATTCGAGGACGATTGGTCCAATGGTTTTTAAAATATCTTTTCATCAAATCGCTGATAATAACTACATAATTGATTGTAAAGACACTAATTGATTCTACGAAGAAGCATGCAAATCGAAAACTAATTAAGCATAAAAACTTTACAAGATATTCCCAGAAAGAGAATTCGAGAATTTCGTCCCAGACTCTAGATATTTGGGACCTCACCAAAGCTAAGAAGCACCTGTCGGCCAACAGCTCGAAATAACCCTAAAATTATTTCGGAAAAAATTACGTCGCACAGGATCTTGAGGGTAATATTGTATGTATATACATATGTATTTGGATTCGAGATTCTGGTTTCTATTCGATTAGAGGATGTCAAATCTTTTTCCATATAGGATGGCGCTATAGCTAAACATTGTATGTATGTAGTTGTTCAAAGTCCGTTGAAAAATTGCTAAGAAGGTTTGTAAGCCTAATAATGTGTTTGCTGCAAAGCCAAAAAAAAAAATAGTGCAAATCGCTTCACTGATGAATACAATAAGTGTCGGTAGATCCAACTTTTTAATATTGTACGTATGTACAATATATATTGCATTTTATTGTATTTACTTATCTACAAACAATTTTAAAATGGAAAATCTGTAATAGTGATGTAATTTTTTTTTAAAGTGATGAAAAGGGAATTGATTTATTTGATGCACTTATAATTGTACTTATTCAAGTCCAAAAATTTACAGCACACATGAATAGTTCTTAGTATTATAGTTATTGATTTTTGGCAAATAAACGCCCCCATTTTGTTATATTCCGATCAAAATTTTTTTCTTATAGTTCATTCCATGGCGGTTTCGAAGCTGATTAAAATCCTGTTTTTTTTCGAATGTTCCAATGAGCCGCAATCACGTCCGCCATGATTTTCAGAATTTCAAATTGATATCTTGTTTTCATTAAAATTATACGCATTTTAAAATATTTAACAAATTTTTTTTTGAAGGGGCATGACACCCCTTAATCTAGTTATAAATATTGATTCAATTTTCACTTCAATCATTTTAAATACAAGCGGTTGCACTCTCTTCATATTACTCGCTATTTAACCCGTTACCTGGAAAAACTGTTTTAAGCCTTTTACAATCATGGATTGAGGTAATATCGAAAACCGTGTCAATCTGATCGGTATCTTGCGGGCCTTGCGGCCGCTCGGAATCAGTCGCTGTTTTGTTTATCGTACTATTCAATTATTGAACAATGCTGCTAAAGTACATGACCATGACCGACTGTCCGTGCACTGTGAGTACTCCGGAAGTAACCAATGCCGTGCCGGCTCAAGTCAGACGCAAACCGCTGAGAAAACAGAAGATCCTGCCGCGGGAATTGAACATTTCCCAAAAATCCTTGTCTCACGTCATAAATAAGACCTGAGACATATTGAGCACCAGCTAGAAGTCGCATTGAAGTAAAAATCAAAAGCGTTCTTAAGGCAGTACGTTAAAAATTCTCATAGACAAATTTTGTTGACCGATAAGAAAACGAATGTATGCTCGGGCATCGAAAGAGCTTTAAATCTTATTCCAAGGTTTTGGCCACTATCTTCCAATTGTAATGGAATGATGGGGTGAGCTACGATGGCATAACCAACCTTTATTTTTGATAAAAAGGAATCAAAATTTCGGCCAAATTAACCAAATACTAATTTACCAAATCACAGGTTTTGAGGATATCGTTAAGCTTCGAAACCGAATAATGTTCGCATATAAGCACTAGATTTTGTAACAAGATCCTGCTCCAGCTCAAAAGGTGCTTTTCAGCACCTAGAGTAGCTAAAAAAATGTACCCGATTTTACATCACTGAATGATTGGTGAGCTGGTAATCCGGACCTCAACCCATTGGATTACAATTTGTGGTCCGTTTTAAAGGGAATGGCCTGCTCGACTCATCACTGAAATATTGACTGTTTGAAAAGAGCCCTTGTCAGCGATGTCGGCAACTTTCCGATGAATGAAGTCCGTTAAGCGATTAGTGATTATCGAACTCTAAGGTAAATAGCAGCCATTTCGAATGAAGTCTTTCATAACTTCTGGCTAAAAATTTGAATTCTGGCCAAAATGTTATAATTTGTCTTTTCACTACCTATAAGACAAATATCTAGGCTATTGGTCGCTAATGTTTAGCCATGTTGCTCAATGACGGTACATTTACAACGTTTTGTTTTATATCCTTCGGCTTTCATACTTTGTAATTGTCGGGGTAGAATTTTTAAGACATCAATATGAACAGTTTCCGGTTCACAGAAACATAATTAAAAGTATGACAGCAAATATGCCCACAAGAGTTAAATCCAGACAAAATACTCAGCCACTCTCAAGCAATGTCTTGCCATGACAGTGTGGAAGACAACGACACTCTCAATCAGATTTTTGTTTCTCCAATCTGTCGAAACATAATTTGAATAGATCGCTAATGAGAAAACAACAAAGCAGTCAAAAAGCATGACCTGCACAATAATGCTCGAGCTCCGAGCTATACTATTTGAAATTCCTCCCCAATCGTTGTATTCTCCGAGTTTTTCCTCAATTGACTTTCACTTTTTCATCAGTCTATTGTCGCCAGAAAGTCTTCACTACGCAAAGAGCCTTTGTCAATTTTTTTTGTGTTTAAAAACAAAAATTAACGAGGAATCGTGTTGAAAAAGGTTTCAGAAGACAACAGATTTTATTTGGATTATTTTGAAAGTTAATAAGAAGGTTGATATTGAATACAATTATTTTTTTTCGAGAAAAAAAAATAGAGAGCTAGTCTTAAGATAATGAACGAACATTAAAATGTTAGTAAAAAGTAAAAAAAAAAACATAAATAAAGGAAATAATAATAATAACTATACATATGTATATGTAGGTAATAAAAGATGAATGGCTTAGCAATAAATCTCCGAATTAGTTTATAAGATAAGTGGCTTTTAAAATAATCAATCCAGCAACTATTTTGCCAAGATAATGTAAACAGAGCCACAATAACGACTATGAAATTAATACGATATTCCCATACCTAATATCAAAGGGTCGGTAAGATGTCCTTGTTTTGATGAAAATTTATTTTTTTCGTGTTAATTTCAACACGACAACATGACTAAAATTCAGTTTTAATTTTTAACGTAAGAATCAATGTATTTTTTTTTAAATATAAATAAATAAAATAAATAAATATTTAATAAATTTAATTTATTTTATTTTATGTATTTTTTTTTTCAAGTCGTACAAAGGACACCTGAGGCATTCAAACGAACTTAACATCATCTTTCTACCTTTGCTTCCTTTAAAAAAAAAAAATAAAACAAAATGTTGTCTCACCTGATACAAAGGTATTCGTGTTATCCAAAGTGACAAACATTTCAGTTAATGCTCACTCCTTCTGTCAATTACACAATAAAGTCTAACACCCACTTAAGCGGAACGTCTTATTCTTTCTTAAAAATCTTGCAAAAAAATCATGTTTATCGCAATGTTAATATAACCCATTCACTACGAATCTGGCGATCCACACAAGATTTACTTCCACATTCAGTTACACTCACTTTCGCTATCGTTGCGCCAAAACACAAACGCGCAGTCAAGTGCGTATCAATAGTAAACAACAAAATATCCACAATGACAAACGAAAAACCAAATCAAAATGCAAAATCACAAAAATGAAGAAAAAAGAAAAACAAAAAAATTCCTATTCGAGCTGACAGCTATTGACGAGCGACGTCATTCGATTAAAAACGCACCAAATGCACTGAGCGAACGAGGACGGGTCATATCGTCATGTACCCTTAGAAGTTCCGCGGCAAGAAGAAATATTCAAAAACAAAAAAAAATAACAAACGAAAAGTCCCACAGATACTTTCCACGCACACAGAGGGACGTGTTTGTTCTAGCGTTTGTTGTGTCTACCGCTGCAACACCACCATCGTCATCAACGGGGGTTTCAAAAAAACAAAAGAAAGCCATTGAGGCCCGCAAAACGCTGGCTGTTCTCCTCTTCCACTCTTCGCTAGTCGTAATTGTACAATTCATATAGCACCCACAACGAGTGGCAACGGTGTGTGTATGAGTGTGTGAGGAAAATCTATCGCAGAGTTTTCTTTCCCTTCGAACGCACTCATTCATGGATAGAAGAATGAATATGCCGTGTTCGTAGAGCGTCACGATTTCTGTGATACGGTGCCAGCACTGGAAACACTCGGATGTGCTGGTGGTTCTGACTGGCTCGCGCACATAGGGGTGCACCGCACTTGTGTAGTTGAGTCGAAACTTGGTTGAGGAGCACTCGATCATGCGAACAACTGAATGATTGGAGGAAGTAAGTGTCAAAGATGGTCATTAGGTGATTGGTTGACCAACATTAAATAGGAACAATGACCTTCTAGGACACTTGTAGGATTCCATGTATATGATTTTCTAACTGGTTACAATCGACAGACGGAGTCGCATCTTATATGATTACCAGGCAAAAAGAGACTTCATACAAATGGTTTCTATTGTCTGAATTATTATATCGAAAAGTCTGATGTGTAAAGGCTGTAAAGAACTGGACCTCAGACGGACCCTTGATGCACACCCTCATTCGTTTACAAATATTCGAATCGTCTGGCCGTAAGGGTGGTTTTGAAGATTTTAATCAAAAGCAATGGAAAGTTAAATAGAAAATTATCATGCAGAGTAAAGCTAAGGCTCAAGAGATCTATGGGTGGTAGTTTAAAAATTAATTAAACGTTTTCTAGTTATTAACATTGGAATAAGTCAAACGCATTTTAATTGCAATTATACTAAAATATTGTGAGGTATGTGGTAAAAGAGGGTTGGATTATTTATGCTACCAAATCCGACTGATCCTGGACGATCTCGGAGCTTATGCTAAGAGGAACCGCAAGAGTGATTATATGTTACCGTATTTTTCTCTCGATACATAATCTTGGCTTTACCAGTTGGAGTGCTCACAAATAAGTGACTTCTTCCGAATGTTTTAGCTAAATTATTCACCAGACACAGGCTACCCAGTTTGTGTCATAGACAAGGTGCAATAAGTATTGAAGCACCGTTTTGGTGCTACATACCCCGTTTGACTATGAGACACATTTGTTGAAGTGTTTAAATTCAGCTTGTGGGGTTGAGTAAGTTGATTATTTTGGCCAGGCTGTGGGTAGCGATCTCAAATAGATCATGAGGAAAGTGCAGACTTTCCTCTGATTAGCTATTATGGCAGTGGTAATGACTGCGCCTATCTGGCGACCATTAGTTGTGCCTGCTCGTCAGGGTTCTCATTTCCACTTATGTTATTGTGACCTGGAATCTAGAGGAGAGTGAACTTGATCGTGGTGTTAGCTCGTTTTATTTCCTTCTTCCCCAGTTTATATGAAATTATTGCTAAGAAAGCAGTGGATAGCTGTGACCATGTAGTCGGGACGGGTTGTACTGAGGCTTCGAGTGAATAGGGAGACGGTACAAAGGGGCGAGAAAACTCCTGATCTTATGCCAAGCTTCATTTTCGAGTCATCAGTGTGGATGAGGAGCTGGTAATCTGAATTCAGAGTGTGGACTTTTGATTCCTCTCGGAATGAGAAGCGGCCATTAGAGCGGATGTCAGAAATAGCAGAGTTTTGCTATGGTCTAACCAGAATTACTGAAAAAATGCTGGCTGGTGTACAGGATCAACCAATACGAGGTGTCATTTTAAATGCCATTTTTTTTAAGTATAAGTTTTGATGTTTGTTTTATGATCGAATGACAGTCTTTTTATTTCCTCTTTAGTTATTAGTTTAACGAATGATAGAAAGTTACATTTACAAAAGTTAAGTGAAAGTGATGCCAATGCAACAATGCTGGTAGGGAATTAATTGGCAGTTGGAATTAATTCGCAGCGTTTTTTAATATGACAAACGTTTATTTTAAATTATGCTCCAGGGTCGCTCCAGGCCAAAGTATTTTTTTTTCCAATTTTGTGTATATTAATTGGTACCTAAGAAGTAGTTCCCAACCAATTTCCAGTTGTTTATCGCCATTTTCGTACAATTTTAACGGTTTTTCGCGGCCCCAGAGAATATATATTTTTTTTCTAAGGCCATGTCACACGAAGACGTACAACAGTAGTTTCCTCGTGTTAGAAGTAAAAAAGCATAAAAAATGAAAAGAGGAAACAAAATTGACAACGAGGTTGCCAGGGAATTGGAAATGGAAAAAAGTGACGCATATTTCTCAACCGATGATGTGGATTTTGATGAGAATTGGCATCCAAATGATGACCCTAACTCCGATACCGACTCGGACCCAGATGCAGTTGATGAGAAAGATATAGAAAGTGATGACGAAGAAATGCCAGTTAGAAATGATCCAAATGACTTTGTACGCTGGACGGAGATTTATTCCCGGCAAAAAACCTTTTCTTTCATTGGAAGATCTGGTTTCCTAGTCGTTATCTCTTCAACTTTTAGCTGCATGGAAGCTTCTGGCCTTTTTGAGACAAATCAGTATGCAGAGCAGCCACTAAATAGTGTTCATGTAACTCGTGGATCAAGAAAAAAGAATTGGGTTGCGACAAACGATAGAGAGATGAAAAAATTCGTCGGTGTTATGCTATGGATGGGCCTTGTAAAGGCAGGATTCTTGTAAGATTATTGGTTGAAGAAGCCTATCTACAGCGTAGGAGTTCCTGGAAAGACGATACCACGCAATCGCTCTCAATTGCTTTTGAACTTTCTTCATTTTGTGGATAATACCGCCATAACAGCAGGAGACAGAATTAGGAAAATTAGGCCTCTTTTGGATATGCTGCAAGCAAAATTTCAGCGAGTTTTAATTCCTGGAGAAAATATTGTTTGGCAAAAAAATGTGTGTGTAGAACTCAGTTCTCAGCTAAAAGAAGAAGGGTGCACTCTCTATGTTAACAATTTTTATACTAGCTACGAACTGGTACAAAAGACACACGTAGTTGGAACACTTCGAGCTAACAAAAAAATGTTAGTCCAAAGAGGTGATGGATGCTAAACTGAAGAAAGGTGAAATGATTGCACGAGAAGAAGAAAATGGCATTGTTGTTCTCAGGTGGAGAGACACAAGAGATGTAAGAATTCCAAAAAACACGCTCCTATTATATCTACCGCGTCCCACAACCGATTCCTGACCCAAACGCTCCATCCACTAGTGGAGGCGGGTCGAATCGAAGACAAAGAAATGTAGAAAACCTCTTGCAATTACAGAATACAACAAACGTAAGTCTCGGATCAATTTGCTTCCTATGCCACGAAGCTGAGATGAGGCCTAAAGTGGTATAAGAAAGTTGGCATTGGATCCAAATTCGAAAGTTTAGAGAAAATCTTGCCGATAATTTACTGGACCTTTTGTCTCCCCAAATAGTTACTTCCAGGAAGCACAAAAATACGGCTGTCGAGCAGCAAAAATTACCTTGTCGTGTGTCCACAACTCAAGCGCATCAATTATAGTTAATAGGGATATGCACTAATGGGGTCATTAGGTTTGTGCAGCTCATAGTGGATAGCCTTCTTCTGCCACCGAATACTGAGTATGAGCTGGTATATTTGGTTTCATTAACAGTGAAAGATGACAAAGCAGCTGATGAATGATCGAACTTAATCCATGACCGGTGATGGGGTCCTTTATCGCCAGTCTCAATTTGATCTAAGAATCCCTTCCTATTCTGTCGTGGAAGCAGTCCTTCACAGGTGAAAAAAAAACCTCTTCGTATGGGAAATAATTTCCCTGCTTTCGAATCATATCCTTGACTTTAATGCGTTTTCCTACCCAGCTCCCAAAGATTCAGAGTTGATTTTTGAGTTGTCTAACATGATCGTTTCTTGTTCGTAACATGATCGTTCTCTTGCGTAGGGTAAAGATGAAGAATTTAATACCATTGAATTGATAAAATGCTACTCAAGAGACGAATGATGTTAAATCGCCCGATCTCGTTGGACTCTAATCCACGTCTGTAGCAACACTTTTAGGGAAAAAAATAATCGGTCAATAGGGTTTGTTAATGCAACTCATTCATTAATGCAGCCGGTCATTAAACTCCACCAAATTGCCCCTCGTTGTCAAACCTAATGGTGAGGTTTTTCTACTATTTCTTTTGTGTTTAAGGAGCCAGATGCCAGAGGTTTGCCTAATGGATATGAACGTCATCATTTTCAATTTTTAAAACTAATTTTGTGTACAAAATTATAATTTTGTTCACTATTTTCAAACACCCAATAAGCGAAAGTAAGAGTTGAGCGCAGCTTAGTGGCTTCAATTCTTATATCGGTTAGAACAAAACTTTACAAGCATTTAGGTTATGATCTGTATGCAAAATGCGGTGCAGAGTGGCTGTGGATAATTCCAATTCCTGTGATCGTTTCGAAATGTACTCACCTGGGCTCACAGTCATACTTGCAGCTACGGCAACGATATTTTTAGCTGACCTTGTCGACAAACACGAGTTGGAGTCCACACATCACGTACTTGTCCGAGACGTTCATATTCATCGATGAAGTTCACTGACGTTGACCAAATAAAATACGAGCTTGACGAAATATTTCCGTGATATATTCGCAATTTTTGGAACGGATGTTAAATATTTTAATACATTGTGCGGCCATGTTAGACCTTTTAATAGTTGCCTCACAACTATTTTAACAGCTAGGCCGTATTTCGCTTTCGACTTTTCTTACTTTTTAACTAGTTTTTTGTAATAAACTGAATACCTATTTTTCCAAAAACGGTGATCGCTTCGAACTCTTTCAAGCAACCGTCTTCCTGGTAGCTCCAACCCCATTCTCGACCACACTCGGTTTGTTTACTCAAACCCAAATCAAATCATAAAATCATGCACCATTCACGCATATGCCGACGACCACACAACGAGAATCCACCTGCGACCTTCTATACCCCTTCCGAGCATTCAACCATCCATGCAATGGAACTCAACGGAAAGAGTCATAATAATTTAAACGCTGCCGCCTTATTTCCGGGATTGTCTCGAGCGAATAATTTCACTAGTAAAGTCTACGTTCACGCAACACGTAGTTTCCGAAATGTTCAATCCTCTATCATGCCCGACCGCAGAACTTCCTTCAATGCCCACTGGAGCACAGCCGGACCAAACCACAACAAGGAGTAGTACTGCACAGAAGAGCTATGTAAGAGCAGAACGGCTCCGCTCGTGCTCAACGTTCCCCACATTTTGTGCATTCCGTCATCAGCAACATTGCTGTCACCATCATCATGACCATCGCCATATAGCAATCGTCTTCATCGTCTTCATCGTCGTCGTCATTGTCGTTGTCAACGTCACTGTCGACGAAGCAGTCATTCTAATCACAATAATCACAAATTCAATACGACCTCTTCCTGTTTTCTGTTTCAATAATAGATTTTTATAGGGCTGACGGGAATCTAAGACCCAGAGAATATCGACGAGTGAAAGAGAGGACAGGCGGCGAGCACAGCCCTCTGGTCGATGTCGTAGGACAAATGCTCAAAGTCATAAGCGTGGAACGACAATATCGGACGTAAACAACCCCACTGTACGAGCACAGCGTACTGCCAAACGTGTGTGTACTATGACTATATGCTGTCAGTGAATACATAGATGATAATGTCCATAACTTGAAATTGGAATAGTGCTCCGGTGCATCTTAATTGTATCCCTCGTTGGGGGAATGAGGGAACTGAAGAAGGGCTACTGTCACAGGAGTTGTTTGTAACGTCCTGTGTATTTGAATTTTGTAAAAAAGTCTCTGTTGCCATGCCAGCGACGAGCGTTCCTCGTCCCTGGACCTGGTATGAAGCGCAGTGTTTATTGTGTTTTTTGAAAAGAATTTCCAGAATGCATTTGTTTACGTTTGAGTACATTAGCTTTTGTCTGCAGAATGCCGTCAAAGTATGGGAGAGATGATTCAGCTTCATTTGACCGTTAAATATTGTTTAGAATGGGGAAATGAGCGCTTGCACATGAGTAACTATGGATTTCTAGGAGCCCGTTTGTTGATGTTTGAAGCTGCCAATAATAAACTAAAGACATCTCTTATCCCGGGGTTTTTACAGACGGAAGAAACTATAGGTGTAAACGAGCGGTTTCTCAATATCTTTGGTACTTCTACTGAAATAAAAACAGTATATACTTCGGCCCTAAAAATAGTCCATTCATTAAGTAAATGCTTAGTACTTATGGAAAAAATCTTATCTAAGAACCGTATAAAAGAAAGTATTTTATAGGGATTATAACCCTGTCCAAGAATAAATCTTTCTTGGGCCGCTAAATCGACCGATCAAATGCACTATGTAATACCGTTGGAATAATGAAGGATTAAGTACTGGGGACTGGTTCCCAAGAGGTAACATTGGTTTTTCCTTGATAAGCTTTCATTTCAATGCCACGGTTGTATACGCTAATGGCGTTAAAATACGATGAGAAACTGGTCCTGAACCAACAGGCCTCTCAGGTCAATTATATCCAGTGCTGCACTGTAAGTGGGTTAAAGTTGCACCTTTAATGTAGTCGCCCTCTTCTGTTGGTTAAGGTTGCAGTCGAAGCTGCTGCATTGTAGTGGGGCTGCTCAGTTACTTTAGACAATTTAACAGTCATTTAGGCAGTGCTTAACGAGACCTACATACATATGTCTTTACTCTCTAATGGAACTGAAGGCTCTTATAAACTTCCCATTTGGAGCATCGGATCAATTTTTTTGAGTCAAACATTTTGATATTTATCCACGTTTCAAAATACCTTGTCTCGAGAGAGATGTCTTGTGTGCGTGAACCTTCGTATGAGGTTTGTTCAAGAAATAAGGTGAAAATTATTATATCTCGAAAATACTTTTTGATCAATATCTATTTCCTCCCCTTTAATTCACTCGTTCTAGCCCTTTTTCCAATCCTCGAAGCACTCCTGATTCGTTTTTTGTTATAGCCTTAAGCTCTTTCTGCAATGCGGTGTTCATCTCCTCAATCGTCCTTTCATGGGTCTTTTTAGTTATGGGAAGTGAAAGAGGTCGCAAGGGCCAAGTTCGGTGAATTTGGTGGCTGAGGCATGATTACGGTATTGTTTTTGGCCAAAAAACGCAACAGCCATACATTTTTTTCATGAATTGGTCGATTTTTTTATCGTACAATCTGCGCATAGCTTCAAGGTTATATTTGTGATTGACCGTATCATCTTCCGGCAAGAATTCATGATGAACAATGCCATTTTAATCGGGGAAAACGGGGAGCAAAATGTTCACATCCGACCAAATTTAGCGTCCTATTTTTGGTTCTGGCTTTTCTGGTCCTGACGTCCTGACCATATACTCATGTTTCGTTATTAGCAACGAACCTTTATAACACATCTTGATCATCATTCATTTGACTGAACACTTCCTGTGCGAATCTCATACAGTGATTTTTCTGGTTAAAATTTACCAATTTCGAAACAAACTTAGCTGCCCAAAATATTTGGGAAAAATTCATTGTGTGAGCTAACCGACGTGCCAATATCCTTAGCAACTTTTTTGATAGTAATTCGTCGTTTCTCCATAACAGTTTTCTTTCCTGCATAAATGTTGTTGTCGTGCTGGGGCGCCTATGGCGGACATCGTCATTAACATTTTCTCGCCCTTCTGTAAAGTGTTTGTACTATTTATGAATATTTACTTTTGCTCAGAAAAGACTCGCCAAATACCAACAGTCAATACCTCAAGTACGTTGGAGCACTTAATTTAATTTTTTACACGAAATTTAATATAGACCCTTTGATCCATCGCCAAGCACATCAAAACCCATCTAACCTATATGTGTGTGAAGAGCAAGGTAAACATCCAAAATCGAATCGATATCGTCCACATATGTTAGGGAACATGTGTACCAACGTAACAAAAAAACAATTGCATTAATATTTAACGACTAAGCATCTACTGTCAGCTATTATCCACATTGCAGAAAGCACTTCTAAGAACACGTCCGGAATTAATCTATCCAAATCAATCCTTCCATTTGTATAAGTCAGACCATGCACCTACAGATTGTTATTCGTTTAGATCTCTATTAAACTTCCTTAATGCAAAGAACCTCATATCGAAAAGAGAGCGTGAAAATGAGTTGTCTCAGTCCTTTCGCCAAAACTAGAACTGCCCACAAGCTTACAAAATGTACAATTAGTATGCTTCAATCCCTAAAATTTTCCGCAGAAGCAAAACTGAACGCTTCAAATGATAGGAGCACGATTGTTCTTAATTAATAAATCATGCTTCTCGTATCCCACAATGAGTCTTGAAAAATACTTTAAGCGCATCAGATTATCTAAAAAAGTAACCTCTTTACAGTCCTTCACCGAGCAGCGAGATTTTCCTTTTTCATCCTGCACAACTTATTGAATTTAGCACGAAACTCAAAACTGCAATTCGCTTTGCATAGCTCGTAGTGCAGGAAACTTGTTTCGCTTCTTTCGTGAAGTCAATATTGAAGATGTAGTTGTCAATAAGTTAATATTGTATTGTCAGCCAAAATTACAACATCACTGGAAACTTCTATCAAGTTCAAATCGGTGGTGGTGGGGTGGTCGTGGTGCCGTGGTAATCATCACCGACTATTGAGCGGAAGATCTGTTGTTCAAGTCTGTCCATAGCCAAGAAATTTTCCTACACGGAAAACTGTGCAACAACATCAGTAGTGAATGAGAGATGATAAAAAAAGTGTTGACGAAGGCATTATACTCGCAGTACAAGATCACTTCAAAAATCATACTCTGTGTGCACATTTCTAATATAACACCTTAATGATATGGAAACAAAAATAAAGTTACTGTGAATTTTCACACACGCGATAAATTCAGTAGAATCTCTCGAATCCTATCTAGGACAACCACCCCCGGAGAGTAGTGAACGAACTTCTGTGACACAAACCATCTGCACCCCATCCAGGTTGTGTGACAAACACCTTAAGAGCGTAAATCTTGAATCTGGGTGAACCCTTGTACTGAAACCACTTCAACAAAGTAATCAAGTAGGCTAAAAGTCTGGGAAGACAAGTTTGGTTACATTCTATGTTTGATCGCTTGGACCGTCTGTCTAGGTCAAGTTGAACTGGTTGCATGATTTGCAAAAGAATTAGGGGTGGGGTAGGACTTCCCACTTGTGAGTTTTTAAATAGGTTTTAACGGGTCTGGTAACGTGAGGCCCAGCGTTGTCATGCTGTAGAATCACTTTTTCGTGCCTCTGCTCGTATTGTGACCACTTTTTGCGCAGTGCTCGGCTCAATCGCATCAATTGAGTTCGATACCGTTCTCCAGTGATGGTTTCGTTTGGTTTCAACAGCTCATATTAAAAAACATCGTCCTGATCCCACCAAATACACAGCATAACCTTGGCAGCGTGAATATTCGGCCGAGCCGACGACGTAGAAGCATAACCGGGCTGTCACCATGATTTTTTTCTCTTTGGGTTGCTGTAATGAATCCATTTTTCATCACCCACAACGATGCGATGAAGAAAACCCTTCCTTTTTTGCCGCTGAATTAGTTGTTCACAGGCGAAAAAACGACGCTCAGCGTTTCTTGGCTTCAAATCATAAGGAACCCACTCGTGCAGGGACGGGTTAAGAATATCCCTGCAGCGATACCTATCGCTTGTCGTAAAAGGCGACTAAACAAAGGTAAACAAAAATCACATCTAGACAATTTAGAAAACACCAAGGTGAGCCTAGGGACACATATACCACCATTAAACTGCCCCACAAGTGTGCATGCAAATCAGTGGGTTGACACGACTGGAGATCACCGGTGTTGTAAGAGTAAGATCAATCAAAAAAAAATAAAAAAAATCTGGAGCATGCCCGTGTCAAAAAGGAAGGGAAGAAAGAAAACGGTCAAACCGTAGCATTATGGAAAAGAACGTTAAAAGGAAAAGCACTACCCCGTCAGGCACTACTAATGGTCGTGATCCTGGGACGAGCAGCAATGCTCGGGTCAGAGCTATAGGATTTCCGGGGGATAGCAAAGTAATGCAACGGCGTAACCCACATTGAAGAGTCTCGAGTTGGAACGTTGGAAGCATGAGTGGGCGCAGCTATGAGCTTGAAGAAATGATGGTTAGAAGGCGAGTAGACATCCTGTGCGTACAAGAGACGAAATGGCGAAACACCGGTAATCGGGCACGTTTCTTGGACGTTAAAACAAAAGCCTACAAGATGTTTTACTATGGATGGGAACAAGGAAAAAACGGAATCGCCATCATCCTTGCGGCAGAGTTAGTTGGCAACGTCTTAACCATTTCAAAGTCCAGTGACCGTTGGATGGCTCTCAAATTGGTGATGCATGGTGAGGTGTGGAACATCGTAAGCGCATATGCCCCTCAAGTAGGATGCGAACAAAAAGAAAAAGATGCATTCTGGCTAGATTTCCACAACCTTGTCAAAATCATCCCAAAGGAAGAGCTTTTGTTTGTTGGGGGAGATTTAAACGGACATGTCGGGAAAACAAGCGAAGACTATGAAGACTACCACGGAGGGCTGGGATACGGCACCAGGAATTCTTCAGGTGAAGATATCCTAAACATGTGCAAGTCGTACGGTCTTATAGTGCTAAATACCATGTTCGTCAAACAAAGCCGGCACCTGATCACTTATAGCAGCGGCGGAAATGAAACTCAAATAGACTATCATTTGGTATCCAGTTTCATGAAGCCACGAGCTAAAGATTGCAAAGTGATCCTGGGAGACGCGATTGCCCCTCAACACCGTCTCCTCCTGACTGAATTTTTTATGGATGCGAGAAAGAAGTCAAAGCAGCAAACGAAGGTGTCTGAGAGAATCAAGTGGTATAAGCTAGACAAAGGAAAAGGCGAAGCTTTTATTACCAACATGAAAAACTACCTCTCTTCCATTATCGATGAGGTCGGTAATGAGGAGTGCAGAGCACAAGACATGTGGGATTCTCTACAACAATCTGGCCTGGAGAAAGCCAAATCACTACAAGGAAAGGGTGATACGCGAAATTGTGATAACTACCGTTCTGTCAAGCTGATGTCGCACACCATGAAGATCGTTGAACGGGTATTAGATAGCCGACTGCGGAAAATAATACGACTATCTGATGACCAGTGCGGGTTTGTCTCGGGTAAATCAACAACAGATGCAATCCAAAGTATAAGGATCATGATGGAAAATCATCGTGATTCTTCAAAGGACTTGCATATGGTGTTGGTTGATTTCGAGAAGGCCTTTGACCGGCAACCAAGAGATCTTTTATGGGTAGCGCTAAGACAAAAAGGAGTTCCAGAAACCTACGTGCGAGTGATTATGGATATGTACGAGAGAGCAACGACAAGATGCACCGCAGGAGTCACCGAAGAGTTCGCAATCAAAGTCGGTGTACACCAAGGGAGCGTCCTCAGCCCACTGCTTTTTATAGCAGTCCTTGATTGCTTGCTTGAAGGAAAAGTGACGGACCCCAATGTGCACCAGCTATTCTTTGCTGACGATGGGGCCATTATAAGTGATGATCAGGCGTCCCTACAACTTGATGTGTGGGTGGACATTTTTGAGGGACACGGGTATCGTATTAGTTCAAAGAAGACAGAGTATCTGTGCTGCCCGTTCTCTGACCCTCATCAGCCTATTCCAGACATTTACTTGAATGGAAGAGTGCTTCCCAAGTGTGAAAAGTTTAAATATCTATGATCTATGATTAATAAAGAAACAACTTGTGATGACGACATCAAACATCGCGTAAGCGTAGGGTGGATGAAGTGGCGGGAAAACTCCGCCATCTTCTGTGATCGAAAAATGCCCCCTAAGCTGAAAGGAAGGCTCTACACTTCAGTTGTACGTCCGGCGCTCACATAAGGTTCACAATGCTGGACAATGCATTAAAAGTATGAGAGCAAATTAACGGCAGCTGAGATGAAGATGCTTCGCATGACAGTGGGAGTAACAAAGCGTGACAGAATTAGAAGTTCAAAAATCCGAGGAAGCCTCCACGTAAAAGAAACCATCACAAGAAAGATAGAGCGCGACCGACTCAGTTGGTATTGCCATGTTCAAAGGAGAGATCCTTTGAACCCCGTCCAAAAGGCGATATCAATCAACGTTCCAAATTCAACACGCAAGAAAGGCAGGCCGAAAAACAATTGGTGCAAACAAATGCAAAAACACCAGCATTTGATTGGCCTCAGCGATGAAGTAATCCCAAACCGGGAAGCCTGCCGCTACTTTCTGAGGTCAAACCGGCGGACCCCACAAGCGGACCAGTAGGAATGCAGTTAAGTGGGAAGGTTATGGTCCTACACTTCTGACCATAACGACGCCGGGATAAAAAGGAAAAGAAGAAGAAGAAGAAGAAATCATAAGGAACCCAAGTTTCTTGCTTTTGAGTCATTTCCAACGCATGCAATCGCTTGGAAATAGCTTAGCGGGTAACTCCTAATACGGAAGCAAGCTCTTTTTGCGTTTCGCATATCCTCATCGAGCAATGCCTCCATTTCAGCGACATCACCGTCTTTGAACTAACGAAACCAATCACGGCACGTTGTTTCACTTAGAGCAGCATCTCCGTAAACTTTTTGGAGTTCTCCCTGCGCTTCAGCCGCCGTTTTCTTCGAATGAAAGAAGAAAAGCAACACTTCCCGCAAATGACGATTATTTGGCACAAAATCAGACATTTTCACACAACCAAAAGTAAATGACGCAAAAAAAAAATCCAACTTTCAAAATTCATCTAGTATAACACACCCACGAGCGTTTGCTTAGGATAAATCGACTTTTTAGTAAATTCCTGTCGAGTGATTCCATGTAAATTCAAAATACAGCGAACGATTGAATAGCGGTACGTCATCAAATTTTGTATTGGATTGGGAAAATCAGTTACGTAGATGTTGGGCACCAGATTAAGAGCCTGTCACAAACTAACAGTTTTTAATTGTACAAGCTCTTTAAATATGGCCGAGAGAGTAAGAAAAACAAAGGTGAGCGCTCAGTACGAATTTGCGCGTTTTATCTAGAAGTATTTAGAAGACTGAGGAGAAGGGTCAACCGAGTAAAGTCAGTCTTCGCCGGAAATTAGAAATTGTATTACGACAATGCACCCAACTACACTTGCTCTAAGGTGCCGCGTCGCGACTATTACCTTTTTTGCTCTTCTCAAAAGTAAAATCTTCCCTCTATACTATCAGGGGACCCTTAGTGCCGTCTACTTAGTGAGCTACTTACATTTGGAGACCTTGGTATTTAGAAGAATTTTGAGGTTTTGTTGCAATATCTGAAACTAATCGATTTTTCTGAAACATTTCTCAACGCTTTTTATACAAACACTGTGCGACAAGGTTCTCAAGAACAAAGGAAGAAACATACAATCCCAGCTTACAGGTGATGTTACTTTTAAATTTAATTGCCTACGTATTTTGCTCATGTCGGGGTTCCTACAACAAGTCAGAAGGATCAGAGGCCAACCAGTAAATCGCGGTAGCTTTCAATCATTAATAACATTTTTCCCGACTTAATTAATTTACATCAATTCTTCGTCCTCTTTGGAGCTTTATGACTCTTTCAACACCATTTTGAAGAAATTAATAATTTTATTTCCATTGTTCACGACTTAAAATCATACACACATGGCTGCTCAAGTTCGATAAATGAATATAAATGAATGTGGATTTTATAACGACTTGTCGTTGGTTTAAAACCTATTCAGACACATAAAAATATCCAATGAGGGTTCTGATGGTGTGCGATTAATGGTGAAGTTTATTACAATAATAATGTTTTCTTATGAAGTTGTAATTTTTTTCATATCACTGGAGTTGGCGAATGTGTTTTATGGATTTTCGAGTAAAATTTAATTACACTTGCGTACTTAGATTTACGAACTTTAATCTTAATGTCATACCGGCAACGATGTATTTGGAAACAATTTGTAAATCTATTAAATTTAAAGTGTCTACATTATTGATAAAAAATTATGATAATATTGTGCACCAGGGGTCTTACCTATATAATAGGCGGAAACTGCTTTAAGTATTGTGTTGATACAAATTATCGAATTCTTGATAGATAAGCGGAAGGTAAATGATCATTCAAATTGCTGGGCATGACAGTAATCCCATTCCGCAATTTCAATTTCCGCATCCTTCGCAGTGTAGAAACGCTGAATTGAACTCAAAGACATCAAAGGCAACTTCTCATCATTATAGTTGAACATTTTCGGAAGCGCATTTTACTTTTCGCGTCGAATGATGAGCTCCATAGTTACTTTTCAATGATGCAAAGAATAATTAGTAGTCCATCGATTAGGACCTTGGTGTTTTTGTAATAAAATTTATTTTCTTGGCATGAAACTCGCCATGTTTAAAGCTACGAAGAACAGAGTGGCTTATACTTATTCACTTATTCAAGGTTCCAAGTGTGTATTATATAATAAATTTTAAAGTTTTACTGAAACCGGTCATAAAATATGGGCAATTTAGATGATCAACATAAAAGATATAAAAGATGGGGATTTTTAGAAGGTAAAAGTATATTTCTCTTGGTAATCTGGACGCTCTTAAAAATATTTGTACATGATCTCATGTATAGGGTGTTTTTTATAGAGGTATAGAACTTTAAGTTGGCAACACTATTTTAACTGTCGGCCATTTTATCAGTTGTTAAGTGATTTATTTTTAGTTTGGTTTGGCATTTTAACATGAATAGACTGACACCTGAACAACGCTTCCAAATTGTATAAATTTATTTTGAAAATCATGGTTCTGTTCGAAATACGTATCGCGCACTACGTCCATTTTACGGTCAACATAATCGTCGATCAGAACAATTAATTCGATTAACTATGGAACGTTTTCGCACCACGTTTACTCTAAATGATAATGCGCATCCACAGAGACGTCATACAGTACGTACAAAAGAAGTCATCGCTGCTGTAGAGCGTAGCGTAGAGGAAGACCCGAATCAGTCAATCCGCCATCGTGCACAGGAATTGGATATGTGCCCATCCACTTTATGGAAGATTTTGCGGAAAGATCTTGGTTTGCGTGCCTACAAAATCCAACTCGTGCAAGAATTGAAGCCACAGGATCACCTAGCAAGGCGTAGATTCCGTGAATGGGCCCAAAACAAGATTGCCGTTGATCCCAATTTTCATAAGCGAATTTTGCTTAGCGATCAAGCTCACTTTTGGTTGAATGGATACGTCAATAAACAAAACTGCCCTATTTGGAGTGATGATAATCCTCAAGTGTATGTTGAGGCACCGTTACATCCACAAAAACTGACTGTTTGGTTTACTTTATGGGTTGGTGGAATAATTGGTCCGTACTTCTTTAAAAACGATGCTGGCCAGAACGTTACAGTCATTGGTGACCGCTATAGAGCCATGATTACTGACTTTCATCAATTGAACAACCATGATGTGCAGGAGCTGTGGTTTCAACAAGAAGGCGCAACATGTCACACAGCTCGTGCGACAATTGATTTATTGAAGGAAACGTTTGGTAACCGCATAATTTCAAGATCGTGCGATTTAACGCCGCTTGACTATTTACTGTGGCGATATGTGAAGTCGCTAGTCTACGCCGATAAACCCGACAACAAGAGAACAAGAGAATAAGTTTTCTTTGGATAGGGACTCATAATACAGTGTTTTCATAGTGACATAATAATTTTGTAATGAAATAAATCACAGAATAATTAAATCACAGCTGTATACGCGTTAAATTTAAATATGGAATTCGATATTGCCCTCGCAAGCTCATTTGCATCGATTCTTCGCAGCTAATATTCCACCACTCTTCCACATATCTCGTCTTGAACGTTGATATTTCGGGTTCGATATCGTTCCTGAACTCCTTTAATGCTATAGACAAAAACCATAAACAGATATTCAACGGCGTTAAAACATGAGCGAGGTTTCCCTTCAATAGATCAATTGCTTGACCAGGTGTGTGTCATATGACACCATCTTGTTGGAACCACATATCACTAATGGCAAGTCCATTATATTTTGGGCAAAAATAGTCTTTTAACTTGGCAAACTCAACTCATTCATCGTAACAGGGTGAACATTTTTTATTGACAAAAAAATATGATCACTCCTTTGACAAGAAATTCACACTTGACGATCATTTATTTGTAAATGCAATGGAGTTCCTTGCACAGGTAGGCTTATTGACCAAGCCACTAAGCCAAAAATGAACTTCATCGCTGAAAATGATTTTTCGCTGAAATTCAGAAAAATTGTCAAATGTGCTTCAAATTATCAAGAGCAATCGATTGAGTGAGTGCCTTATTCAGACAATACAGGTTGGAATTAAGAGTTTTGCCGCAGGGGAGCAGCTCATAGTAGATGAACCCCTACCTATTGCGCTTCAATTTACCTCTGACTGGTGTAGCAGACAGGGTTTATCGATAGGCCCAAATAAGATAACTTTAGTTCCGTTCACAAAAAGGAGGAAAATACAACCTTGCCCCGTCTCCCTAAACGGTACAAACATTGAATTTTCAAAAAAAGTCAAATATCTAGGTATTGACCTTGATCGAACACTTAACTGGAATTCCAACATTAAAAGTAAACTTGCAAAGGCGACTAAGGCGCTCGATGCACCTGCGGTAAACCCTGGAGATTGAAACCTAAGGTATTCCACAGCTCATATACCGCGATAGTAAGACCTATCATCACTTATGCATCTGCTGTATGGTGGACAAAAGTTGAACAGAAAACTACAATAGTTAAACTTCAACGTCTTCACAGGCTAGCCTGTGCGGCATTGCAGGCGCCATGCTAACTTGCCCGACAGCTGCCCAAGAGGCACTGATCGGAATTACTCCACTGCACCTTTTTATTAAAAAGGTTGCTATGCGTAGTGCAATCAAACTCCTCCGCTCGGTAACAGACGGGACATGTAGACCATTCGGTCACAGGTCCATACTACAACACCTTCCTGAGCTGGAAGCTCGACCACCTTTGACAAGGATTTGATATATTGATCCCAAACTGCACAGTTTAGGAAAGCGGTGATGCCTTGCTAAATGTCAAAGGCCTGAGGTTATACACAGATGACTCCAAGATGAATTCCGGCATTGGCGCTAGCATCTTTCGACCAGATTGGAAGGTATATGAAGGCCCTGAAAACTAGTCGTAGTGTCCTTAAAATCGATCTATACACCATCTTAACGTGGGTCAACCTAAACTTAGAGACTCGCATTAGAGGTATAACCGTCAATATACTCTCAGACAGTCAGTAAGCGCTCAAAGTATTAAGCTCGTATAGTACGAACTTAAAATCCGTCAAGGAATGCCACGATGCCCTTTAAGACCTAAGCAAAAAAAATAAGGTAAAACTCTGGTGGGTGCCAGGTCACAAGGGCATTAAAGGCAACGAAATTGCCGATCAACTTGTTAGGTAAGGTTTCAGCGTAAGGAATCCCGAAGGAGGTTCTGCAGAATCCCCAAGTCAAAGATTAATTTTCTCTTAAACAAGTGGGAAAAATCGCAACACCTGCGCTTTTGGAACAGCGTTCAAGAACTTCGACAATCTAAGAGATTCATACGGCTCCTGAACAAACACTCTTTCAATATTCTCAATTATAATAGAGTCGATATTAGAAGTCTGGTCAGCTACCTTTCGGGACACTGTAGTCTGAGGTATCATCTTAACAAAATTAACCTCTCGTCTGAAACCGAGTGTCAACTCTGTCTAGAGGACGAGGAAACTGCAGAGCACATGTTATACGAGTGTGCTACCCTCTGCCATCTTTGGAAGCGTATCCACCTCAGAGAAATCATGACTCCTGCGGGGATCAGCTCAGCTAGAGTAAATCATCGTCTAATTGACTAGTAGGTACAACCTTCTTGGCCGTCAATCTTGGCTTGGCCACCATTTGTGCCGGCTCGACCGCGATTCGACTCGATCGTTTTCGCTTGAAGCTGTCGTAAGTGATCCATTTTCATTGTCACCCACCATCCGCTTCAGAAATGGTTGAATCTTGTTGTGATTCAGCAACGACTTGCAGATAGAAATTCGGTCCATGAGATATTTTGCGTTAACTCGTGTGTCACCATACATCAAGCTTCATTTTATATTCGACCTTATTGAAATGAATCCGAACAGGTTTTTAAGCAATGTCTTGACGTTTTCGTTTACGATAGTTTTATCGACATTCTCGACACTCAGCCTTCCAGAGCACGGTATATCTTTGAAATCAGTGGCATGGAATCGACGAAACAAAAACTGTGCGTAAATGGCTGTTACAGTATCCTTTATGGAAGAAAAACATTAAAATCTGATCTGTTCTCAAACAAAACTGAGTCAACCAACCACAAAATTGTCGGAGGAAGTCTTTTCTTTAGTACGAATTCTTTCTAATGCCATCTAGTATACGTCCGATGGGATGAATACAACGCCAGATTACTTAAGCTATCTGTTGGTAAAATAATGGATTTTTTTACTTCACCTTATATTAAAAATCCTTTTAAAATAGGCGCAGCATTGTTGTTTTTCGTAGGCTAAGTACAGTAAAATCTCCTTATTCGCAGGGTATATGTTCCAAAATTTTATCGCGAATATGGAAACCGTGAATATGGAACGACGATTTGTATGGAAATATAGGGGTTGGGTTCCAAGGTAGAAAAATAAAATAAAATAAATAAAAATACATATTCAAAACATAAAATAACTCTATATTTCATTAATTATTATAACTTTAATTATTTGTTTTAAAATATTTTGTAATTTTCTCTTGTTTTGCCGCCTTTAAAAGCCCTTTTAATTCCGCTTGATATTCAGCTGAGGCGTCATCGATTTTTCTTTTAAAAACAAGGCTTCGCTCCAAAAATGGATCAATTTCAATGAAGTGATCACACAGTTCACTTGCCATTCGCAAACCTTTGGTCAGATTTTTTAAAGATAGTATAATTTTATCATTTTTAGTTGAATCTTCCTCTTCAATGGAGTGAGCAAGTAACATATCTTCCGAGTCAGCTTCATTTAAATCTTCATCGTATGATTGAAGCAGCTCTTGAACGTCATTCGAATCTATCTGTTCAAAACCTTCCTGCCCTATGCCATTAGCGACTTGTACGATAGTGTCGCTTATTGTCTCAATTTGTTCAGATCCCTCATTTTTAGAGATAGGTAGATCAGGCCATAGTTTTTTCCAACATGATTGTAATGTGTATTGCTTGAGCTCTTGTAAAGATTCTTTTATGTTAACAATAGATTTTTCTATGTCGAATTTTTTCCAGCATTCCATAATACTCACGTCAGAATCACACTACATGGCATCTAGAATGTTGATTTTGATATATGTATGTATGTATAAGTGGCGAAAAGGTTGAGTATTGGATAACGAATATCATCTCATTTATAACATATGTATGTATACGTATGTGTAATCGGAATTTTCGTATCCGCGAATAACGAAATCTTCCAACGCGAATACAGAAAATGGTCTCAATTTTTTCTTACGCGAATACTGAAACCGCGAATAACGAAACCGCGAATAAGGAGTTTTTACTGTATTGCGTTTGAACAACATCAATTCAGTTCTAGATGTCAAGGTGATGGGACAATATAACCAAGCACAAGAACATGGATATTAGACAAAAACGATAACTTTTTCTTGGCCATAACGCAGCAGAGGCAGTCAAAAACATCAACAGTACGCTCGGACCTTGCATAGCTAACGAATAAAAATTCGCAATCCAGCCATTGACCATTGACCACGACGAGCTGTAGCGGACCTTTTGACAAACTTTAAAGCACTCGATTATTTTCCGTCACTGATATCCGCTTGGAAAATTAAAGAAAGTCTGCAAATGGGCTTCTCGTGAACAGATTGAACAAAATTAAATGTGTCGACTGGGGATTTGTAATTCCATGTTTTCTCGGCACAAAATGATCGGTTACTGCATAGGTTAGTGGAATATGATGAAAAGTGGATTTGCTATGATGATGATCGCCGGTCTGCCCAAGGGCAAGATGCCTGTGAGTAAAATACCCCAAAAGAATATAGCAATCATCATTTCACTTTGATCATTTAGTTTTTCTATGTTATTATACATATTTGCCATTCTACATGTTATACACGTTAATATAAAGGGCTTCTTCAATACTTTGCATTTTCAGTTGTACTCTAGCAATGTGGGAAGTGTCCCTCTTTCCTACATGAGTCTTTTGATATTGAAATAAGCCTTTAATTTGATTGATAAAAATAAGTAAAAATAGAAAAAAAAATTCAATTGAACTCAACCATCGAACTACTTAAAAGGCTCTTGTAATCAAACCACTTAACAGCGGAACAAGGTCCAGGTCATGCATTAAAAAAAAATTACCGAACATCGGAAGTAAATTCCTATTCAACTAAAATAAGAAAAAACAATTTATCGAATTTCAAAATAAAAAGATCAACGACGCGTGCCACGAGGGGGAAGGCACGACCAACCTTTGCAACCTTAATTCGTCCCCTAGTCAACTTTTATTTCCTTTTCTTATTTTGTTTTTTATCCACAGCTGGAAAATAGACGAAGGAAAGTTGAAAAAATAGAAAATCAAAAAAAAAAAATAAAAATAAAAACGAACGCGAGACTCAAGTCAAGCGTACATCTGTTGCACAGATTTCAAACCCGCAAACAGCATGTCTTTGTTTTTTTTTTTTGCTTTCAAATGCAAACGATGCACTCCAGATGAAGCACCACCCTAATGATCACCGTTCGGTAGGCGAGGGATGTTGGAAAAAAACAAAAATTCAAAAATAACTGCAAGAGCTCGGCCCTGAGTCTCGGAGTAAAAATAATAAACCACTCTCAAAACCACAGGTTGACGAATGCCTCGTGATCGAAAAGATTGTTTTCGTCTTTGTCGAAGACTCTGCGCGTAAGTGTCAGATTGAATTTCAAGTTGGCGATGGACGAAGCGAGGAGGCACCATCATCCCCTATGGCAGTCGTGATTATCACAAGTGATTTATTTCATTTTCGTGTGCGCACTTGTGTCGATGTGGCTTGTGGGATGGATGGCATGGGATGCAGGTTGGACTATATCAAGTATAGATCGACGGTGGAGAGCATGCGTGCATGTAGTTCCGTTAGGATGCAATTGATATTGTCGTGATGATGGTGGATGATGTTGTCATGCCTGCGGAACGGATGTGATTGGGAAAACACGTATCAGATTTATGGTTGTCCTTTTGTTGACACAGCCTACTGGGCATTAACATGAAAGATAAGGATAACGATCTAACACAAACACAAAAAAAAAAAATCTCAGGTACAGAGATTGTCATGATTAACAATTTGAAAAGGTAACTAAGAGATTTCAACTCGGATTCTGGAGCTCTAGGAATTTGCTTTTGTCGCAATCATATGTTGGTGGTATTGATGAATCCTATTAAATGGAAACATTAGCTCAAGGTCTTGCCTTAAATATGTTCAGGAATTGAGTTGGAAATTTGCGGGAGATGACCTTGGGGAAGTTGTAAAATATGTCTCTTTTTCCACGACATGCTTGTCATGCACCGTTGAATTTAAGAAGTCAACTGACAACATTTTTTCTGACTAAATTGAGGTTTGCATCGAACCTCATCTTATATTGACTTAATTTGATGAAAAGCCTATGCGTCCAGTCCTCTATTTTAGTTTGCATGTTTGATTTGAGATGTTTCTGAATTGTGGGCTTCAAATAGTGGCGCTTTAATCTAAATTAGTGGCTTATAAATTCCAAATTTATAATAAACTTAAAACTAGTAGAAAAAAGGGGAAAAAATTGACATGTGAAGAGAGAGTTAATGGTGGCGTTAGGGGACATTTCTAAAACTGGGTTGAGTAAGGTGTAAATCGAAATTAGAGGACATTGGCTCATAGTAATCATAGTTCGTTCGATGGGAGCTGATGCAGAAGGCGGGCATAGATCGAAGGTTATCAACATATGCGGAAAGGTGACAGCTTTTGATCAAGGATTGTCATTAATACTTAGAACAATTTACAATAGGTCGGGGTACGGTCTCTGGAGGTGACATTAATGGTATAAAAAATGTATGATCTCAAAATAACATGAGGCAGACTATACTCCAAACAGTCGGTATAAATCCTGAAGGAAAACCAGAGCAGTAAATGTACGAAGTATAGTTTGATTCGAGATTTTCGCGAAGGTCTTGCTGAAGTCTGTTGCAACAACGACTGCTTTTTTGCCATCAAAGAATTTTGAGACAAACTCAATTAGGTCCGTAATTGTAGTTCGACCTTTTCGGAATTTATGTTCGGAAGAACCATTGGAGACCCCCCTGAGCCCAGAAAAACGATGCACCATCGTAGATCGCACAGCCATAGATCCCAGATTTGTGCAACAACAAGCAACAACTTAAGGTAAGTCGTAGTACTCTATACGATTTACTTTTAGCCTCATCAAATAGCCATGTTTGTCCATTGCTTCATTAATAAGTTTGGGCCTAAGCAATCATCTACAAATAAACCATCACAGTGGTAAAAACTGATGAATAGGGTTTATTATAATTTTTCACAAAGGAAAGATATAAAATAGCATTGGTGATACAGTATATTTTTTCAAACTGTTTCTATAAAACAGGAATAGATTGAGCTTTGCCTGGATGAACCTCGAGTTCAGAAATCCATAATATTTTTTTTAATTTTTTTTCTTTACTGTTTTTCGCTAAACCTCCCTGTCATGAGGCCTTCTATGTTTTTCTGTTCTGTTCCATCTCTATTACGGCCATCCTTATATAACCCACGTCCTTTCTGAAGGCCTTTTTTCTACAGGTTTTCTGCTCATCATTCCTTTGACTGTTCGTTCAGTCAATCGTTCTACGTGTCCTGCCCATCTTTATCTTCCCTATTTTATTAGTTCGAGTTTCTCGAGCTCTTGATTGTGTAGATTTGTTTAATTACCTGTTTCTTGGGCTTGGTTTCAACCACATTATTTCCTTTAAATCTTGTTCTAAAGGACCCAAAATCAATTTTCCTTCTTCTCCACCAAGTTTCACAGCCCATTAAAAATCCACCAAATATCGGCATGCTGCTTAAAAATGTTATGACGGTAAATCTGTCGACGATTGTCTCCGTTGTTGGTGGCAGTGGTATGATTAACTGCAAACTAAAACCCCTAATATTGAAATCTCGAACTATCAAAACCTCGCGCTTTAATAAAACTATAATACAAGACCCGCGTATAGAAACCTACTTAATAGCTGATGACAAGTGAGTGCCTAAACATTGAAATTACGTTTTTTTATATTTTCTTATGGTGCTCGATTGTTGGCTCAATTGGTCTTGACTTTCTTTAACATTAGAAGAAACAGTCAAAAGAAAAGAGTCATCTAAAATCTCGCTTTAAAATAAACATCGTCCAAATCTATAGCACCAATGTCAGGCAAACCACTGGCACGGTGGCATCATCATTTTCGGAAAAAATAAGATTGCCCAAGCACACCACCATTAAAAAACGGCTCGAAAATATCACTCGCTGTGGAAAGAACTTGGGTTTTTGGAACGTACACAAACTAAGAGAAATAAGCCGCATCATTCAAAATAATTTTGTGTACTAAATCATGCTCTTGTCATTTCGTTTCGAGCATTCAACCAGCGAAAGTGCGGTGTTGGGCCTATGCTACTGACTCCAAGTCTCATGGACCAGACCTTATATGGGTGTATGCTAAATTTTCTACAGAAAATGAGATGCAACGTGGTTGCAAAAACTAGTTCCTCGAAACTCAAATGCACCCCAACCAGTATAAGTACAGACCACTAACGACCTTCTCGAATTAAAGACAATGAACAACAACTCTACTAATAACAAAAATTAGCAACTAGATATGAATGTAATTATAATTATTATCTGGAACGAACAGCACGCCAACGAACTCAAACACTTCGTTAAAGCAAACTCTTTGGACATTCTGCTTATCTTAGAAATACTTTTTATACAAAAACTACTTCCATATACCCGAATTCAAAACTTACCAGACAAATCATCCTGACAACGAAGCTTACGGGGGTGAGTTCAGCTATATTAATACGACAGAAAATTAAATCCCTCGAGCTCCAGAACTACAATCCGATCATATACAAGCGACCGCTATCCAAACACTTATCATATCCGCACTTTACTGCCCTCCAAAACACATAATAACAATAGAACAATACAAATAATACCTATGTACTCTAGATTTCTTGCAGGAGGGGACTTTAATGCAAAGAATACCGACTGGGGCTAAACTCAAATAATATAAGCTTCCTGAGAACAGGAGAACCAACCTACTGGCCTAGCGTCGTCAACAAGAAACCTGACTTAATACACTTTTGCATTTATAAAAATATTCAGAGAACAAACTTGACAGCCAAAATTTGTCTTGACCTTTCAGCTGACCACTCTTCCATCATCATAACATACCAAGCTACCAAAGCCTCCTCAACCATCAACAATACTCGATTTGGTAACAATAAAACTGACTGGAGTACATTCAAAGACGTAATAGAATCAGATCTTCTTACAAATCTTCCTCTGAAAACACCTATCAACATAGAAGGTGCTATCTTACACCTAAACGTCACAATACTCTTTGCAGCGGGTAGATCCACACCTCAACTGAAACCTAAGGAAAACATGACGTATGTACAACCCGCCACACATTCTAACGAAAATTAAGAAAACAATGGCAAAGCAATACATATATCACCAGAATTAAAAACGAAACTTAACCAGGCCACGAAAGAAGAAAGGAACTTTTACAAAACTACATGAGTACCTTTCAAATCTCACTTCTATTCTACAAACAAACTACTCATTCTGGAAAGCAACAAAGAAACTAAAAGCGACGGTTTCACATCAACCACCCATCCTGTCTAAAAACAAACCTGGCCTAAATCTGACTTAGGAAAAGCTACAACACTAGCGACCTTCTTTGCCAAAAAATTTACAAACGAAAAAGACAACAACCACCACAGTTTAAACTGTGAGAACAGTAATGAAAACATTTTGACCGCAACAATTGAATTAAGGTATCTCATTAAATATAAAACCAAAGCGAAGAAGACTACTGGCTATGACCTAATAAATGGACAAATTTTAAAGATTTCTAGATCATATATTTCGACAGCAGTACTCATAAAACCTGGAAAGTTGCTGAAGTAAAAGCTATCCCAAAGCTAGGTAAAGATCCAACAAAAGGGAGAAAGCCCCCGTGCAGCTGAGACAGACCGCTCTTTGGAGTTTGGTGAATGAAGCCACAGCGTGTTTGCGTGTTAGCCTGCTCCACCAAACAACCGATGCATATGAGATTATCGGTCTTATCATTGCCGTGTAGATCCAAAGGACCTTCTTCGGCGATAAGCCCCATGTTTTGCCAAAGGCACCTTTGCATTGCCAAAAAGCTGACAGCGCTTTGGTGGTTTTGGACTCAACATGTTTTGACCAAAGAAGTTTGCTATCTAGGATGACTCCCAGATACTTAGCTTCCTTGGATATCGGAATGGGAATGCCTTTTAGCACCAGTTGAGTAATGCCAGTATTTTTCCTCCTTCTCGTGAAGAGAACGACATCAGTCTTAAGAGGATTAACAGACAGCCCATTTCTCGTGCATCAGTCTTCGATCACGTCTAGCGCCGCCTGCGCTTTGAGACAGACATTCGCTAAACATGAGCCGACAGAGAGAACAGCAACATCATCCGCATAGGCCTGGGCATAGATTCCAGAGCCATTGAGAGCATCTAACAGAGGGTCGACCACCATGCAGGCAGCCCCTGTTTACTCCAGACTTGACACATTGTTCGAAGCCTGCATCAACGATCAATGTCCTATGCACGAGCATTGCTTTGATCCACAAAACGTGCTTCATCTACGCCATGCCTAGTACGTACTCTTTCCTTTCGAGAGCGCATTCAATTCTCCCAACTAGGTTTTGAAGCGCTGTCTCGCAGGTTACGCGCTGATAAGCATGTTGCATGTCCGAGAGAGGATGCATTCGAAAGGCAACTTTGCGCACGTGCAACTCTCCATGCCTTTTAGTAAGAAGGATGTCAGACTTATTGGTCTAAAACTCTAATCTAATCCTCTTTGCCTATTTTGGGAATAAAGACCACTTTCACCGCGCGCCAAGGAATATGTATATAGGCAAGTGCCAGGCTAGCAGTGAAAATTCTTTTCAGCGTAGGAAGCAGCTGTCTTATACCTTTTTGCAGCATACCGGGGTATATCCCATCAGTGTCCGGCGACTTAAAGCCATCGAAGGACGCCACAGCAAATTCAATTGCTTCAGTAGTTGCCACGCGTGACGCAACATACCAGCTACGCCGAGTTGTTTTCATCGTTTCAGTCGTAGTTTCCAATGAGGGAGTGTGCAACGAGCCGATGACAGTCTGATTTCCCGGAAAATGGGTCTGAAACAGTAAACTAAGAGTTTCTGCTTTAGAGTCGGTGAAGGTACCATCAGACTTTCTGAGTACATCCAGCTTTGTCGATTTTCCTCGTTTGAGGACGTTAACCAACTTGCTGGTCGCGCTCAGGGATTTGATCTCTTCGCAGAAGGACTTATAGGAATCATTCTCCGATTTACGAATAAGCTCCTTCTGCTTCGATCGATATTTATTCCAGTCATCTTCCGAGTTCGATTTAAGCGATCTGTTCAGGAGACTTCTGGCTTCCCTGCGAAGACATTGGAGCTCAGCGTTCCACCAGGGAACCGGCTTCCTGCTGGGAGGTTTTTTGACAGGACATGCGAGTTCAAAACAGTTGGTAATGGCGCCGTTCAGGTTATGAACGGCATCCTCCACCAATTGAATTGTTTTGAGTTTAGGCGGGGCTTGAGTGGATTCCTCAAGCTCCTCCCTAAATCGCACCCAGTCCGTCTTTCTCGGATTCCGCTTGGGCTGCCATTTGCTTACTACCAGTAATCTCAAAACTGTTGGAAAACACGATAGACTTCAGCCACTACTCGACCAAAACAAAATTGTATCCAATCACCAATTCGGGTTTGGACAACAGCACTCAACATTCCAACAGATTCATCGAGTCACAAACAAGATCTGAAGCGACCTAGAAAATTTGGCAGAATTTCCTGACGTATCCAAAGCTTTTGACAAGGTTTAACACATGGGACTACTACCACAAAACTTTTTTCTTTTTTTAAAAAGCTATCTCGAACAAAGACTCTTCTGGGTGAAGTATGAAAATGCTCCAAAATACTTAGCGTCTTAGTCGGGGTTCCCTAGGGAAGTGTACTAGGCTTGGTTTTCTACTTGATCTATACAGCGGATATACCAACCCCAACAACACAACATTCGATGTTTGCTAACAAGCTAACAAAAACCAAACATGTGCAATTCAAAAACTACAAGAGCATCTCGACATCATAATTCAGTGGTTCAGGAGATGGGGTATTGAAAGTAACGAAGAAAAGACTGTACATGTAAACTAGTGATGGCGCCAAATACCTCGGAATGTTGATCGATAGTATCGACCTACTATCACTAACCTATCTGAGAAGATGACCAAAAGTAGTTCCAACTTCAAGCAACATCACTTGTTTGGGTTTATTTAATAAAATAGTTGAATTTTGACAGTTCAAAAATTACGCTAAATTTACAATGATCCTTCTTGTTGGATCGCTTTTAGGCATCTTTTTATTGAGACCGGTCTGCAGCTAACAATCAAATAAATGATAATCTTCCCTGTCACGCGAAGCCTCGGAAATGCTATCCAACATATTGACGAACACTCAATCTCAGTTTTTGTTTCCCATACCTTAATCACATGTTCTGTAATCAGCATAAACTCCTTACATGACTCTCTACTCAGTCTATTAAATCCCAGAGTCTAACTAATTCTCAAATCTGCTATGGGGTGCATCGCATCCTAAACTGACTACATCTCTATGTTCAAAGTCCAGAACTGAAACTAAATGTAGAGAATGAGGAATAAACCATTAAACGTCTCTCCATGCTGAAGGCAGAAGATTAAAAAGAAGAAAACCCAAAAAGCCTGGAAACAAAAATGAAAAATAGGTTTCTAATGGAGTCCTTTGTAAGCAATTAATACCTAACACATCCAAAGGACACGCCATCCACACCCCTGAAACCAGACACACAAAACAACAACATATGCCAAATTAAAGCCGAAATCACCGAACCACATTCACCCTCAAAACACTCATAATTCAAAATAGAAAAGTGAACACAAATGCGAACAGAAGCGGAGGAAGACACAATGCAGCATCTTGGTGCATTGACACTGAATGGTCATTTGTGTGAATATTCCCAGAACCCTCCAACCGAACCCCTACAAACATGTCCTACAGACTCAAATCAGTCTGAACTCCCCTAAACCACAGTTCTTGATTTGTCGTTTGTTTCGTCTATTAGTTGCATGGATTCGACCCTCTTCGTCGAAGGAAAGAAGGCGTCAACTACATGGGCAATGTACGACAAAACGCCACCAGAAAATTGCAGTTCCCATGAAAATGCCTTCCGTCGCCGTCGCATAATGGAATCATAATCGCGCCCCGAGCACATGGAACGACTGTCTTCCTTCAAATCTCAGCACGGACAGCATAGTCAACTGGGGTCATCCATCAATTTGTCTCTCCGCTGTAGCTACTAGTACTCGTAGTCTGTCCAGTTATGGGAACTGCACTAATTAATGTCTTTCCATTCAGTCTTCAGTCCCATGTTGGCGAAATTCGCGCGTAAACGACAATCGAACGAACGCGCTCCCTTAGGAGAGGCATAGTCCAGGGAATATTGAATCTAATTAAGGATTTGAGTCAAGGTTCCACGTTCATGATGCGGGATATTAATTATCGCTTGCAGTTGCATAACAACACAGTACGAGTACGAGGATGTCCGCCTGGCCGGCATACCACACCACTGATATGGGGCGGAGGCGACTTAGAACTTCTATTGAATTCAAATGGCACTTAGCTCGTCCATTTCCAGACAATGGCATTTGTAATAAATTATTCCACAATCACTTGGCTGTCGCATAAGTCACCCGGAGCGGTGGTAATCAGGTGCCAGCATGGCTGTGCGCATATTTTTGGACGATTGTCCCGAAATGGAGGGAATCGATAAAGCAATAATGATAATCGAGCTGAAAATGCAAAAGATGACAGAGGCACTTACCCACAGACATCTTCTTCGATGGCGAGTGCGACGGCGTTGTGGCGGTGGACAGGTTGACAGTAGGACTTCTAATGGTCTTTTACGTACGATTTGTGTATAATGTATTCGATTCCTTCACCAAAGTTGTATATCCGCCGGATGCACGAAGAGTTCCGTGTTGAGATTTCTTAATTTCGTCGAAACGGCTGGAAGGAAGAGAAACAAAAGCAAACCGATAAGAGATCGTTAATTGTTCACTTTTGGATATAAGGTGCGATTGATTAATGTTAAGTTATGACTAGTAACGCGGTCCTTACCTTATTCGGTGAGGTTGTGATTTATTGGGCAAAGGGAGTGAATGGTGGTGGGACTGAAGGGCAAAGCGAATCGTTAAAACCTATTGATTGTGTACATAAGTTTGTCGACAAGGTTTTATAGACGATTTCCTTGAAAATTTATTGCTTCTTCATGACCGCGAATGGCTCGTGTAGCGATTAGTACTGGATGACACAATTATAATTGTGGCCTGCGTGCCAGCTGAATCTAAATGAGTTGTGACGCGTTTGGCTCGAAAGGGCTGTTAAACAAGTACTACATGGCTTGTTACATTGCATTTCAAAAAGGACTGGAGAGAAAGTTGAACAACACGAAAAACAAGTCTCCCGACGACGTGATCAATTTAATACTAAGGGTATACGGTGAACTTAACATCAGCTCAATAGAAAAAAATTGTTTACTTTCTTATTGCTCAATACCGATAGCTGCCCTCAATCTGTAGATGGCCCGATACAGCCCTTTGCCTAATAAATGTTGACCTTAAGTAACGCGGAACTTAGAAGCTGATGGAAAAGGAATATGTGTCCATAGAAATTGGACGTAAATATTTGAGTGTCGAATCAGAGAGAAAGAAATGTTTACAATTCTTTCTCATACAAGTTGTAGCTACCTAGAGCTAAACCTGCATAAATAATTTACATTAGATGGATCAAGAGCCACTGAGAAGATTGTTAGATTTTGACGGTGCATGGATGAGGAGAAACTTAATTTTCTACGAGGGGGTTTGGTGATATGTAGGTCGAGAAGAGAAGAGTTCGCTCCGCGCAGCATTTTGGATATTGGCTCATGGCACCCATAGTTCATTTGATGGGAGTTGATGCGGAAGAGGAAAATGGAGCGAACGTTTCGGGGATTGGTGTTAAAGGAAATCATTTGAAACAATGAATATTACTGGCAAGCAGGTCATAGAATCAGCTCGCCGGGACCTAAGCTACAATTCCGAGTATTCTACCTTGAATTTTGCAAACTTTTACCTGGAGATCAGGTACTCATGTAGTCCATAGCACAGCCAAATTTCAGATTCATAGCTACTCGGCAAGTTTGACAGACAGGAAATCCTTTGCATAAGCCTTCCCTCCCCAGTTTTGCAAGGTAGAGGATTAAAAGTGTGCCTGTGACCGTGCGTCGTTCTTCTAGGAGTTGTAGCCTGATTAATTTTAACTAATATGTATTATAAAGCAGTAAATTATAGATATCAGCCCATGTAAATACATAAAGGGAAAGGCGAATAAACCTACGTTTGACGGTTCTTAACGCGCGCAGAGTAAGAGGGCGACCAGATTTGACTAGCATATTAAAGAAGTGACCTAACGAAGGTAAAGTATAAGGATTTCGTAACGTAAGGGTTCAAGAACTCGTTGGACCAACGTTTCACAAAGCACAAAGCGAAATTGATAGGAACAGGGACAAGGGAAGCTTCATAACAGATGCCGCAGGTTTTGGGAGGTGGAGGGAAACGCTTAAGAGAGTAAGTGATAGTCTGACGTTTGCTAACATTGAGCACACTAAGAAGGGCCTCTGTTTGAGCTTTCATGCCTTTCAACAGTTCCAACGATGCTCATGCGATGATTCTTTTGATCAAAATGAAGTTGTTTCGGAACAAATACACGTTTCATGGCCCAAATATCTGGAAGTGATCCTATGTCATGAAAGCCAACCGATATGCCAATATCCTTAGCAACTCCTCTGACAGGGATTTGAAGATGGCTAGAACATCCAATCAGTCAAAAAGTCACTTTATTTTCTTAAAAACCTAGAATATGCTTGGAAAATTGCCTATATTCTTATCATTCAAGGAAAAATGACAGTTCTTGATATCACAGTTAACATCGTTAGTGGTTAGGACAAATATCAGTGGCCTGAGGTGGCTGCCGGAGGCTGGGGGACTCTGAAGGTAGCATCAATTGGATCAGAAGTAGAAGATAGGAAAATAATATTGTGCCGGCCATCATCGAGATAGGATTCAATCCATAGAATTAATGAAGCATAAATTGACGCTAGATTATATCAAAGTCCTTGCTGAAGTCTGTGGGAACAACGTCTACTTCTCTCCCATCCTCAATTGTACTTAAGGATTGTGAGTGGTTGTCGAACGACCATTTAAGAACCCATGTTGGTTTGAAGAGAAGATGGGCTTGTAATTAAAGAATAATATATCTCAGATGATACTCTCAAAGAGTTTGGAAATGCAAGAAAGTTCACCAACGAATGGATAGTGGACGAGCAGTCAAACGGATAATGAATGAAAAAAAAACGCCAGGGAGGTTGGCTGTAGATGCAAGAACAATACGAGTATAAGGATGGATCTAGAAGAGATGGGATGGGAAAGAACAATGAGACATGGAAGGAACACGTTCACGATGTACAAATGCAAATCCGCCATTTCGCAATAGATGGCGCTAGTGGCCCATACTGATCAGAAACGTCTAAGCGGAAGCGTCATGTGGTAAACTTGTAAATATCTGCGGTTGAGCGGTCGAATACGAATTATTATAGAAATTTACGGTGAGGGTTCTATTAGTTAAAGATAGTGCTGCCAATACTAATGTGGAATACAAGGAACGTCCCGGACCGGTGTAAAAGTTTGAAGGTACTGAATTGAAGGCATTACTTGATCCAAGTCAAATGCACTTGCAGATTCCTTGTCCGTAACTAATAAATCCAATCTTCTGCCATTGAAAACCTTTGAAAAAACAGCGGCAAGAAAAAAAAATGTTTTTCTGGATAATGACTTGCGATGAAAAGTAGATCCATTACGATAATCCAAAAAAAAATCGTGCCGCGGCCATGCATCTATGTACATATGTATATGGCTAAGCTAAATACCCATGAATCGAAGCTCATGCTGTGTATTTCATGGGACCAGCTCGGCGTGGTATATTATGAATTGATGCAACCAGATAAGACCATAACGGAGCTCATTTCTCAACCCAACTAATGTGTTTGGGCTAAGAATAGAAGAAAATGGCCACAATACAAGCAAAGATACGACACAGAGCCGCAGAGCACGCCAATGCTCTGTCACATGTAGCTCAGGTCCGTAAAATCTACCTCGAAACACTAAAATTTGACGCCCTAGCCTATTGACCGTATTCCTCAGACATCCGCTTTTCCAACTTTTCCTAACGACAACAGATGGTTGAGCAGCACTTCCGAACTTTTGAAGAAGGTAAAAATTGGTTCGATTCGTACATCACCTCAAAAGAGGTTTTATCAATACGGAAAGATGGGCAATATTGCAGCTAGCGATGGACCCTTCAAGAAGAAACATATGACTCGATAGAAAGGGGGCAGATTCCCATTTGTAAACTTAGTATTATCTAGTAAGTGCTGAGGGCTTATTATTTTCTACAATAATGGCCGCCGATCATAATGGCTAACAATGCACAATGGCTAGATGTTGATGAGGCCAATGCTTTTGAATATGCGCTATGCGCTCGGATTGTTTTTTTGTTCTTTGCCCGCTTAACTATAACTTTTTAAGAATCTATTTATTTATAGGAACAGGAAAAAAAGCCACATGGAGGCTCATTTCAGTATTATTTTGGCCAAATATTTATGTATTTACGAAAAAACAATAAACCGTAGTGCAATAGCACTGATTTTTCTCGCTAAAAATACAAGTTATTTTTGGATGGCTCCACATAAACGATGTGTCACCTTTCGACAAAGGTCTTTACTGATCGTTTATACTAAGACCTCATACCAATAAAATAGAGAAACACAGGGAGCACAGCACGACTTTGTTATATGACCGCACATGACCGCAATTTTGATTTATCACCTCTTATGGCATGTTTCAGTAGTTTTGCGTCGTTGTTGGCATCATTCAACGACTTCTGAGTAACTTAGCCAATGCTTTTGCTGCAAATTCAAAATTGTTGAACGTTTTTTTTTGCCACATGTCTCACATCTAAAACATCCAGGAAAGTTTAGTTAGTAACATTAATATCTTCTATGCAGTCGTTGTCAACAGTAACACAAAATAATATTTATCGGGAAGATGCCAATCATATGTTTATGCAACTAAATAAAAAAAAAACACTTTTATGAATTTCCCGCACTTCTTTTTTACAATTAAAAACCAAACGCTTAAGAAATCACGTAATACAAACAACGATCAATGCGATGATCATGATCTACTCTTTTAGTGTGACGAAGACCTTATTTTTCTTCTTTCTTCTAATATTGAAAAAAATATCGTGGACGCTTTGGCTGTTGTCAACGAACAGTATCTTTCAAGAATCAAACAAGAACTATCACAGTCAACCTTAACGTCTTTTAGGCTTTTACTAAAAACTCTAACTCTTCCTAAGTAGAAGACGTAGACGACAGTGAACAAAATTAAAATTTCCCAAAATCATATTTTTTAAAGCGAGCTTTTGCGTCCAATCTAATTTTTTCTGTTTGATCTCCTATTCTCGTATTCACATAGCTCACCTGAAAGTAAGGGTGGAGTCGGGCGGTCCTAGGGGCTTCAGGCAACGACAGAAGAATTCTTCAATCAAACGACGGCAGCCTACGCCCGTTTGGGTCTCTGCCACGATTCGTAGATCAGCTACTTTGGAATTCAGAGACAGAGTTAGAGTCAGAGACACAGCAAGGCTACTGATACCGAATCAATCTCCTGACCCCTTAACCTCTCATAATTACCCACATACGCTAATATGTGTCCAAGCCCCTCTGTGAACAAAGCCTATGTGTTTTAGGGACGAAGTGCTCAACATTGGATAATGAATCCAGGGTCTCAGATCCAGGCTGATTTCTGACAAATCAGTGGTTAATTATACGTCTTTTAAAACTCTGACAACCAAAGCAGGCCAGTCTATAAAATAAATCAAAGATGTCTATAAATTGTACCATAAGAGACGACACTTGAAGAAAACAACAAAAGTCATGAGAAGGGCACGATCAAATGATTGGAAAGAAGATATTGTGGAAATGAAGTACAGAGGCCTTACCAAAAAGAAAAACTAGTACGCAAGGCTATAAAGCCAGAACGAAGACTTAGATGGATGAACCGGGATAGATAGCGTCATAGAAGACGCTGAGGTCATGGAAAGCCCATTAATGCCTATTGTACCATGTAATGGTGATGGTGGTGCGTTTCCTCGTGCAGGAACGGGTTAAGAATATCCCTGCAGCGATACCTATCGCTTGTCGTAAAAGGCGACTAAACAAAGGTAAACAAAAATCACATCTAGGCAATTTAGAAAACACCAAGGTGAGCCTAGGGACACATATACCACCATTAAACTGCCCCACAAGTGTGCATGCAAATCAGTGGGTTGACACGACTGGAGATCACCGGTGTTGTAAGAGTAAGATCAATCAAAAAAAAAAAAATCTGGAGCATGCCGTGTCAAAAAGGAAGGGAAGAAAGAAAACGGTCAAACCGTAGCATTATGGAAAAGAACGCTAAAAGGAAAAGCACTACCCCGCCAGGCACTACTAATGGTCGTGATCCTGGGACGAGCAGCAATGCTCGGGTCAGAGCTATAGGATTTCCGGGGGATAGCAAAGTAATGCAACGGCGTAAGCCACATTTAAGAGTCGCGAGTTGGAACGTTGGAAGCATGAGTGGGCTCAGCTATGAGCTTGAAGAAATGATGGTTAGAAGGCGAGTAGACATCCTGTGCGTACAAGAGACGAAATGGCGAAACACCGGTAATCGGGCATGTTTCTTGGACGTTAAAACAAAAGCCTACAAGATGTTTTACTATGGATTGGAACAAGGAAAAAACGGAATCGCCATCATCCTTGCGGCAGATTTACTTGACAACGTCTTAACCATTTCAAAGTCCAGTGACCGTTTGATGGCTCTCAAATTGGTGATGCATGGTGAGGTGTGGAACATCGTAAGCGCATATGCCCCTCAAGTAGGATGCGAACAAAAAGAAAAAGATGCATTCTGGCTAGATTTCCACAACCTTGTCAAAATCATCCCAAAGGAAGAGCTTTTGTTTGTTGGGGGAGATTTAAACGGACATGTCGGGAAAACAAGCGAAGACTATGAAGACTACCACGGAGGGCTGGGATACGGCACCAGGAATTCTTCAGGTGAAGATATCCTAAACATGTGCAAGTCGTACGGTCTTATAGTGCTAAATACCATGTTCGTCAAACAAAGCCGGCACCTGATCACTTATAGCAGCGGCGGAAATGAAACTCAAATAGACTATCATTTGGTATCCAGTTTCATGAAGCCACGAGCTAAAGATTGCAAAGTGATCCTGGGAGACGCGATCGCCCCTCAACACCGTCTCCTCCTGACTGAATTTTTTATGGATGCGAGAAAGAAGTCAAAGCAGCAAACGAAGGTGTCTGAGAGAATCAAGTGGTATAAGCTAGACAAAGGAAAAGGCGAAGCTTTTATTACCAACATGAAAAACTACCTCTCTTCCATTATCGATGAGGTCGGTAATGAGGAGTGCAGAGCACAAGACATGTGGGATTCCCTACAACAATCTGGCCTGGAGAAAGCCAAATCACTGCTCGGAACATCTAAAGGCCCCTGCCAACACGCAAAAGAAACCTGGTGGTGGACAGACAAAGCCAAAGCAGTGATTCACGAAAAGAAAATGGCTTTCCAAGCTTGGTCAAAGTGCTCTTCTACTAGTAGAGAGGAAAAAGCTCGCCGTGAAAAGGTATATAGATGTTGCAAAGGTATCGCGAAGAAAAAATGCGCCGAATTCAAAGCGAAAAGCATGGAATGCCTCTATCAGGAGTTGGAAGAAATATCGTCTTCCGCGTCTGACAGGAACCAGGCTACCCAGGAGCTTCGACAAAACAATTTGAACAAAGGAGCAAATATCTTTAAGATAGCCGCCCAGAGAAGAAGAAATGCTCAGGAGATTCGTTTCCCAAAGTTTATTAACAATGCTGAAGGCCAACTCCTTGTGGAAGACGAAAAAATTCTCCACAGATGGCGACAGTATTGCGAGGAACTTCTGAACGAACAGTTTCCCCGAGTGTACTTTCCAAGAGCCGCCCCGAATCATGCCGAAATATCCGACATCACAGTCGAAGAAGTTCGGTACGCGGTTAAAAACTCTAAGAAAAGAAAAGCTGTTGGGCCGGACGGGATACCCTCTGAGTTCTGGAAAAAGATGGGAGACATCGGGTCTAGATGGCTCATGGTTCTTATCTCCAAACTTATGAGAGGCGACACTATGCCTAATCAATGGAGGGAAAGCTATCTTCTTCCATTGCACAAAGGAAAGGGTGATACGCGAAATTGTGATAACTACCGTTCTGTCAAGCTGATGTCGCACACCATGAAGATCGTTGAACGGGTATTAGATAGCCGACTGCGGAAAATAATACGACTATCTGATGACCAGTGCGGGTTTGTCTCGGGTAAATCAACAACAGATGCAATCCAAAGTATAAGGATTATGATGGAAAAGCATCGTGATTCTTCAAAGGACTTGCATATGGTGTTGGTTGATTTCGAGAAGGCCTTTGACCGGCAACCAAGAGATCTTTTATGGGTAGCGCTAAGACAAAAGTTCCAGAAACCTACGTGCGAGTGATTATGGACATGTACGAGAGAGCAACGACAAGAGTAAGATGCACCGCAGGAGTCACCGAAGAGTTCGGAATCAAAGTCGGTGTACACCAAGGGAGCGTCCTCAGCCCACTGCTTTTTATAGCAGTCCTTGATTGCTTGCTTGAAGGAAAAGTGACGGACCCCAATGTGCACCAGCTATTCTTTGCTGACGATGGGGCCATTATAAGTGATGATCAGGCGTCCCTACAACGAGCACAACTTGTGATGACGACATCAAACATCGCGTAAGCGCAGGGTGGATGAAGTGGCGGGAAAACTCCGCCATCTTCTGTGATCGAAAAATGCCCCCTAAGCTGAAAGGAAGGCTCTACACTTCAGTTGTACGTCCGGCGCTCACATACGGTTCACAATGCTGGACAATGCACAAAAAGTATGAGAGCAAATTAACGGCAACTGAGATGAAGATGCTTCGCATGACAGCGGGAGTAACAAAGCGTGACAGAATTAGAAGTTCAAAGATCCGAGGAAGCCTCCACGTAAAAGAAACCATCACAAGAAATATAGAGCGCGACCGACTCAGTTGGTATTGCCATGTTCAAAGGAGAGATCCTCTGAACCCCGTCCAAAAGGCGTTATCAATCAACATTCCAATTTCAACACGCAAAAAAGGCAGGCCGAAAAACAATTGGTGCAAACAAATGCAAAAACACCAGCATTTGATTGGCCTCAGCGATGAAGTAATCTCAAACCGGGAAGCCTGCCGCTACTTTCTGAGGTCAAACCGGCGGACCCCACAAGCGGACCAGTAGGAATGCAGTTAAGTGGGAAGGTTATGGTCCTACACTTCTGACCATAACGACGCCGGGATAAAAAAAGGAAAAGAAGAATGGTGATGGTGGTCAAAATTCCGCTCTCAGACAAAACGATCAACCACCACCTGACTTACGTGTAGAGATATCAGACTGAAGTCATGTAAAGTCGGAGGCGAATAGCTTGCTAAGCTTTTTAAAAAGGTCGAACCTATCTGTAAAATATGGTCGGAGGAAATCATAAATGGAATTTCAACATCGATTGCTTGGTCCACAAAAGGGAAAAGCGACTTGTGTGGATCCTCGATCTGAAGCGAAATAAGGTGCTTTCTTATCAAGGACGTACGTAAATACATATATGACCGGTTCCCAAGTTACAACGATATCATGTTGGATCAGATTCTCGTCCTCCAAGCTGTGCCTTATAGTGATGAAGAGGGTGGAGAGTTGATCCTATTTTATGTTAAAGAAGAATGGAAAAGCAACTCCACTCATGGATATAGTTACAGACGAAATATGTTACTCTTATATTCGGATCCAAAACGACAAAGCCATGTAAACATCACTAGTCTTCGAATTCAACACCGGAAGACATCTATTTTCTATATATCTATGTATATTAAAAGTTGCCGCACCCAAAGGTACCTTAACCAAACCCTTGAAATACGACACTGCAGCTGATCAGTGATCGTGCTGCTGGGCGTTGAAATTAAGAAATTAACCAAAGAAACTTGGCTACACTAATCTGTTGAAATTAAGCTTTTAAATTTATAAATTACTTCAATTCACGTAAATGTCATCTTACAAGCTAGGATATCGTTGAGATTTTACATAATCATTCTGAAGAATTCAAAAGAAACGCAAATAAAATTTCCTCGTCAGTAGACACGTATACATTTGTAACTGCTTTGATCATCATTTCTAAGATTCCTCTATAAATTGTTGAACGTTCCAACTGGCTCCATAGGCTGTCAAGACGCAAATGACATAACCGGGATTATATGATCGCTGAGCTCTATTTATAAAAAGAACCAATTAATTAATTCCAGTCAGACCGAGAATGTTGTTACAAAATATGTGTTAGTCGCACGCTCCTAGAATCCCTAACCATTTCAATGTCTCCGGCTGATTTTGCACAGAACATCAAATTAAGTCACGGCTTTTTAAGCCACAAACGATTTTTATCATAATTTTAAATCTCCGACAAATGTTCCCATGAAGCCGGCCATAGATGGCATTTATACCACGAAAAATATGATTTGTCTCTCACGGCTGGAAATTCGTTCGTGAACTCTTTCTTCGATTGCATTTGGCCAAAATTAGTATTCCAGCGACGTATGTGGAATTCTGTCATCGCAATGCCCCAGCAAATCGGAATTTGTCATCGACTTTTATTGAGTGTGATAAACGCGATTACAAGCCATCATTTTTGTGGTTCTTCTTTGGGCCAGTTTCGAGCTTTTTTTTTGTTATTCCCGAATTCAGGGAAAAAAGGTTATCGGAGTGTTGAAATCACAAGTTTGCAGATTACTCAAGAAAATGAAGAATTCTACTGAAATGTGTTTTTTCTAGGAAAAAAAACTGAATACTCATGGATTTACCTTAAACAAAGTGTTCAAGTAAACTCTGAACAACGGGTTCAGTGCGCGAACAAAGACACAAAGGCACTCCATGGACGGAACACCTATGGAGTGAGGGAGCTACTGTAATCAAAGAACTTCAACGCTCAGATGCATATGCTGAATTATTCGATAAACAACCTTGCGTCTGATGGCTGTATTGCAAGGCAATTTCTTCTTTGAAATTACGCACTTGCTGGCATCTTGCACAGATAAAGTCGAGAATATCATTAATCTATAAGTGGTTCCATGGAATTCTATTTGAAATTACTTGCCAAAGCGTAATATTTTTGTTTGAATTAATTTCGGTCTGTTAATGACGATTTTGGTATTTTTGAAAACATTTTTTTTTTAAATCAAATTTTACTGCGTGACGTATCGCAATTGATTAATCACCGAGTGATGCTCGAACTTAATGCGTCTTGTCATGCGTGGGTGTCGCATATTATTCATCATCGCCCAGCTGAGATTTATAAAAATAATCTTTATAATTTCGTTATTAAGAACATGCCGCAGAGTACGATTAACAACAGTTGAACACAGGGGGTGTGTTAAAAAAATAAACGGAATTGCCGGTTTTCGAAAACAAAGTTTATTCGTCAATCGATTTGATACACTTACACGAACTCCTTCTCTTATGTCCGAAATACTTTGAGTTTTGGTTCTTTCAGCGAAGCGATTTGAATGTCAAATACGTACATATGTAGGAGGGTGGTCCGATAAGTACTTAGCCTACAAAAGAAAAACAAAAATTTTGGAGAAATGGCGATTTATTTTTCAATATAGTCTCCTTTTAGCTCGATACACTTGACCCAGCGATGCCCCAACTTTTTTAACCCGTCTGAAAAGTACGTTTTCTCGAGGTCTGCGATGTCCTCCTCATTCGACTGAATTTTCTACCCGGCGAGTGACTTTTTCAAGTTTGGAAACAAAAAGAAGTCGCACGGGGCCAAATCTTGGGAACTTGGCCGTGGCGAGGGCGGAGGTGTGAGCCGGTGCGTTATTTGGCATAGTACAGACTGTGACCGTTTTGCCCTTTTCCAGGTAGTCGATGTGGATCACACCTTGTGAATCCCAGAAAACGGTGGCCATCACCTTTCCGGCCGATGGGACAGTCTTCGCCTTCTTCGGAGCACGTTCGCCGGGTGAAGTCCACTGTTTCGACTGTTCCTTGGTCTGGTGTGTACCAGTGGATCCATGTTTCGTCGACTGTCACGAAACGACGCAGAAACTCCTTCGGATTGGACGGCACCTGGACGTGGCTCATCAAAAACCGACGTGCGACCACGTTGAAACTCGTTAAACCAATTTTTGATGGTCGCCATCGAAGGAGAAGAGTCACCGTACACAGCATTCAAACGCTCTTTGATTTCGCTGCGCGATTTCCCTTCCAAAAACAAGAATCGAATCACCGACCGATATTGCTCTTTTTCACATGCGGTCAAAACAAAACTACGAGTCCGATCCGGCTGAAATTTCGACAGTAGCCGTCTACTAGAATGTACTATACGATAGTAAGTTGCTCTTGCGATACTGGCACCATCTGGCAGTGAGGCTAAGTACTTATCGAACCACCCTCGTATACGTGCTTTATTTAATGACAAAGAACAACAAAGAAGGTTGTTGTTAAAGGTGACATCGTTATTTAGAGCCGGATCCTTGATATCAAAAATGGTTTACAACAGGAAGAGAAATTAACTGCTTAACATTTATACAAGCGATGTTATAGGTTTTCTCACACAACAAAAGCATACGCAGTTGATTAAGTAGCGTACAGATTAGGTCCAATATGTCATCAATGCAACGTTGCAATGTTATTTCGATTACATTAAGAGATATTGCGATGATTCGATATTAAGTATCTGTTAAGGACTCCATTGTAAGGGGACTCAAGAAATATCAAAAAGAACTGGAGGAAATTCGCGATCATTGGGCAACATGGACAATCCCGCTTGGCCAGTCTAGTCGTATATTTCTACATGTAGACGCTTGCCTTTCTGGAAACGAGAAAGCCTTCGGTGTGACAAGGTAGCTGTTTTACATCCACAAATAATATCCTCCGAGGCTATGGTTTACTGTAGCACCATATTACACAAGATTCGTGTGTTTGAGAGACAGTGCTTAAGAGCCTGTCTTGGAATATACAGAATGCCAGAGTCCTAGTCCGCTAATAAGTGCACATCGGAACAATTTTCTTAATAATATGACTCGAAACTTGATCTTTGGGGCTTACTACCTTAATTATACATACAACGAGATCACTCCTGATGGGGTCGGGATAATACTCTACCGCCACCAGGGTACAAGAAACAACCAACACTTCCGCGGTGGGTACGTTGACAGTACTCAGGAGCTCATTCGTTTTAGTACCGCCATGGCGAACTAGGATCTCATCTCATGTTACTAAACAACATTCTGCTTAGATGAACTCGAGAACTCACTGAGACCTCTAAGCCTTAGTGCGATTTTGGGTTTGCAGAGTGAACGACATGGCACCACCAAGTCGCTGAAATACGCAATAAAGACGGTGATAGCACCAACCTGATTATATCTAAGATTAGAATTAATTAAGCATAAAAATGAAATTCTAGAAAAAAAAATGTATAAATATGTAAAAACTACGCTACATGAAATGCTAGCAGCATTGGAAAATGATTTTATCCACACAACAGAAAATCAAGTAGAACTGTCAACTTTCGGGAAAATAAAAGAAGCAATCCGTCGGCTTAAGAAAAACATGACCGGAGAGTTCGACCTTATACTATCGGAGTTAATAAAATATGCTGAAGATAAATTAACAGAGAAGCTACATTGGCTCATCATAACAAACATATATGAAACAATAAAAATATCTCTGATGAATCGAAAAACTCGATTAAGGGTGACCAAACGCAAAGCAACAATTACTGAGGAATATCGCTGCTATTAAGTTGTTACAAGGTGTTGTCAAATATTCACTTAACGCTATGTAAATAGTTTGGCTTCAGGAGGGACCGGTCGACAAGTGACCAGATTTTCATTATACGACAGCTCTTAGAAGGGAAATGGGTATTCCCCGAAACGGTCCATCAACTCTTCGTGGACTTTTAAAAGGCGTATGACTTTACGAGTATATACCGATCATGTATCATGTCCTTGTAAGGCAGAGAAATATTATAGAAATATTTGGTAAAACTGATACAAGTGTGCCTACGAATTAAAGTGGCCCAGTGGGTACGGATCCCGATAACACCAACGCCATCGAATGTTTATTTCGCGGCTTCTCTCCTTGGCAGAGTATTGGCAAAACCCAGTACATACACTTGCCTTGAAAAAGATTCTCGGTTCCTGCCGTTCGAAATTGGCATTAAAAACAAATACCACACAACATAAAGTTAATGGCCCTTCATGCGCTCTCTAACGCCATCTAATAATAATAATCAAGTACCATGCGCCTCATCCGAAACATTGGAGAATGCGAAGAATTAAAACAAGGTGACGCCTTGTCACAACTTCCCTTTAATTTGGTGCTGGAATCATTATGAGATCCTTTTCAGAAAACGATAGGGGAATCAGCATTAATGGAATCACATCCGCACTAGTTTAAGTTGAAAACTCGGAGAAAAAACCCGTCACAAAGGTCGCGCAATAGATGGAAGAAAACAGCGAAACATAGAAGGAATAGACTGATGACAGGAAGGCTTGGCATAGGGCTATCTATGTCATAAAAAATATATATACAGGGTGTCCCACGAGCAGTGTGCCAAAAAGCTAGAGCGTGTAGGTCTGGTCAAGACAAGAAAAAAATCGTATGGGAGGGAGGGGTCTATTCCCCCCCGTTTAGCCGGGAGGGGCAATTTTCTAAAAAATTGACTTAATTTGGAAAAAAAATTATTAAAAATCAACAGTTACATCCACAATGCCGTGATATACTTTTTTGTAAAGGCAGAAACCTCTTCTTTCATCTTGTTTCTAAACGAAGCTGTTTTAAGGAATAGTTTTTGAGAAATTAATTTTCAAACTCAAATTTTTTGAAAAAAAAATGAAAAAAAAAATTTCGAACTATTTTTTTTCAAAATTGTATGTAATTAAGTACTAAATTTTTGTCCAAAATTCAATTCTCTTATTAGTTTTTAGTTAAAAACAGAAAACCGGATGCAAAAATGTTTTGTAGTTTTTGAGAAATTAAAAAAAAACCCGAACCATTTATTTCTAAGAAAAACCTTTTTTTTTGGTTTTAACGCGGCTGGCCTTGTAGGCAAATTAATGTATGAAACATTGACATCTTTTTTATTATTTTTAAAAAAATTTGGAGTTTTATGAGGATTCAATAAACTGACACAGTATTGGAATAACCCTGGATTAATCCTTTTTTTTCATTGATAACGCCTGAAAACTGACCTGCCAATTTCGTCTGGGCCCGCCCGCCGCCAATGGGTTCAACCGGCTAGGACCTTAAGACAATAAAACCGCAATTTTTGGATTTGGTCTGACGTAATCCCTCCCTTAGTACAAGGAGGATAGCTATTATGCTTGGAGTGCCCAAATCTAGAGTACGGAGAGTGCTTCATACCGAAAACTTACACCCGTACCATTTTAGGACAGTTCAGGAACTCACCTCAAACGACAAGTTTTTGAGAGCAGAATTTTGTCGATCATTACTGCTTCGAAATGAAACTGAACGAAACAATTTTGGAAGGATATTCTGGACGGATGAAGCACAGTTTACCAGAGATGGGGTTACTAACTTCCACAATTTGCATCATTGGAGTAGCACCAATCTACACAACAAAAAACAAAATAAATCAGAACACCGCTTTAGCTGTAATGTTTGGCTTGGTATTGTTGGACAAACTGTAATCGGGCCCCGGTTTTTGAATGCCGTTATTAATGGAGAATCATACTTACAGTTCCTACGAGGCCTTTTGCCCGATTTGATGGACAACGTTCCTTTGGCCATAGCAGATAATTTAATCTACCAGCAAGATGGAGCACCAGCACACTACAGCTTACGGGTTAGAAACTGGCTGGATGATCATTTTAGTGACCGTTGGATCGGAAGAAAGGGCCCCACGGAATGGCCACCTAGATCACCAGATTTAACTCATCTAGATTTTTATGTGTGGAGATTCATGAAGAATTATGTTTACGAAATGGAAATAGTATCTTTGGAACGACTGAAAGCACGGATTGAAGTCGCTGGAATCAAATTGTTTGACTTATGTGCAGCCATTAGAAGGAGATATAATCTTTGCCTTCTAAAAAATGGGGATCATATTGAAAATTGATTATAATAAAACTCCAAATTTTTTAAAAATAATAAAAAAGATGTCAATGTTTCATACATTAATTTGCCTACAAGGCCAGCCGCGTTAAAACCAAAAAAAAAGGTTTTTCTTAGAAATAAATGGTTCGGGTTTTTTTTTAATTTCTCAAAAACTACAAAACATTTTTGCATCCGGTTTTCTGTTTTTAACTAAAAACTAATAAGAGAATTGAATTTTGGACAAAAATTTAGTACTTAATTACATACAATTTTGAAAAAAAATAGTTCGAAATTTTTTTTTTCATTTTTTTTTCAAAAAATTTGAGTTTGAAAATTAATTTCTCAAAAACTATTCCTTAAAACAGCTTCGTTTAGAAACAAGATGAAAGAAGAGGTTTCTGCCTTTACAAAAAAGTGTATCACGGCATTGTGGATGTAACTGTTGATTTTTAATAACTTTTTTTCCAAATTAAGTCAATTTTTTAGAAAATTGCCCCTCCCGGCTAAACGGGGGGGAATAGACCCCCCCCCCCATACGATTTTTTTCTTGTCTTGACCAGACCTACACGCTCTAGCTTTTTGGCACACTGCTCGTGGGACACCCTGTATAAGCAGAAAGACATTAATTAATTAAGAAACATAGCAAGACTTAGGGCGCCCGCACAGGGCCAATAATTTTGAAATAGATTTAACCTTTCTGCCTAGGAAATATAATAAAAATAGAGTAAAAACAGAAGAATTAATGTAAAAATATACAAAGGAAGAACGTACTACTGTCAATGGAGAGGGGCTATAACAAATGACTGAAGAGACAAATTATTATTATTTTAAACAGGAAGACGCTACTAGTCACATAATACGTCCGAACATTGAGCTGTTGCCGTATACGTTTCCAAAACCATTAATTTCATGTTATGATGGCAGAAACTAGGCGATTTCTTTGAGCTTTTTCGAAAAAGAAAAACGCCGAATACACAGCTGAAAAACAACATTCTGACCGAAATTGATGAACTTAATGAGCGAGTACTTGAAGTTGTTGATGCTCATGTGGCTGTAGACGTGCTTTTGGCAGATGTATTGTTCTTCACATGTGTATAATATCCTATAAACACCTGGACGTAACTTTTGAAAGATCCGGTATATTGTAATAAATATATGATCGAACGAGATCACTGACAAACAAGGTATGCAATGCGTCTTGATGACTTGCAAGCTTTAGAAATATCGAAAAAGTAATAGATATCTGATATCAGCTTACTTAACACGGGATTCACCTACACAGCTCAGAAAAGCTGTTGACTGTAAGATCCAGGAATTATTTTGTACTGTAGACTATTAGGGCTAGTAAAATTGATCGATTAGACCTTTTGCGGGTCGGAATTGTATCCCGGTTGTAAGTACCCTGAATAAACATTATCTAATGGTGGCCACCAGCTTATGTATATCCAAGAATTGGTCATCACGTGACTGTAGCCCTTTTAGTGCAACTTTGGGCTATTCAACTTGTCATTTTAGGTTATTATTGGAATACAATACTCTGACTATGAATAATAATTTTTTTAAGAACATTTTTCTTCTCGTTTTAGTATAATTGCGGCAGCATTTCATGAGTTAAAGCTCTGATATTTTTTTTGAGTGCACCATTTATTGGTTGGGCACTGGGTAGACTTTATTTCGGGGTCCAGATGAAAACACCATTTAGAAAAATCACACGATCAAGAAATTTATCAGGCAATAGGCCATTTGTTTAATGAACTGTGTTGCCGGCCACGTTCATAGTACCAGACAAAAGTTAACATTGTTCAAAAAAGCCCTGCGCTTACTGAAATGCTTAGAATAGCTTCATTTTTGAAGAACATCATGCAATGATACCGTCAACACAACACAATTTTTTTTTACTATTATAATTAGCGTTCCAGCCAGTAGAAGACCAGAGACAGAGCTGTAATCACCTAGATTCTGTGTGATTCATTCTTTTCCATATTTCGAGAAGCTTTTTCCATCTAATACATGGTAGAAGAGAAACACCGCGAAATACGATTTCAATGACTTGGGCTTTACGGGATTCGGGGTTCGAATTCCATATCATTCTCCACCAGGACCTAATTGTCACTCGTTTTGGATAGGGATAGTCTGATCACGCGGAACAGTTTCATGTATAATAAATACTCATATTAAGCGAATTTTTCTGCCAACTCAACCTTTTATGTATCGAGGTCAAGATAGGCAGATAGGCACAATGCCTGTGATTAAATCGAACTCACCTAGGATTTCAGCTTCAGCAGCGATATTTTGCGCAAACCTTACCGAGCGAACACTAATTCGACTTTTCACTAACCTGAAACGCTCAAACTTATTGATTGAATTCACTGAAGCTGGGGCTTGACGACGACCAAAAATAGTATAAGTGTTGACAATTGAACAATGAAAATTTAGTATGACACCTCTTATTGGATGATGTAGTGCAGTGATCTTGAAGTATAGTGATATTTTTTCCATGTCATATTGGGAAGCCACATATAAAAATCTATGGTGCATCAGACAGCTGTCCAAGTTATTGTAGACATCTTATAGAGCCAAACACTTATCGGGAATCCTAGGGCTTTGCAGAGTACGTAAGTACAAAACGATAAGACAACCTTGTTCAATCACTCTCTTTGTTTCAATTTGCCATGTTCAAAGTCCGAGTCAATTGTTTTATGACCTAAGATGGCCTCTTATTCTTTATTTTTTTTTTTCAAATGACCAGCAAATGAAATCGACCTTCAAGTTCAAAAATCTCGGCATTTTACTCAAACGAAACGAATTATCTTAACGACTGATCACAATCTCAGTGAAGCAGGCGTTTATGACACCGTCGACCCGTGACTCATGCCATCAATCTCAGAAACACAATCAAAACGTTCTGAGTCAATCCCGAAACAGTTTCAATTAATTGCTTCATAAACATCAAGTATTTTTGAATTGAACGGTCCATTGATTCGACCGAACGTGAGAATTTACCAAACAATCCTAATCCCTATCTGGCCTCTTTCTGTCACCCACTCATCCGACTAACGCTGCCTCAATTTTCTTAAACACTCCACATTAATACTAATAAATCTGAACGTTCTCACAACCCAAATCGTACGCAAATTTTCCTGCTCTTAATAACAAGTAGCATGCACCGAGTGGCACATAGTATCAGAATCATCATTGGGCTAGAGCGGAGGGCAGAGGATGAAGAGGAACGACAAGTTGCCTTAAATTGCCCTATCGAGATCGGTAGACGAAACACACGTGAGTGAGTGAGTCTGACTTGCACTGTGCGGTCGAACAGAGGTCGAATGTTGATAAAAAGCGTGGACGTGGAGGCGGAGAGATTTACGAGTAATGATTAATAACAATGGGACTCGAGAGCTTTATTATGAATATTCAAATGATATGATGTGATCAGCAAAGAATGTATGAGACGTGAATGGGGCAAAAACCGACTGAATTGGAAGAAATAGCGAATTATGGCAATATTAAACCTATAATCATGTCCTAGTAATGAAATAATTATTTTTCTAGACCACTCTCATTCCTGTTGCAGCTTATTAAAATTGAAAGCTTAAGCTTGTTTCTGAACGACGAACTCTGAAGTTTTTAAATAGCAAGTGGAGATCTGATCAAGCAGGGATGACTCTAACATATGACTTTTCTATTTCAGGATTAACAATTCATTTTAAATATACACATAGACGGAAATAGTAAGCCTTGTTGGCCAGATTTGATGTATAGTTATGATGTGAATGGCATGATAATGGTCGAATGCGTTTCTTAATATTGCTTTATAGAAGAATTTATGTTTGCCCGACATACTGAGGCAGGTGAGCTTCAAAGAACGCTGTAAGACCGTGGAATTTGACGAGCGCATCTGACGACTCAATGCGTCGACAACAGAAGAAAACATTTAAAAAGCTATAGAATTGATTATGAATGATTCTAATTCACAGTCAAAGAAGATACCTCGAATACGTTGACATATCAGGTGGCTCTTGCTATGAATTTTTCTGTTATGTTTCAAAATGTTGTCATTTGATCGAAAAACGAAGGGAATGGAAGGTGCTTGGAAGTTGCTTCATAAAAATGCAAGACTATCTACTGAAGCGCGTCATAACAACAAATATTCTTAGACTCAATAGTCGTAGAAGATACCGCGGCAAGTTCAGATAAATGTGATGTCATTAGTTTTAAGTAGTGTAGTAGTGTAGCTGTACTACCTATACGTGATACATTTACGTGAAGCATGACAAAAAACTTGAGCAAAAGCCACACTATATTGATACCTAAACCTGAATATTTTCCAGACATAGCCTCTTGTGACTTTTTTATTTTCCTTAAAATCACATTAAGAGAACTAAATGCCAGAAATGTGTGGTTTGTTCAAAAAATAAGGTGACTTTTGTAATTTTCCGACTTAAGCACATTCGATTTTCTAATTTTTGTACACAAAAATGTTGGCGCACATGTCTCCTAACATACGCTGACATTAGATATTTAGTTTGTTTTTCACAGGTATGTAGATTAGACGTGTTTAAGTGTGCTTCGCGACCTTTAGGTATTGAAGAAAAATGTATCAAACAAGTTGTATTATATTTTGTGTGGAAAATTAAGTAATTAAGTAATAAATTAAGTGCTCCAACGTGCTTGAAATGTTGACTGCGATATTGGACGAGCTCATTCTGAACTAAAGAAATACAAGCTCTTCACAGAAGGGCGAGAAGATGTTTACAAGGATACTCGCCCTAGACGACCCAGCACGTCAACAACGGATGAAGAAAATCTTTATGGAGAATCGTCGAATTCGTATCAGAGAAGTTGCTAGGGATATTGGTATATCGGTTAGTTCATGCCATGCATCTGGCATCTTTGGGCGAGATCGAAAAATATCGAAGGCTCTGAAACTAAAAACTACTCCTAGTATCTTCCAAGCCGAACTACTCGTATACGCCATCCTGACATATGTTCGTCGACCTAAATTTAGAGACTGGCTTGCGAGGTATAACCATTGATAGACTCTCAGACAGCCAAGCAGCGCTTAAAACGTTGGGCTCGTTTAGCACGAACTCTATATCCGTTGAGGTATGCCACGAAGCCCTGCAGGACCTAGTCAAAAGAAACAAAGTCAAATTCTGAAAACAACGAAATCGCCGACTGACTTGCTAGGAAAGGTTCCAGCGAAAGGTACGAGTATGTACATAGGTGCCGAATTTTTCTGCGTAATCCCCTAGTTGGAGATTAATTTTCGCTTAGACAAGTCTGAAAAATCACACGAAAAAATAACACTTTTGGAACAGCATTCAAGGTCTCCGACAATCGAAAAGAATCATACGGACCCTGAATAAACATTCTATTAATGTCCTTACATATAATAGAGTCGATATCAAGAGTCTAGTCAGCCACCTTTCGGGTAGTCGGAGATATAATCTCAACAAAATTAACCTTTCGTCTGAAACCGAGTGTCGGAAACTGCAGAGCACATACTATGAAATTATGACTCCTGAAAGACTCAACTCGCTCAGAAGCTGTTGAATGACGTGACGATCCAGATTTGCAGAAAACGGTCATTACTGATAATGAAACATATGTAGGTGTATGGTTCTGACTTCCTAACCAAAGCCTATAATCCCAATGGAAGCGATCAGAAGAGCCACAACCGATAAAACACGCCAGGTTTGGTTAAATGTGAAAGTTTTGCATTGTTTATCTCGATCAAAACACCGTGCTTCATGATTGATTCTTGTCGGAAGGTCGTGCGGTCAATAAGCAATATTATCTTGAAGTTAAGTGCCATTTGCGTGAAGCAATACGAAGAAAACGTCCGGATTTGTTTGAAAAAAAACCCCCATGGCTGCTGTATCACGATATTACACGGGTGTACTCCTCGCTGTTGGTTCATAATAATTTGGTCAAAAACAATACCGAAATCATGCCTCAAGCACTGTTGCACATGCCCACTGCAACTTTTTTCTACTCCTTACAAGAATTCAAAGGAAGGAAATTTGTCACGATAGAAGAGATAGAGACCGCATCAATGAAATAGCCCAAGGTTAGAAGAAACGCTAATGTTTTATTTTATTTATAAGATAGAAAAAAAAAACTTACTCGGAAACTCAAAAGACTAGACTGGATGACATCATCTTAGAACTCTAATGTGAAAGCTTAAATCCAAAGTTGGCCAATGAGCCAAAAACTCTGGAAATTATCATTAGGCTCAAGTAGTTGTTATTTTGGAGTTGATAGTCCCTCTTAGCTCTAGAAGTGATGTTTGCCTATATTTGATATTTTTAACGCCCAAGAATCCTTGATCTTTGGCTAACATCGGCGCTTATAACAAAAATCAGAGCGCATTGAAAGCTGCCTATGTTTCCTCAGAGCAGCTTAAGATCTAAGCCGAAAATGTTTTCAAATGTCTTATACGATATGATCGCCCATCCTAGAAGATGTCGACTTGATAAACTAACTTGAAAGATGTAAACGTCGGAAAGCTTTCACTAGAAGGCCTTGATACCAGAAAATAAAGGCTTTTTCAGTAGCCTGCTCAGGACGAATATCACGAAATATAAAGTCGATGATTTGAGTTTTTATAACCGACGTTAGGGGTTAACATGCTACCCGTTAAACTACGGCACCCCTTTCTTACTAAAGAATAAGGCTATTAAATCGGTCTTACAGACGCAGTCTACTTATTGAATTGTTGCATTACAATGAATGCTGAATGTGATCTCGCAAAATTTACTTTGTTCGGATAAGTGACTCAAAACTTTTGCTTAAACACTTGAGTCACATTTTTTAGTTTTTAAGATCATGTTTTTCCAGAATGTCATTGGGCATCTGTCAATGGTCTATAGACATCCTAGAAATAACCCAACTAATGACTATAAATGTTTACAGAACAGAACACCAAAACAGTCCCTGATCGGTACCACTGTGCCAATCGTCTCCGCCGCACAGATGATGTCGATGCCACTGCTCCTGCTGCTGGCCGCTATTGCTCCCGACAATAATGACGATCATGATGATGATGGGTATGTACATACGTACGAGTATTATAAATTTTTTTTTTTGCCCCCCCGCTTCACTAAATTAGTATTTCCGGCGAAACGAAGACACAACCAATTTTCCATTTGTAAAGAAATTATGACTTATTGCAACAAAACTGAGAACTGACAAGTCAAAAAAGCACGCCAGACTTCTAAAAATAGGTCGAGTGCATAGTTTGCAATTTATTTTGCCAAAAACAAGAAAACAATAACGATCAACAGCGACAATAACTCACCTTCAACATGTTTACATGACGGGAATTACTTGGAAGAGCATACAACGAAAAAAAAACCAAAAAATAAAAAAAACGCCTCCCACTCACGGGGCAGTGAAGGCGCGATGCGTTTATTTATACACGGTTTTTCAAAATTTATTCGATGTCACATAATTCTTGAAAGTTGTTCGTAGACAGGAGAAATCCAATGGATTTAGGTGAAATGTCTTCCCCCATACGCAATTCACTCATAAACTATCTGTCGGATTTTGAAAAACGCACGACACTTGCGACGTCACTGTTTTGAAAAATGAAAATATATTTTTGAACTTTTTTTTCCACTACGAGTGTTTGGAAAACGATGAAACCGAGATCACGATCGTGATTCACGTTTTAGACTGAGTTTTTTGAATATTTTCGAAATAATCAAAACCAATCGAAACACACTCTCACTAGAAGTAATGGCACCGTTTCGTGATGCGTCTATGTTGCTTAGTTCGTTTCAGATGTTTCTTCAAATGCCTTGAACGGTGGAAGCGTCGAAAACAGCGCGGCGTCGTTTCTAAAGGTGTTCGCTTGCTGTTTGCTTCTCGCTCTATTTTAAGTTTATTTTAATTCCTCTTACACCTAGAGTAAATTAAATTAAAATAAATACCGAGGAACTAGGGTATGACGATACTACGACGACGAAAGGAAAAGATCGGGGAACGCGCGCGGACTGAGTTTTTCTACGGACCGTGTATGCGTATCGATCGCGAATTACTACCGCTCGGGAATACTAATTGCGCGCGCGTCTTGATGCCTTTACTCCTCTTCTTCGTCGTTTCTTTTTGTTTTTTGTTTTTTGTTTTATTCAACAACGATCACATATGATCGAGCGTGCTTGAGGAATGATCGACAACGCGAATGATATCCAGAGGGAACGATTACGACCAGTACGGGCACTAGTATATCCAACAATCTTGTGTCCCTTTGCGATTGCCTTTGCTTGGATATCGAGACGAATCCTATACGACACAAACGCAACTCAACTCACTCGGCAATGATCTTGCTCTCCCTTTGCATGCGCGTACTGTATGCCTTTATCGCGCCTTGAAATAGCTCTAGAGAGGCAAAAAGTCCGAAAACGATATAGTGGCAGTACCCCGGTCTCCAACGTTCCACGGACAGCGGCGCGAGTGAATTTTAGAGAATGGATTCGAAATACTAAGATACTCGATGGCTGACTGACTGACTGACTACTACTACTGCTTGCTGGGCTGTGGGGCTGATGTCGGATGGTCGGTTGCCTCCCCGTCCACGGGCGTTCGTTTCGGTTTGAATTTTTCAGAATTTCTGTTTTTCTTTTTTTTTTTTTAATTAACTTATTTTTATTCTCGGCAGAAGCAAATGTAATCTCGGCAGAGAGATACATACGGAGAGACATGGAACGGTTCGATAAAACATGGAGAGAAGTCTGCGTCTGCGATTGTGATTGCGATTGCGATTGCTGTTTGCGGTCTGTCGACAAGTGTACGAAGTAGACATTCCCCTGAAATGGGATTTTGGGATTTAATGTAGTCCCATTTAAATGGGGACATTCTGTTTATGCTTTGGTGTCTGTGTCTTTAGGGGAGACATGCGTGCATAACTGTAAGTGGGAGTTTGTATATTTGTCATTGAGGTAGCATAGTTTTCGCGCATATGGATTTAAAGACTAGTTGACCTAGATTAGGGCTTTAGCCACCAGAGCAACTGAATTTAGTATTCCGTTCGAGTGTGATTACGCCTTGAGGTCATTCATTCGAATAGGTGGAACTGGTGGAGAATTGAAAAGTCTTTCTCGGGTAGAATGTTGAAACGATTGCATTGCCATTACGAACTTCTGTTGCTGAAAACAGTCAAAAGTGGAATTGTAGTCCTTTGACCCTAGATAAAATTGATTAAAAATGTACATATTGTTTCTGGTGTCGTGCGGTCAGGCACAATATCCATGCAAACATTCTCTTGTCCGAAGTGATCGATATGCTGACAAGACGACGCCAATTACATGTAATGGCGGGGACCGTATTATTAAGCTTCTTGTAGACAAGTTGCATTCCCAATAGCTGAGTAGAAGCTTATTAAAAAGGATTATGAATTTTCTGGCAATGTAAGAGAATGAATCCTCTAGTGCTATGGAGATATTTCGACGAGGCTTTTGTACTCATAAGCCTCTCTCAACCTTCCTCCAATAAGGCCATGAAAGTCTGATTACAGTTGATAAAATTTCCGTAATATTTGGGAAAGCTTAATAGACTTTTAAAGACACTTTTTTGACGTTTGGAGGCTCGGTGCTTTTGGAGAAGTTTTTAAATTTTTGGAAAGGCTTGTAGATTTTCGCGGAATTTTAACGTTTTCGAAAAAAGTTGGTTGTCCATGGATGCATACTTTTCAAGGCATTTGTTGACTTGTAGGTTTGAAGAAGATTATAGATTTTGATTGAAGGTTTTTAACTTTAAGAGACATTTAGAAAAGTTTTATACTTTTGTAGGGATATTCAAACTGTTGAAGATGTTTTTAGACCTTAGACGGCTTGTAGACTTTTTAATGTGACTGTAGACCTTCAAAGAGGTCTTTATTCTTTTGAAGGGATTCGTGGACTTCGAAAAGGTTGACATACTTCTGGAGCGGCTTAGTTTAGAAACTTTAATTTCTTGATACACATACACATACACTTGGGCAAAAGACTGATATTCTATGAAAATAGTGCAAGCTTAATTGAAGTTTGCATTACGTTAGGTTAGGTTAGGTTAAAGAAGGGGAGTGTGATGGTTAAGCATCACTTCCACTCGGAGGCCAAAAGGCCCATTGTGATTCCCTTCATTTGTGGGGGTACACACATAATTAACCTGTCCTATCACGTGGTGGCTGAAACCACCCCGTGCTCTTTATGAATTTTAGAAGATCCGATATATCTGCATTAGCCACATCCGCAATCTCTGTAAAGAATGTTTGGCCTAGCGACGCTAGGCGTCGATTCTGAAGAGCTGGGCAGTGGCAAAGCAGATGTTGGATCGTCTTAGTTTCTTCCTCATCGCCGCAGCTCCGGCAGAGATCGCTGCATCCCGAGTTCCATTTCCGGAGCATTGCTCCAATGAGCCAGTGTCCTGTGATCACTCCGACGAGCATACGGATCGAGTTACGGTCCAGCGCCAGGAGCTTCTTTGTTTTTCCGGTATTGAGCTCTGGCCACGATGATCTTGACGTGTAGCTGTCGTTTCTTGTAAGCCAAGACGAGTTGTCTTCTTTGATGATTGTGTCGTTTATGATCCGGTATAACGCGCTGATCGGTGGTTGCAATGACGTGTCCTCTTCGCTGATATCCAGTTCAGACCCTTGCCTGGCCAATTCGTCTGCTCTTTCGTTCCCTTCGATTGAGCTGTGGCTCAGGACCCAGCAGAGTTTGACTTTGTTGTGTCTGATGGACTTCAGTGAGTCGCGACATTTCATGACAGCCTTTGATCTCATTATACAGGATTTTATTGACTTCAGTGCAGCCTGGCTGTCTATGAAGATAGTGATATCGGATGGTGGGATATCGGTTACCTGTAGGTGTTTGGCTGCTTTCTCTATTGCCAGGATTTCTGCTTGAAAAACGCTGCACAGATCAGGGAGTACTTTAAATCTATTTGATGCATTACGTACTTTAAAATCTATTGTATTTGATGGCAATTTAAAAGCTATCTGATATACGAGTACATACAATGTATATGTTATCATCCAATTAGTGGTTTCTAAAGTAAACTTAAATAAAACTCATTTATGATCTAGTTTTTAGTCAAATTTTTATTTCAACTATTATTATTGTTACTGGCCTTTTGAACCTAGAAGGTCAGAGCCCGTTAACAAACCTTCACCAAGCCTCCCTATTATCACTATGTTCCTTACCTATTTGACTGTTCTGATCCATTTCTTTTAGATCTTTCCATCCATCCATCTTTATATTGTCCCCCCTTCTGGGGTGCATCTCTTTTTGCTACTGGTTTTCTACTCATTATTCTTCTGACTGGTTGTTCACTGTCCATTCGTTTTACGTGGCCTGCCTAAGTTAGTCTTTGATTTTAAGTTCTTGATTGTGCAGTTTTCTTCACCCTCCTGGTCTTTTCTCCTGTATTTCACCATATATTCTTACGATCTGGTTTTCAAAGATCTGATTTCTATTTTCCTGTTTCTTAGATATAGTTGTGAAGAGCCCACGTAACTTCTCTGTTAATTCATCTCCAGCATCTCCATTCATTGATGCCGATAGTATTAAGTCGACACCTGCGACCTTGTGAATGGAATTTATTGTAATATCATTCAAACGTCCTTTACGGGAGTTCTTCTAAGACTTGTAAGACGTGTTCATTTCAATGATGGATGGGTCTGAAGGCTTCTCTTCATTTTTTTTTTGTCTACAGTTCGCTTCGATAAACAATTCATTAAGCGCGAAAAGGACCTACTACAGAATCACTGTTTTTGTAGAGAATTTGCACGATACTCACGGAAATAATTATTAAGTGATCCATATTGTGAAATGACTACACACATGCAGTCTCGAAAGATATCTGGGATTGACGTACAATATGATCAAAACAGGGATGTAAAATGCAAGCCATGAATTGGTTGGCTTAGGTGAAAGGTATTGAAAGATATCTCTATCCAGATTGGTGTATTAAATTAGGGGCAGCTATAAATTCTTGCCAAAATTATCTTCGTGTATTAACCAAAACAGAAAAAAATAATGTTAGAATGTAATAACTGAAATATTTGATGGACTGATAACTGACGTTGGGTCGAATAGCTTCCCGTGCAGCCTTGGCGTGTGCCCAAAAATCGTTATTATTTGACGCTTTCACGCCCTTCAATGCAACTTTGACCTCTCGCCACAGGTTCTCAATGGTCAGCTTAAGAAATTGACCCCGTTTTGCGAAAACCACTCGCAGGCTGGCCTCGATGAGTGTTATCCTGCTGAAACATCCATCGAAGAGGCATATTGCTTTCGGGATAAGTGAGCATAATATTAGATCAGATATCCACGTAAGACACTGCTGTCATAGTACCTTCAATTCTGTGGCTGGGACCTACACGTTGATAGGAGAACCATGATACAGCCTCCACCGTGCTTGAACGTCTTGATGGTGTACTTATTTTGATCTGCTGTATTGGGTGGCTTACGCACTTATGAACTATGGCGATCCGAATTAAATATAATTAAATATGATTCTGTCTAGTTGCAATTCTTTTTTCAACATTCTTCTTCGACAACAGCGGCACTTTCCTTGCGTTTCTTTTTTTTTAATTGGTTTGGATAAGCATTCTGTGTAAAGTCCGACTATCGACATTGAGGCCAAATTCTTTTTTTAATGCATTCGATGAAACAAAAGTTCCTTTTCCACGTGGCACAATAGTCCTTTTTTTCTTTAGAGGGATGAACGTTTTAGGCACTTCTTCCGTCTTGGAAGGAACCAAGAGTTTCTAACTTGTTTGCCACTTAATTGCATTCTCGACCATTCTCTTTGAACACTTAAGGAACTCAGCAATTTTTCTGTAAGAGAAACCCTAATCGTGAAAATCCTTAACTTGCCTCCTCTTCTCAGCGCTACAATGTTGTGCCCGACCCATTTTTACGTACTGATTTCTATTAAACTCATTAGTACTGTCAGCAATTAACTGCAAGGGCAGTGTATGCCATTATGACCCATTTTTTATGACTCAGGAAAAATTAAGAGAGCTTGATCGATCTCTGCAAAACTTCCTTAATAAAAAGAAATTCAAATCAAAAAGAAACTTTAAAAATGAGTTATGCCAGTTCTTTCGGCAGAAATACAAGAAGCTCTACGCTGATCGAATTATGGGACTGCTCATAAACAAGAGAATATTAGGACATTGAATAAAGTATTTTTAAACTCGCAAAAAATATGTCACTTAAAGTGCTACTATTTTTTCTCACTTTTCTGGCAGAATGTCTATGAATTTCACGTCGGAAAAACGATGCGTCTTTCGAGGTTATCCAAGAATCGACTCATTTTTTGGGAACCTTCTTCAGTATGGAAGAGCTGCTCAGCTAAGCCATGTGCCATGTGCCATCTGACAGAAGAAGGGAAATCGAAAAGGGGCAATGTCTGTTGAATACGGCAGTTGGGATAGGACTTCCCGTTTAAAGATTTTCAAGTAGGCTTTCACCGATCTTGCAACATGTGGCTGAGCGTTGTCATGTAGAAAAATCATCATTTCGTAGCTCTACTCGTAAGCCGGCCGTTTTTCCTTCAATGCTCGGCTCGAACCCATCAACTACAATTGATAGCGATCTCCAATGATGGAACAAGCAAGTACAAATCTACGTAGATACGTATGTACATTTATTAAATTGCCTAGTCGAACATGGTAATTAGAAAAAAAAAAATTATTGGTCTCATAAAGTGTGTTTTTTATAGAGTTATAGAAGTTTGAAATGGAATAAAACAAAGATGATTTTTTTAAATTGACATGAAATTGACTTTATTCGAAAGATAATCTTCTACCATTATAATTTAAATATAATTTCTGGCATATGGCCGCCCAAAACAAGATTGCCGTTGATCCCAATTTTCATAAGCGAATTTTGTTTAGCGATGAAGCTCACTTTTGGTTGAATGGATACATCAATAAACAAAACTGCCGTATTTGGAGTGATGATAATCCTCAAGTGTATGTTGAGGCACCGCTACATCCACAAAAACTGACTGTTTGGTGTGCTTTATGGGTTGGTCCGTACTTCTTTAAAAACGATGCTGGCCAGAACGTTACAGTGAATGGTGACAATTGAACAACCATGATGTGCAGGAGCTGTGGTTTCAACAAGACGGCGCGGCGCAACATGTCACACAGCTCGTCCCCCAATTGATTTATTGAAGGAAACGTTTGGTAACCGCATAATTTCACGTTACAGACCCGTGAATTGGCCTCCAAGATCGTGCGATTTAACGCCACTTGGCTATTTTCTGTGGGGATATGTGAGGTCGCTTGTCTATGCCTATAACCCCGAAACGATTGACCACTTGGATGACAACATTCGCCGCGATATTGCCGATATACGGCCACAAATGTTGGAAAAGATCATCGAAAATTAGGCCTCCAGATTAGACTACGTCCGAGCCAGCCGTGGTGGTCATATGCCAGGAATTATAATGTTAGAAGATTATCTTTCGAATAAAGTTAATTTCATGTCAATTTAAAAAAATCATCTTTATTTTATTCCATTTCAAAGTTCTATACCTCTATAAAAAACATCCTTATATGCATACTATTCAAGGTGGCGCAAAATTAATCATCTAATTTTGTTTTTGAATTATAACACTTTTTTTACTAAATATAAAAAGAATGATTTTGAGTGATGGAAATCTTTATCTGGGCCTTTATATTTTTTTCTGTTAAGTGGAAAATACGATATCCGCTGCCGCCAGTTCTTGCTTCCTTTTCATTTTTTTTTTTTTTTTTTTTTATAATTTGCGCGCGCAAAAGGGGTTATGACTACCCTTAAGTGTCCAGAATCAAGACACATCACGGGCCGAAGGTATAGAGGGAGAAAGGGAGAGGAGGTACCTGTACACATTGGTCCTAAATGTCTGTGGATTGTAGTGAGTAGGAAATATTGAGCTGGGAAGAGCATTCCATAACCGTGTTGTGCGGCTGAAGAACGAATCCCTGAACTTAACTGTACGTCCGAAAGCAGGCTTAAGGGTAAACTGATGAGCATTCCTGGCAAGACGAGTATTGCGGGTGAATTCATGGAGGTGAGGAATGCAATTGGCTAACTCATTTGAGCAATGGTTGTTAAAATAGCGATAAAATAGTGACAAGGAAGACACATTACGTCGGTGTTCGATGGAGTCAATGGACTTTGCGATATTAGTGTCTCCTATAAGTTTTATCGCTCGCTGTTGTATCCTATCTAGTAGGTGCAGTGAAGTTTTAGGGGCACCAGACCAGATATGAGCGTTATACTCAAGCTTGGGGCGGATGTTGGCCTTATAAATTGAAGCCAAATCAGAGGGGGTAAAATATTTCTTGCATCGTTTGAGGAAACCTAGCCGCGTTTTTTGGCGATTTCAAATATGTGATCATTCCAATTAAGTTTGGTGTTGATACACATACCAAGGATGGAAAGTTTTTCGGTTTCGTCGACACAAGCGCCATTCATGGATAATGGCTGATTATTATGGGTTCGCTTTAACGACAGTAGACAGCATTGAGTTTTGGAAGCATTGAATTCCACTCTATTATTTTTACCCCAATCGATTATGCTGTCAAGATCGGAATTCAATGTGCTTGACATACGCTGCCGTTCCAGTTCTACGGCCGAAGAGCAGGGACGTGAGTCCTGGAACGAATATGAAAAGCTGAGAGTACTGTCATCAGCGAAGGAGTGGATTGGATTAGAAGTAACAGACAAGAGATCATTTATAAAAATGAGAAAGAGAGTCGGAGACAAAACAGAGCCTTGGGGGACACCAGCATTTATTTGGTGAATATCAGACTTGAACCCATCCAAAACAACTTGAATTGAACGGTTCGAAAGGTAATTTCTAATCCATAGAAGCAGAGATTTATCGATGCCATAAGCACGCATTTTCGACAAAAGAGCCTGATGCCAAACTCTGTCAAATGCTTTTGAAATATCAAGCGCAACGATCTTGCTTTCGCCTTGATTGTGCAAAGATTGGTTCCACTTTTCGGTGAGATATGCCATCAAATCACTAGTGGACCTGTTGCTGCGAAAACCGTATTGCCGGTCATTAAGAAGCTTCCGCGATTCAAGATATTTCATAAGCTGACGGTTTATCAGCGTTTCCATGACCTTGGAAAGAAGGGACGTTAGTGCTATGGGTCGGTAGGAGGAGGGAGACGAAGATTCGCCCTTTTTGGGGACGGGCTGGACAAATGCTGTTTTCCATCTACTCGGAAAGAGACCCGAAGAGTAGGACAGATGGAAAAGCTTACGCAGAGGTTTTGCCAGCGCAGAAGAACACCTCTTCAGAAGTATTGGGGGTATACCATCCGGGCCAGCGGATTTGTGTATGTTGAGATCTTTTAGTACTGTTGCAACTGTACGAGTGCGAAAATGGATTTGTCCCATGGTGAAATCAACGCTCTCAAGTACAGGCGGAGACAATGTGGAATCTGGTAGCGTTGAGCTACACGCGAAATGTGCAGCAAGCAGATTGGCCTTGTCTAAAGAGCTGACAGCTGGAATGTCATTGTAAATGAGCGTGGGAATTGAAGACGAGGCTGAATTCTTTACGTTTTTCACGAACGACCAAACGTTTTTGCTACCCTTAGGACATTGTAGCACTTTCTGCCTCAACTTTTGTTCGTGAAAGAATTTTACACGTCTAATTAATGCATTGCAGTCATTTCTGGCCCGTTTAAATTGTTTTCGGTTTTCCTCAGTACGGTTGTCCTTGTAATTCCGGAAACTCAACTCTCTCAACCTGATGGCCTCTTTACAGCTCGAGTCATACCACGCATTTTCTTTGGGTTTGATACTCTTCATTCTGTGAGGAATGAAGGATCTCATACCCAGAAAAAGAATGTTAGTGATCATATCAGCAGCGGCATCCACGTCACTATCGAGGAAACATAGTGACCAGTTAAAATTCCTAAAAAAGTCGTTAAGACCGCTCCAGTTGGCTTTCTCGTATAGCCATACTATTCTTTTAGGAATTTGTTCTCTAACTGTGTGGGGTGAAGACAAGAAATTAGCTGATACGACACAGTGGTCAGACGAACCTAGGGGCGATAATATTGCAACAGAGTATTTGTCAGGATGAGAGGTGAGAAACAGGTCCAAGGTGTTGGGGGAATGATCTGCAATGTCAGGTATTCGTGTAGGCTCATTTACTAGCTGGGTCAGATTATTTACCTCAGCAAAGATCTCTACGTACCGTCCTTCGGGTGTTGTCTGGCATGAATGTCGAAGCCAATTAGAATTGTGTACATTGAAATCGCCCGCAATGGCAATCTCAGTGTGAGGATGTAGGGATACAATTCTTGTGATTGAGTCGGATAACATATCAAACTCATTGAAAGTTGAATTGCTATCCAGGTTTGGACTTCTATAAATAAAACAGTAGTGGATTTTTAGCCATAGGAAATTAAATTCCGGATTGGAACAGTGGCCGTATTGTGGCTGAAGTTGGTAAGCTACATCACTACGAATATAAAGGGCGAGACCGCGGTGGAGAAAGAAAAGGGGCACCAAGCTATATCCAGGCAGGTTCAAATCCGATAAATCGGTATTCTCTCCTACCTGTGTTTCACTCAGTGCCAAGATAGCTGGTTTATACAGGGACAGGTGGACGTATACAGCGAATAGATTCGTTCTTAGGCCACGGATATTACTCACATCAACCCTGAATTTTTCCATGGTACAAAACACAGGCACCAGAGGAACCAACTCCGACGTTTGAAAGATGGTAAAGCAGAATTGAGAAGTGCAAATTTCAAATAGCTTCCCAACATCAAATCGATGTAGGTGTTATGCCCATACACCGATTTGAATTGGTCCACCAACAATTTGCACTCTTGGTTCTGCTACGTCAGATGCTACGCACTCTCGGTCATTGCGCTAACCCATTTTCGTTCGCGAGGAAAACAAAAAACAAAGTATTACGAAAAACACAGGGTAGTGCACGCGTCGGAGGATAGCACGGTACTATTCATTGCACCCTATTCATTGTGGTTCGTGCTGCGTATTCGGTTGCACCGCCTTGTTGAAACCACATGTTCACCAAGCCCCGCTCATCCAATTCCAACAGTAAGACGCCGTTTACCATGGCCCTGTAGCATTCGCCAGTAGCAGAGACCGTATTGCCGATGGCATGCTTAAAAAAATTGGGCCCAATCACTCCTCCCGCGTGAACGCCGCACTACGCAGTGGCTTTGACTGGATGTAATGGCTCTTCGTGCATCACACGCGGATTTTCAGTGCTCCACAAATAAACATTTTGCTTATTGACGTAACCGCTTAAGTGGAAATACGCCTCGTCGCTCATGATGATTTTCGGCACAAAATCGTCCTTTTCGTTGTTGAGATTAAGGGTGGCTTGACAGTAATTCACAGGCCACTGACGGTCAGCAGGCATCAAGTGATGCACAGAAGATCATGTGTAAGTCTTTCACTTAAATTCCCTGTAGAGTCCGGTGGCGCCCAATTGCGTGGCCTGTCGATTGGTTGATGTTTCTTCGTTCTCAGCGACATCGGCAGCCACAACCGCGATATTCTTGGCCGAACGACTAGTCCGGTGGCCAGGCCCTGCAAGGCCTTCTGTGGTTCCAGTTTGTTAGAGTCGAGTAGCTAAGCGCCGGAATGTTTGCCCAGTTGACGCGACACGATTAGGAAATCGACGTCGAAATTTACGGTGCGCTAACACCACCATTATGGGTCCGAAAAATCGACACAATTATTCCACGCTCTTGCGGAGTATAGCGCTCCATTACTTATCTGTTTGTATACGGCAGCTGTCTGGTTCATAAAATTTGCAAAATTTATAACATCTTCCGAAAGGGTGATTGATTTTGTGCCACCTTGTGCGTGTGATATATGACATACTTCACACCAATCGTCATTAACTTGGATTAATAAAATTGCCCAGAGCATTGTCCAGTAGCTATTCCTTCACATTGACTAATTCGTCTTTTATGTCATGTTACATAGTAAAATAATAAAGCTCCAAGGCTTATTACTTGGGTTACGTGTTCTATTTAGAAAATATTTACTGTCCAGCCACTCGATAGGAAATATAAAGGAACATCGTACTATTACGAGCATAGTTAAGCCTTCCCTAATATTAAAGATTAAGCGTCTATTAGGCTCATTTAGTTTCTTTCCGCGTCCTTATTGAATTCACATACATCTATCCACAAACTCCCCTTACTTACATTATCAAATTAGATAAATTTGTTAATGCTGTGTTGTGTGTTTTCAATTAAGCACAAATCACGCGCCTCGGTTAACTCAACTTTGGCCTTCCACAAATGCTTGCGACATTTGTTTAACTGGGCTTTCTATTAATGTTTTTATTGTTTTCCCACTCACAGCAATATAAGGATCACCTCGAATTAATGTGTTTTTTTTTCTCGATCTGAGGGAACTGCGCAAGCTTAGAGAGAAACGCATGGACTTATTAATTATGTGTTGACGACATTGTAGTTGGGATGATGCTTTCACGTCTGGCATGAGATCCAAACACATGTTCCAATGTTGATTAGCCATACACATGTGTCGAACACAAGATTTACATTTAATCGCTTAATTTTTGCGAAATGTGCGGAATTTATATTTCGTTTTATGACAAATTAAAAAGCATAATCTGAACGACATAACATATGTATGTATATTTTATTTATTTCTGTTCTGGGGTGTAAGAATACGACTACTGATTCCTATTAAGTTCCTATTTTAAAGTTAATGCGATGAGTTCGATTTTCTGAATCAATATTTTTACAAATCCCCACATCCATCGTTTTTCGAATATAATTTACATATTTTAAAATTCGAATTTCTAGGAAAATCTTAGTAAAAGCCTAGATTCAGTTTTTTTTTTTTACTTACTCTATTAGCTTAACCTACCCTATGCTGCTTAATTATAGCCTGAAATATATTCAGGTTGGCTAGCCCTTGAGTGTCCTCTTGATTGCGTTTTCCAGCAATGCATGCCCTAAACCTCACCAAGGCCAAACAGTCTCAGACAGTTCCCAGATTCATCCAGGCGCCAAGCCTCCAAAAAATTATAATCCTATTTTAACTTATGAACTAAGGACTGATGATCTTGCCAAAATATTATTGTTATTATTATTATAATTTATTAGCATACATTAAATCTTATAATAAATTAGTAGTGTGTTAGCTGCTAGGACTTTCGGCTCTATGGTGTGTGTACAGTTAGATGTCTATTTTTAGGCTCTTAATAAATTTGTGGATAATATCAATATTATTGTGTGACCGAGTTTTAAGTAGCAGATTGATAGGTTGGTTAGTTCTAGGGTCGGAGAGATTAATGCAGCCTGTGGTGCCCAGGTTAATATCGAATTGAAGGTGACAGGTGCTGCAAGTCGGAGGAGGTATCTCTTTGAGCAAGTATTCGTGGGTGTGGATTGTGTGTCCTAATCTTAATCTCGCGAATATGGAGTTGGCTACTCTAGAGGCGCTTGTAGGATATGTTGGGCTGGTCCGGTCCGGGTTGACAGAGGTGTAGTGATGTTAGTAGTTCTGCCAGTTAGATTTTTGAATTATGCGAATCTTATGTTTCATTAGACACAAAATATGCTGATGTTAAATTGATGAACCGGAGCGCGGTGGGCGAGCCTTGCTAATTCGTTCGCTTTTATTCCAACATGGCTGGGGACCCAGCCATGGGATTGTTGGGCGAATGCACGAGAAGGTTACGGATATTATTTATAATGTCAGTATTTTATTTAGAGTTTCTTATAGCGTTGATTACTGATAGGCTGTCCGAGCAGATGATGTATTTACCCACAGATTTTGTGGCAAATTTTACAGCTTTAAAGATGGCAAAGGTTTCTGTTGCAAAGATAGAAACGTAAGTTGGGAGAAGACCTGCTGTTATTAGGGCACCGTTCTCCTTGGTGACTGCAAATGTTATACTCCCATTACACTTAGATCCATCCGTGAAAATCTGGTTCCATCCGTTTGTTTTGAAATCCGTGGAAATGCTAAGGAAAGATGCAAGGATACTTTCCTTTGAGGTATTGCTTTTGATGTACCTGGGCATATCCAAAATTAGGGATTCTATTTTTATGCTCCAAGGCGGAAATTTTGACGTCGAGATTTGAAAGACTTCTGTGGTAGTTCCAGGTTACTCCCAATAAGTCGTGCTTTAGTTATTGCTGGTATGACTTAGTCCGGTTTGGACGTGATGCTCTTCGATTTGAAGTGCTTCATTATGATCGAGTTTTTCAGAAATGATATCTTTATGTAGAGTTTAGCGAGAGATGTTTCTATTCGCTCTTCAACTGATGGTAATCCTGATTCAACTAGTATGTTTAATAGGGCTTGTTCTGAAGGCGTTGATACTTCGACGGCAAGCTTGGTGGTAAGGTGCTTTGATTGTGTTTATGATTGATTTAGGTGAGCTTCCGAAGATGAATAAATCGTAGTCAATCTTACTAAACAATAGAGATTTTGTGATTTTAGTTAACGTATTTCTGTGAGCGTTGAATTTTTTACTGGAAAAATAGTTAATTAGGTTTGTCCTGACAGCCAGGCTTTTTTTTTAATTCAATACAATGGTTTTTCCAATTATATCTATTGTTAAATATCAAACCTAAAATATCTATACTCAAAATATTTACATTTTTAATTTTAAGAGCTCAAGTGTCGTTGTTGCATAACTTTTTGCGACAAATGCGAAGTGTTTTGCATTTATTCAGTGAAAGGCTCGCACCAGATGTTTCCGCCCAAATTAAAATGTCTTCGATTAAATGGGAAAGTACATTATTGGTATTGACAAGATATTTCTGTTTACAGAGAATGTATGCGTCGTTTTCATAGATATCATGATCTAGAAGTTTATGGTTGGAGATTCGAGTCGAGAGGTCGTCAAAAGCAATAATAAATAAAACAACGGATAGTGGAGATCCTTGTGGGATTCCGTTAAAAAGAGACAGGATTGAAGAATGGGTGCTATTTACCCTTACCCAGATCTTTCTGTGAGTCAGAAAAGAGCGGATGTATTTGAGGATAATTGGTCCAATACTCCATAACTTCAATTTGTTTAGGACTAGGTGGATACCAGTTTCGTCGAATACTTTCTCAAAATCTAGTGAGAGAATGGTTACGTGATTCCATGTGATAGTGCCTTGCATATGTAAGAGTCCAGATATAAGAGCGCGTCTGTACAACCCCTATTTGGTCGGAATGCTGATTGATTTCGTCTTAATAAGTTTCTCGATTCGATGAACCATAATAAGCGTTGGAAGACTATTTTTTCCAGGACTTGAGACATGCACGGAACAAGCGAGATCGGGCGGTAGTTTTCCAGGACATTTAAACGTTTATAGGGTTTAATTAGGGGAAGAACTGTGGCTTGTTTCCAGTACTGTGGGATGGTGCCTGTTTGCAAAATGTTGTTCTATAGTTTGATTAGTCTGTCTTTAGCGGATAATGGGAGATTTTTCATCATAGGATATGATATCCGATCTCTACCCGGTGTTTTTCCCTTGAGTTTCGCTAGGCAGTGCTCTAGTTCTACCAGCGTTATTTGTGGGTACCGGAGGACAGAGTAGTGCTGTCTGTTTTTCTGCTCTGAAATTTGGCGGAAAACATTCGTCCCTAGACAGATTCGACCACCCGACTGCAAAAGCGTTGCTAATATCTTGAGCGGTGTTTTTTTGGACCATCTGAGGATTCTATAGAGCTGATGAAGTGAGGGGTAGAGTTTCCGGTTAGACTGTGGACACAGTGCCAGATTTTAGTTTGCGTAGATTTGGAGTTGATAGAGGAAATTAAGTCGTATAAACTTTTGGCTTTACTTTCCTTTAACTCTCTACGGAACCTAGCGTTGGCCTTTTTATAATAGATAAGGTTGGCGGTGGAGGGGTGTCTTTTAAAAAGTTTCCACGCTTGTTGTTTATCGTCCCGCGAGGAGAGGACACCACCATGGCACTGTGCGTTTTTGAATTCTAGGAACGCTTTGTGGAATAGACTTGTTTTCTGCAACCCTGATGGCTTTTTGGATTGTTGCGGCCTCTTTGTTTATGTTTGATGTGATAAGCTTTACCGATAATGGTCTAATATGAGCTTATGGAAACAAGCCCAGCTTGCTCTGTCGGTTTTAAATTTGGGGCTTACTGGAATGATCAAACACACCGGTCCAAGAGCAATAGTGGAGATTATAGGGAAATGATCGCTGTTAAATAGATCAACCAAAATTTTCCAACAAGTTCTTGTAGAGCGTTCGAGTGAACAACAGTTAATATCGATGTGCGTAAGTGTGCCGAGTGTAGAGAGGTGAGTTGGGGATCCATCATTTACCAGTGTAAGATTTGACTCCGTTAAGAAATCTTGTAGTATTTTATCTAGTGAATTTGTACTGAGTGTTCCCCATAGTATTCTCCAGGCTTGGGTGTTGGATTTGTGAAAGAATGTTATGTACAAAGTCGAGTTTTGAAAATGGTTGGCCTGGTAATATGTATATTGACATCAAGGTAAACGTTATTGAGAGGTTCATTTCAATTGCCAAAACCAACAGATTGGAATGTACCGTAATTCTTTTATGCGGGATATTGTATTTCAATAAGACAACCATCCCTTGCTTTGAAGTCGTATTGTGGGAAAAATTGTGGAAGTACCCCGTGTATGCCTTTGGTAACAGTGGGGTAAAATTGAAGGCGCAGTGTGTTTCTTGAAGGCTAATAACATTTGGATTATTTTTTTTAATAATGATATTCAATTCATTGTAGTTATTAATGAGTCCTTTTATGTTCCATTGAAGGATTATGAATATTTTATTTATATGGGTTGATTGATTGCGTTGGTGATAAGTTGTGGTTCGAAACCCACGCGCTCGGTGTTAAGCGAGTCCAACTCGTTCCCGATAAGTGCAGAATGCGACCCTGTAGATGTTGAATTAGAGTTTATACTATGCATTATCATTCGAATCAGGTGGATTGATAAAGTAAGTATTTTTAGTGATTAAATCACTAGTTAAGGAAGATATAGGTGAGAGAGAAGAAAGATTGCTAGCCATGGTGCGCGTAGGGGGTGAGGGAAGGGGACGGTTATGGGATTTGGGGATTGATTTTGAAGTTGTGGGATAAGAGTCGGATTTGGGTATTTGGAGAAAAGATTGAGAATGAGTTTTATTTGTTGTCGATGTAATATGTGTTGAGGTTGTTATTACTGTCTTTGCTTTATTGTTTAGAGTTACTTCTTAAGTTGTCGTTGCATTAAAGGGGCGGGAGGATGCGGTAGAGGGGGTTGATGATGAGATTTGAGATGGTGAGGGAAGATTATCTTTCGTTGTGAGACTAGGATGCATGGATATTTTTGCATAACTGAGCGAGGAAGAGATGAGGTTGTATGACCGCCTTACTTCTGCCATACTGCATTTGTTTTGATTTTTAAAATTTCTTTCTGTTGCAAATATTTAGGACAAGAGACAGAAGACGAGGGATGGGCTTCCGAGCAGTTAGCGCACATAATACTGGCGCACTCGGCAGGATCATGGGGGGGAAGATTACACGTACCAGTTTTACTTCTGGTATATCTCTTACTGGTATGACTAAGAATTTGGCAATTGCGGCATCTCATTGGATTTGGAACATATTCCTGTACCTTAGTGTTATACCAGGCCATTTCTACCGTATTGGGAGTCTGATATAAATCAAAAGTAAGTAGAACTAGACCCGTGGGACGTTGTACACCCTCAATAGTTTTTGTAAATTTGTAAACGTCAATGACACCTTGCGATTTCATTTCCGAAATAATTTCCATTTCTGCAACATTAATAAGGCAAGGAGCATATACATACTATACCTTTGGTCGAGTTGAGGGTAGTGTGAAGTTTAAATGTCACTGGGCATAGGTTGGCGAGATTAATAAGGTGCAAGAACTTGTTCGCAATTTTTTGTGATTTGGCGAGAATAAAACGACTGCCGTCTCTCAATTGGGATATGCTTTCGAACTCCTTACTGACTGCGTCTATCGCTTTCCTCAGGGCAAAGATGCTAATAGATGTTAGAGGCTGCTTTTCATCTTTTGCTGAAATAACCACAAATCTCGGATTTTTTAGGTTAGTGATGGAGGGCTTGAATCATCGTATCAAAGGGGTAAATGTCAGCGCTCGACACATCTTTTGAGTAAAATAATCTCGGTATACAGTATCGGACAAAACTAAGGAAACTGAAATTAATGAAACATTAAGGCGTGTAAAACGCGTAAAAGGAAACATTTTTAAACTTGTTATAATAAATTTATTATTCATATCAATACTACTTAAAATATAAAAAACAGAAATAACAAAATTCAATCAACAATTCAAAATAAAAAAAAGTGTAGTAAAACATAACATTCTGAACAGACAAAACTAAGGAAACTTGGGGAAATAAATAACTTCTATGTACTTCTATACCAACATTAAATGAAAGTTAATATTTTGTGGGACCCTTTTTTAAAACTGCTTGGCATCGTCTTGGCATCGATTCGATTAAGTTGTCGATAAAAGCTTGTATTTATCTTAATTCTTCCCCAAATGCAACAAAAAGTTGCTGCTGGTTACGGAAATGTTGCGCTTTAAACTTTCGCTTAACTATTTCCCATAAATTCTCGATTGTGTCCAGATTGGGAGATTGAGATTACCATTTAATTACCTCAATGTTCTTTGTTTAATATCAATTTTTTATGTTTTTTGCCGTATGCTTTGAATCATTGTCCTGCTGAAATCTCCAACGAAGGGTCATATGATCATCTTCATACGGTAGCATTGTTTCCTCCAAAATGTTTTAGTATAGGAATCGGTTCATTCGCCATTCTATTCTTCTAAGAGGCTCTATCCTTTGGATGGAAAGCAACCCCACATCATGATGTAACTGCCATCATGCTTAAGACTTTTATTGCAATAGCGTAGGTCGAGTCTCATCTTAACTGGTCCTTACGCGCATAATTCTATCGGAATGTAATTTCGCCAAAGTCCAAGATCCGTAATTTTGCGCAAAAGCAATGCGAGTTTTTCGATTCTTTTTAGAAACTAGAGGTTTATTTGAAGGTCGCCTTGAAACAGGAAATGCTCTATTAAGATTCGGAACCACTTTTCAAAAACTGTGGCCCTCGATAATGGTATCCCACAGGGCTCTCCATTGTCAGTCATGTGCTTTGAAATTGCATTTAACGAATTAAGTAACATCATATCCAAACACAAAGATCTAGATCATTGTATCTATGCTGACGATGCATACGTACTATGTAAATACAATGACCTAGAAAAAACAAAATCGGTATTCTCAAACTTGCTTAACGAAATCTATGATTGGTCTCTTACATCTGGCTCTAAACTCTCTCTTGATAAATGTAAACTACTACATGTGTTTGAATTCGAATTTTTGCTACCACGCGAGTTCGGAGCGAAACAATGGGTTTTGTCAGAATACGACCGAAGAAATTAGAAAGAAACGACGGGTCGCAAAACGAAATGAAAAAAACCAAACTTACGTTATAAATTGTATTTATTGCAATTGTCTTCTGTTTGGGTGGCGATCCAACATTCAAGTGTCGAACCCATCGATCTGCACTTACCATCAGCGCTCGCGTGGATAGATCAGCGCGTGCGTGTGTGTTAAGTAATTGTTGTGCACATGCACAACACTCTGCGCGATTGTGACGTCATTAAACGTTCGATGTTTTGAATTTAAGCCAGCAGAAAAGTGGGCTGATGGTAATTGCAGTGGCGCGATGATGGTTCGACATTGAATGATGCATTTTGTACAGTGATCATCTATGATTAGTTGTACACAAAATAATATGCTAGTTTGTTATTTGTTTACATATTAGTTAAAATTGGGTTAATTATAGTATATAATATAAATGTATAGAATTTATGTCGCTTGTGTCATATCATAATCACGAACAACATGTTTGCCGGAAAAAAAATTGTACAAATATAGAATTAGTCATTAACAGCACAATAATAGAAACCGTCACTAATCTTAATGTCCTCGGTCTTTTACTTAACAACAAATACAACTGGAAACCTCATTGTACTAGTCTTAAGAAATCACTAGCAGCAAGGCTCAATATTATAAAATACTTATCATCTTCTAAAAGTAATGTCCATATTAATTCTTTATGTCACATAACAAAGATGTTAGTATTAAGTAAAATAGACTACGCTTTGGACATCTACGGTTCCTGCCCTAAATCGACTAAAAATATTATCGCACCAGCATATCATCAAGCAGTCAGAAGGAGTTTAGGTGCTTTCCCTACCACACCAATCAAAAACTTACTAGCTGAGGCTGGACTCCCGTCAATAGAAGAACGATACTTCGAAACTATCGGAAAGCTCAGCATAAAGCTTTACTTTCAAACAGGATCGATCATAGACAACGATGTAAGCAATGCCATGAACCACAAACGCATTAGAAGGACCACATCCGCCATTCACAACATTCTCGAACTTTGTAACAAGCTAGACCTCTCCTGCAAAAGAACAACAAAATTTACACCGACCCAACCACCGTGGCTCCTCCATAAAAAATCAGTTCTCCTAAATCTACAGGACCTACGCAAAGATGCTACTAGTAACACAATATACAAATCTCTCTTTCGAGAAATATTTGCTGATCTTACATCCAAAGGCTGGAACTTTATATAATACAGATTGCTCTAAAACCGATACAAACACAGCTTTTGCGGTTGTAACACAAAATGGCTCTATAATCATACAAGGCATCCTACCTAACATTGCCTCTATCTTCACCACCGAAGCTCTAGCCATATTTGAAGCCGCAAAGTGGATTTTTTTTTTTAAATTGTATATATATTAATATTCTAATAAATAAATAAATTTATTATAACGGGTTTAAAAATGTTTCATTTTACGCCTTTTACACGCGCCTTAATGTTTCATTAATTTCAGTTTCCTCTGTCGGAAACGACATGCAGATAGTGGTTTCGAAGTTAAAGAACGCTCTGGCGCGCCGAAAAAAATTGAAGACAATGAATTCAATGCCTCCAATTACACCTCAAAAACCCCATACAGACGCTAACTGAACTTGCAAAATCATTGAAACGTTTAAAAGCATAAGGAATGTTTTAGAAGCCAAGACATTGGGTGCAGTGCGAGTTGAAGCCGAAACACGTCGAACTACATTGTTCACGTGTGAATTGCTGCTTCAACGGCAAGTAGGAATGGCTTCTTGCATTGTATCATGGTTAGCGATGAAAATTAGATACATTACGATAACCGTATGCGTAAAAGGCGATAAAACATGGCCCGGCTGAGCATTTTTATGAATATACCAAAAAATGGGTCGATTTTATGGATAGTCTCAAAAGTCCTAGTCACACAGCCGTGCAGATGGAAAAGATGGGACAATTAGTGGCTAGCGATATGCAATACTTAGAGTGGCATGTTAGGTATGTAGGACTTATGTTCATAAAAATATTAGCGAGAACCCCTATTAGTGAAGCATTCCTTGTGACTGTCATTGTGCACTGCTTCTTCTATTTTCTTAATTTGCTTAGAAAAATGCAAACTGGAACCGTCAGGAAGTCGTTAGTACACTGTATTTTTATCTGCCAAATAGAAGGTTGTTATTTTTAATAAACTAGTAGCGTAATGGGATGGATTATCTTGCCTGCCATTAGAACGTAGGAAGCACTGCTTATTCTGATAACGTCAAATCAAATAAATTGAAGCACTCACTGCAGATATCTTGAACTTTCGATTATAATCATTATTGGTGTAAAGCAAAAAACTTATTAAAGGCGTCAGCCACAGATAAAACAGCTTGATATGAATGTTTGGAATATATTTCAAGGTCGATAAGTTAATTTTGAAATAATGAAAGGCAAAAAGTGCGATTGTTCTTACCCAAGGGCGTTCAACGTAGATAGTTCATGAAAAATGAAGTTGATTTTCAACTTCCAGTCATCAAAATGCTGCGAGAATTTGTGAATGAATTTTTCGAAGTCACGCTGCAAAAGAGTAACAATGACGTCGATCGTTGGACCTGATCTGTACGCTATTAAGTCGTCTGTATACGCTATAGAGTGGTGAAGAGAAACTAGCAGATTGCTTAGGTAAATGCTGAAAAGGATCGGTGAGTTTACCGTGCCCCGTTACAGTCCATTTTTGATTCCAAATGTAGAAGTCACGTTGGCCATTTTTACTGCGAACTATCTATTTGTTAACATGTCAAACATCATATATGTATAGCATTGGTTAACTTATGTCTAGCCAACTGAGCTCGTATAAAGACCTTCTAACCATACGGTGTCGAAAACGACATCAGTCTTAAGAGGAGTAACCGATAACCCATTACTCGTGCACCAGTCCTCGATCACATTTAGCGCCGCCTGTGGTTTGAGACAGAAAGTTGCTAAACACTAGCTGACAGAGAGAACAGCAACATCATCCGTATAGACCTTGGCATAGATTCCAGAGGCATTGAGAGTATTGAGCAGAGTCGACCACGATGCACAAAAAAAAAGGAGACAAAATGCCACCTTGCGGGCAGCCCCTGTTTACTCCAGACTTTACACATTGTTCGAGGCCTGCATCGGCGATCAATGTCCTGTACACAAGCATTGCTTTGATCCACAAAACCAGTGCTTCATCTACGCCATGCCTTCTAACATCGTTACACATGCTGTTGAAAGTAACGTTAGCAAAACCTCCCTCAATTCGACGAAAATGCCCAGTACGTACTCTTTCCTTTCGAGAGCGCATTAAATTTTCCCAACTAGGTTTTGAAGCGCTGTCTCGCAGGTTACGCGCTGATAAGCATGTTGCATGTCCGAGAGAGTATGCATTCGAAGGGCTGCTTTGCGCACGTGCAACTCTACTAGTCTCTCCATGCTTTTCAGCAAAAAGGATGTTAGACTTATTGGTTCTTTTATGGATTCTTATGGATTTTTTCCCTATTTTGGGAATAATTATTATTATTATGTTTACAATATAAATAAATTTACATTATAAATATTATAACTAAGCTACTAGCTACCAGGGCTTTCGGCTGGTTTTAAAACTAGAGGAATTTTAAATAGTTAGGTATTAGATATTAAGTTGAATCTTAACAATATTTTATATTATCTGTAGAACGAGAGGAAAGGAGGTCTATTAGTTTTTTATTACAGATTACTTTACAAATTTCTATTATTTTAGGACATTCTGATGTAAGATGTTTGACGGTTAGAGTACAGTTGAGTTGGCAAAAATGGCAGGTTGGTGGATTTGTTTTGTTGAGAAGGTGGCTGTGTGTTAACTGCGTATGACCTAGTCGTAGCCGTAGGAAACATCTGATCACATGGGTGGATGTGTCTGTTGGGTATTTTGTTGAGGCAGCTGTTGGGTTTAAGATGGAGTATTGATGGATGTATGAGTTCCATGATTCTTTTCTCTTGTGTTACCAGTAGGTGTTAATAATGTTGAGGAAATCTCTGTATGTTGGTGGGAGTGGATTAATGGGACAAGTTACTGAAGCTGTTTTGGCAGCATTGTCGGCTAACTCATTTCCTCTGATGCCAGAGTGTCCTGGTATCCAGATAATTTTAAGTTTGTTTTTGTTTTTAAATATGTTATCTCGAATCTTGACTATTGTGGGAGGAGTATAGTTGTTAGTATTTTTTATAGCTTTTAAGGATGACAGAGCAGATCATGGTATTTTTGGGGTTGTTAAGTGCTGCTTCTGTGGCTTTCAGAATAGCATAGGCTTCTGTTGAGAAAATTGAAAAGTAGTCCGGTAATATTTCGGTGTGGATGACGTCGCCTGTGCCTGTGGTTATCGCGAATCCAGTGCCATGAGTAGATTTAGAGCCATCTGTATACCAGATATCCCATAAGTCGCTATTGAGGTTTTCCAAAATTTCGTGAAATAGTTGAGAATACGTTTGGTTAGAAGTTGATCCTTTGTTAAGCTTTGACAGTGCCGTGTTGATAATGTCAGTAGGTAGAAGCCATGCGGGGTTGATGGTTGATGGTTGAAGGGTGGGAGTGATGCCTAGGTAGCTTGATGTTGTTAAAGCTAAATATATGGATGACGGGATCTTAGGCGGTTTTTTCCTAAGTAGGATTTTTTTAGCGTCTTCGATGATTGGAGATTTATATGATTGACAGATTTTTGGAGCAAGCCGTGCTATGAGTATGTCTCTCCGGTGATTGATGGATGGCATGCCAGCTTCAGCTTCATAAATAAATAAAAAATAAAAAAAGGAAAAACAAAAAAGAGAAAAACAATTAACAAGTGCCAAGTGAAGTGATTTGGATCGAGCGCATACGGCCCGCTCCCTCTCGTCCCTTCCTTCACAAGCCACGGCTGCGCATTCTCGGTCGCAACTCCCGTTTGATTTCATCAAATGGGTTAGCGCAATGACCGAGAGTGTGTAGCATCTGACGTAGCAGAACCAAGAGTGCAAATTGTTGGTGGACCAATTCAAATCGGTGTATGGGCATAACACCTACATCGATTTGATGTTGGGAAGCTATTTGAAATTTGCACTTCTCAATTCTGCTTTACCATCTTTTAAACGTCGGAGTTGGTTCCTTTGGTGCCTGTGTTTTGTACCATGGAAAAATTCAGGGTTGATGTGAATAATATCCGTGGCCTAAGAACGAATCTATTCGCTGTATACGTCCACCTGTCCCTGTATAAACCAGCTATCTTGGCACTGAGTGAAACACAGGTAGGAGAGAATACCGATTTATCGGATTTGAACCTGCCTGGATATAGCTTGGTGCCCCTTTTCTTTCTCCACCGCGGTCTCGCCCTTTATATTCGTAGTGATGTAGCTTACCAACTTCACCCACAATACGGCCACTGTTCCAATCCGGAATTTAATTTCCTATGGCTAAAAATCCATGTCCGTAAGCATTTAATCCACTACTGTTTTATTTATAGAAGTCCAAACCTGGATAGCAATTCAACTTTCAATGAGTTTGATATGCTATCCGACTCCATCACAAGAATTGTATCCCTACATCCTCACACTGAGATTGCCATTGCGGGCGATTTCAATGTACACAATTCTAATTGGCTTCGACATTCATGCCAGACAACACCCGAAGGACGGTACGTAGAGATCTTTGCTGAGGTAAATAATCTGACCCAGCTAGTAAATGAGCCTACACGAATACCTGACATTGCAGATCATTCCCCCAACACCTTGGACCTGTTTCTCACCTCTCATCCTGACAAATACTCTGTTGCAATATTATCGCCCCTAGGTTCGTCTGACCACTGTGTCGTATCAGCTAATTTCTTGTCTTCACCCCACACAGTTAGAGAACAAATTCCTAAAAGAATAGTATGGCTATACGAGAAAGCCAACTGGAGCGGTCTTAACGACTTTTTTAGGAATTTTAACTGGTCACTATGTTTCCTCGATAGTGACGTGGATGCCGCTGCTGATATGATCACTAACATTCTTTTTCTGGGTATGAGATCCTTCATTCCTCACAGAATGAAGAGTATCAAACCCAAAGAAAATGCGTGGTATGACTCGAGCTGTAAAGAGGCCATCAGGTTGAGAGAGTTGAGTTTCCGGAATTACAAGGACAACCGTACTGAGGAAAACCGAAAACAATTTAAACGGGGCAGAAATGACTGCAATGCATTAATTAGACGTGTAAAATTCTTCCACGAACAAAAGTAGAGGCAGAAAGTGCTACAATGTCCCAAGGGCAGCAAAAACTTTTGGTCGTTCGTGAAAAACGTAAAGAATTCAGCCTCGTCTTCAATTCCCACGCTCATTTACAATGACATTCCAGCTGTCAGCTCTTTAGACAAGGCCAATCTGCTTGCTGCACATTTCGCGTGTAGCTCAACGCTACCAGATTCCACATTGTCTCCGCCTGTACTTGAGATCGTTGATTTCACCATGGGACAAATCCATTTTCGCACTCGTACAGTTGCAACAGTACTAAAAGATCTCAACATACACAAATCCGCTGGCCCGGATGGTATACCCCCAATACTTCTGTAGAGGTGTTCTTCTGCGCTGGCAAAACCTCTGCGTAAGCTTTTCCATCTGTCCTACTCTTCGGGTCTCTTTCCGAGTAGATGGAAAACAGCATTTGTCCAGCCCGTCCCCAAAAAGGGCGAATCTTCGTCTCCCTCCTCCTACCGACCCATAGCACTAACGTCCCTTCTTTCCAAGGTCATGGAAACGCTGATAAACCGTCAGCTTATGAAATATCTTGAATCGCGGAAGCTTCTTAATGATCGGCAATACGGTTTTCGCAGCAACAGGTCCACTGGTGATTTGATGGCATATCTCACCGAAAAGTGAAACCAATCTTTGCACAATCAAGGCGAAAGCAAGATCGTTGCGCTTGATATTTCAAAAGCATTTGACAGAGTTTGGCATCAGGCTCTTTTGTCGAAAATGCGTGCTTATGGCATCGACAAATCTCTGCTTCTATGGATTAGAAATTACCTTTCGAACCGTTCAATTCAAGTTGTTTTGGATGGGTTCAAGTCTGATATTCACCAAATAAATGCTGGTGTCCCCCAAGGCTCTGTTTTGTCTCCGGCTCTCTTTCTCATTTTTATAAATGATCTCTTGTCTGTTACTTCTAATCCAATCCACTCCTTCGCTGATGACAGTACTCTCAGCTTTTCATATTCGTTCCAGGACTCACGTCCCTGCTCTTCGGCCGTAGAACTGGAACGGCAGCGTATGTCAAGCACATTGAATTCCGATCTTGACAGCATAATCGATTGGGGTAAAAATAATAGAGTGGAATTCAATGCTTCCAAAACTCAATGCTGTCTACTGTCGTTAAAGCGAACCCATAATAATCAGCCATTATCCATGAATGGCGCTTGTGTCGACGAAACCGAAAAACTTTCCATCCTTGGTATGTGTATCAACACCAAACTTAATTGGAATGATCACATATTTGAAATCGCCAAAAAACGCGGCTAGGTTTCCTCAAACGATGCAAGAAATATTTTACCCCCTCTGATTTGGCTTCAATTTATAAGGCCAACATCCGCCCCAAGCTTGAGTATAACGCTCATATCTGGTCTGGTGCCCCTAAAACTTCACTGCACCTACTAGATAGGATAAAACAGCGAGCGATAAAACTTATAGGAGACACTAATATCGCAAAGTCAATTGACTCGCTCGAACACCGACGTAATGTGTCTTCCTTGTCACTATTTTATCGCTATTTTAACAACCGTTGCTCAAATGAGTTAGCCAATTGCATTCCTCACCTCCATGAATTCACCCGCAATACTCGTCTTGCCAGGAATGCTCATCAGTTTACCCTTAAGCCTGCTTTCGGACGTACAGTTAAGTTCAGGGATTCGTTCTTCAGCCGCACAACACGGTTATGGAATGCTCTTCCCAGCCCAATATTTCCTACTCACTACAATCCACAGACATTTAGGACCAATGTGCACAGGTACCTCCTCTCCCTTTCTCCCTCTATACCTTCGGCCCGTGCTGTGTCTTAATTCCGGACACTTAAGGGTAGTCATAACCCCTTTTGCGCGCGCAAATTATAAAAAAAAAAAAAAAAAAAAAAAGTAATCATGTTTCTAACGGGGGTGGATGCGAAGGCCCGCAAGCTGGATCTAATAGCTGAGTGGTAAGGTGGTTGAATGATTTTGAGCGTCGAATTTGCGCATTTGCCATAGATTACTAGATTACTAGTCCGTAGTCAATCTTGGATAATAATAATCTAGTTATGTTATTAAGTGTGTTTTGATAGACTAAACTATGCTTAGATGCTAAGAATCTAATAATATTAAGCCTGGTAGCTAGCCTTTTCTTAAGATTAAGACAGTGATCCTTAAAAGTAAAGTGGTTGTCAAATGTAACGCCTAGAATGTTTAAGGTGTTTACATTTGGGATTTCTGAGGTAAGAAAGTAAATGTGGAAGTTGCTACATCTTTGTTTTTTACAGATATGTAGGTGTTTGCTCTTGACCGGTGAAATGATTGTTCCGGATAAATTGCACCATTGATTAAGGTCAATCAAAAAAATTTGGAAGGTATCTCTAGTGCGGTTATTGTCATTGTTTTTTGATAATAAGATTAAGTCGTCAGCATAGAGGGTGTGATCAACATTCTTGTATCTTGATATAAGGTCGCTTATGTCGTTATAGGCAATGATGAATAAGGTTACAGAAAGGGGCGAGCCTTGCGGTATTCCATTTGATAAATTGTATATTTTGGAGTGTATATTATATACTTTCACCCGGAACTTTCTGTTTGAGAGGAAAGATTTTATGTAGGAGAACATTTTCGGCCCTATTTTCCACTGGGTGAGTTTATTTAGAATAACATGGATACCAATCCGATCGAAGGCCCTTTCAAAGTCAATTGATAGGATGGAGACGTGATTTCTACAGGAAAGCGCGGAGGCAATGAATTCGTCAATATGGTTGTTCTTTTCTATATACCATAGTATTCGTTTGGAAATTATTTTTTCCATCAACTTGCCAAGACAGGGTAGTAATGAAATTGGTCTGTAGCCTTTTGCGTCGTTAATTTCTTTTGTTGGTTTAAGGATTGGAATTGTGCTAGCAATCTTCCACACTTGGGGTATTAAGCCTTGCTCAAAGATATTGTTATATAGGTCCAAGAGCCATTGTTTGAAGGAGGGTGGTGCGTTGTTTATCATAGGGTATGAAATACGGTCGTACCCTGGTGTTTTACCACGAAGAGATATCAGGCAGCTGAGCAGTTCAGGTTTACTAATGGGTTTTTCTATTGATACAAATGTGGAACGCTTCACGATTTTGCGTGTCATCCTTGCGCAGGGGCCATGCTAATCTTCTCTGTATCGTTCCAATTTTGGTATATGTTCTGCCGAAGCAAGAACAGGGAAATAAATTCTTTCCCTATTTGGGGAATAAAGACCACTTTCATCGCGCGCCAAGAAATATGTATATAGGCAAAAGCCAAGCCAGCAGTGAAAATTATTTTCAGAGTAGGAAGCAACTGTCTTATACCTTTTTGCAGCATGATAGGGTATATCCCATCTGTGCCCGGCGACTTGAAACCATCGAAGATGCCACAACAAATTCAATGGCCTCAGTAGTTGCTACGCGTAAGCAATTACTAGCTACGACGAGTTGTTTTCATCGTTTCAGTCGCAGTTACCATTGAAGGAGTGTGCAACGGGCTCTGATTTCTCGGGAAATGGGTCTGAAGCAGTCAACTAAGAGTTTCCACTTTAAACTCAGTAAAGGTACCATCAGATTGTCTGACTACATCCAGCTTTGTCGATTTTCCTCGCTTGAGAACATTAACCAACTTGCTGGTCACGCTCAGGGGTCTGATCTCTTCGCAGAAGGTCTTATAGGACTTTACGAATAAAGTTCTTATATTCCTTTGAATCGATACTTCGATCGATACTTATTCCAGTCATCTTCCGAGTTCGATTTAAGTGATCTATTCAGGAGACTTCGGGCTTCCCTGTGAAGACATTGGAGCTCAGCATTCCACCAGGGAACCGATTTCCTGCTGGGAGATTTTCGACAGTACATGCGAGTTCCAAACAATTGGTGATGACGCTGCTCAGGTTATGAACGGCATCCTCCACTAATTGCTCTGTTTTGAGTTTAGGCAGGGCTTGAGTGGATTTCTCAAGCTCCTCTCTGAATCATACCCAGTCCGTATTTCTCAAATTCCGCTTGGACTGCGAAGGGAAGATCCCACGCTTTGATTGGAATTCGATAATTCTATGGTCTGACAACGTAGCTTCTGGTAAGACTCTCCAGTTAGTGGTGGCCTTCACATGCCTATTAGACAGGATTAGGTCAATCACTTCCTGCCATCTCGCCGTCACAAAGGTTAGTTGAGAACCAACATTGTTGATGATAAGGTCAGACGAAAGAGTGAAGTTTAAAAGATGGTCTCCTCTCTGGTTGCATCTGCTGCCGCCCCAAGCAGTGTTTTGAGCATTAGCATCGCAACAGATGATGAATCCAATCCTTCTAGCTTCGCAGTCTCTACGAGTTCAGAAACCGCCTTCGGTGACGGAGGAAGTACCGTATCGTAGGGGAAGTAAGCAGACGCCACGACCAAGTGTTCAATTTCTCCGTGCGCTTTGTAGCTAACTCTAGCAGCCACGAGATCTTGTCCACAGAATTGGCCAAGTTTGGTTGCCGATTTTGTGTTCGATATGATGAGACAGATCCTAGGCCTTTCGGATCGCTCATCACAAAGAATTGTAGCATCACGTATATCACCAAGACCATACAGGCGTTTATTCCACACGATTTGTACTACTGCATGCAATTCTGCTGAGAAGAGCGGTAGCTTTTTACTCCTTGGTAAAACGTGAAAAACACGAACGTCATTCCTGCAGTAGCATTTTTCCATCTCCTCGATTTCGGGCTTCTCATTCATGCTAAATTCTACTTTTCCCTTAAAGCTCACAAGTAGTTTTCACCTACTGATGCAGCATAGCTACGCATGCGTTGTCGCTCCAGTTGAGTTTTTTGCGCTGATCCGGTGGCATTCAATTAAAAGTCGCATGTAGACTTCCTGAAAGCCAACTTTCATACACGTTCTTCCTTGATTTTGAATGACAGCTACATTCTTTTCATTAGTCCTCCATCTGCTAAAAAATAAAGTCAATGCCACATGCCTTTGACGGATTTAAAAGGTTTTTTTTAAGAATCTGTAGGAAAAAATCGTAGCATGTTTGGTGTTTAGCCTAGTTTTTCTTTTCTTGTATTTTCATAACGCTTTGCTATACGTTAATATCACAACATAAAAAAAAATTCATTGCAAGCCGCGTATGAATGAACCCCTCGCCACCCATCTGGCTTGTTATACACTTTGTAAGGCAACGATTTCCTCTTTTAACTTTGACGGATTGAACACTCCGACTTCGGTGATGATACCCGTAATAAGCGCTGCTGGAGTCACATCAAACGCTGGATTCCAACAGTTGATACCTTAAATGAAATCAAAAGTTTTCATTAAAGACATTTTATATCGTCTAAAATGTACCTGGCGCGGCTATCCGGTGCTCGCCGATGTGTGTCATCTCGCGATCTGGACGTTCTTCGATAATAATATGATCGCCACTAGGAATCTGCAAGTCTATAGAAGTTAAAGGCGCTGCCACATAGAAAGGCACATTATGGTATTTAGCCACAACGGCTATTTGGTATGTTCCGATTTTGTTGGCCGTGTCACCGTTGGCAGCAACCTTTACAACCCAAAATGAAAGAGAAATTCTATCAGAAACAAAGTGATTATCAAGTGCCAGATAGGCTTACTCGATCTGCGCCCACGACGACTGCAGCGATATTTTTGGCTCGGATTAACGCTGCCACCATACTGTCCAGGACCAGTGTTGCCGGAAGTTTATCGTGAACCAACTCGAACGCTGTCAGGCGTGCGCCTTGGTTATACGGTCTAGTCTCTGTGCAGTAAACATGCTCTATACAAAGACAGAAATTTGTTTTATGCATTCGCTCTGTTTGGACGACTCCCACCGTGTCTTCACATCTCACCCAATTTCCTTAGCTCATGCAGTTTCCGTACGACACCGAGCGCTGTGCCGTAGCTCGCGGTTGCCAACGAACCAGTATTGCAATGCGTCAGCACTCGGACAGATGTTTCCTTCGGATACTGTTCCAGAATCGCGGCGGCACCATTCGCCCCAATCGCTTTGTTATCGGCAATGTCTTTCTGCAGCATTGCCTCTGTAGCCGCAAGGAATCTGCAATGAAATCAAACAATCAGAACCGATCGTACGACAAGAAACAGATGCAACAGATGTTGCATTGTACATACCTCGATTTCATGTCATCCACTGTGCACTGTTCATCCTTTGTCAACTCATTCGCAAGTGCAATTAATTCATCCGCGGCAATCTTCATATTCACAGCTGTCGGTCGCGCCGACACCAGATAATTCAATTTGCCTTCGATCTCCTGACGTAGCGATTTCTTCGAATCGAACTTCTCCGGATAAATCTCTACCGCGAGCGACAGACATCCCACAATTGCTATAGCTGGAGCTCCTCGCACCTACGATAATGAAACAGATTTTCTGAATACCACTTATAAACCACTCAATGTCGCACACTCAAATGGATGTTGCTACTACGGACCCGCCCACTCGCACGGCGATGAGTGAGCGACAAACAGATAAATTAAAACTAAATTTAGCTAATCTGCCTCGAAGCATTTCGAATAATTTTATATTTATATCTGACAAATGGCTATGAGTGACAGACAGGTATTGAGGAGGCTCACCTCTGCTACTATTCACTGTTGTTCGGGTTCGATGCGGTAATTGTTCTGTCTGTAGGCACTTATGCAGAAAGAGTGACAGAAATAATTGATGGCTTTAGGGCTACTGGCAAGAGGACAAGTCTTTGGTCAAACAAACAATAAAGACGGGTACAAAGCGAATTCGTTTGATTAATTGGCACCATTCTGGCAGTGCTCTAATCCAACTGGGTATGTCTTATCGAAAGGTAATAATTGCTCGGGCTGTAAAACGGGGTCGAAATGACGTTCGAGTTGCCAAAAAGGGTCTTACACTCAGACAACAATAAATGAAAAAATTAATATTTGTTGTTGGCAAATGCCTAAATGAGTTCGCGCACGTGGAGGTGGGATTATACTCAAGGATAGTGGTGTTATCATCATCAGAAACGCAAACAAGATTTCGGGTCTTATTTAGATTTCTTTAGGCGATAACAAGGAGCTTAAAGGAACCAATTCGGACTTGACTAACTAGTTACCAAGAAGTAATAGTCAAGTGTAAAGTCAGAACGCAGAACTTGTCCAGACTTCCACTGAACAGAATTGCTGTATTTGATTTTCATAAACATCTGACGCATGAAGAAGTCGAGAAACTCGATGATAGCAATGACCTGATTACATGGAAATTAGCAGGCAGACGATAATGCGAGAATTCATAGGTGACGAGCGCAGAAACAAGCAAATGACTTAATAGCTATTCCCACAGTGCACAAAAACTCATTTCTATTCGAATTCACACCGTGCACGTGACGTTTGTTTACGGTGACTCTGCGAAATCTAATCGTTCGAAACCACCATTCAACGCTTGACGTAGCTTAAACATTAAATGTGGTTTATAGAAAAGTAAACAACAGATAATCAAAACCCCTCATCGCACGTATAGCACTTGCGCTACTGATAGCTTCCACGATCTCATCTTCTTCTTTTCCTTTTTTTTTCCGGCGCTGTTATGGTCAGAAGTGTAGGACGATAACCTTCCCACTTAACTGCATTCCTACTGGTCCACTTGTGGGGTCCGCCGGTTTGACCTCAGAAAGTAGCGGCAGGCTTCCCGGTTTGGGATTACTTCATCGCTGAGGCCAATCAAATGCTGGTGTTTTTGCATTTGTTGGCACCAATTGTTTTTCGGCCTGCCTTTTTTTTTTTTTTTGTGACACGGGCATGCTCCAGATTTTTTTTTGTTTGATCTTACTCTTACAACACCGGTGATCTCCAGTCGTGTCAACCCACTGATTTGCATGTACACTTGTGGGGCAGTTTAATGGTGGTATATGTGTCCCTAGGCTCACTTTGGTGTTTTCTAAATTGCCTAGATGTGATTTTGGTTTACCTTTGTTTTAGTCGCCTTTTACGACAAGCGAGAGGTATCGCTGCAGGGATATTCTTAACCCGTCCCTGCACGATCTCATAATCCATTTAATCATTTCTCTATATTTAGAACATAATAGTGCGTGTGGAGAGACTCACCTGCATTTTGTTAATCACCTTCCAGCCATCTTCGACCCCTTTCACCGAAATGAACTTGGATTGCACGGGCAACAGCAGCTGATCCAAGATCTCCAGCTTTGCATCCGCATATTTGATTGATTGCAAACTCATTGCCTCTGTCTGTACACTCTCCACTTTCGCGTGCGACAATATCTGCAATCAGAAGACTCTGCTTAAGCACAGACTATCGAAAGCAATAGAATGAATGAAAACAAGGGATATGTACCGACGAAAAAAAAAAACACTTAAAAGCACGGAAGTGTCGCGAACTTATCCACCGTAGAGGGACTGTGAAAATGTTCTACCTTGACGCGCGAACTCAAATTGCGACAGCGTGTATGGTGGCGATGATGCTGCCGCGATAGAGATTGTCTGTATGTAGACGAGTGTTGGTCGTTATTACATATGTACATCTGACTGAATCGTCGTTTAATTAACCTGGCAATGTCTTCATTAACTGAGTGTAGAAGTACAAAAAACATGAGAAGCAAAGCATCAAAACATCTCTCTGGCGAGTGAGTGAGAAACGATATCGATAGCATCACTGGCACGCATGGTGATTGCCACAACTAAGTCGAGCACAACTGAGTGTCGAGGGAATATGAGGATCTTATCAGTTCGTTGTAGCCCGGCTCGACATTCTGTGGTGACTATTCCCATTACACAACATTGGCCTGTTTCAGGCTTTTCTCCCTGTTCGTATGAAGGCACACGTCCCATCGATTTGTGTACTTTTGACTTATGTAATGTAATGAACAAGCGATAAATAAACATCATCGTGGCAAAGAGCAAATACGACGCTTGTTCAATAATTATTTGGCCTGGCAGCCAGAAAAATCCGCGTTCGCACGTAATTGGTGTCAATTTTTCAACTCTTTGATTTTTCTTTGAACTTATAGACGAACGTCATGAGTTGGTTGAGTGTGACCGATGGGCGAGACGATTTCGGTCGTGAAAGCAATATTTACGGCCGATATTGCCATGACTGAGTAGGCATTAAGCCCAGACCGAAGCATGCGGACGACTGAGGTTGGAGGAAAATCAATCACTATAATGCCGCAACGCCTCGTCCCGACTAAAATGCCACCTACGGTCGGTAGACCAGTACATAACAATAATGAAATTACCTTCCACTTAACACAACCCACCCATCGACTAAGTCTAGAGACGAATGCTTTCAAGGCGACCTACTAGACGGTCTTAATTTCCCAAACAAACAACAGCGGAATTTATACAACAGTCATATACCGTCAGCACACCACAGCACATTGTTTTCACTTTATAATCAACTGGTGGTTCGATTACGTCCAACCGACCCCACCGCGCCCACTGAACAACGATAATTTCGGGCATTAAACCGGCGTGGTATCATCAAACATACCGACCACATGCACGAATTGTCACACTATTCTCATTCGTCGGAATTACTTGTCTACGATATTTACTTGCCAAACCCAGCTGATAATAGTGATAAGATTACGATTGGGAACTGAAGGAAAAAAATAAAATTTTCTAATTTTTCGATGGTTTTCACCGCAGAAAGTAAATGGTTATTTGGTAATTTACTTACCGTCGAATTGTCCTATATAGTTGGATGGGTGATTTGTATAAAAAGAATCGATAGAATGGCCGGGACGTGTTCGGATCTACTTTTTGCGAAAATAAATGATGAAAAATTACACCCGGCACGGCTAGATGTATTTTCACAGCTTCTTTTTTCAATTAGCAGTTCGGTTGTCAATTTTGACAGTGCCTGTCGTCATCCTCTTCGAAGGCTAAAGCGCAAGAGAACCAAATCACTGAAAATCTTATATCCCTTATATTTTGAATTCTTATTGGTGTAAATGTCCATTATTTTCTGTTTATGTACATTTGATTGTACATGGTTGCCCGAATATTATTTTCTATGAGTTTGTAATGTTTTTTATTTCCACATACTTTGGCCTACAAACGTACTAGAATATATCATACTCATCTACTACCTCGGGACGTTCAGTTGTCAACGAGTCTGTCAGAACATGTATAAGCGTCATTCACTTTTGCTCGGAGTTCTTTTCTATTAGATATTTCTGATAAAAAACAAACAATTTGTCATCGAAACGATGTTAAGTAAATGTAAACTAAATCTGAAAAATGAGGACGCGCCAAACTTGGAAACTATATGTCGTTTATGCCTCGAGGCGGACGCAGGGAGATTCGACATTTTCGAGCCTGGACAACTATCAATACCCGTACGTATTATGGCCTGCGCAGCCTTGGAAGTTCAACACACCGATGGTCTTCCGCGACTCATATGTGACCAGTGTCGTCTTCAATTAGAAGTCTCGTATTATTTTCGTAAAAAGTGCCAAGTGTCTGATTCGAAACTCCGAAAACATATTCGCCTCATAAACGCTGGCAAGAGAAGTCGCGTATTCCTCAAATCCACCGACGAGGACGATGAAGATGAGGAAGAACTTCAGTTCGAAGAATCTATCAAATTCATCCGTGAACAAGAGACCAAGAAGCAAAGGGAAGAAGAGGAGAAACGGGAGAAATGGCTGGCAGAACAACAGGAACAAGTTCGTCGGGAGGAAACTCAGAAATTGTTCGAAGAATTTGGAAATTTCATTAACAACCGCAGGCAAGTCAGCAAGCCAGCAGCAAATAAAGTAGCAGAAAATGTGGAACAGGAAGTCAGACACCCGACATCACAATCACAAGCCCAACAGCAAAGTCTAAAGATTGAGAATGAGCCGACCGATGAATCCAATACGAAAATCCTACAACTCAAGACGGACGTACAAAGTTCGCCAGTTGAAGCAGAAAACGAGATAACTTCCTCGGAGCAAGTTCCCGAGCAACAAGAGCAAGTGTTCGGGTACAGTGACGATGAGATAGAGAACACCGACGGGAATATTGAGACCTACATCTTGTATGGGAAAGACGATGACGAGGAAAGCGATCAAGTGATTGAAATCGAAAGTGAACGGTTAGAAGATCTGGAAAACGACCTAAACCAAGCAGAGGAGGAAGACGGTGTTGAGGACAGCATAGAACTAAGCGTCACCAATGTGGATGGAGGCGAAGAGCTAATCTTTACACATGAATTTGTCGACTCGGAAAACCGAGATGAGGATAGCAACCGTATGGACAACATGAACGTAGTTCAATCGTACCAGAGTAAGTTTCCATTTCAATTTCATTTCATCCAAGCTCATTATGCGGCTAGAAAAACACCTTGTTCCATTATATATGCGCGTAGCGGTATATGAACTCATGCAAAACAGCCGAACTGATCGGCTCGAAATCTGTTTAACATAGTCTTTGAAGTAATCCAAGAAACCATACACATCAAAGCCGATTGGTTTTCTACAAGGAATCACCTCCCTGTTCACTTAGGGATCTTTGCTATCTGCAGTCACACAGAAGCTGTCTTCAATACCTTGTTCTCGTGCAGCAGTACGAGTAGGAAATTACATAATCTTCCAGTTGGATTAGGGTCATCTCGCCTTATTTCCTGACCAATAAAATAAAGGGAATGCGAAGGTCCACGAGGTCGGCGCTACTCCTACTTAGATCGTAGCTGATAATAAGCTGGTTCAATGAACTAGGAACAAGATATCAAGGAAATCCTAGTATATGAGAAGATCGGGTATAGACAGAATCGTGGCAATCAGTAAAAGCCACTGGCCTGTAGGCATTAACGCCGCCAGACTTGGTGTACGGCTTATCACCTACTGCGGCAGCTGCCATAACATCCAAACAAAGTCTATGCTACTACCTCAGTTAATGCCCGGCATTTAGTTCCTTACTTTGCGATGACATAGCAGATGTTACACTCTTCCTTAACCAAAGTCAACCTTCTTCCTGATTGTTTTGCAGTAAGCTCTAGGCAACCAGTTTGAGCTTTGTCCCCGCCTATATTGGAGATCATCAATGCTTGCATAGGATGGGTCCAAAGATCTTGACACAAACTCATCCGCTGCTCCAGATGCCATATCCCTTATAGTTTGAGACAGGTGGCCTTTAACGCTGGCAAAACCACTTCGTAAGCTTTTCAACTTATCTCACTCTGGTGGACCCTTCCGAATTAGGTTGGAAACGGCATTTGTCCAGCCCGTCATTTAAAAGGGCACATCTTCCAATTGCCGAATTAACGTCCCATCTTTCTTAGGACACGGAAACGCTATAGATCGTCAGCTTGTGAAATATCTTGATTTCCGGAACTTCCCAATAACCGACAGTACGAATGTTACTAAGGAACATATCCGCTGGTGATTTGACGGCACATTAATTGAAATGTGGAATTATTTGCTTCACCTTGCGAGTGAGAGCAAAATCGTTGCCTTTCAAAAGCATTCAATCGAGTATGAAGCCTTTAATGGGGAACCAACAAAGTACAGTGCTGCCACCTGTCGTTGAAGAGCAGCCGCTGATATCCATTTATCAATTATGCACTTCAGAAGTTGAAAAGCGTTTCATCCTAGGTATGTGAAATGTATTACCAAGAATGCTGTGAAATGCTTAGAGCTTTTGCATCTGGTCAGGATTTAAGTCAATCGTTTTTTTACCTGCAAATTCTGGGATCGCCTTCAGTTCATCAAATTTTCTTTTATATGGAATCGATCCACAAAGTGGTTATTTTAGTTTTGGGGACGGTACTTGCGATGGCAACGTTTTCGATCATAAAATCACTAACATGAATAGATTTTTGAGAGTTGAAGGCTATTGGCTTGTTTGCTTGTCATACTCCTACACCTAAGTCTCGTAAGCACCATGAACATGACTTTTTACATGACTTCAGCAACTGACACGTGAAACAGGCATAGTTCTGGCGAAAGCTCTCTCAAACTATACTGACGATTTTCGAGCACAATTTACGGTTTACACAGTACTGGCTGTCTCGAATGAGGTAAGTTTTCACGACCCTCTTTGTACACTCTGTACGGCTTTCCCAGCCCAAATTCAGCGACAACATAGATGACATTAACGAGGATCATCTAAATGAGTAAGTCTCCCCAATATAATTTACAAAACGTATATCACTCCCATTAAAGACTCTAATACTCAAGTTTGGGCTGGTTCTGCGTCTGCGACCACGTCACACTTGCTCGATCGGAAATCGTGTGATAAAACCCTTGGGAGACCCCAGTCTTACATAATCAATTCGTTGGCGAATTCATTTTGTCATTATATCTAAAACCAACCTATCGAACGGAATGCACATAGAGATCCTGGGGTCAGCTCTCAGGCGAACCGTCAAATTGACAGATTTGTTTTCCTCAACCGAAAAATACGAAAGTGGAATTCCTAAGTTGCTAGTCCGGGCTTTTTTTTCTCAAAGACCTATTTCAATTGGCTTCTCTATTCCATCCCCCTTGAAGACTGCACCTTCGCTGTGTTCCACATATGATAATGAATCCAGGTCTTGAGTGCGCGTTACTCTGCGAAATAGTAACCCCACTGAATGCCGCTATACTCTCTCTCGTCTAAGGGATGTCCATGATAAACAAGACCCGATTTGCTATAAAAAATAACACTAGCGTAATGCTCTCCATTCAACAGGAAGGTCTCCGTACTGACTGCCAGTCTCAAGAGCCTCTTTATTAAGTATCGCGAGTTCTTCAATATCTCCCCCCAAAAAGTAGCAAACGATCTAGATACCTTTCGTCAATATATAAAGCGGATATCCCACCTCCAGCGTAGCAGAGCCGACCACGATAGATATTTTCATCCTCTTCCTGCGCCCCAAGCAAACCTTCATATCTCCTTCTATTATCAGAATGTAAGAATGTCTTCGCTCAAAAACCCAAGCAGTCTTTCAACAGTCTCATGCTTTACTATTCGAAATCTTCGCTCTGATTGAAACCAACTTGATCCCTATCATCAAATTTTAACGTCTACCGCAACGATGATCTCAACCGACCTACCGATAGCTGCCTTGTCGTGGCTTTTTAATAGCCGTCCGAAACTCAATCGACTCATCCCTTATTGCAATGTCTTCTTCCCTGTATCTCGACTTCGTTTCAATCTAGATTGAACTGTTCCGTAAAGCTATGTCATCTGCATTTATATCTTGCCATCTCAACCTATTGAATGCTATGAACCCTCCAATGTTTTACGGAATCTCAATGATGAAATCCTTCTCTTCGGTGATTTCAATCTTCCTTTTCATAAATGGGCGCAATCAGACGATCAATCAATTTACATTGCCACTAATCCCTCTGCTGGCAAAGAATGTCTTTTCTTAGATCGCCTAGCTGATTCAAACCTTGGCCAAGTAAGTGGCATCTCAAATTACATGGGTAGACGGCTAGACCCCATTAGTTCCTCTGTTTATTGTAACTTTGTCCCCTTTCTTTATCAATCATCGACAACTATCATCCTTTCTTCATCTCTTATTTTTTCACGACTCTTCACTTCTGAACACGCTTAAGTCTTACGACTTCCATAAAGAAAATTTCGACCTAATTAATGAATATCTCAATGACATCACCTTCAATTTTGACAGCCATAATAAATGACGACATATCCATTTTCTACAGAAAAATATTCAATTCTATTTCTCTTTACGTTACTCTTTCCCGATCCAATCATTTATCTACCTCTCCTGCTTGGTATAATCGCAGGCTCCGTTCTCTAAGAAATAAAAGAAACAGACTGTGGGCAATCTTCCTTCCTACTCAATACCCCTATGACTTCACTAACTATATTGGTACTTATCTGCAGCTTACCGAGCCTCATAACTCTCTCTACGAACGCCATTTGATCGGAACGCAAGCCAATCTTATAAGCGATCCTAAGTCCTTCTTTCAGTTTGTCAACTACAATCTTTCGCCGATGGCTCCTTTGTACCGGACACTACTTTTTCCCTTGGACCATTTTCTCCTTTAAACAACATGGCTTCCTCAAATGCAGATCTACAACCACAAACCTTGCCGAATTTTTGTCCTTCACCCTCTCAGCATTAGAAAATGAGAATGAGGTCGACGTCATTTCAATTGATTTCAGTAAATCCTTGGGCAAAATCTCCCACAAACTAATACTCTTCAAACTGTCTTTCCTTGGCTTTCAACCCACTGCGTTGAAGTGGATGTCTTTTTATTTAAAAAAGAAACCGTTACTACAGTGTTCGTTTTGGATCTACCTTTTCTAACCCTTTCTTAGCTTCTACCCGGCGTTCCCCAAGGCAGCCACTTAAGTCCACTTCTTTTTATTTTTACCATTAACATTGGTGCTCCGAAAATTGCTTGGAGTTTAACATTTCCAAATACCAATTAATTACCTTTTCACGTAAACGAATCAAATCTCGTCCTCGTCTTTACTTGCTCAATAATCAGCCCATCTCCATCGTTCATGTTATCCGCCATCTTGGCATATCGACAATATAATACTTAAAGCCAACTCTGCTTCGATTTCGTGAAGCATTGGTCTAAAGAATTCTCCAATTCCTACGTGACTCGATCTCTCTATATTACCTTTGTTCGCCCCCCTTCTTGAATACGCAACTCAAGTGTGGTCCCCTTATCAACAAAACCACATTTCTAGAATCGAGAGCATCCGACGTCGGTTCCTACGTTTCGCTCTTCTGCCCTGGAACAATCCCTTGTTCTTACCTAACTATCAAGTCCGTCTTAAACTAACCAATTTGAGTACGTTGAAAGTAAGAAGAAGGGTATTTGGCATCCTCTTCATTCATAGACTTCTAATAGGTACCATTGACTGCGCCACTCTTTATAACTCCATATCTCTTAACACTAACCCTTAACCCCCCGCACCTCATACGGCTTCAATGAACCCATTTCCAGTACGCTGAGAAGTATTAATTCGAATATTAACTTCGATTTCAACCTCAGCACTCCATGCTTATAACTCCGTCTGCTCAATAGCCTTCCATTCTCCCAATCGCAGTTTCTAAGACAGATTAAGTGCTTATGCTATAGCTTGAATTAAGCTGAATAAATGAGGGTAGAGCCTTCAACAAAATTAAAAAAGGTCAAATGGATACACTCATTTTTCATCACACGTAACGACGCGATGAAGAAAACTCTTCCTTTTTTGCCGCTAGAGAAGTTGTTCACAGGCGAAAGAACGACGCCAACGTCTCTTGGCTTCAAATCATAAGGAACCCAAGTTCCTTGCTTTTGAATCATTCCCAACGCATGCTATCGCTTGGCAGGTAACTCCTAATACTGAAGTAAGCTCTTTTTGCGTTTGGCATGGATCCTCATCGAGCAGCGCCTCCCATTCCGTGTCTTCGAAGGTTTTTGGCCTTCCTTCACGCGAACGGTCGTCAACATCGACATCACCGTCTATGAAGCGACGGAACCAATCACGGCACGTTGTTTGACTGGGAGCAGCATCTCCATAAACTTTTTGGAGTTTTCGATGCGCTTCAGCCGCCATTTTCTTCGAATGAAAGAAGAAAAGCAACACTTCCCGCAAATTACGATTATTTGGCACAAAATCAGAAATTTTCGCACAACCAAAAGTATATGACGCAAAAACAAAATCACTAATGTGTCAAAGCGGTTTCTTTACCATATGTCTAAGCTTGGCTCATGACGTTTTGAATACGTCACAATGGACCAGCGCTTTCTATTGGATCTCTTGATAAACAGTGAGAACTTAGTTTCACACCTGATATGCACTTTTTCCAATCCCTAAAATGTCTCCGGTATGCACTTTTTGGTAAAGCCTTGAGCTCTTCCAGCGATGCGCCTTTTTTTGGGGATGGTCGTGGTGCAATGGTAATCATCACCGACTGTTGAGCTGAAGGTCTGTAGTTCAAGTCTGTCCATAGTCAAGAACAATTCCTAAACTGTGCAACAACATCAGTTACAAATGAGAGATGATAATAAACAAAAAAGCTTTTCATACCCTATGTGTGCTTTTCCAATATAACACCTTAATGACATGGAAACAAAAAAAGTTACTGTGAACTACAACCAACGCGACAAATTCAGTCGAATCTTTCGAATCCTATCTAGGACAACCACCCCCGGAGAGTAGTGAACGAACTTCTGTGACACAAACCATCTGCACCCCGGCCAGGTTGTGTGACAAACACCATAAGAACGTAACTCTTGAACCTGGGCGAAGCCTGTGAAGAAATGACGCACGTTTCGTGTCCAAAATATCTGAAAAAAATTATGGCATGAGCTAACCGCTTTTCTGATAATGATTCAACGATTCTCCAGAACAATTTTCTTCACTGCTTCAATGTTTTCATTTTTTTTTTGGCGCCCAGGGCGGACATCATTTTCTCCTCGGCCTTCTATGATGAGCTTGTACCACTTATAAGTATTTTTTTTCTGCTCAGAATAGACTCATGCTATCCACAATAAAAACAATATTCGGATATCGAATGGGCTTAGCTCGAGAAACTCAAAAAGTCACTTTATTTTTTTAATAAATGTCGTATATCTGATATCGATTATACACTAAGATCTTCATCGGAATGCAATAAATTTTGACATCGATTTGCATATACTACTCAAAATGGAAAACTGTGATTACTGTATGTAACGCCCTCTCGCAACTGGACTGTTCGCTTGTTAGTATAGGTCAATCAGAGTCCATTCCAAAGTACCATTTATCAAGATTGCACGATCATCGAACTTTTCAATTCAATAGATCAATTGTTTGTCCAGCTGTATGGCATGTGGCACCATTTCGTTGGGAATATCACTGATTTCAAGTCCATCCAGTACTGGCCAAAAATGGCCTTCCAACATGTTACAATAGCGAACTCCTTGCACTTGTTGTGGATGCAGTGCAGTCTCTTGGGTCTGTTGCTGTCCAACATATTTTGTTTATTGATAAAGCCATTAAGCCAAAATTGAGCTTTATCTCTGAAGATTATTTTTCAGTGAAATTCCGAATTTTCTTTTGGTAGTTTCGGCGCTTCAATTGATCAAGAGGCTACCTGAGGTTCTTAAATTAATTTAATCCTACATGGATGTATTATTATTATTATTATTTAAGTGGCTGACATCATAGAGTGAATTGCATGTTGGGGGAGGTGATCTTTTCAGTATATGTTGATGAGTGAATGTTGTATGTCCCAAGCGAAGTCTAGAAAATGTTGTATTCATCACTTTGGGTGTGGTGGTGGGGTACGATATATAGGAACGATCAGGGTTTAGGGAAGCGTATTGGTGGCGGTAATCTCTCCAGTTAAACAATAATTTATTTCTGAGTATGTTTTTAGTTGCTCGCAAAAGGTCGAGTTTGGTAAGGATGTGAAACAGGTACACTGGGGCGCAGTGGGTCATTTCCGCTTCCTTGTCGGCTACTTCGTTGCCTTTTATTCCTGCGTGGCTTGGGAACCACATCAATTTGATTTTATGCGGTGCGCTGGCAATACAGTTTCTGGTATTCGAGATTAAAATTGAATTGTGGTTAGGACTACGCAATGCGCTGATAACCGACCTGCTATCTGAGCAGATGATGTATTTGCCACGTTCTTTGAGGGAAAAGGATACTGCTTTCTGAACGGCTAAAGCTTCCGCCGTAAAAATTGATGCTTGTGATGGTAATAGTCCTCTGGTTATTACTAAGCCGCTTTCTTGGGTGACTGCAAAAGAAGTGCTCTTGTTAGTTTTTGAACCATCGGTAAAGATCAAAGACCATCCTTCTTCTTTAAGCTTTGAGGTAGCGCATTGAAATGAACTTCGAAAAATTGCGTTTGGAGTGTTTGTTTTCGTGTAGTGTGTCAGATCCATGATGAAGGATGATGCAGTTATGCTCCACCGTGGAAATAGGGCAGTATTCTTTTTCATTGTACTTTTAGGTAGTTGTAGTTCCACTGCCACCTTGAGGGCTTTTGCGATGGCTGATGGAATTCTTCCTGTGGTTATTCTGCGTTTCGATAAAAAGAAGTCTTTTTTGATTAATGAATTTTCCACAGTTATGAGCTTTATATATAACTAAGCTTCGATGCGTTCCTCTATCGTGGGAAGACCGGCTTCAACCAATAAATTGTTTATGGGTGTTGTTCTGAAGGCGCCAATACTTCTTCGAACCGCTTGATGGTAAGGAGCTTTGATGGTGTTTATAATTGATTTTGGTGAGTTACCATAAATGCATAACCCATAGTCGATTTTACTTAAAAGTAGGGCCCTAGTAACGTTACATAAGGTATTAGTGTGTACATTACATTTTTTGCTGGCAAGATAATTAATAATATTGGCCCTAGCAGCTAGATTTTTCTTTATATTTGTACAATGTGTTTTCCAATTATATCTATTGTTGAATGTTAAGCCTAGGATACGTAAACAATTAACATTTTCAATACTTATATTACCAATTTTGATAGAAAGACTGTTGCATGACTTTTTCCGACAGATGTGCAGTGTTTTGCATTTGTCCAAGGAAAGTCTTGCACCAGATGATTTAGACCATGTCATAATGTCTCTAACTATTATTGAAAAAATGTTTTCTGCGACAAGTAGATCACTGTGTCTGCACATAATGAATATATCGTCTGCATAGACGCAATGATCTACAAGTTTGTATTTGGAAACTATATCTGAAAGATACCGTTAAAAAGTGTGAAGGTGGGTGAGAGATGGTTATTTACTCTGACACAGATTTTTCTGTTTGTCAAGAAGGATTTAACGTAGTTAAATATTTTTGGTCCTATACCCCATTCCCTTAGTTTGTTGAGAACTACGTGAATACCAATTCTGTCGAAAGCTTTTTCAAAGTCAAGTGAAAGAATGGTGACGTGGTTGCGTGCTGAGAGTGCATTAGAGATATAATGGTCTAGGTGGATAAGGGCGTCAATACAACCTTTGTTAGCTCTAAAAGCTACTTGGTTCGGGCTAAGGAGTGCTTTAGACTCTAAAAACGATAGTAACCGGCGTGCAACTATTTTTTCCAACTACGTGCAAAAGAGAAGCTTATGTTTTGGGGCGATGTAATTTGTCCCTCTGGAGTTGTAATGGTGGCAATGAAATAAAGAAATTCATTCATTCATTCATGTGGCATGGAGTTTCCAGTGAGACTGCGAATTTTATGCCATATTTTATCGGGAGGCGACCCGATGGGGTTAGGAATATATTCCTGTACCTTGGCTTTGTACCAACCTATTTCTACTGTGGTGGGCGGCTGATATACATAAGTCAAATGTGAGTAGAATTAGACCTGTAGCGCGTTGACAACCGTCAATATTTTTTGTAAACTTGTACACGTCAATCACTCTTTGAAGTCTCAAAGTCTCATCTACTATTTCACTTTCTTTTACGTTTTTTAGGTAAGGAGCATATACAATGCCTTTAGAAGAGTTGAGGTTAGTGTGTGTGGTAGATGTTACTGTGCATTGGTTACCAAGGTTTGTGATGCGGAGGAAATTGTCCGCAATTTTTTGAGACTTGGCAAGAATGAGGAGGCTACCATCTTTCAGTTGCGCTATGCTTTCGTATTCTGTGCTGAGGGCGTCTATGGCCTTCCTTAGCATGAATACGCTAACAGTTGTGAGCGGTTGCGTGTCGTCCTTTGCGGAAATCACTACAAACCTGGGGTTTTTAAGGTTAGGGTTTATGTGGAGACAGGGGAATTGATCGTCGATTGACAATTTGTTTTTTTTATGACGGGGTTCAAAGATGGGCTTTTCAGTATCTGCCAATTCACTGAACCGGTTCCCGGGTTTAATTTTATTTGGCCCCGGGGTCATGCTTATGGTAAAGAAAACTGTTTGCACGTGAAAAAAAGAAAACACGCGGCTTAGAGAAGAGAAAAAGAAAAAAAAATAAAACGGGGAGAGTGAGCACGCGGAGGTGCAAGTGAGATGGGTATAACTTAATATACTAGGGGGTAACTGTCATACACTGTCACACGGTAATCAACACGAGGTTAACGCTGCGAGAGCTAGACGGGGACTGTACATGGGTGTAACCCAGAATATTTAGGCCAAATTCGCCACTACCTGTGAGCGGGACCAATACCTGTGAGCGGGGTGGAATTTACTGTTTTTGAACCAGAGCACTTACGGCTGCGATATTTTTGACCCTTCCACCGATGTCTCACTGACCCTGGAACATTCAATAGTGAATATGTTGACCCGAATTTATCCACTATAGTCCAGTCAGGTTGTCTGGTAAGACTAATATTACGATCGAACATTGAAGTAAGCGCGACCACCGGCTCAGGATTCCGGCTCGTTAGTGAACTTCACAATGATAAAAATATGAACGTTTTGACATTGTCAGGACATAAAAAAAAATGAATGGCGCCTCTGTATTAAAGTACGAAATTGTTATGTCCGTATTGGAAATTCAATAGCAGGTAGGTAATGATGGTTTACTAGAGATGTCTATGATCATGTCATGTCATCATGTTCCTGATGCATAAGTGCGTCAGAGGCACCGGATAAAAGCAAAAAAACTAGGTTCATACATCCATTGAGGATCAGTTCATCGATCCATTCGTTAGCAACTCCGTTGGCCAGGCGATGCAAATGCATGAAAAAATTGTTAAGAATCAAAAAAATTGCTAGGATCCTGCAGTGATGACAGAGCATGTTTTAGGGGATACTGAGCTTGGCGGCGTGATGTCCTATCAGACAGTGGCAAAATCGGTTTTTTCCAAATAAGGTGATTTGCCAGCCTTTACCATTCGAAGTTGGCTAGTTCAATGAATTAATGCTCGTTTGCCCTTTCTTTTCCTTTTAAATTATTAAATTTATTTACAAACAAAACTGTCATTAATTAAACTGTATTCATACGATTGTACGCTTAATACTGAACGCATGTGTTACTTATTTTTTCAGTCGAGGACAACGGCGATATTCAGTATCTTAAGGACGAAGTAAATACAGAAACAATTTCCGTCTGTCAGGATGAAGATGTCAAGTTCATGCTCAGCAATCCCGAAATTTCCGAATACCAAGAAGAAGAAGAAAAAGAATATGAGGCAAAAAACGTTTGTTTTCCATTAACCCATCTCAAATCATTCGTCTCAACAAGCCTATTTACAGAAATTAAAACGCAAGGCGTTGGATACGCCAAGCACCCAACCGGATCCGAAGCACACTGTTCCGTTTTCATCGATAAAAACGAAATACGCGAAGATCTCAACTGAAGATTTAAAGATTTTCAAGTGCAATGAATGTCCCCAATCGTTTACTCGCGAGAATTCGCTTCAGCGGCATTGGTCCGCGCACAGGAAAGGCCGCCAGTACACATGCAGTCTTTGTAATAAATGCTTCTCGTGCAAGAGCTCCTTGGATCGGCACATGCGTGTGCATACCGGCGAAAAACCATTCACCTGCGAAGAGTGTGGCAAAAGTTATATGCAAAAGGAAGTACTCAATCGTCACTTGGCTATTCACTCGGGTAAACGCCCACATCCGTGTCCGCATTGCCCGCGAGCATTTATACAAAAATTGATGTTAACAGAACACATCAATGCAACCCACTTGGAATCGCCACAGATCCAGAAACATGAATGTCACTTATGCTCAAAGGTAAGAACTAAACGGGGAATAATACTATAACTTTCTCATACGCTCAATTCCCATCTAGAGCTTCAACTACGCGTCTGGATTAAGCAGGCATCTTATCACACATTGCGGCATGAAATTCCGATGTACCGAATGCGGTCGATCATTTAACGATAAAAGCTCTATCCGGCGGCATGTCATGTCTGTGCACTCGAAACTAAAGGAGAAGAAGTCGGAAATGCCTGCCAAGGCAAGGGAGGAACTGGACTCACTGACGGAATATAATGAATAATCGACTCCAGTGCTAGCTGGCTTTTACATTTTAGTACAAAGAAATATGTGTAAAGTATTTCAGTAGTTTGTAACTCTATGGCGTGTCTTTCATTTCTGGTAACCTTCATTTTTTAGTTTCTATAAGGTGTACAAAGTTGCTTCCGCCGTTTGCCGATATGTGGCGATAACGATAAGTAACGGTCGAAATAAAAAACAGATCGCAGACGTCGGGCAGTTGGCTTGGACCTCGGTCAACAGACCACCAATCAAACATTAGTCGATTTGTGTCTGCATCATAAAGTTGTTCTCGATTGAAAATGTCAGTTTACGAGCCATATTCTCGTCATTTGCGGGAGGTGTTACTGTTTTGTTTCAATATGAAGAAAACAACGGCTGAGTCTCATCGAATGCTCTCAGATACGTATGGTGAGGACGCTATAAGTGAAAGAACGTGTCGTGAGTGGTTTCAACGCTTCAAGAACGGTGATTTTAACGTCGAAGACCGCCATAGTGGTGGAAGAGAGATAGTTTTCGAAGATGCAGAATTGGAGACATTGCTGAGTGAAACGCGTCAAACTCAAGAAGAATTGGCACGATCAGTGGGAGTGACACAGCAAGCCATTTCAAAAAGTCTCAAGGCCATGGGCATGATTCAGAAAGAAGGAGCTTAGGTCCCGTATGAGTTGAAACCAAGAGACGTTGAACGGCGTTTGTGTGTTTGTGAACAGTTGCTTCAGAGGCAAAAATGGAAGGGATTTCAGCAAAAGTTAAAATAGGAAGTCCTACCCCACCCGCCATATTCTCCAGACATTGCTCCCTCCGACCATCACCTGTTTCGATCAATGGCGCATGGCCTGGCTGACCAACACTTCCGATCTCATGAAGAAGTTACAAATTGGATCGATTCGTGGATCGGTTCAAAAGATGAACAATTTTTTTCGACGCGGGATTCGTACACTGCCCGAAAGATCGGAGAAAGTAGTGGCCAGCGGTGGAAAATACTTTGAATGATACATGTGTAACCAATTTGCTTCATTAAAGCCTCAAATGTTGGGGGAAAAACGATGGAAGCAAAGTTGTACACCTAGTAGAAAGCCTGAAGATAGCTGATCCAGCAGAATCTAACTTGGCGTGGTATAGCGCTCACGTCCATGAATCGCAATATTTTGTGCAAGTGATTAAATGTGCGGATGAATCCTGCTGTTCCTGCTCGAGGAGTGTACTGAAATCCGTCTTGCCGGATACTTCCCTACCGCCAGCCTGCCCAATCTTTCAAACCCCAAGCCCGTGGTACCTAGAAAACGCGCTACGTGGCGGGGAGGTAGGGTCAAAAATCTTCAAAATTTGCGTTACTTAATACTTGAGCGCATTGCCATCACATATGAATTGGCCGTTGGGGCTCAGCTAAAATAAATACCAGAGGTGCAATAGTGGAAAATTTCTTACGTGACTCAAACCTCATGATTCTCAACCTGTCCCTCATCTCTCCGCACATTTTCTGCCGAATTGTATTTGAAGACGTCTTGGGAATTTTTGGATGATCTCTATAATAGTGATCATATCTGCGTAATTTCCAGTATCACCATAGGTCCAATCGATACTCAAACACCGATCTATCGTAAGTTTAAATTTGATTTTGCTAACTGGCCCTGTTTCTGCTTGCTTATCAGGAAAAAATCCTTGAACCAACATAAACGAAGAAGCAACACTGCTCCATAAAGCAATCCGAACAGTCGCAAATATATCTATTCCTCAAAACATGCCTACCTCCAAAAAGCGAACCGTTCCGTGGTGGAATCACCACTTAATCACCCTTAGGAATTATAAGGTGATAGCATGTAAGAACTTCAAAAACTATCCAAGTCTGCTTAACCGCATATTCTTTAAAAAAAAATCAATGCTAAATTCCGCAGATTACTGAAAGAGAGCAAAGCTGAATCCTTGTTAAAACTCACAACAGAAATTAGCCCTAGTTCATCCCCTAACAAAATCTGGCACAATATTCGTTGTCTAACTGAAAATTATATTCAACAAAATATAAAGGTGATAGAAACACCCGTTGGATCCACTTCTGCACCAGGTGATATAAGTACTCGCTCCTGGTCCAATTCATCAAAAGGCGTAAACTTCCACCCCGATTTCGTAGCCAAAAAAATATGTTCTCTGGCGACTCCTTGTCATAATACTTTTATTTCTGCCTCTACAAGGTTCATTGAAGGTCGCATCAGTATGCGGGAACTCAAAAGTTGTCTCCAAGATGTCAAAGGCAAAATCCCAAGCAGGGAAAGAATTTCATACCTTATGATAAAAAATTTGCCATCCTCAACGTTCACAAGACTTGGCCTCCTACAAGAATATCTCGAAAACAGTCCAAACCAAACAAAAACATAAACAGTCATTGACTACCGACCCATATCACTCATTCCATTACCTCCTCAGCTTCTTACAATGCCCCTTCCAGCTTCTCACAACACCCCCTTCTCAGTGCCTTCCTCTCTTTCATAGATCCACTCCTCCCTCCAACCACCAAACTCACCAAACATCTTGCCCAACTGAACGCCGAAGACCGCTACGTTATGTCACGTTTAGACAGAAGAATCTACGAAAGCGTACGTCTCTATTCGGCCTACCTCCACGACAAAACTGACTCCATTTGAATCGACGGCAAAGCTAAAACCAACGTCCTAGTTTCAATCCACTAAGAAGGCCTACCCACAGACCCCACGCGTTATCCGGCTTCACGAAAGCCTTAATATCTCCCCCATTGATGTAAATAACGACAGTTTTCGATATTTGAAAGACTGCCCCCAGACGTCTCTTATCTCACTGAACATAACTCCCGACCTAATCACCGAAAAAATATGCAACCTGATGGACCACCACTCTCCCGGTCCCGGCTGTCTGCCTGCCCTAGTTTTAAAAAAAATGCGCGAACGATTTTATTTTACCCCTTACCGCTTTATTTCAAAGCTCTGTCTCTCAAGGACTCTTTCCTAAGCTTTGGAAACATGCTTATATCATTCCAGTCCACAAAAAAGGACTGAAAAATGATGTGTCCAACTATCGTCCCATTGCCAAACTCTCATGCATAGCCAAACTTTTCGAGAGCATCGCTTATGATGCACAATTCTTTCACTGCTTCTCCTAACCAACATGGATTTCTAAAAGGTCGATCGACAACCACTAATCTAGTCGAGTTTGTTTCATAATTTTTAATGTGCAAACGAAGCTGGCACAGAAGTAGGCGTTGTCGCCACTGACTTCAGCAAAGCCTTTGACAAAATGTCTCACCAAATTATTCTCCTCAAGCTCACTGCCCTTCTTCTATCTCTGATCAAATTAATGCTACCTCCGGTGTCCCACAAGGTAGTCATCTCTGCTCTTTGATATTTATTCTAACCATTAATGATGTTGACAGCGTTATTCTGAATTCTCAGCTCTCCATATACGCCGATGATGTGAAAATATTCAAACACATATCTTCCCTTGTTGACTCGTGCTCTCTCCAATCAGACCTTAACAGGTTCAGTACTGGTGTCAAAAAAACCATCTCGAGTTCAATGTCAGTAAATGCCAAGCCGTCACCTACTCCCGCAAGCGCTCGTCCTCACCACCCAGAACCTACATTATACGTAATGCAACCGTTCCCCCTGTCAACTTCTCGATTGATCTAGGGGTCATTCGTGACCGTGAACTTTACTTTCGCCTCCATTTCGACAACATTATCAAACGCGCCAACTCTGCCTTCGGTTTCATGAAATGTTGGTCCAAAGAATTCTCGAATCCTTACGTTGCGAAATCGTTATAAAGGGTGTCTCAGTAAGAGTGCACTTTTTCATTTTAAAATAAAAACAAGTATTTTATGACAGAGTTGTGATATTTTTATTGTATTGTAAAGAAGACATGTTCCGATTAAGTATGGAATAAAATATCCGGCAAATGACCCCCACGGCTCCGATGACAGGCCATTACTCTTTTCATGAAATTTTCGATGACTTTTGCACAGAGATGTGGCTGCATCTCACCGATGACGCGTTGGATTTCCGATTTGAGCTCAGGAATTGTTTCGGGTTTATTCGCATAAACCCGAGATTTCACAAAACCCAAAAGAAAAAAATTGCACGGCATTAAATCGCACGATCTTGGTGGCCAGTTGACATCAGAATTTCGTGAGATAATGTGTTCTGGAAATCGTTGCTGCAATAAGTCGATTGTTTCATGCGCGGTGTGGCAGGTTGCGCCGTCCTGCTGAAACCATATGTTGTCCAGATTCATGCCGTCCAGTTGAGGCCACAAGAAGTCCGTTATCATATTCCTGTAACGAATGCCGTTCACAGTCACGTAAGGTCCAATCACGCCGCCTGACCAAAATCCGCACCAGACAGTTACTCGTTGTGGGTGCATTTGTTTCTCATGGATTGCATGAGGATATTCTGAGTCCCAAATTCGACAATTTTGTGTATTCACGAAGCCATTCATATGGAAATGAGCTTCATCGGAGAAAATGACTTTTTTCGAAAAATTGGCATCGACTTCACTTTGCTCCATTACCCATTGAACGAATTGCCGGCGCTTTCCGTGGTCTGCTGGTTTGAGCTCCTGAGTTAACTGAATCTTGTACGCATGAAGGTGGAGGTCTTTAGTCAAAATTCGCTGCGTAGTGCTTCGTGAAATTTGCAGTTGTTGAGAACGATGTCGAATTGATGTTTTCGGGTTTTCGGCAACACTCTCGTTTACAGCAGCAATGTTTTCAAGAGACCGACCGGTACGTTGAACCAAAGGATTCTTATTATCCATAATTAATCCAGTTTCTACAAATTTTTTGACCACTCTTCGAATGGTTGACACATTAGGTGCACTTTCTCGGCTGAAAATTTGGCGAAGTTTGCGAGCGGTTTCAGCGTAACTTTCCCCATTTTTGTAATGAGTTTTCACAATTATAACGCGTTGTTCTTTCGAAAAACGCTCCATTTTTAATAATCGGAATAAACAGAGATGACAGCTGTCAAATTTCAGAGTTGCCACTTGCATGAAAAATAAAAAAATTCCAATTTTAAATAGTGCACTCTTACTGAGACACCCTTTACATTACTTTTATTAGGCTCCTTCTCGAATATGCTAGCCAAGTCTGGTCTCCTTTTTACGAATCCCACACTACGCGTATTGAGGCCATTCAACGTTGGTTTATCTGCTTTGCCTTCGTGGCCCTTCCTGGGCTGACCCCTTTAATTTACCACCTTATACGGATCGCCTTAAATTAATCAACCCCCAACTCCTTAAAGCACGATGCGGTCGTGCGGTAACATTGACAGCCCCACATTATAGCACATGACTCCTCTTAACACCAACCCGCGTAACCTTTGGTCCACGCCCCTTTTCCGTATAAACACTCACCGCACAAATTATAGCTACCACCAACCGATGTCCAGAATGCTGCGCAAAGCTGACACCAAAATTTTCGACCTTCACATTAAAAAGTCCAGCCTTAAAATTGCCTTATACCACAACCCCTTTCCCTCTCCTCAGTCGTTTTCACCCTGTCACCTAGGGTGACAACTTATCAGTGCAAAACAAGTTGCATTCAAATCAGGCAAAGGTTGCGCAGACGCACTGCTTCACCTAGACTTTTATATCACCAACGCCTTATCTTTCCGTAATCATGTCACAATCCCTGCTTTATACTTTGAAAAAAAAACTTGTGACAGGGTAGGTGTCCACCTTGTCCTGGAAAAGCTCAAAACTCAATACTCCCAGTTGGCTCAGACAAACAACACTTTTTCTGCCTGTTTCCCGCTTTTCAAAGGTATCCCCCTGGCATCTCCACTATCAGTGGTGCAATGGCCTTTGCCGAAATTAGCAAGGTCATTAACAAACATCCTCTATGCAGTGGTCTAGCATTTACGCAGACGAGCTATATATTCTATGCAAACACAACGATCTAAGTTAAACCAAAGATCTATTGTCAATGGCGATGGGAGATATGTATATCTCAGTGATCAATCCATTCTGGTGCTAAACTCTCTATTGACAAATGCAAAACCCTGCAAGCCCTTTTGTCATGATTTTGCCTTTAGCTAAAATAACATAAAAAATGTTACAACTAAGCATACTTGAATGTCCTTTAACAGAAAATACAATTGGAAAAACCACTGTTCAGAATTAAGAGCCTCGTGGGCTCGTATTATATCATATGGAAAAAAGTTTAATGCTTTGGCGTAGAATACCAGCGTTCCAATAAGCTGATACCCTAAACCGCAGCGCCAATTTCTTTGCCTTTTCCTTTCCTAAAATATCCTATGGGAGTAGGTGAAACATCGTTTCGACGGCTGCAGTCGATCTTAGCGATACCTGACATCCTTTGAACTCTAATTAGAATATTGGCACAATTAATATACACGGTGCACAGTGCGGTATTCAGGCAGTGTGTGATATGGGGTTCGATACCTTATCTGGTGCCTAAGGTTTTTTTGCAGGTGTATAGCGCAGATGTTGCTTTTTTGATGCGTTCTTCCGCATACAATTTCCAGTTGAGCTTCCTGTCCAGTATCACGCTAAGGTATGTATTTGCTAAGTTCTTTGTTGGAAAGTGAGTTTTCAACAGTCCCAACTATCGTGTGTAGAGCTGTGTCTACTAATTTGCAATACAATAAGCATGCTGCGATATCGAAAGCATACTTTTTTAATTTAACGCCCCACAGGGGCACTTAATTAGATTAATACATGCCTTGACAAAAAAAAAACTTAATTAACTTACCAACTAGGTGAGAGGGTGAAGGGATGTGGTATAGGGTAATTCTAAGACTGGACTTTTTGTGAAGGTCGAAAAGATTGGTGTCAGCTTTGCGCAGCATTCTGGACATCGGTTGGTGGTAGCTATAATTTTTGCGGTGAGTGTTTATACGGAAAAGGGGCGTGGACCGAAGGTTACGCGGGTTGGGGTTAAAAGGAGTCATGTGCAATAATGTCAATGTTACCGCTAAGAAGGTCGTGAATAAAGAGAATATATCCAAAATCACATCGTGCTTTAAGGAGTTGGGGGTTGATTGATTTAAGGCGTTCCGAATAAGGTGGTAAATTAAGGGGGTCAGCCCAGGAAGGGCCACGAAGGGCAAAGCGGATAAACCTACGTTGAATGGCCTCACTATGCGTAATAAGATAAGAGGGAGACCAGACTTGGCTAGCATATTCGAGAAGTGGCCTAACGAAAGTAAGGTATAACGATTTCGCGACGTAAAGATTCGAGAATTCTTTGGACCAACATTTCACGAAACCTCTGCCTTCGGTTTCGGTTGGCACGTTTGAGAATATTGTCGATATGGAGGCGGAAGTTAAGTTCACGGTCACAAATGACCCCTAGATCAACCAAGAAGTTGATAGGGGGAACGGTTGCATTACGTATAATGTAAGTTCATTATACATGGTCAACATCATTAATGGTTAGAATAAATATCAATGGGCCGAGATGACTACCTTGCGGGAGGCCGGAGGTAGCATTAATTGGATTAGAGATGGAAGATCTGAAGATAACGTTATATTGACGATCTTCAAGATAAGATTTGATCCATGAGATGAAACCGGGAGAGAAACAGAGGGCAGTAAGCTTGAGGAGAATAATTTGGTGATACATTTTGTCAAAGGCTTTGCTGAAGTCAGTGGCGGAAACGTCTACTTCCTTGCCAGCTTCGAGTGCACATTAAACATTGTGAAACAAACTCGACTAGATTGTTGGTTGTCGATCGACCTTTTAGGACCTATGTTGGTGAGGAGAAAATATGGGTTTGCAGTGAAAGAATTCTGCACCATAAGCGATGCTCTCGAAAAATTTGGGTATGCATGAGAGCTTGGCAATGGGGTGATAGTTGGACACATCATTTTTCAGTCCTTTTTTGTAGACTAGAATCATCATGTAAGCATATATCCAAAGCTGAGGAAAGAGTCCGTGGGAGACAGAGCTTTGAAATAAAGCGGTAAGGGGTAAAATAAAATGGTTCGCGCACTTTTTTAAAACTATGGCAGGCAGACAGTCGGGACCGGGATAGTTGTCGTCCTTTAGGTTGCGTATTTTTTCGATGATTAGGTCGGGAGTTATGTTCAGTGAGACAAGAGACGTCTGGGGGCAGTCATTCAAATATCGAAAATACGAATAGTCATCGGGCTGAAGGTCCTGGTCGGTAAATGATTGGCCGAAGAAATGAGGAAAGAAGTTGGCGATCATTTCGCGTTCGTTGGAAGAGTTATTAAAAAATTAAATGTCACGGGGTAGTTATCGGTTTTTCTTTTTGTATTAATCAAGTTGAATAAATACTTGGGGTCAGAGATAAGGGAGGATTACATTCGGACTAGGTATCGGAGGTAGAGTAATTCACATATTTCGTGTCGCGAAGTCAGCTTTCCCGAAATTGAAACAGTACTTATTTTCGGAGGGAATAATAGTGAATTGAGTCTCGAGTGAAAAAGTTACCGATAAAGGTGGGTGAAGAGGGTCTAAAGTAAGAGAAAATGGTTACTTGGGGTAACAACGTAATTTACGACATCAGATGAATAACTCGCTGTCTGCGATGCTAAAGTATAAATTCGTTTCAGTTAGGGCAGATATATCGTAGGGTAGGTTTTGGTGCGTAATCCTTTGGCGTTCTGATAGTACAAGGATATGTCTTTGTAAGAAATATTCGATGGATAGGGAGATTTAGTGGTGTTTAGGTTAGGATTTAAAATATTGTAGTTTTTGAAATTACAGCGGGTACTTTGCAAGTGTGCGGTGCGCATGGGCGGCGAGGTGGAGAGGTCGTTATTTACACCAAGGGGGAAGATATTTAGGCTTTCGTGAAACCGAATAACGCGTGGGGGCCTGTGGGTAGGCCTTATTGGTGGATTGAAACGTTGGTTTTAGTTTTGCTGTCGATATATGTAAATTGAGTCAGTTTTGTCGTGGAGGTAGGCCAAATAGAGACGTACGATTTCGTAAATTCTTCTGTCTCTTAAACGTGACGGTCTTCGGCCTTAAGCTCGGCGAGATTTTTGGTGAGTTTGGCCGTGGGAGGAGGAATGGTAATTTCGAAGCAGATTCTACGATGGAATTTGGCCGGGGTAAGCTACGAGGTTAATGGTATATCGTTGGGTAATTAAATACCCAGCGGTCGTCAGCGTCGTATGTGGCGTCCCATAGGATGTAGGTAGGCATAGGATCCTGTATCGTGGCATTATACTTGTGGAGCTTGTTAATTCTCTGCTCCCAATCAGATAAGGTCCAAACAGTTCCGAATCGTTCAATGGTCGGCGCTGAGATGGGAGGTCTGCGTTTGGACGGAAGATGTAAGAGGCGCAGGAATGGTACGGGTGGTCACGTTTCCAGAAGCTCGTCCATAAGGGAGATGTTATAGGTAGTTCTGCAATGGCAAGCTGTTACGGGTATTTGGATGGCATACATTTCAGTTCCTCTATGATACTGTTGATCGCTGACCTTGTGAAGTTGGAATCAACGTTGAGTGTGTGCAAGGCCCCTTCGGTTTATCCAAACATTCGAATTGGTCGGATGTTTTCTCATGCAAGAACTTTAATTTTACCGAATGCTCCGAGGGTGTAGTCGTAAGCGTTGAGATGTCACCACGAATAGAATTAAGGGTCGTGGAAGAGCGAGAGCAGTTCGCGTTTACAAGCTTGATCGGTGTAATTGTAATTGTAATTGTAATTGTAATTTATTTATTTGGATCAATGTTAACACGTAGATACAAAAATCTTTAAATTGTGTAACAGTTATAATAGATTTATGATTTATATTTAAATTTAAAATGAAATTTTATATAAAGTAAAGAAAAGAGAAAAGAAAAAAAGAAAAAAAGAAAAGGTATAAAGAAACATTTATAACAATTTTAACAGTGTCAACTATCGCGATTTGAAAAATAATATAAAAACAATAAATGAAAGAAAACTATGTGCAAAAGTGTTGTTTCAATTTTCGTTTGAAGTCTCCGAAGCGTGACGCCCGCCTTATGTGAACCGGAAGCGAGTTCCACAGTCTTACGGCGTATACAAAGAACTGCCTTTTCGTTGTGGTATAATTGTATGTTGGCGCAATAAGAATTCTACTTCTAGCTGAGGAAGAGAATTGCAATCTTTGGAACAGATAATCTGGTGCTTTTCTTTCTTTTAAATTAAATAGGAAAGTCAATATTCTGTGATTCATATAATTCTGTAGGTCCATTCCGAGAAATTCTCTCACATAATTGGAAATGTGGTCTCTTCGACTCAGGTTGTATACGAATCGTATTGTACTATTGACAGCGACTTTAAATTTGCGATAACTGAGGCTATCAAGATCACAGAAAACTGGATGAGCATAAAAGAGGATCGGTAGTAACATTGACTTAACTAGCATTGCTTTGATGTTGAAGGGTAGACAGTTTCCTATTTGATAAAGGGCTCTTAGCGAGCTGTAGATCTTAGCAACTAGATTCACAATGTGGTCTTCCCAGGTAAGATGCTGATTGAAAATAACTCCTAAGTTTTTAGCACTGGAAATGTATGGCAGAGGTGACCCATCGATAAAAAGTTGAGGTAAGGTGTTAGTGTCAATGCGTGATCTGGTAATAGCTACGGCCTGACTTTTGCTAGTATTAAGCATTAATTTGTTTCTACGGGACCACAAAACAATTGAATTTAGGTCTTCATTAAAACGTAATGTTGCATCTTTCACAAGTCCCATAGGATAACTTAAATGCAATTGTACGTCATCTGCAAACATCTGGATTTTGCAGTTTTTTAGGACTGAAGGAATGTCGTTGTTGAACATAGTAAACAACAGCGGACCCATTATTGAACCTTGTGGGACACCAGCTTTAGTTTCAAGGAATGTTGACAGTTTCTCATTTGCATATACAGCCTGAATGCGGTTTTTCAAGTAACTTTCCATCAGCTTAAGTGCCGTCGAGTCAAAATTGAAATAGTATCTGAGTTTATTTATGAGTATTTCATGGGGAACAGTATCAAAGGCTTTCGAAAAATCCAATAGTACAAGTGATGTTGCATTATTCTTATCCATTTCAACACGAAGGTCTTCAACCAAGTTTACAAGTGCCGTAGTACAACTGTAATGCGGTCTAAAACCGGACTGATGTGATGAAAGGAGAGAGAATTCGTGAAGGTATTCATGGACTTGCCTACTCATAAGTTTTTCGAATACCTTTGAAATAAATGGAAGAATGGAGATTGGGCGGTAAGTTATGCTTCTATTCGCTGAGTTCTTGGGGATAGGAATAATCTTAGATGCTTTCCAGGACTTCGGGTAGGCAGAATAGGTAAGAACGCTGTTAAAAATATATGTAAGTTCAGACAGAACTTCGTGAATAATGATTTTCAAGAATTTTGGATGCATGCCGTCCAGACCAATAGCATTAGACTTAATAGCGTTAACGGCATAGAGCACATCACATTCGTACACTCTTCGAAAACAGAAATTTCTTGATGTGGAGGAGTTATGTGACATTATTGGTGTTCGTACTCCGGTGTCATTGCAACATGCGTATGAGTCATTTGAGGCTGTGGCAAATTCAAAATTTAAATTTTCAGGGCTTACTTCACTAATACGAGCATTAGTTGCCTTCTGTCTGCCGATACCTAACTCTCTTATGTTTTCGTCCTGTGGTGTATTTTCGCGGTTTTCCAATTTGCAATTCCTCTGGGTTATAAGGGAGAGCAGGTTGTCATAGATAATTCTCCGCACTTTTTTTAACTGATTCGTTATATTTCCTGACTGTGGTTTTGTTGCGAAGTTCTCCATGCAAAGGCTTATGGAGTCAAGGTGAGTAGTTGGGAATTTTTCTTCGGGTATAGTGACGTAGTTCGGATTTAAGTCCAGCCAGACATTTAATCTGCATTTAATGGTAAGCAGAATATGTGCAGCCGATATGGACTTACATTCCTCACAGAAGAATATAAATATTCCATCATATTCGTGTATGTGGAAGTATCGGGTTTAAGGTTTCCCCACAAATCCCCTTACAAGCCATCAAATCCGATGAGTAAGCAGTCACCGAACAATGAACGGATCCACAGGAAGGCATTATGCGATTGGGGTAAGTGCACGGACAGGTAAACTTATTAATTAGGTCAATAATGCAGCGTAAATTGAAGGGTAAGCAGAATTTTTTTAATTTGTTTCTTTGTTTTGGTTTTACTTTGCTTTACTTGTCGTATAGGAAGACCTGTATCAAGTTCTCAAACACCCAAGAGAAAAGACTAAAACACGACAAACTCAATATTTTATTAAATTTTTCATATTTATTTCCAAAAAGTCGTTTTCGAATTTATTCAATATATAAACGTTGGCCATTCAGCGAGAATTAATAGTTATTCAAGTGCGATAACACAATGATCAATGTACGGATGAAATATTCAAACAATTTCTACGCACTATCGATCCGAAGGGGTAGTTCATGATGCGAAATACTGTGAATGTCTCTTATGGGTGTACGGTTTTTGGTAGGTCTGTTGCATTCGTTGGGCAATGAACGTATAGAAAATAAACGTTTCTTAGTACTGTGTCAATCAGGCGAGTTTGGACATTTGGAGGGAAATTGTGGACTCAAATACGTTGAATTTCATCATGAGCAAGAGATGGACTCCGCAATGACTGAGAATATTTGCCCGAGTAGTTCTAAAAAATGTAAAGACATCTAGATCGAGGTATCATCAGGTATAATGAGAGCACTAGGGTACATAAAACGGTTAGTAGCGAATGACATCGAATAAAGAAAGGGGGATTCGAGCTCCATTCATGTGAAAATCGCTTGACTGACTGCAGACTTGAACGCAAATTCTCTTTTCGGCCACTTTCTAACGTATTTTCATCAAAATATTAATTCAAAAAAAAAAAATGTATATTTGTAGACTGTAGAAGGTGTGTAAATATAATATCATATATAAAACAGGTTTGTTGTGAGAAACAAAACGAGAAATACGAAATAAAGAACATAATTTGGCCAGCGCGGAGGCACGCATTAGCATTAGCATATTAGATTAAAACGTATAACATTAACAATGACACTAAACAACTAAACATACGAGTAATAAATACAATATTGTACAACTTATATATCTTACGGATAGCTAGGGTGGAGATGATAGAAAAGTCAGTAAAAAACTTCCTCATAATGTATTTTCGTTAAAACAATTATGTTGGGAACTCAAGAGCGGAACGGAGTAAAGGAAAAAAAAATAATAAATATGGCATGCCCAAAGGGTGACCGGGCGATGCCATTTAATATCAAAAATATATTCGTCGTCGGATGAGCAGTGCATCGAAAGCCCGTTTCGAACATGGAAAATACGAAATCGACACAAAAGGATGCAATCATAATACATTTATAAGCAATTGGGATACTTAGGGATCTAACATAGGGATGGCGGAGAGGCGAGAACGCAAACGCAAACGGGAACTTGTGGCAAAGTTTCAGCTGAGAATACTGGATAACATGCATGTACGTTGTTGATAGCTGATGTAACTGAAGCATTTGCGGCTTTCACTCTCTGGTTTGTACGCTATACGCTAGACACTATTAGTCGGAATTGGTCAGAGAGGAGGCCTGCGATTCGAGCGTGTTGGTTTCGGTGCGGTTGCGAAGCATTCGAGGTTGGCTCGAGGCGAAATTCGAAAAATCCTTCATTACGTCCTTGTAGGTCTCGTCTTCGCCGTTTCCCTCGTCACTCAACCCGATTTCGTCATTCAAACGGGTCAGACGTAATCTAAACAAACGAGAAATGTGAAATCTCCACACGATCATGTACGATTGGGAAGGACTCACAGCGTGACGATGTCGGCATTTCGCTGATCGACTGCAATGTCGAGCGGTTTCTTCCCATCCTTGGCAATGATATCATACTTTGCCTTGTGCTTCAGCAGAAGGTATGCTTGAGCAATGCAGCCTTTTTGCGTCGTTAAATGTAGAGCACTATAGCCGAGGTCGTCTATCACATCGATTGGCACACCATTGAGTAGGAGAAATTCACAAGCCATCACCGAGCCCTAAAAGAGAGAACAAAACTCACTTTCAGGTGAAAGAATACAAAAGCCAAACTCACCGAAAGCACCGCTTGATGAAGATATGTTCTGTTGTTGTCGTCACTGTTCCGCCATGCCTTTTCAGCTCCCAAAGCAAAGGCCATACACATGACTGGCAAATTATGCACTGCCGAGGCCTTGTACAAAAGTAGATTTGCACTCAGCTTATCGAAACGTTCCTCTTCGACTATATACTCATCCTCGCCCTCCGTCGACTCCTGATCCGAGCCGAGAATCGCCCGCTGATCGCACGTCTCTAATTTCAAATTATCGCCAATCACAACGAGATCATCGCGGGATATACTCAACGACATCGATGGAATGTTAATTGACTCGTCATCACCGTCCGATTTCGAACTCGATCCGTTGCGATATCGACGACGGAACTTCTTGACGCCCCATTTCCGTGCCAATGTTCCGTCGGTGCTTATGCATTCGATGTTTTCCAGTTCTTCAGCTTTTGGCATTGCGCATAGAAAGCGCTTCTCGACATACTTCGCCTTAATCCACGCCTCCCGTATGCTTATATCACAATTCTCGGTAGCCGGCTTTAGGTCGCAGTTCTCGTCGATACGTGCTTCGTAGATTCGATTGACCACCTCGTTGCCTAGCTCCATCATGACTTTGACATTTTCGGCTTCCCAAGCGTCGAGTGTCAGCGAACGCACCTTGCTGTAGTGGACACCCAAGCTACGATGCACGCCGGAGCATTCTATGCACAGAGTAATGCCGAGATTGATGGACGCCCATCGAGGGTCCGAGCCGCGACAATCGCAACATTGAGAGTTACCAGGAATTTTCAGGAAATGCTCCCAGTGGCTATAGACGAGAAAGAGATTATCAAACGGTGGTAGTTCTTCGATTCTACTTACATTTTCCTCTTCAAATGCAGAGCACTGGATGCTGGTGACGAATGCGGTCGCGTATTTATACTATCGTGTTGAATTGCCGCCCCAATGCTTCTTTGCAACGCACTGATCCATGCCTGAAGTGTTTCCAATGAATCCGCTTGAAGCGTATGAGATCTATAAACCAAAACCAAAGACACATTCTCGAGAACTCTCCATGAAACAGTGATTGATTGAACGTACTTTGTTGGCGAGATTACTTCGAAACAAAACCGACGATCACCATCACTGATCGGACGCACCGTACATATCCGTAGGTCCTCTTCCATTACAGAAAACGAGTCTTCATTTGATCGCTTCCTGAAACTCGTCAAATCACTTATGATTCGTAATGAATTGTCAATCACGACACACAAACACAGAGGCATTCGAAATTACTTCTCACCTGTAGACCAGTTGGTTGTCACGTAAATAGAACCATCGTCGGCACCACGTCTTAAAACCTTTTGATTTCTTCTTGAATAGATAGCCTTCGAGCTTGTTGGATGTTGTATTGTTGCTGTTCTCGTTGAAGCTGTTCACGCTAAGATGTCGATTCTGCATTGATTTCTCGAGCAGTTGATAATCGGTGCGCAACGAGTTGATGTCGTCCGAGAGATTTTTGAAGAATTCGTCGAAATCATTGCAGAGATCGGAGCCCTGATGATAATAAGTACCACACGCTTGATAGTAATCTAGGAGCTGTTGAATAAAGATCAAATTAAAAATATGGAATGTTGGTGGCTTGAACCTGGAGGGAGTCTGGGATGAAAGAAAAAAATGCAACAAAATTGATTTCGCTTCATCGTCGTTCGGTGACTTGTTCGAGTGGAGATGGTGAAGTGATTGTCTGGCAGATAGCAGCCGTGATAGTATGTGAAAGGGGATATTCTAGAATGGTGAGAAGTAACCAGAAATCAGTGTTTACAGAACATAGCTTGAGTCGTAGCTACATTAGTGACAGAAAAAAATTCATCGAAAAACGAATTCTAGAAAAAGTGGTCAAATCGCTTACTAGGAAAGACCTTAGATAACCGAGCTGAAGAAGATCTCTCTGTAGCAAAACGAAAGACGTTCCATCGATTAAAGGGTATAAGGAAAAACAGGCGAGTCGATTGGAGAGTTTCTCTTATTCGAAACCGACCAAGAGTTTTTTGTACAACTGTGTTGGACTGAGTCAGCAGACACTTTGTTTATTGACCAAATTGTTTGTTTTCTGGCTATTCTACATACTCCCTTTGGAATTCGGTAAGTGGTGCTAGGTTCAGCTCTTTCATCTACGATTTTCCTTTGTATTGTTAATTCGAGTGGAAAAAGAACATCGGCAGAGCGAAACCCGTATTATGTAGCAAAATAATTATGAATATAAACTATAAGTCAGAATGCGGGATTTCATCAGGGATGTATGTTTTGCATAGAAGACAAACAAGGGAGGCCGAAGCAGTTGGTGGTTTCTATAGAGTCGCTCTAGATCGAAAACTGATCCATTTTCACTTTCTCCGTATTGGTTGTGCCTTCGTCTCTGTTAACATCGAGTTGAATTCCAGAATCGTATTTTCTGACATTGTTTCTTAGAGTTCTTAAGTGTGTGTAGAGTTTAAGACAAATACAAAATTGCGCAGTAATTAGAAAAGTACAATTATTTCGTTTTCACTTCGCCTATAAAGAATTCTATAAGTTTGCCCCGGGTGATTTTTTCTTGTACGGAAACCGCAATCTTAAAATCTCTAGAACTCGATAGATTCGAGATTTTTTTAGAACTTTTGTGTGAACTTTTTTTCGCCTTATATACAATATTTCGAGAGCAGATAATGGTATTGACTTCGTACCAAAAATTAAAAATTGGACCAGTTCTTCAAAAAATGGTACAAGGTGGCGCAAAATTAGTCATCCAATTTCGTTTTTGAATTGCTTTTTTAATAAATAAAAAAAAAAAAGATTTTGAGTGGTGGACATTTTTATTTGGACCTTTACAATTTTTTTTTTGTTAAGTGGAAAAGGAGATATCCGTCAAGTGGCTGCCGCCAGTGTTGCCACACATTTGTATCCGTTTTATAGTATTTTTTATGACTTCCGGTGATAACTGTCGAATATTCTCCTTAAGGTCTGTGATTGTCTGAGGTTTGTTAGCATAAGCCCGCGACTTCAAGTAGCCAAAAACAAAAAAAAGTCTGGAATAGTTAAATCAGGCCATCTTGCAGGCCACGTCAAATCGCCAAAACAGGAGATTACGCGACCAAGAAATGCTTCCTCCACTATACCCATTGTGGCTCGTTTTGTGAGTGCGGCTGCACTGCCATTTTGAAACAACATGTTCACCAAGCCCCGCTCATCCCATTCCGGCAGTGAGAAAGCGTTTATCATGGCCCTGTAGCGTTTGCCAGTAACAGTGACTGTATTGCCGATGGCGTCCTTAGAAAAATACGGCTCAATCATTCCTCCCGCGTGAATGCCGCACCACACAGTGGCTTTAAGTGGATGTAATTGCTCTGCGTGCATCGAACGCGGATTTTCAGTGCCCCAGAAACGCAAATGTTGCTTATTGACATAACCGCTTAGAAATGCGCGTCGTCGCTCATGATGATTTTCGACACAAAATCATCCTCTTCCTTGTTGAGATTAGGGATGACTTGACAGTAATTCACAAGCGACTGATGGTTAGCAGGCATTAACTGATGCACTGTTTGCACTTTGTGCGGAAACATGTGTAAGTCTTTCACTAAAATTCGTTGTAGGGTCCGTTTGGTCCAGCTGTCTAGTTAACAGATGTCAAATTAGATTGACGTACGACGCCATTTGCAAAATTTGTAACATCTTTCGATAGGCTGATAATTTTGCGCCACCTTGTATAAGGATTTCCTCCAACATGTCTTGGTACAGCGTGCGCCATCTCATATAGGTCGATGTAAATTTCGCATAACTTCAACAATTTTCAACCGATTTTGGAAATTCAAAAACTTTTATTCAATCTAGACCTTTACAATTTATTTTGATTAATTTTTGAAAACAATATAAATTATTGCCGATGCAAAAGTGGGCTCGTTTTCGCGCATTCTCCATGACATTTTCTAGCATTTCGGTCGAAATTTCTGCGATTTCCGCACGAATGTTTCTTTAGAGCTGTTCTATTGTCTTCGGGCCGTTAGCATACACCTTGCTTTTTAAGTATCCCCAAAGAAAAAGACTGGAGGAGTCAAATCCGGTGATTTCGGAGGCCCTTTTTTGACACCAATCTTCCACGGAATTTCTTACACAAAAGGTTCATTGTTTTGTCCACGTATGGCATGTCGTGCCGTCTTGTTGAAGTCAAAAGTGAAATAAGCCTTTTTTACGCATTTCTGGGACCACATAATGGGCCAACATCCACCGCTATCGATCGCCAGCTTTGAAGAAATACGGTCCAATGATGGTTTTAGCGCATACACCAGCCCAAACAGTAACTTTTTGATCATATAAAGGCTCTTCGTGAATAATGTGAGGATTTCCGGTACCCCAGAAGCGCCAATTTTGTTTATTAACTGAGCCAGAGAGCGTAACATGTGTCTCATCGGTCATCAGAATTTGCTGCCAGAACTCCGGCTCAGCATGAATCATTGCAACGACAATTTGTGTGTATGCCAAGCGCCGTGGCTCATCTTTTGGCAAAATTCTTTGAGTTATCTGCACTTTGTATGGAAATAAGTGAAGATCATCCTTTAAAATTCTCCGCAAAGTGGTCCCACTGATGCCTAACTGCTGCGAACGGCGCCGATATGACAAACTTGGGTCTTCTTGAACACTGGCCTTCACAGACTGAATAGATGAGTTTGAACGCCGCAGACGTGCCCTAGGTTGCTCACGAGGGTTTGCCACAGAACAAACTTGAAAAAAATTCGAGGCCCAACGACGAATTGTATTTTTTTGGGCGTAACACGATCACGATATTTTGCACGATACGCACGTTGAATTAGCACAATCAAGCGTTCATTTTAAATGAAAATTGAAACTGTTTCCGCGCGTTCTTTTGGTGTGAAGCGATTCATGGTTAAAATTGTACTGAATTGACGTTTCCAAAATGCTATAACATATGAAAATCGGTTGACAATTGTTGAAGTTATTCGAAGTTTACATCGACCCATATGAGATGGCGCACTCTGTACTTCTCCGCATTATCCTTTTAGGAACAATTGCTAACCGGGATGTTCCATACCAACTAAAGGCGCCCCATACCATTATACTACCTCCTAATTGCCGACGTTTGGAGAGCGAAATTTCTTCTTTTTTTAAAATAATACCAGTAGTGTGCCCATCCGTCCGGCCCGTCTAATTTTAACTTTTTTTCGTCACTCCACACAACTTTTCTCCATTATTCATCAAAGGTCATTTGCCTTCGAGCTCAATCCATTCTGGTCGTCCTATGCTGCATAGTAAGAGGTGATTGCGACTTCATTCTTTTTAATTTAAGCCTTTACAAATCTGTGAACCGTGGAATTGGCGGCTTTTATTCCTGGGAGCTGCAACACGTCGAATACTGTTTGTGGAATTATACAATTCCCTTATAATGCGCCTTTTCTGGCTAATGCCGGCGAATTCACTCAACGACTTTCTTCTTCCCATCCTGACAATGTCCACTCAAACACGAAATGATCGACACTGATCGAGAGCAAATCATCGCTATTCAGAGAAAGAAAACAGCTACAGTCGGAGTTTGGCTCTATCTTTATGGGACAATAAATTTGTGTGTTTGCCCAAAAATGACTGAAAATCAACAAATCGTATCCCAAACCTTGCAGTTTTTTCATCGCCAATGTATCTTATGTACAGCTGGGTTACCCTCTTAAAAGATGATTTTTTTCCTTCAAGCCAGGCCTTGTCTTGAGAATTTTGAAATTCAGCTGGTCAAGAAGGTTGGGGAGATATTCGCCAATAATTGTTCAGCCTTTTGCAAGGTAATCAATTAACAGGATCCCTTTTCGCATTCGAAAACACGCTGGAATCACCTTCCCGACAGATGCGATCGACTTCGTTTCATTTGGCGCTTACCCACCGGCTTTTACCCACAGTTTGAACTGTTGTTTTTGTCATGTAGTGCTGCATCTCCAATCCATGGTGACAAATTACCATACAAAATCGGTCGGATCCCTATTGAATAGGACTAAAGATTGCTACTTTTGATCGGCAGTCAGTAAGTGCGGCTTTCGCGTCTCTAATTCTTTGTTCAAGATGCTTCGCACCCTTTCTTCCGATATCCCCATAGCCTCAGCTATCTCACTTAACTTCACTGGCCTATAATCCAACACTATATCATGCACTTTTTCAATGGTTTCCGGGTTGGTTGCGGTTTTTGGCCGTCTTTCACGTATGTAGGTCACCTTCGAAAGATTTGCGACTAAGTTGCAAGAGCGGAGAACCATGACTTTTGTTAGCTTCCGGCGAGATTTCCTTAGGAGGTAATCCATACAAAATGAAGAATTTTATGACCGCACGATATTCAAGTTTATCAGTTTTAACGAAAAACATGCAAGGCGTCTACTAAAAATACGTATAAACAAACTACTGGAGAGAACTAGTTGAAACTTGCCATGCGAATTAACTGCACGTTCAAATAAATTGTAAAGGCCAACTAGAACGAAATTTCTGTGTGGGGCCAAAAGCTGTTCACCTGTTCACTGTCTCGAGACGAATGGGGGACAAGCAGAAATTCACGTAGAACTGCCAACCAACGAGGAAGTAATTCATCGACTTGCGAATAATAAGGCCGCAGGAGTCGACCCAATACCATAAAAATAAAATATGCTGAGGATGATGACAATAAAGAGAAAAGTCAAGGGACTCGTTCATTATGTTGCCAAATATTCTCTTAAAGACGGTCATACTCTCTGGAAATAATCTGAGACTACCAAAGTGACTCCAGGGGGAATCGCTTGAAGAATGACCCGATTTTCAGAGTGAACAAATTTTCATACGACAGCTTCTAGAAAAGAAATGGAAATTCCAAGAAACGGTCCATCAATTATTCGTATATTATAGGGGCATACAATCCTATGGTACAAATCGATCGAAAATGAATCATGTCCTTCTGAGGAATCGAAAAAATTGGTGAAACTGGTATACTCGTACCTAAAAGCCAACAAGGGACAAACTAAAGAGACGCCTTATTTAAGGCATTTAATATAATAAAGAAATTCCTTTAGGGAAATTGTAGTAGATAATCCTTAACGGAGTTACATCTGCTCTAGCTCACGCTTACGTTCTGGACTTTCTGGGAGATAGTGAGAAAACTGTTTAAGGGAAACGCAAAATGCCTAATAATGGCAGGAAAGGAAGTAGACTTAGAAGAGGAAATCACATATATGACCGGCTTGGATCGATCCAGACCTCGGACTTGATTGTACTCGATAAACGTTTAAAGAAAGTGGACGAGTTCTAATACCTGGGAACCGTAACGACTGCCAGAAACGACAAAGACTGAAATAAAGAAAAGACTGCATATGAGCAATACGTGCTTTTCCATGATGAAGGAACTATTCAAAACAACTCTTTTATTCCGCATTGTCAAAGTCCATAGTTTTAAAACCATAGTAATGCCAGTGACACTTTACCGATGTAAAACTTAGTCTCGGACTTAGCGGAAGGAAAATTGATTGCGTATCTTTGAAAACAAGATTTTAAGGAGAATCTATGTTAGAGAAATAACGAAGAAATAGGCGAATGGAGAAAACTGTGCAATCAAGAACTCGAGGAAGTCTATTAGCATTGTCCGAGTAATAAAATCGGGGAATCTAAGATGAATAGAAAACGTAGAAGAAATAGTGGACGAACAGTTGAAAGAAGAATGAGTGGAAAACCTGAAGGAAAAAGACCGCCGGGTATAGATAAAAGGCCCATATAGGGTTCGACATAGAAGAGAACAGAACAGCGAAGAATGGAAGGAAAATACTCAAGACAGGGCGGCTTGACCAAGGGCTGTCAACGAGGCTTTGAGAGTTCCAAAGGCATTTATCATACGACTCATATCAGCACATTAACAACTGATCGAATGTGAAACGAATTTCTAGTAGGTTGAAACGTTAAAACGTTCCCAATGAGTATTAACTGTGTTGATTCTTCCTTGGTTGTTGGTATATCTTCTTCTCCTTCTAAGATGGCGCTACAGTCCAGTGTGAGCCTGAGCCGCAACCAACAAGCGTCTCTAGCTGGCACGATTTTTTGTCAGTTGTTTCCAGTGCCGCACTCCCAGGTGGTTAAGGTTCCCTTCCACCTATGTGCGCCTTAGATTCGATCGTCCCTCAGGGTTGGATTCGAACACACTTCGGCCCCTACATGGCTTAGCCATCTTAAACGTAGGATCGGGAGCCGTCGTACTAAGCCGATGTCACTGTACAGGCGGTAGTTTGTCGTTGTATCTTCTCCTTCATTCTCCATTTATATAAATGGGGCCATAGATTTAACCGAAAATTTTCTTCTTAAAACGACCAATGGCATCCTCATCCGTTTTCGTTGAGGTCCAGGCCTCTGCGCCGTAAAGGAGGGCCGGGATGATCACTGATTTATGTAGTGCTATCTCGGATTTCGAGAGAGGGCTTTACTTCTCAATTGCCTTTTGAGTAAGAGGCAAGAGTAATTCTGCGTTTGATCTCAGCGCTGGTATTGCTGTCGCTGGTCACTAGTAAGTCAAGGTAGACGAAATCCTTGACCCCTACAAATTTGTAGCCGGCAAAGTCTGCATCTTTTTGGATGACAGCATATATTTTTTTTTTTTAGTTTGTGCAGGTTCAAGGATATGAATGCTCTTATGATGTTTGTTACCCAATCTGGACGGGGTGCAGATGGTATGTGTCGAAGGTGTTCGTTAACTACTCTCTGGGGGTGGTTGTCCTAGATAGGATTTTTTGAGAAATTAGACTGAATTTGTCGCGTTGGTTGTAGTTCACAGTAACTTTTTAACTTTTTTGTTTCCATGCCATTAAGGTGTTATATTGGAAATGCACACACAGAGTATGGATTTTGGGTGAACTTATCCTGCGAGTGTTATGCCTTCGTCAGCATTTTTTGAACATCTCTCATTCACAACTGAAGTTGTTGCACAGTTTTTAAGTATAGGAATTGTTCTTGGCTATGGACAGACTTGAACTACGGACCTTCCGCTCAACAGCCGGTTATGATTACCATTGCACCACGATCACCCCCCTCGTTTAACTCTCGTTCACCGAAAGACCCATTTTAGTCGCTCCTGCTTCAATGCTTTTGAACACTTCATTGACGTCTCGCTGTCCTCGCCCAATAAGTTCCATGTCTTCCGCGTACGCAAGCATTTGCGTAGACTTAAAAATGGATCACACCCCTTGCGTTGTTGGTATATATTCGGCCTAAATGAACACTAATGATATCCCAGGCTCCATATTTGACGCACATCGTGCTCCGTGACTCTTTTTTGTTCCGTAAAATAAAAGGGAACTTTACCAAGTCAGCAAATATAGTGATGAAAACACATCACTGAGTGAGCTAAACGATATCCCAACAATGCAGTTCCAGGTGTTTAAGAAATAGTCAAAAGGCAATACATCGCTTCGTTCATCATAATATTTCTAAAGTATTTGAATTCGATCTGTCGCAGAGTCATAATGTTCGTGCACAAGGACGTCATTGTGTTGACTCACTATTTCAGATGACACACTTTAACAAATACCTTTGACGAATAACATATGCTCCGGAAATCTCCACGAACTCCATCATCATTGTAAACAGGTAACTGCTTTAGCATCTAACTAATTGGCAGAACAACACCCATCAACCACGTATCCATATTTTCCCACCACATCGTTTCACTTTTTCTCGACGCGTTTTAATTTGCCTACAGTAATGCTAATTACAGGTATTTACGAAGCCAAACAAACGGTGAAGCATCCAACAAATTATTCAAAGCAATAAATAGGCAATAAACAAACGCAAAAATGAAGGACGACTCACTGTAGATAGTATCGATGGGACCTTCCGTGATTGTACTAAAGTTATGTAATTCACATAGTCTAACGCTGTATGCTGGAAGCACGATTTGTTTGCCGAGAGTATATTCACAGCCTCCTGTACCTCTTGTGGTCGATTTTTATTCGCCTACACCAAACGAAAATTAAGATTTTGTAATCAATCGAGTCCAAGTTGGTGAATTACCTGAGCATTTTTGATCAGGGCGTTGTCGTATGATTCGGAAACTTTGAGAAAATGCCCTCGGTAGTCCTTCACTTGGTTGATGTCGTCCTTGACGAATACACTCAAGTTCTTCAGCACCGTTCGACTGGCCTGATCCAGCAATATTGTGTGGAATTTATTCATTTCCTGAAAATTGATAAGACCATCGTCAGATACAACAATGCTCCTTCCCGGACACACCACCAACCTGAAAGCAGTGAATAATCTTGCCCAGTGCGTTATGTGCGTTCTTATTATCAGCGAAATGCTGTTGCAAATCCCACAGAGACATTGCGAATGCACTGCAAAACGAAAAAAATAATGCAAAACAATAAAACAATAATCGAAATGCTTTTAATAGACTGTGTATGTGGCATCGGTGCAATGGAATCTCAAAGACCAAAAGGAAGGAAAACAAACGACAAACCTTTGATTTTTCACATATTCCTTGCCAGAGTCCACGGCCACCGTGCACAGTTTGATGATCTTTTCCAGACGCTGCTCCAAGTGCTCGATTTCAGCTTCTTCTTTCGAAATGTATTGCCTACGATGGGATGAGTAAATGTTTTGTTTATTTTGCAAATCCATCGTTTTATCGCTGTTCTCGCAGCGCGACTCAGTGAGTCACGGGAGTTGCAATGAGAATTATCACTCGATTTCTACGAAATGCATTTGCATTTGGACTTAATTACTAATCACATACCTGAAACGTGGGGAGTCCTTCAGGCACTCTTCGAATTCGATTGGGGTACGCATCTCGTTCATCTATATTTGTTATGGAGCCCTAGATCTGAAATTAATTGCGACGGAAAAAAAAACAGCAAACAAAAATACAACAAACACCGAGAGGAAGACAACACAGCAATTTTTTTTTTAGAACATATTTAAGCGATTGGTTGGCGGGGTTGGTTCTGTTGACGCGAAATTATTCGATGGAATTGTTTTCGAGGGTGAAATTGCGATAGAATTGATTGCGGACGAAATCGTTTGAGGGGAAAAAACACGAAAATGTCGCGAAATCTATGTTCGCTACACGGACTTTCACTTGGAAATTTCTTCGGATTTGGATAATGGAATTTTGAAAGCTAAGCTGTCAGGTTAACGTCAAACAAGTGGCACGACGGTGTGTTTAGTCGGTGTGTAGTGTGTGGAGGGCGTCTTATCAACTGGCGCTGCGGGCGTTTGAGAGAATGAAGACGAATCGTTACAAGAATTTTGTTTGAAATTGATGAATAAAAATTCCATTCGTTTCAATTGTTTATTTTTTTTATTATTTGTTAAAAAAAAACCGAAGGGAAAACTCAAAATGTACATTGGATTAACATACTGAATTTATGACAACTTCAGTTCCCGATAGAAGAAGGTTCAAATATCCAAAATTGGATTTAAAGGAGACTGCTAATAGCCCTTAGTTAGCATATTTTGGAGGCAAATGTGCCCTTATTTAAGTTCTTTTTGATCTTTTAATTCCACTTAACCCCTCAAAATCCTATCCACCCATCACCTCCAGCCGACTTCTTAGCTCCAAACGTCTCATACTTCGATTATCTACCGAATTTTGCCCTTGGACCATTTCTTCCACTCCCAGTCGATTCTCATGTCATCGAAAACAAATTAAATCTACTTAATGATGAATTCACTTCGGGACCTGACGGTCTCCCTGCCATATTTCTAAAAAAAAAAAGCTCATCAACCCTCTCTCCCCCTCTCTCGAAAATCTTCAGTCTATCCCTATCCCTAGGTGAATTCCCCCGCTTATGGAAAACCTCACTTATCACCCCTATACACAAAAAAGGTCCGAAGAACGTTGTTAACAACTATCGTCCCATTGCCAAACTGTCACAGGTACTCAAACTCTTCGAGAGTATTTTATACGAAACTCTAAGTTTTCGCTGCCAGTCTTTAATCTACCCTAGACAACACGGTTTCCTCAAATGCAGATCTACAACCACGAACCTTGTTCAATTTGTGTCCTTTACCCTATCAGCCTTAGAGAACGGCAAGGAAGTCGACGTTATTTCAACCGATTTCGATAAAATCTCCCACAGACTGATACTCTTTAAATTGTCCTCCCTTGGCTTGGACCCCATTTCTTTGAAGTGGATATCTTCTTACCTGGAAAATCGCTATTACAGTGTTCGTTTTAGATCTGCATTCTCTAATCCCTTTTTAGGGATCCCCAAGGCAACCACTTAGGTCCACTTCTTTTCGTTCTTTCCATAATCGATCTTGAAATGGTGATCAAACACTCCCACATCTCATTATACGCCGACGACACCAAGTTTTTCAAGACCATTTCCTCCAGTCATGACTCTTCCCTTGTTCAATCTGATCTCAATAGTTTCCATCTAGTGTTCCAATAATTGCTTAGAGCTTAATATTTCCAAATGCCAATCAGTTACCTTTTCACGTAAACGAATCAAACCTCCTCCTCGTCTCTACGTCCTCAATAATCAACCCATCTCCACGGTTCAAGTCATTCGCGATCTTGGCATATTATGTGACCAGGAGCTAAATTTTCGGCCACACATCGATGAGATAATCCTTAAAGCTAATTCTGCACTCGGTCTAAAGAATTCTCGAACCCTTACGTTACCCGATCTCTTTACATAACCTTTGTCCGGCCCCTTCTTGAATACGCCTCTCAAATTGGGTCTCCTTACCAACAAACCCACATAATAGACGACCTGGGAAGGAAGTATGGTTTTAGTAGCCTCACAGCTACGACGGACTATATTTCCCCCCAAAATGACTTCTCTCTCAGTATACCTATCCTTTTCCCCGACAGAGAAGAGTGGCTATCAAACGCCGTAATCAACGACCACGAGATCACTCTCGGAGCTGCGGCGATGAGGAAGAAACTGAGACGATCCAACATCTGCTTTGCCACTGCCCAGCTCTCCAGAATCGACGCCTAGTGTCGCTAGGCCAAAGATTCTTTACAGAGATTGCGGATGTGGCTAATGCAGATATATCGGATCTTCTAAAATTCATAAAGAGCACGGGGTGGTTTCAGCCACCACGTGATAGGACAGGTTAATTTTATGTGTACCCACACAAATGAAGGGAATCACAATGGAAGTGATGTTTAACCATCACACTACCCTTCTCTAACCTAACCTAACCTAACAAACCCACATTTCTAGAATCGAGAGCCTCCAACGCCGATTCCTACGTTTTGCTCTTCGAGGTCTCCCCTTGTGCAATCCTTTGATTTTACCACCCTACCAAGACCGCCTTAAACTAATTAACATGAACATGTTGGAAGACAGAAGAATTGTGTCTGACATTCTTTTCATCCATCGGCTCCTTTCAGGTACCATTGACTGCGCGACCCTCTACAACTCCGTTTCTATCAACACTAACCCCCGCAATGTACGAAATCCCCGTATCTTCTATCTACCCACCCCTCGTACTGCCTAAGGCTCCAATGAACCCATTTCTCGTATGCTGGGAAGTGTTAATTCGAATCCTTACTTCGATTTCAACCTCAGCACTCCATGCCTAAAAATCCGCCTTTTTAACCACCCTCCCCTCTCACCCGTTCTCTCTAGCTAATAAGTTAGATTAGATTAAAATTAGATTAAGATAGCTTGAATTAAGCGCAATAAATGGGGGTGTTTGCCCCCACGAAAATTAAATTAAATTAAGACATTGCACTCTCGGGAACTCGGGATTATCCAACAAAAGATGTCATTTTAAATGAAAAGAAAAACGCATTCTCCTAATGCAATTTTCATCACATTTCCTCTCACTGCTTCATTGGTGAGGCCTTGGCATATGCTTTACCTTCAAAATAGCTAAAAAGATTTTATATCGCATGATTTTGGCTGCCAGTCGAAGGCTTAATTTCAAGAAATCTTACATTGAGGAAATTTGTTACTCACTTAAACCATAGTTTCACCAGCTATGTGACATGGCCACAATTTTTATGCAAAAGTGTAGAATACGCGTTTATACCTATATATAAAGACGCAAGCATCAACATCCAAGCCTCCTTCTGGGAAGTCCTACCTCATTCCCGCGCGGTGGCTTTTGGACGCCTAGTTCATGAACTATAGATCAAGCACGTCCCTCTGTAAAGTTTTAAGAAAATGAGAAAAGAGGAGAGCCCAAGCTGCCAACAACGCTCGGCTCCTTATTTATAACAGCGGCGGACGAATGCGCAAAATGAAGTCAAGCGCGGCCTCCACGGCCACGTGTGTCATAATAACTACTTGGTGAAGGGATGTTTGGTGTTCAGGTCGGTGTTCACCCCACAACCTTGGGGTGAATGAGAACCTGGTCCTCTAGAATGGAGGTTGCTCTTATGGAAAACAATTGCGGAAAACAAGACTTTGTTTAGAAGCCAGTCACAACCTGGGATACAGAAGGATTACCGTGCGTGTTTACAGCCCCCCATCGCTGATAAATTGGTCATACCTAAGAAAGGAAAGGAAGGAACATATGGAAAGACCACTTCTGCAGACTGTATTACGGCGATGGAAGTCAACATAACGTTGTCAAGTAGGACGAAATATTTACACTGGATAAAGGCGAGAGATAATTTCGTCTACTCGACTCGGTAGGGTAGGTGTACAAGCTTGAAGATATGGTCGATGGAAAGCTTGTCCGAAATTTCAGCATCATTTCCCTAGTTCACAAGAAAGAAGAACTCTGAAATTGTGCAACTTTAGGGACATACGAGTACATAAGTCTACTAAGCAGCGATTATAACATCTTCTCTGTCGGGTTGGGAGAACGGCTGAAACCATTCGTGAATAATTTGATGGGTTTTAACCATTGTGGTTACAGGCCGAAAAACGTCGACTTTAAATTAGGATATGACAGTGTATACAGAGCTGTGCCAAGTTTTATTATCGCTCCTGAATTGGTCAAGTCGTGCAGAATGACAATAGAGAATTCTCGCTACTACATTAAGGTCACTAATGAGCTAACTGAGACCTTCAATCTTAAAGGAGGTCAAGTGAATCGACGTATTGTCAAGTGACTTTTTTAATATTATATTTGAAAATATTGTATAAGACTCACCGGCCTATAAAAGAGGCACGATCTATATCAAGACCACAAAATGGCTGGGCAGGTGATATTTACATAATTGGACGACCCTAGCGAGACGCCAATGAAACATTTGAGAGCATTGAAAAAGAAGCGGCTAAAATGGACTGAGGGTAAATGAGGGCACGAACTAATATCCGCTTAATTGAGGCAAAAAGCTATTCCAACCGCTGTTTCTTTGGCCTCAGGAATTCTCTCTTAAATAATCGAGGTAACTCTTTACAAAACCTTTATAATGTCGACCCTCCTTTACGACCTAGAGGCTTGAATATTACCGAAAGTGGACGAAGAAAAAGAAGTTAGAGAACAATTTTGCGTTCAATCGTTGGTTTAATTTATGCTGAGTGAAGCAGCTTTTTGTTTTTAATTAATTCTTAATTTTTTTTAAATAATTCGTGCAGGTTCAAGTGTGTGTACAACCTAGACGGGGGACAGATGGTTTGTGTCGAAGATCGTTTACTGTCGTTCACTACTCTCCGGGAGTGGTTGTCCTAGATAGGATTTGCGAGATTCGACTGAATTTGCGGTGGTTGTAGTTCACAGTAACTCTCTTATTTCCATGTAATTAAGGTGTTATATAGGAAATCAGCACTTTTTGATCATCTCTCATTAACAACTGATGTCGTTGCACAGTTTTTCCATATAGGAATTGTTCTTGACTATGGACGGACTTGAACTATAGACCTTCGGCTCAACAGTCGGTGGTGATTCTCATTGCACCACCCTGGTAAATGGACGTGCTAATTGGGGCCCAAGTTTGCCCTCAAGTGTAGCTTCATCTGTGTAAGAAAGTAATGTCGCGAAAAGTGGTTTCCCAATTCCTGTGATCGCCTCAAAATGGAAAAACATAGGTTTACAATTACCGTTTCGGAATCGATAAGAGTTGGAGTCTTCACTTCACTAACTTGTCACTACAGCCGAGTCAGAATTCGTTTGATAACGAACAAAAACAGCACGAACTTTATGAAACGTTTTGCAGTTAATTTTTTCTGTTTAAACATGTTGTGCGTATGCTTCTGTCCATATTTAACAACTCGCTAGTTGCCCAAGAGTCTCTAATGGTTGCCTAGATCTAAGTTACCGATAGCGTATACATATGTCAGTTTGGAAAAAAATATTCCATCTAAGGTTAAACATACAATGGTCAGCACCAAATTTCCTTTTCTAACCATCTGTATATCATCTGAGTATTCTTCAAACAATCACCAGTCAATCAGGTTAACCAATTTGTGATCAATCAGTACCTCTTTGGCTGCTATCGGGCAAAATTTCATGGCAACTTTAATGCCGAAACATGCACATCGTTGAAGACACTGTAATTTGGCAATAATAGCTTCTTATTCTTATAACCATCTCCCAATGACTTATGCAGGAGCTGTGAAGATGAGGAACCCAGTTTCTTTAATTCTGTTCGGCGCCCAGAACGGTGCCTAGTCTCCTTCTTTCTTCGATGATCTTCAGCATAACTGCTAGATTAAGACCAATCGTATGCTAACTGTCAAGAATACGTTTTTTTTTATTGTTTGCTTCAAAGGATGTGTAATCTCCTGAAGATAACAGTTGACATTCACGATTCGAGTATTTGCCATTTACTTCGCCTATTTACTAATCCAACCATCAAGGGGCTGATTTTAATTTATACTCTTTTCTTCACGTTTGCCATTACAAGAAGAAACAAAAAGTGAGGAAAAATAAGTGACATTTTGTATTTTTATATAAAAAAAGTGGTCAAGGTGTGAACCGTAAGGTCCACACGACTAACAGTGAGAAGAATGAAAGAACAATTTTTTTTTTATTATTATTTATTATTTTTATAATTTTAAATTTATTTAATATTTTTTTTTTTTTTTATAATTAACAACTTCTACTTACAGCCGAGCCTTCAGTCATCGTTTATTTCTCAATTATTAAACGTGCATCATAATAGTAGTTTTCGACTGTTCTTTTCAACAAATTTTCTTTATGAATTACATAATAATAAATCAACCTTTGCTTGCAAAAAGATTGTTAAATTTTTTGTATCCTACGATATCATTACAGACACTTTATTTGAACTATTAAAACTTTGTTTTATTATAAGCAAAAATTTATCGACACCATTCTCTAAACCGGGAGTCACCAATTAGTTTCACTCGGGGTCCGTTTTAAGAAATGAAATGACCATCGCGGTCCGCACAACATTTTATAGAAAAAAATATTTATTAAACAAATGTAATTACGGAAATAACAAATGTATTTTTTTACATATTGATGAGAAAAATGACATTCTTTGTTGCGGACTATCTGTCTGAAGTTAGGAGTAAAATTGGTGCAAGCTATTGACATTAAATCCTGGAGATGCTCATCAGTAAGTCGAGATCGAAATTTATTCTTTATGAAGTTCATCTTCGAAAATGCTGCTTCACAAATACATATATGCTGACCCAAACAAAGTAAGAAGTTTCAAAGCTAATTTTTGAAGTTCTGGATATTTATTACCCCATACAAATTTTATCCAGAACTCTTCACTGGAAACTTGCGTATGTTTGTGTTTTAAAACTGTGTTTTCTTGGAAATCGATCATTTCCATCTGCAGAGTAGCTTTATCACTCCGGAAAATAATTGCACCTTCGTCACTCCACTCACCATCAGGATGCAGAGAGTAAATGCTGCTGAGGATTTCTACAACATTTTCAATTTTCTTAAAATCTGCGAACCTTTTTTTAAATTCCGATTTAAGATCCGTAATGAACGTCTTGTATTGGCCGACGTCATTCTCGTTGTCACTGCTGATTATTTTATTTAAATTTGGGAAGTGTAAGCATTCATTACCAAGATCATTAATAAAGAGATGGAGTTTTCGCGAAAAACTTTTTACTTCTGACATGAGCTCCCACACAAGCTTTCCCTTGCCTTGTGGTTTAAGATTCAGGTCGGTTTAAAAATATCCGTCAAGAAAGCAATGGCAGCTACATTTTCTATTTCGTTTAGAAAACTTAAATAGGTGTTTGCTGAACTCTGATCACTGTTGAAAAGATATGTCTTCAAGTGTTCTAAAATGCTGAAGAATCTTTCTAAAACGCAGCCTTTACTTAACCATCTCACATTATTATGCAACAGTAGATCGTCATATTGTGCATCAACTTCTTCAAGAAATGATTTCAATTCAATTACTATTTTCATCACTTTTTGCATAATACGCTCAAAATTATGATTAAGTTTGCAGCAAAGCACAGTTTGGTGAATAATACAGTGGTAGGAAATCAAATTTTCATTACACCTTGCATTGCTACTCAACAGATGAACTAGTCCTAGTTAAAGCATTCTTTAACTACAGTTAGTGCAAAAAGTCTGCGTACAAACTATTTGACTTTCTTTAATATGAAAAAACGAACGATCCGAACATATAATGTAAATATCTTTTTATTGATTTCACTTAAATTACTTTCATTAACTAATTCATAAACAAAAAACAAACATAACTGATACAATATTCATAAAAAAAATGGATTTATATAACAGGGCACATAAACAACGCACAAAAAGTCTGCGTACACCATATAACAATTCAACAAAACAATACAAAAACAAGAAATGTCAATATGTTGTTGGGTATCCTCGTCTGAATATGACTTCTCTCATTCGTTTTCCCATTGAATCAACCAAGCGTTTCGTATCTTCTGGAGTAATTTTATGCCATTCCTCAAGCAGCTTTTCCTTGAGCATATTTTTGGACGATATGCTATGTTGACGGATACGTCGGTCCAGCAACTCCCACAAATGTTCGATGGGGTTGAGGTCTGGTGATTGCGGGGGTGTATGCAATTGTTTTGGAACATTATACAGAAGCCAGAGCTTGACAATGTGAGCAGTATGTTTGGGATCATTATCTTGTTGAAAGATAAAATGATCTCCCAAGCCGAGTTTGCTGGCGCTTTCACGGAGGTTTTTTTTAATAATACTCAAATACTGGAATTTATCCATTGTACTTTCAATAAACTCCAAATTCCCAACCCCATTTGCTGCCATACACCCCCAAACCATGATCCCACCACCATCGTGTTTCACTGTTGGTAAAAGGTTTTCTTTGTTCTCTCTTTCTCCCCACAATACCGCGCCCATTCAGCCCAAATATGCAAAATTTGCTTTCGTCTGAAAATAACACGGTATTCCAAAAGCTTTCCGACTTGTCAATATGCTCCTTGGCAAAAGCAATACGCTTCCTTCTGTTGATTTTCGAAATATAGGGCTTTTTTCTTCCGGAGCGTCCACGATAACCTTCTTCTCTAAGGACGTTTCTAACAGTAGATCTGCTAACTGCTTTGTTGAACTTTTCGTGAATCAGCTTTACTATTTTTGGAGCACTTGTTCGGGTATTTGTTCTTACTTCAGCCAAAACTGACCGTTTTTCTCTGACTGTAAGTAGTGTTGGCCGCCCAGATCTGTACTTAGAAGTAAAATTCCCAGTTTGTGCGTAGTTTTCTAAAACTCTTTGTACAGAAGAATGTGGTTTACCAATTATTTCACCAATTTCTCTTAGCGTTTTACCCTCCGAACGCAGTTTAACTACCAATTTTCGAATATCTACTGATAATTCCTTGCTCATATTTGCAGTTCCCAGAAAACTCTCCAAAGGGAAGAAAAGAATTATAATATACTGTTTCTCACACTCCCAGTGATCGACTGAATGAAAGACAGATATGTAAAAATAAGTTGAAGTGAGAAAAGTAACGGTAATGGAAATTCTCGCAAAAAAGTCTGCATACAAAATAGTTTGTACGCAGAATTTTTGTGCGAGAATTTTTGTTGTGATTTCCAATAATTGATGTCAGTCGAGTTCTTGAATGTAGAAGATGAAATAACAGCTACAAATCGATAAGAAGAACATCTCGACATCATTTCTACATAAAAATATTTTGGTTCTGAATATAAATGTAAGCGTTGCAGCTTTTTTTCTAAAATGAGAAATAATGTACGCAGACTTTTTGCACTAACTGTATGTCAGCATCAGTAAATGGTTTCATATGCTTACCAAGTGTCCAAGAAATACGTAAAGAAGCCTCACCACATTTTTCCTGCTCAGTCATTGAGCGATTTATGATCTGGGTCGAAGATGAGTAACATGATAGTAAACTTGCAATTTTAAACTTACGCAGATCACTACCAAGTGGAAAGGTTTCGGCAAATGATTTGTGTTTGGTATCATAATGTCGTTCTATATTCGAGCTTTTAATTAACGCCACTGTTTGGTTTCAAATCAGGCACATTGGTACTGCTCCAGGGCGATTTGGCAGCGTAAAACAATATAAATCGGTCTATTCTGGGAAAAAAAAACTGTCTATTTTCATCTTCAACTTTTCTTTTTTTCGGTTCCATAGTAATTAAACTCGCTAATGTAAACAGGTAAGTACGTAAACAAGCAAACGTAATATTTCAAGCACGTAGGTCGTCGCGGCGTCCGATTTTTTAAAACAAAACACTGACCTCCCGGCGGCCGGCAGCGCAATCGCGAACTCTTTCTCGCTTGTTAAGGCCCGGGCCCATAGAATCCGTTAATCCATCACTCCGTTGATTTCAACTGAGAGAAAAATAGAATATACACATTCTTATGGGAGGTGGCCTGTAGCCGACCGATGTATGAACTTCAACGGGCCAAGTACAGCTACTTTTTGATCCGTTGACAGTTCATACATTCACATATTTGAGCTTACACATTTACATTTTGGGGTTAACGCATTCACGAATTGAGAGTTAGCACGTTCATTGGTGGATGCATTGAGAGAATGTTTAGGAATTCTCTCGCACTGAGAGAAACTTCAAATTCTTTTCACAAGTTACCTCACACGGATCAACGGACTGACAGGTTCTAAGGGCCGATGCTTGCCTGCTCTATCCGCCAACACGTTTGCTCTTAGTTGAAATCAACGGAGTGGCGGATCAACGGATTCTATGGGCCAGGGCCTTTATTTCGCCCGGCCGTTTTCGAATTGAAATCAACAAAGATAATGCAGGAGATATATTTTTATTAAATTACGTGCTCTGTAGTGCAAGTTGCTGTGTCCTCGCGGTCCGCACAAAATGGGTCGGCGGTCCGGATGCGGACCGCGGTCCGCCATTTGGCGACCCCTGCTCTAAACGGTATCAGCAATATCCATCTGTTACAAACAATATTAATTATTCACAATATTCGATTGTCATTCACAAAATTCAATTGTTATTAGCAATATTCAATTGGTATTAACAATATTCAATTTTTATTAATAATATTTAATTATTAATAGCAATATTATATTATTACTTGCTTTTCTCGTTTAAAAAAAAAAAAACGGTCGGGCCGATTTCGCTGAAAATTCATTCAGTTCTATGTTACATATGTAATTACGCTTCTAATGTTAAATGTATTTAGTCCCATGTTAATATCATCTTTGGTTCTCAAGATAATCGAGACGAAAAATGATTACGAAAACACATACGAACATACGCACACACAGACATCTCTATAAAAACGTTGGATTTGGATTCTGGTGACCTTGAAACGTGGAGATATGTCAAAATTCACAAAATCGGCCCCATTCCAAAAACTTCCCACTGGGAAGTTAAATATGGGTCAACCCCCTCAGAATATAGCTTACATATTATAAATTTAAAATTTCCAAATTTAATTATTATTTAGAACTATTACTTGATTTAAGTTAAAGAACAACAGTTGAAAACCGCAAGCAAGAAAGACAAAAGAAATACCATTCAACCAGAAAAAAAGAATTAATTATAGTACATACATATACATATACACTCTAAAAAGAGATTCCAAATTTTGTAGATGTACGTTTAAGAGCCAGTGTTTGAGTTGTTTTTGGAACGTAACTGGTAATGTAAGGGTCCTAATTGACTGAGGAAGTTTATTAAACCAACGGGATGCAGCTACAGTAAACAAATTTCTAAAGTCTGTAGTGCGAAAGTTTTGCACAGGGACAAGATTCATAAAATTGCCCTATAAATTATGGCTATCAATAAAAATGCCGGGCTGGTAGAATTTTTAAATATTGAAATAATGGAAAACTAGGATGCATGCGATGTTTTCTGCAAATTTTCCTTATTATTTTGTAACAAAAATAATGACTCAATTTTGTTAAAATACGTCCCTCCCCAGCAACTGATTCCATATTGTTGTTTGGAGTCGAAAATACCATAATAAATAGTTTTTAAAATATTAGTAGAGCAAATAGGAAAACTTTCTGAGAATGGCACGAAAATATTGTCTCAGAGCATCAGTTTGCTGCAAAAAGGACATTTTTGAGTCAAGGGTAAGTCCCAAATATTTGAAATCCTTAACTATCTCGAAGCTGTCGAAGCATTTATCGCTACAGTATGTAGGTATCATTCCAATATGTGACCAAAGGAGAACTGTAATTACAAGAGCAACTCGCGTTTGAACCTCTGGCACTCAGGTGCATGGTAGACAAAGTTCGTTTCGAAACTATTTTGTGATGATAAATCAAAGAACATATTTTTGGTTTTCGAACTTATGATTAAATTATGCTCTGCAAACCAGATTCTTAGTCAAAATTTATGTCATAGTTAGATTGAAACTACTATCCGAAGCATAAGCGCAGCCCACATCATCTGAAAATGCATTGAGCACATCTCTAAAACTTAGTCTAAAAAGTGAATTTATATATATTAAGAATAGTATGCATTCGGGAACAGAGCATTGAGGTACTCTCAGATTAATATATTTTTTGTCCCACTCCTAATCGTATCAATCTTGAGCATGAACCCACGAAAACTTTCTCAAGCTTCCTCAACGAAATTGCATGGTTGATCATATCAAAGGTTTCCTTATATTGATAAATAATCCAGCGGTAAACCTAGGTAAACAAATATTTATGAGCAGAAGTTTAATTTGTAGTAAAGGCACGAATATGCATGCTATAGAGTCGAGCAACACAACAAGAGTTTGACGTCAGAAACCTAGAAGGGCAGGTGACCGCTAGGATCTTCGCCGATCGAGTTTCCCTCAACCTCTCGCAAAATCCAATGACACCGGCACAATCCACAGAACAACAGTGAGCGCCCGCGCCATCAGAGATGATGCCTCTGATGTGCTGAGTATCAAACCGCCGCCAACTAGAAACCCCTGGTTTGATGAGCAATGCAAACAAGCCCATGTAGCAAAGCAAACCACCTACAGAGATATGCTACACAGACGAACGAGAGCCGCTCGTGAGCTCTACGAGCGGAAAGGGAGAAAGGAACACACGCTTTTAAGGAAGAAAAAAGAGAGCATGAAAAGCATGAGATCGAGGAGATGAAGAGATGCTACCACAGGAATGAAATTCGCAAGTTTTACGAAAAAGTAAAACGAACATGCCAGGGCTATAAAGCCAGAGCGGAAGCCTGTAAGGATGAAGATGGATAATTAGTAGTAGAGTCACAGTCGATGATGAGAATATGGAAAAACCACTTTTATAGACTGTATAATGGCGATGAAAGATCTGATACCCCTGTCAGGCAGAATGATCAATTCACAACGGACGAAGTCCATCGACCTGACCTAGCTTGTTATTTCGAAGCTTAAAACTAACAAAGCCGCGGGCGCACAAGACGTGCAAGATCTTCTCTGCTGTACTGTGTGAACGCCTGAAAGCTTTTGTGGATCATCTGATAGGTTCCTTTGACTGTGGTTTTAGGCCTGGTAAATTCATAATAAACAACATTTACACACTGCAGCAGACCTTAAAGACTCAACAATTCCGATCCGGAACATACCATCTTTCTGTCGATTTTAAAGCCGCATATGACAGTGTACATAGAGACGAGCTATAACGAGCCATGTCTAGTTTTAACATCCCTCCCAAACTCGTCAGATTGTGCAGGATGACAATGGAGAATTCTCGCTGCTCCGGATCGAACGTCTAAGTTGGCTAGGCCATGTAGAGCGAATGGACAACACAGCTCCGGCCCGAAGAGTATTTGAATCCAACCCTGAGGGGCCGATGCAGCAGAAGACGACCGAATTTAAGGTGACGGACACAGGTACTCCCAACTGGCAGTAAGACAAAATAAGCAAAAAATCGCGCTAGCTGGAGACGCTTGTTGGTTGAGGCCCAGGTTCACACCGGACTGTAGTCGTCTAAGAAAAAAAGAAGGCACATAAATCGCTGATACCATAGCCCAATATAAAAGTGACCGACATTAATCGCTCCCAGCACACAATTTACCTAACAATTCAAAATCAAAATACCTTCATAAAGCAATAATCTCTTGATGGTTACCCATTATAATCATTCATATCGAGGTACTAACAGCGTTACTAATAGATAGCCTAGAACTAGGCCTGCGGCCATCTAGCATTGCCTGTGAAAATCTAAAACTGATTTCATACTTAATTGACTTTTTTACGATCACTATACGCTCTGTAGCCTGTCGTTTCGTTGATATCATCATCTAGAAGCTTATGTCACCTACCGTATGATCCATCACCAATCCAATCATAATTCAAATCAATCAAGTCGTCCTCAACCGCGTAGCTTAAATTGATTCTATTAAATGACATCGAGTCCACGCATATGCCAATCTCCATGGCATATTTAGAGCGTCTTCCCAATCCATTAAATTCATCTAAAAATCTAATTTTCCACATGAACGGTCTCCATTCCGATCGCCTACCTAAAGATCAGTAAATTTATGACGACAATCTCAATGAAGGTGCGTTCCCGCACAAGCCCAACCATCTTCATCGTCATCGTCATCGAGCAGCAATCTAACTATCTCAACCAATTAAAATTGATTCCCAGCTCCACTACCCGCATCCATATACGAGTATCTATACGACAGTCAATCGAGCACGCCATATATGGAGTCGTTACTCATTGAACTTCTTTCGGGCTGAATGAAGCTTCACTAATAGTCTGCGCTTGAACGATCGCTAGTTTCTTCCATAAACAGTCAAGACTGGGGCGAAACTGTTATCCAGCGTCTTGGAGCGTTCATTTGGTGTATTAGACCCGGCTCTGCCCCAAGCGCGGACGCATTAATTACACACGTCGTTCGTATTAATTTCCTGCACATAGACGACGTGGGCATCGAAATAAATTAGTCAATAGCCATTTTCGGACGACTTAACTAGTGAAGTTAATAACAATTTCAAGAAAAGATGTTTAACTTTATAATTGTAGTTTGTGGATGTTATATTTTGTATTGACCCAATTTGGAGATGCATCCACAATACGATGGCGGGCATCATAGATTGCTCGTGTGTGTTCTGGTGGTGAGGATGCGAATTGTCAATACAATTGATTTATGACAAGACAACTCTAATGTTGATCATAAATTGAATTGAATCGGTATAAATGAATTTGTTTTGATGTTGTCCGTCGGATGATGTACTCTTCAGTCATGCAAGCCAACTCTGGGCTTTTATTTATGATCATAATCGAAGATCGTAACATCAAAGCTGGAGGGAGCCACCATGAAATATTTGTTTTTGATGATAATTTTGAAACTTGTTTTCTGCAATCTTTTAACTCTCGCCTTGGAGCTATTAGCCGAAAATACAAAAATTGCTTACCACTAAGAACGCGCATGCATCGATCAGTCTTAAGCCGGTTTGGTGAAGTCCGAAGACACATAATTAATCTTTCTATCAACGATTGCACACGTTTTTATGTCCTGCTTGACCCGCCAGAGATATTCTATTTTTAGCTACGTACATATCTCCAATGCCACACTTCAAGTTGCCTGTGGCCCATTTCCACCTGTCCCTTGAGAGAAAGAATCTACCTTTGATAGGGCCTATTTCATAAGCTTTAAGCAGAGACAATGATGACCTTAATGGTTATGTAACAAGTCACCCTAGTTTTCTAAGTGAAGGGTCGGCAAAATAAACAGCGATTGGTAAGAGTGACTCTGTCTAATCTCCTATTGTGACGGCATAAACCTGAACGTGCACAAAGTTGCTTCTATAATGAACCCTATTTCTGAGATGTTACAAGAAACCTATTGGTGCATAGAACTAAGTCTCTTTCATGTCACCTTGATCGCAAACTTAATTGGAACTCCAACATCAAAAGCAAACTTGCAATGGCGACTTAGGCACTATGGGCCTGTCGACGAACCTACGGTAAAACTTGGGGATTGAAACCTAAGGTATTCCACAGCTTAAATACCGCGACAGTAAGACCTATCATCACTTATGCGTCTGCTATGTGGTGAACAAAATTTGAACAGAAAACTACAATAGTTAAACTTCAACGTCTTCAGAGGGTAGCATGTCTCGGCATTACAGGCGCCATGCCAACTTGCCCGACAGCAGCCCAAGAGGAATTACTGTACTGCACGTTTTTATTAAAAAGGTTGCTAGACGTAAGGCAATCAGACTCATCCGCTAGGAAACGGACCGGCCATGTAGACCATTGGGTCACATGTCCATTCTACAACATCTTCCTGAGCTGGATACGACTATCAGAGTTTCAGATGCATTACCACACACGTTCACCTTTAACAAAAGATTTGAGATATTGATCTCAAACCGGACAGTTTGAGAAAGCGGCGATCCCTTTGCTAAATGTCAAAGTCCTCAGATGGTACACAGATGGTTCCAAGATGGATTCCGGCGTTGGCGCTGGCATCTTTAGACCAAATCGGAAGCTATCGCAGGGTCTGGGAACTAGTCCTAGTGTCTTCCAAGCCGAACTATACGCTATCCTACCGTCAACCTTAACTTAGAGACTGGCATAAGAGGTATAACCATCAGTACACTCTCATACAGTCAGCCAGCGCTCAAAGCGTCGGGCTGGTATAGAACGAACTCAAAATCCGTCAAGGAATGCCACGATGCCTTACCACACCTAGGCAAAAGAAATAAGCTCAAAATCTGGTGGGGGTTAGGTCACAAGGACATAAAAGGCAACGAAATATCCGACCAACTTGTTAGGAAAGGTTCCAGCGAAAGGTACATACATAGGTGCCAAACCTTTCTGCGGAGACCTCAAGTCAAAGATTAATTTTCTCTTAGACAAATGGGAAAAATCGCAACACCTGCACTTTTGGAACAGCGAACAAACACTCTATCAATATTCTCAAATATAATAGAGTCGATATCAGAAGACTAGTTAGCTGCCTTTCGGGACACTGTATTCTGAGATATCATCTTAACAAAATGAACATCTTATCTGAAACCGAGTGTCGACTCTGTCTAGAGGACGAGGAAACTGCAGAGTTCACAATATGTGAGTGTGCTGCTCTCTGCCATCTTAGGAAGCGGTTCCTTCTCAGAGAAATAATGACTCCTGAGGGGATCAGCTCAGCTCACGAGTAGAGGAACTCCTCGTCTAACTGGCTAGCAGGTACAATAGACCTAAACTGGTCGCAGTGCTTTATGCTATCTGTTAGCACTAGGCCCCAATTAAAAGGAGCCTACAAGATGACGTCAATGGTGGTCGATTGTGGCTCAGTGCTCTAAAAAACCGCTGATAAATTGTCTGAATCGTTCGGAGTTGATTCAACACCAGGAAAGTGGTTAAAGCCATGGAAATAATTCAAAGGCAAGGAAAGTGGGTACCAAACCAATTGAAGCCAGGAGCTTGAAGGCCTTTTTCACCTGTGAACATACGCTTCGATGACAGAATTAGGAAAAGATTTTTGAATTAAATTATCATCAGCAAGGTTTAACTTCGGCCTACCTTCAACATCAACAACATATTCTGTATTTGGTTGGATTAGAAGAGTGTGGACTACTATGAACTGCTTAGTCCAAATGAAACCATCACGGCAGATCGCTACTGATCACGATCAATGCGTTTGAGTCGTGCATTGAGGGAAAAGCGTTCGAAATACTCTGACACGACAAAGCGTTTTCGTAGAACGACAATGCTCGTCCGCACGTCGCAAAACTGCTCAAAAAACAAAATGGAAACGCTAATGGGAAATTCTTCTCGAGACATTGCTCCACCTGATTATCACTTGTTCCGATTGATGACGTATGCCTTGCTTGAGCTTAGTTACGTAGCGTCCCTCCGACATGGTATTCATATCCTGCCTGAAAGATGGAAAGAAAGCAACGTCTACCGAATTATTTCCAATTCCCAATATATCTCCTAATATTAATGTTCTTACCAAAACAGTTTTGTGTGCAACTTTGTTGGATGACTTCTATTCTTAAAAGGCTTTTCAACTTCTCGCCGGTAGATTTTGGCAGCCTATGGCGGCTATGTTGTTTTGGTGACATCTACCAAATTTTTGTTTTTTATTCAATTATTAATGCCAAATCACCAAGTTACACCAAGTGATCAATCAGCCAATTCTCAATCAATTCTTTTTCTGGGTATGAGATCCTTCATTCCTCACAGAATGAAGAGTATCAAACCCAAAGAAAATGCGTGGTATGACTCGAGCTGTAAAGAGGCCGGAGTTGAGTTTCCGGAATTACAAGGACAACCGTACTGAGGAAAACCGGAAACAATTTAAACGGGCCAGAAATGACTGCAATGCATTAATTAGACGTGTAAAATTCTTTCACGAACAAAAGTTGAGGCAGAAAGTGCTACAATGTCCTAAGGGTAGCAAAAACGTTTGGTCGTTCGTGAAAAACGTAAAGAATTCAGCCTCGTCTTCAATTCCCACGCTCATTTACAATGACATTCCAGCTGTCAGCTCTTTAGACAAGGCCAATCTGCTTGCTGCACATTTCGCGTGTAGCTCAACGCTACCAGATTCCACATTGTCTCCGCCTGTACTTGAGAGCGTTGATTTCACCATGGGACAAATCCATTTTCGCACTCGTACAGTTGCAACAGTACTAAAAGATCTCAACATACACAAATCCGCTGGCCCGGATGGTATACCCCCAATACTTCTGAAGAGGTGTTCTTCTGCGCTGGCAAAACCTCTGCGTAAGCTTTTCCATCTGTCCTACTCTTCGGGTCTCTTTCCGAGTAGATGGAAAACAGCATTTGTCCAGCCCGTCCCCAAAAAGGGCGAATCTTCGTCTCCCTCCTCCTACCGACCCATAGCACTAACGTCCCTTCTTTCCAAGGTCATGGAAACGCTGATAAACCGTCAGCTTATGAAATATCTTGAATCGCGGAAGCTTTTTAATGACCGGCAATACGGTTTTTGCAGCAACATATGATGGCATATCTCACCGAAAAGTGGAACCAATCTTTGCACAATCAAGGCGAAAGCAAGATCGCTGCGCTTGATATTTCAAAAGCATTTGACAGAGTTTGGCATCAGGCCCTTTTGTCGAAAATGCGTGCTTATGGCATCGATAAATCTCTGCTTCTATGGATTAGAAATTACCTTTCGAACCGTTCAATTCCAGTTGTTTTGGATGGGTTCAAGTCTGATATTCACCAAATAAATGCTGGTGTCCCCCAAGGCTCTGTTTTGTCTCCGACTCTCTTTCTCATTTTTATAAATGATCTCTTGTCTGTTACTTCTAATCCAATCCACTCCTTCGCTGATGACGGTACTCTCAGCTTTTCATATTCGTTCCAGGACTCACGTCCCTGCTCTTCGGCCGTAGAACTGGAACGGCAGCGTATGTCAAGCACATTGAATTCCGATCTTGACAGCATAATCGATTGGGGTAAAAATAATAGAGTGGAATTCAAGGCTTCCAAAACTCAATGCTGTCTACTGTCGTTAAAGCGAACCCATAATAATCAGCCATTATCCATGAATGGCGCTTGTGTCGACGAAACCGAAAAACTTTCCATCCTTGGTATGTGTATCAACACCAAACTTAATTGGAATGATCACACATTTGAAAGCGCAAAAAACGCGGCAAAAGGTCTAGGTTTCCTCAAACGATGCAAGAAATATTTCACACCCTCTGATTTGGCTTCAATTTATAAGGCCCAAGCTTGAGTATAACGCTCATATCTGGTCTGGTGCCCCTAAAACTTCACTGCACCTACTAGATAGGATACAACAGCGAGCGATAAAACTTATAGGAGACACTAATATCGCAAAGTCAATTGACTCGCTCGAACACCGACGTAATGTGTCTTCCTTGTCACTATTTTATCGCTATTTTAACAACCATTGCTCAAATGAGTTAGCCAATTGCATTCCTCACCTTCATTAATTCACCCGCAATACTCGTCTTGCCAGGAATGCTCATCAGTTTACCCTTAAGCCTGCTTTCGGACGTACAGTTAAGTTCAGGGATTCGTTCTTCAGCCGCACAACACGGTTATGGAATGCTCTTCCCAGCCCAATATTTCCTACTCACTACAATCCACAGACATTTAGGACCAATGTGTACAGGTACCTCCTCTCCCTATCTCCCTCTATACCTTCGGCACGTGCTGTGTCTTGATTCTGGACACTTAAGGGTAGTCATAACCCCTTTTGCGCGCGCAAATTATAAAAAAAAAAAAAAAAAAAAAAAAAAAAACATCCGCACGTCAAAGGAACAAAAGATCGGTCGAGTACATGACCGCGGTCCGTGTGTACAGCAGAATTCGAAGCAGTCGATTCCTCGCCGTGTACAAGTACTCGGCTTTTCGCAGGCTTCAACTTGTCGAATTTAGCATCAGGACTTGGGCCTACACCTATACACGAGCTCAAAGTTCATGACTATAGAAAACGCCGTTTGTTCGCTAACTAGGCTTCGGAGTTTTTGGAAGAGGACCCATATTTTGACCCCGTTTTTAGCGGCGGGTCGCATTTTTGGATGAATGGCTTGTTAACAAGCAGAAATGCAGTATATGGGACGACACCAACCAACACGAGGTTCACCACATGACAATTCATCCTCAAACAGTTACCGTTTAATGTAGATTTTGGGTCAGTGGCGTCATTGGTCCGTGCTTTTTCGAAAACGACGTAGGTGAGGCGGTCATTGTCAGTAGCGAGCGCTACTGAACGATGGTAACCAATTTCTTATTGCCTTAATTGAACCATATGAACTTCAACGACATGTGGTTCCATAGGACGGCGCTACGTATCACACAACGGACACCATGATTCACATTCTGTTATTTCTCGCAGAGGTGACATGAATTGGCCACGAAAGCCATGCGATTTTACACCGCTAGACTTTTAATTGTGGAGCTTCCTGAATAAGTCACAACCAACCGATGCTCGTGAGGTGACCATAACACAGGCTATCGCTTAAATTCAGCTGGATATATGAGGACTGAAAATTGGACTACTCGGATCCGTGGCACCGTAAAAAGCCGAGGCGGAAATTTAAACGACGTTATATTTCATACATAATGGCATATATGAGCCTTTCAAATAATAAAAGAATCTCTTTAATATCTAATACACAGCGTGTTTTATTCCATTTCAACATCTACCCGCCCTTATTGAAAAGCTCTTAGGATACAAAAAGTTTAGAGGTTTGTGTAAGGTTTCTTGGCCCAGCAAACTTTCAAATAAATTGTCCTTACCCAGCCTCACGTCGAAATCCCCAGCTTCATTTGGGAGTGTGGAATATCCTGTTAAAGTAATAAAACTTTTTTGATGAGATCCATATTAATGACCCATTTCGTTCCATATCGTTCATGTTGCTACTACGGCTATTATCCCCTATTTTCATAATAATTTTGAATGACATAGATGCATTGTTATATAGTAAACAACAAAATGGTTAAAATTGCCAAATACTATACTTGACACTTATCAGAAAATGCCAGTAATTAATAGACAATATCCAAGTCATTTATCGATTAGGCCACCCTTAAGCATATGACACTGAGCATTTAATGTGTTTGAAAGTTCATTGGTGCCCATCCGTCCCATCACATTTTTTAGAGTTCAGTGATGTTTCTATGCCAGGCGTTGACAGTGAGGGAACTAATATTTCACATGCCGCATGTATGTATGAAGGGTGGCGAACAATAGATCCTACTTTATACGGGCTTGATGGTTGTCCCTGATTTAAGAAAGTGGCAAGTAACGCCTGCGTGCAGCCATAAACAGTGAATACTTCATTAAGAACCTTTTCCTCGGAATGTAAAAAATTATCGAGTGCTGCCGATGTCCACAACAGATGCACCTGTCGTCATCTCTACACAATTGTGGGATTTGCCTTAAGCCATTAAGCCCACCCAATCTAACCATTTGTAATATGTGATTTTTTAAGCGTTTTGTCTAAAAAACGGCAGACTAATTGCAAATTTTTTAATTTTAATTTTCCGTGGGGGCAAACACCCCATTTATTGAAATTAATTCAAGTTAAACTTATTCTAACTTAATAACTAATGAGAACGGGTGAGGGGCGCAAACCTTAGAAACTAAGACTGGAAGGAGGGAAGGTTATTGAGAAGACGGAGTTTTAGGTATGGAGTGCTGAGGTTGAAGTCGAAGTTAATATTCGAATTAACACTTGCCAGCATACTGGAAATGGGTTCATTGGAGCGGTATGAGGTGCGGGGTGTGGATAGATAGAAGAGACGAGGATTGCGTGTATTACGGGGGTTAGTGTTAAGAGATATGGAGTTATAAAGGGTGGCGCAGTCAGTGGTACCTGTAAGAAGTCTATGAATGAAGATTATATCGCATACTCTTCTTCTTTCCTTCAAAGTACTCAAGTTGTTTAGTTTAAGACGGTCTTGATAGGGTGGTAAGAACAAGGGATTGTTCCAGGGAAGACCTCGAAGAGCGAAACGTAGGAATCGACGTTGGATGCTTTCGATTCTAGATATGTGGGTTTGTTGATAAGGGGACCACACTTGAGATGCGTATTCGAGAAGGGGGCGAACAAAGGTAATATAGAGGGATCGAGTCACGTAGGGATTGGAGAATTCTTTAGACCAACGTTTCACAAAATCGAGTGCAGAGTTGGCTTTATGAATTATATCATTGATATGTGCGCGAAAATTGAGCTCTTGGTCACATAGTATGCCAAAATCGCGGATAATCTGAACGGTGGAGATGGGCTGATTATTAAGGAAGTAGAGACGAGGGGGAGGTTTGATTCGTTTACGTGAGAAGGTGATTGATTGGCATTTGGAAATGTTAAGTTCCAAACAATTTTTGAAGCACCAAACGGAAAAGCTGTTCAGATCCGATTGAATAAGGGAAGAATCTTGTTGCGAGGAAATGGTCTTGAAGAACTTGGTGTCGTCCGTGTAAAGTGAGAGGTGGGAATGTTTGATGACAAACTCAATGTCGTTTATGGTAAGAATAAAAAGAAGTGGACCTAGGTGGCTGCCTTGGGGAACGCCGGAAGAAGCTAAGAAGGGGTTGGAAAAGGCAGATCTGAAACGAACACTGTAGTAATGGTTTTTTTAAATAAGAAGATATCCACTTCAACGCAGTGGGTTCAAAACCAAAGGAAGACATTTTGAAGAATATTAGTTTGTGGGAGATTTTGTCGAAAGCTTTACTGAAATCAGTTGAAATGACGTCATTTCCATTTTCTAAAGCTGAGAGTGTGAAGGACACAAATTCGACAAGGTTTGTGGTTGTAGACCTGCGTTTAAGGAAGCGATGTTGTTTGGAGGAGATTAGAGACTTGCAGTGGAAATTTAGAGTGTCATACAAGGTACTTTCAAAAAGTTTGGGTATGTGTGACAGTTTGGACCTTTTTTGTGAACAGGAGTTATAAAAGCGGTTCTCCATATCTGGGGAAATTCTCCAAGGGACAGGGATAAGTTGAATATATTTGAGAGCGGGACAGAAATAATGGCGGAATATTTTTTTAGTAATATGGCAGGGAGACCATCGGGCCCAGGAGTAAATTCATCATGAAGTTGATTCAATTTATTTTCAATGATATGGGGGTCAATAGTACGTGGGAGAAATTTGGTAATTTGGTCCAAGGGAGGAATTTGGTAAGTAGTCGAAATAGGCAGTATCCGTTACAAAGGAATCATCGGCGAAAGATTGTTTGAAAAAGTTGGCAAAAAAGTTGGCGATCGTTTTGGGATCATTCGAGGTTTCGCCATTGAAGGAGAGTGAAGTTGGGTAGCCATCAGATTTCCGTTTGTAGTTGATAAACTGAAAGAAGGACTTAGGATCGTTAATAAGATTGGCCTGCGTTTCGATTAAATGGCGTTCATAGAGCGACTTATGCAGCTCTGTGAATTTCAGATAAACATCAATGTAGTTAGAAAAGTCATTGGGAGAATGAGTTCGAAGGAAGATTGCCCACAGTTTGTTTCTTGTGTTTCTTAGTGAACGGAGCCTGCGATTATACCATGGAGGGGAGGTAGATAAATGTTTGGATCGGGAACGGGGAACGTAAAGAGAAATAGAATTGAATATTTCTCTGTAGAAAATAAATATGGCGTCATTTATTGTATGGCTGTCAAAATTGAGGGGCGCGTTACTGAAATATTCATTGATTTGGTTGAAATTTGCTTTGTGGAAGTCGTATGAAAGAAGTATACAATTTTTATTTAAGTTGATAAATTAATACTTGCCACTTGGTTTAACTCTATTCAAGACTTGCCATTCAGCATAATAACAACTACGTTTGAGGCGGCCCAAAACGAGCAATAAATTGCTCACCGAACTCATTTCCCACTTAGTCCATCTATTCACATGTTGTGTCGCGGTCTTGCTGGAATTGCATGTCGAACAGATCCAGCTCTTGCATTTTGGTCATCTTTAAAAAAAAAATACAACCAATGATTCCGCCGGACTATAAGCCTCACCAAACAGTTCCCTGAGCTTGATCATCGGATCAAGTATGGTGTTTTTTTATTAACATACTCTTTCAACAGGTTGGTGGTAGATCGTTCGGCAGCAGTTTATCCAGCAGCTGTATTTTGTAAGGTTTTAGATGAAGGTCCTTGGGTAAATCCCAAGTTTCCAATCGCTACAAATGTCAAGGAGTGGATAAATGGTTTTCATTCACAGTGGCGGATACTTGCTCAGTAGGTCGACTATGATGACTGTCAAAACGCGCTAAAAACATTTTCCACAGAACATTTTAATAATAAAATTCAATAATCCCTAAACATTGTTCGAGTGTGGGTCTTTCCATGATAAAATGCCAATATTAACGGATCCCGTGTGACTTTAACAAATGTTATTACTCATGCAAGAGCTGTCAAAAATGTAATTCTAAAAAACCAAACGGCAATAAAATCATCCTTTAAAATATACCCGTTGCTTTCACATTAGCTGTGCCCCTCCCTTTTCGAAATAGCATTGTTTACAAATATGCTAACAAATATGCTAGCTGCTATTCAGAAAAATGGCCCTAACCGGTAGATAACAGATGTACTGCTTAATTCCAAACGTCATTCGCGCACTGTTCTTGCCACCCTAGTCCTGCTGGAAACCCACCTAATTATGCCATTGAATGTCATTACTCATAAGATTGTCCAAAAGGTATAAGCTGTAATCAGGCCTTTCAACACTAGACTGATCACACTTATTGTATACGTCCTCACTACATGGCAGGGAATCAAAATAAATATTATTTCGTATTCCCTACTCCATCATCAAACCAACCAACCCACATGACGAAAATATGTTTGTGTATGTACATATGCTATAAAAAAAAAACTGTATCCCCACATTAACGAGTTTTCGCTCTTGTTCTCAAGTAGATGGTTGAATGGTCCTTCTGTCCCTAAATTTCCATTGACTGCCGCGCCGACGATGGGAACAAACACCAAGCCGAAAAAAGCAGGCAACCTTCATTTCCAATTGCTATCCCTTGCACCTAGGCATGAATCATTTCCACCTCGTCATCTCAGCAACACCACCCACACCGGCAAGAACCTCGAGGACTAGCGCATGCTTCCTAGCCGACTGGAAGCGTGCCCCTTTAATGCTGCTGTATGTGGACGTCAATTAGTATTGAATCACCCCTAGACGCTGCAACTGCATTATGTAAGTCTTCTGCATGTGTATGTGTATGCCTATGTGATTCTAGCTATGTAAATATCAATCCCGACGTGCAGCTTTTGCTAGTCCCAACAGTGACATTAACGACAATTCTATTGAAATTAATTGCATCCAAGATTCAGTTGAATTAATTATACGAATGTGACAGCAGCAGACGACTGGGATGGCGTCGCGTCAAATTTGGTTCGTTCTGACATCGGCAGGTCATGATGTAACCCACATGACCCACAGAGAGTGCAGCAGTCAGGCGGATAAGAGCACTCGCCGTCGGGAAAAATGCGTGTGGGAGCGGTGAGATTCGCGGAGGGGAACCAGTTATATGCCACGCACGTTTAATGTGCGTATAAAATGAGTGTAACCTGGAATACCAGGGAAAGGGATGAGCTGCTATGGTAGGTGGTTTCAGTAGTTTCAGACATGATGACTGTGTGGTGAATAAGTGTTATTGGGGAAGACGGTCCTTGGTCAACCAGGGAGAGGAACGTGAACGCCATGCGATGCATACGCATTGCGTGTTTAGCAATTATTTAAGGAAAACATTGCGTTTTGTGAGTTTTTCAGGCTAATTGCCTCATTAAGGGATGTGTGTGCCTAATTATAATATAAAATAAAACCTAATGTTGGATCACATACTACTGCTGTGACAATTAGTGGCCAGCACGAAAGGATAGCGATGTCAGTTGATGTAAAAGGAATCAGGTTTGCTTTAAAAACAGACAAGCCATGATTTACGCACGCATATGGATGAGTGGACCTGCTTTGGTCTACTAGAGCTATTAAGCTAGGTGACTGCTTTCACTCTGACCACACAAGGGAAAGGTACGTTTCCAGTGTTTGATGATGATGATGATGATGATGATGTTGAAGCGAGGAAATATTGACTGCACGTGAACAATAAAAAAAATGAGAACCCTTTCAACTTATATTAAGGTCAGTATGTTGGAGTCATCTCACTTAAAGTGGAACGACACCTTATAAAGTAACCTTGGCTAAGAGACCGTGTTGCAATGCCAATCATCTTGTTATTGACTTGAGCACAAGCCTACCAGAAAAATAATGATAAGCGAGCAACCTCTAATTAAATTGACAAAAAAATCTCGCCATCAGTCGGCTTTATACCGAAAAGCAGTCACCTTAATTTTCAAGACAAGCAAGAAGCTGATTTTGGGTAAGCCAGGCTCACCATCTTACTATAGCCTAAGCAGCAGCAGCGTAAAGACCTCTTGAAAAGGTACCAACTCATAGGTCTAACGAAAAAAAAACTAAGAGATCGCTCAGAATGCCGACACTTAAGTGACCGTTTATCGTAAACTGTGGAAACAATCAGCAGCTCAATATTCATAGCCATCAACATTGGGAGTTGGGGACACTGTCGGTCGAGTTCATGTAAGACGCAAGTTATAGCTCTCCGATCGCACTACGAGTACCTAGAATTGTGATATGAAGATGAGAGAAATCTAGCAAAGCGTACGACGTTGTAAGCATAGCAACATCAACGCACGGGCCGCAGAAGTAGAGGAAGCTACGTATAGGTACCAGCTCTAGTCACTGCCGGGTAAAAAGTCTAAAAAGTTTTTTGCTCAAAAGATAGAAGGAACCTGAGACGCGTTTGGTGTGGAAAAGTAATTCTCCGCAATGGATCCTTCTGCGATCTAATCAACACCTGGATAATCGTTCTTGCGGGAAGTCCTATTTCCCTATGCGAAAAAAGGCTGCAGAAAGTCAACTAGTGAAAGTGACCATGCCTTAGTTAGTGTTTTAAAGGTGGTGGCTTTAACAAGGAACAGACAAGCACAAGACAAGAAACCACCTGGACGAGGTGCAAAATTCGAAGAAGAATTAGGGGAACTGCCGCTTGTTGATTTGTCAACGGTAGGAAAACGCCTTCAAGCCATGGGACTGATTCAAAAGCAGGGAAACAAGACTTTTTTTTTTCATCTATGAATACTTGCTTCAATGGTAGAACAGGAATGAATTTTCGCATCAAATTCGGCGATGAAAAGTGTATCCATCACGACAAATCCCAAGTACCGAAAGTCTTCGGTTAAGACCGGTCAACAATCAATACCAAGGGCCAAGGCAAATATTCATTTATCCAAGCTCATTCTCTGTATTTAGTGGGATACGAACAAGCTGTATCCTACCATTAATCCGACCGAACCACCTAGACCACATTGACGATATCTATAAAATAACGTCAGAGGGATGCACACATCGTCGATTTAAGATTAAAGTAAAAACAGAAAGCAAGGGGGAACGACTTTATAAGCTCGAATATCCATTGCTGGACGAACTGGTAATAGAGAAATTCTAGTATCCTGGAAGTTTCAACCGAAGGCGCAAATGTAAAGTAAAGGTTGTTTTTTTTAGAGGTTTAATTTTTAAACTCGTAACACTGTTTCTACAGATTGTCAATTTGACAGTTGAAAGTTGATTTATAGTTAATATATTTTGCCATTTCACAGGAAATAGATTAACGCTAGAACAACTCATGCCAATTGTGCAAACTTTTTTTTGAAAACTATGGTTCGGTTCGCCAAATTTATCGTGCGCTGTCCATTTTACGGTCCACACAATCTTTAATCTGAGCAAGTTATTCGGAACGCGATGAATCATTTTCGCGCCACGTACACTTAAGCGGATAATACGCATCCCCAAAGATGACAAACAGTGCGAAGACAAGAAGTTATTGCCGTTGTGGAGCGCAGTGTTGAGGAAAATCAGAATGAATCGATTCGTCATTGTTCACCGAAATTGAAGCTATGCCCATCCATTTTGTGAAAGATTTTACAGAAAGATCTTGCCTTAAAATGTTTTAAGATCCAGTTTGTGCAAGAGTTGAGACCGCGTGATCAATACACGCTCCGTAAGTTAGATGAATGGGTTGATTGATTGAGCTTGATCCTCATTTTCAACACAAGATTTTGTTATCCAATGAGGTCCATTTGACCAAAGGATATGTAAACAAGCAAAATTTGGAAGCCCAATTTGGAATGGAGAAAACCCAGAAGCCTTTGTCGAGCCGCTCTTATAACCATTAAAATGGACTATTTTGTGTGCTTTATGGGCTGGTGGAATCATCGGCCCATACTTTTTTTAAGGACGGTGCGGGCTAGAATGTTACCGTCAACCGAGAGTGGCTATAGAAACATGATTCAGACTTCTTCGTTCCTCAGTTGAATCACATTGACGTGATGGAGCTTTGGTATCAACAAGATGGCGCAACATGACACACGGCACGCGACATTGGGAAACGTTTGCTGAGCACATAATTTTGTTTAATGGACCTGTGAACTGGCCTCCACGATCCTATGATCTGACACCTTTAGATTACTTTCTTTGGGGGGGTGTGAAGTCTCTGGTCTATGCCGATCAACCATAGACGTTGGGTGATTTGGAAATTAACATTCGCCACGTTATATCACCATATATGGCTCCAGTTGCTCGATAAAGCAGTCGAATATTGGACGACAGGATTGCGCTTCAGTCGAGCTAGCCGTGGTATGCATATCCCCAAAATCATACTTAAAAACGAATGGCATAAAACCATCTATTTAATAAAGCTAATACTATAGACATTAACTTTGGCTTAAAGTATTTTATTTTATATTGAATTTTATACCTTTTAAAAAAACACCCTTTATATTTCAAAATGGAGCGCCAAAAAAAAAATATTAACTTTGTGCTGTTATGTCGATATGTAATATACCGAAGATTGGCTACTATTGTTAAAAAGGAAAAAATAAAAATTAATCGAGCATCTTTCCCAGGGATCTGCCAAGCAACTACTAGGCACCATGATACTATGGCGAAAGTGTTTTACGAAAAAGCAACAGCTTCTTAGCTAATACATTATGCAATGGAACCATTAAGCATAAGACGGAAGAAGATCAGGCGTTTCAAAGCAAATATGGCATAACATAGTGGAGAATGAAGTGAACCCATATTTTGGGATCACAAACGCGATGTCGTATGGGTGTAGTTGAGGCCCTTTGCTCTACAAGGGATTAATTTTTAAAAGTCCATATTTTCTAATCTCCCTGCTTCAAGTTGTTATACAGAATGAACTAAAATTTGTTTTTAAGATAGTTTTCAATACATTTTTAAAAAGGCCTATGACTTATGACTTTTTCTCTCCCCTTGTTGTGCGGCAAAAGTCTAGACATATGGAGCAAACATAAGTAGCAAACTACCCTCTCAATTGCTTCCAAATCTGAAATGAAACCACGCGATGGAGGCTAACAGTATAACTGACTTCTAGTTGATAGTTTACTTTATTGATTTTGCCCGGCGGTCAAGCCCTGAAGTGCACTAGCGAGTATACACAGCCACTAATCATTTATCAACGGAGAAAACGAATATTCATGTGATAAAAACTATTTTTCAGCTTTCAAGTAGAAAGGTGACACTTTTTACGGAAGCAAGTATCTAAAGGGTGAGCAAACAGATAGTGTGGATGCCATAATTTATTGAATTCAATATGGTTGATGTGACATTAAGTCTTTATCATTCAACAAACCATTTTCTTTATTTTAACTCATTAGGAAAACAGGCAAGTTATTCCGTGCAGGGATGGCTTAAGAATATCCCTGCAGCGATACCTCTCGCTTGTCGTAAAAGGCGACTAAAACAAAGGTAAACAAAAATCACATCTAGGCAATTTAGAAAACACCAAGGTGAGCCTAGGGACACATATACCACCATTAAACTGCCCCACAAGTGTACATGCAAATCAGTGGGTTGACACGACTGGAGATCACCGGTGTTGTAAGAGTAAGATCAAACAAAAAAAATCTGGAGCATGCCCGTGTCACAAAAAAAATAAAAAAGGCAGGCCGAAAAACAATTGGTGCAAACAAATGCAAAAACACCAGCATTTGATTGGCCTCAGCGATGAAGTAATCCCAAACCGGGAAGCCTGCCGCTACTTTCTGAGGTCAAACCGGCGGACCCCACAAGCGGACCAGTAGGAATGCAGTTAAGTGGTCCTACACTTCTGACCATAACAACGCCGGAAAAAGGAAAAGAAGAAGAAGGAAAACAGGCAAGTTGTAAAAGATTGATTTCGTATAACTTGTGAGTCTAGCATACGTACAGTGATTTAAAAAAAAAACGGTTTTCAAGTTCAACAGAACGTGAGCCTAGCTCAGATTGACGATCTGCAGGCAGTAGCTAAGCTATTGGATTGCCTGCGCGTCGAGAGGGAACATTTTTAAGTCTTTCACTAAAATGCACTACAGAGAGGAACATGTTATGACCACGTCGTCTGACGTATTTGTGACGTGATGACTACTAGCCTATTGTCATGATACAACTGCTGCTTTCACAGGTTAATGATAGATGACGATCGTTATATTATCCGGATAGGCAAAAAGCAAGCTCTTTTTCAAAAAGGTCGATGAAGGCATCGCGAAGCAGCACGTCGTCCATATGAAGACTTTAATTTATTCCGTTGTATTTGTCGTTGTTGGGAGTCAGGACTACAAAACTCCTCCATCTGCTTAAAGCGTGTATAGAGTACAGGCAGGTGTGATAAATCCCAGTGGGTCAAAAACCATATATTTAGTTTTGTCTTCATTTACTTCTTAACCTACTACCTTCCTTCCTATTATTAGACTCTCTCTTGACAGTTTCCTAATTATCACCCGGAAGATCCGAGTCGTTTCCGTTACTATTATCGGTTATTTCCCAGTAATTTTTCTGAAGGAATCTAATTAAGTATTCCAGCACCAAATTAAATAAAAAAAGGTGTGACAGGGTGTCTCCTTGTTTTAACCCTTCACATATTTATATTTCAGATAAGGCGTTTCCAATTCTAACTCGGCCTTTGTTTCCCTTCAGGCATACTTACATTAAATTCACTATGTTTTTCGGGATACTCGGCCTTACGCAGACATGATACATTTTCCACCTGTTTATAGTGTCGTACACGTTTCTAAATCAACGGATAATTGGTAGACCGCTCTGTGGGATTTCCATTTCTTTTCTAAAAGCATATGTATAGTAAAAATCTGGTTACTTGTCCTCTTAAAGCCACACTGGTGGTATCCGCTCCGATGACGCGATGTGTCTGATGTCAGTCTCTCTAAGAGAATATTTTACTGCACCTTTAATAACATGATAGCAATTTCGTCAATACTGACCAAGTTTTTCCATTTCCCGGGAATAGTTTTGTGGTGTCATATAGTTCTGAAGAACACATGTAACTTCCCTGTTAAATTCTCTCCCTCATATTTTTTTAATTCCGACTCAGACATAATGCGACGTTTAGAAACGTTTTTAATACCGTTTTTTTCAGTCCTTTTTTGTGGACTGAAACGAAAAAGTAGAGCTGAGTCTAAGACACCGAAATGCACCGTTTTTGCACCGTATAAGCGAATGTGATGAAAGGTGGATTTTGAACGACAACCGTAAAAGAATTGGGCAATGGTGGATGCAAACGAAAACCCAAAGTCCAAACTTGGTCTTCACCCAGGAGAGGTTATGGTGACAATCTGGGGACATCGAAAAGACCAATCCACTTTTCATTTCTTCAACCAGGGGAAAAGATAAATGCAGTCAAATATTGTCAGGAAATCGACATAATGCATACGAAATTGGCTGAAAAGCGACCTGCATTGGTCAATAGGCAAGGTCCGATCCTTGCCACTGTTAGACCCTAACCTCACACGTAACGGTGCAAAAGCTGCTACAGTTGGGTTTCGAAATTCTTCCGCATCCTTCGTACTCTCCTGATATTTCTCCAATGAATTATCACCTTTCCCGCAGTAGATTAGATTAGATTAGATTAGATCAGGATTTTATTTTTCAATAATATTTCTTTTCTCAAAAAGTATACAAAATCAGAATCAGCATGGCTTTGCCGTCTGCCGGATTGACTACATAAATAAAGACATAATAATTAAACTATTAATGCATGATATTAAAATTTCAAAATTTCCCTGTTAAAATGTTGTCTCTGTATTTTAGAGCAATTTCACAGTATTTATACAACTTGGTTACTTCCATTTCGTTTAGTAAAGATACTATTTCTTGTTCCGATAAGTAGTCCTTTCCAAAACAAGATCTCCTAGTTTCCTTAAGGATCGGACACTTGCCTATGAAATGTATGGTATCTTCCCTTTCTTCCAAATTGCACATGCTGCAGAGTATTGGAAGATCTTCTCTATGAGGTATAAAGTTAAGTTTTAGTAATTCACCCCGAAGTTTAAACATTACCGAAATTTCTTGGATGCTATAAATATCTTTGAAGTAGTTTCGACTCCCCAGGTTGTGGTTTAATCGGCTGTATATATTGCGATGTAGTGATCCCGCCGCTTGTTCTAAGAAATGCATTCTGGTCTGCTCCTCGACATGTTTTATTAATTGGGATAGTGAACTTGCCCAATTTCTACCATCTGCGGTTAAGACTACGCCACTCCCTTGAGCTAATTGCAGCCACTCCTCGAACCATGCAGTTTCGTTTCTATTGTCTGCCATCTTCATTACCCGTAGTATATAATTCATTTGCATCCTCAATGATTTTATATACAGTGGCGATAATCCTGTTTCCACCATAAGCATATAATTTGGCGTCTTTGGAGGAAGTTTAAACATTTTTTTAATGAAAAAGCGCTGTAATTTTTCTACCTCTTCATAAGGCTTATACCCCCAAATTTGCGCCGCGTATAGCATTACTGCCTCGGATACTGCTTCGTATAGTTTAAATTTACAACTGTGCTGAATATTTGTATTGCTGAAACAGTTCTTCCAGACTGAATTGATGATGGATTTACATTTCATTAGTTTGTCGCTCAGATGTGTTTTTATATTTAAATTGTTTGATAGCATTACTCCAAGATACTTATATTCCTTTACGACCTCTAAGTTTACCCCTCTATAGCACCATCTGCACTTTCCCGCAGTATGGCGTCATTTTTTCCGAAACCGAGCAGAGGTCACAGAAGCCTTTGAAAACTTTTTAGCGTCAAAAAATCAGGCCTTCTATAAAAAAAGGGATAATGTACCTTGAATCACGGTGGAAGAAGATTATAGATATTAAAATTTTATAAAAAGGAAATATTGACTTTTAATTTTTTTAAAAAAAATTAACATTTCATGTGGTACAAACTAATAATACACATAATAAAGGTATAAAGGATATAACACAGCTTTTTCCAATCCTCGAAGCACTTCTGATATGCGCTTTTTGGTAAAGCCCTAAGCTCTTCCAGCGCTGCGGTCTTTATCTCCAAGTTAGACGATATTGCATTATTATGATGCAATAGCCATCATTTGTTTCCCACAAATTAGGACGTATTCTTCATATTGCTTCATATTTTATCACCTGTGGTGACCCCTTTTAAGAAATTTGGATCATCATTCAATAGCTCCTCAACGGTACTCATGCAACGATTCTTATGGTAAGCCTAAATTATACGAAAAGATATCATGGTATGAGCTAATCAATATGCCAATAACCTCATTAACTTCTCTGATAATGATTCGATGATTCTCTATAATTCGCTGTTGATGCCCTGGAACGTCCGGGATGGGCATCGTCATCAACATTGTCTCGGCTGAAAAGCTTTTGTTTTTTTTTTTGTTGGAATCTTCTGCCATCTATTGGAACACTCAGACGAAAATATTGGTCTATTGTACTGCCAGACAGACACATTACTGTATTGTATTTGGCCCATTCAGACCCCGCCCTGACCTGAAGCCATCTGTAAAATTGCGAACACAGTCTTTTCCAGGTTCAGTATCTGTCCTGACGCCATGGAAATTCGACTGTCAAATCATAGCGCAATAGGATGGCAGGTGTCATTCGTCGCGCAAATACACTGTCACTGCAGTGCGAGTTGTACCAGAAACCATTACTCTTGAGACGAGACATGGCTTTTAGTGCCCCCCCCCTGATAAATATGACAAGAGGAGTAAGTTTCAATTTACTATAGGAATTTTAAATTCCTTTGTGAACTTTTGTGCCCATTTTTTTGAGTGTCGGGGGTCAATGCATCAATAATCTTCTTCTCCTTTTCCTTTTTCCGGCGTTGTTATGGTCAGAAGTGTAGGACCATAACCTTCCCTCTTAACTGCATTCCTACTGGTCCGCTTGTGGGGTCCGCCGGTTTGACCTCAGAAAGTAGCGGCAGGCTTCCCGGTTTGGGATTACTTCATCGCTGAGGCCAATCAAATGCTGGTGTTTTTGCATTTGTTTGCACCAATTGTTTTTCGGCCTGCCTTTTTTGCGTGTTGAAATTGGAACGTTGATTGATAACGCCTTTTGGACGGGATTCAAAGTATCTCTCCTTTGAACATGGCAATACCAACTGAGTCGCTGGCGCTCTATCTTTCTTGTGATGGTTTCTTTTACGTGGAGGCTTCCTCGGATCTTTGAACTTCTAATTCTGTCACGCTTTGTTACTCCCGCTGTCATGCGAAGCATCTTCATCTCAGTTGCCGTTAATTTGCTCTCATACTTTTTGTGCATTGTCCAGCATTGTGAACCGTATGTGAGCGCCGGACGTACAACTGAAGTGTAGAGCCTTCCTTTCAGCTTAGGGGGCATTTTTCGATCACAAAAGATGGCGGAGTTTTCCTGCCACTTCATCCATCCTACGCTTACGCGATGGTTGATGTCGTCATCACAAGTTGCTTCTTTATTAATATTAGATCCCAGATATTTAAACTTTTCACACTTGGAAAGCACTCTTCCATTCAAGTAAATGTCTGGAATAGGCTGATGAGGGTCAGAGAACGGGCAGCACAGATACTCTGTCTTCTTTGAACTAATACGATACCCGTGTCCCTCAAAAAGGTCCACCCACACATCAAGTGCTCGTTGTAGGGACGCCTGATCATCACTTATAATGGCTCCATCGTCAGCAAAGAATAGCTGGTGCACATTGGGGTCCGTCACTTTTCCTTCAAGCAAGCAATCAAGGACTGCTATAAAGAGCAGTGGGCTGAGGACGCTCCCGTGGTGTACACCGACTTTGATTGCGAACTCTTCGGTGACTCCTATGGTGCAATTTACTCTTGTCGTTGCTCTCTTGTACATGTCCACGATCACTCGCACGTAGGTTTCTGGAACTCCTTTTTGTCTTAGCGCTACCCATAAAAGATTTTTAGATGCTGTTCTCATTTCGTCAATTAAATCGCTTAGAGTAAGCCTGGTGATAGTGAGTTCACTGCTTACGTCATTTAATTTGTTTGCAATAGCTTCAAGCAGAGGGTCGGGTTGAGAAAAGGGTGGAGCATTTTTATTGGATGAGTGGCTAAAGTGAATCTAGGACAGTGCTCGGCATGGTGGGGAAGCCTTGTAAAGCTGACACAAACACTTTTATGCAGTTTGGTGAGAGAGGCTATAAGGTACATATTTGTCTTTAGCCTGTTCCTCCAAGCAACTGATGGATATGAGATTATCGGTCTGATCATTGCCATGTAGATCCAAAGGATCTTTATAAGCCCCATGTTTTGCCAAAAGCACCTTTGTATTACCAAAAAGCTGGCAACGCTTTGGTGGTTTTTGACTCAATGTGCTTTGACCAAAGAAACTTGCTATATAAGACGACTCCCAGGTACTTAGCTTCCTTGAATATCGGGGTGGGAATGTCTTTTAGCACCAGCTGAATCATACCAGCATTTTTCCTCCTTTTCGTGAAGAGCACCACATCAGGCTTAAGAAGATTAACCGGCAGAGGATAAACGACAGTCTATTACTCGTTCATAGGCCTCGGCATAGATCTCAGAGGCATTGAGAGGATTGAGCAGAGAGTCGCCACCATGTACCATAACAGCAGAGGCAGGACATCAACTTGCGAGCAGCCGCTGTGTACGTGCTTTATCTACGTCTAGCAACGTTACTTATGCTGTCGAAAAAGTTGCACTATCCATCCCTCAATATCAACGAAAATGGCCAGCATGTAAACTTCCCTTTCAAGTGCGCATTCAATCCTCCCAACTAGGATTTGAAGCGCAGTCTCGCAGGATTTCCCGCACTGATAAGCATGCTGTACCTCCGAAAGAGGATACATTTGAAGGGCATGTGCAACTCTACTAGTCTCTTCATGCTTTTCAGCAACAAGGATGTTAGGCTTATTGATCTAAAACTCGTGGCGAGTGAGTTTATTTTCTTTCCTTATGTTGGGAATAAAGACCACTTTCACCACGCGTCGAGGAATAGGTATTCGTATTTAAACAAGTACTAGACTAGCAATGAAAATTCTTTTCAAGACCTTGTACCAAATTTTAATTATATTTTTCACACAATACCACAAAATTGGTTGAGAATGTCCATATATGTTAGGGAACATGTTTGCCAATATAACAAAAAGAATATCAAAAATCGAATGAATCTTTCTCGCAAAATTCAAAAAGTTACTTTATTTTTTGAACAAACCTCGTACATATGTATGTATATTATGGATCTGCTTACTTCATAAGTTTGACGACTCAACTTGGAAACTCCTGATCAAATATTCTACTTGAGGCATTTTGAGTGATGTAAGCGTGATTGAATGTAAAAATTACTGAGTTTTTCGATTCATGAGTTCATGAGCCACAATGTTAAATGGTTAAAAAGAATAACTACCTAAAAGGTGTTTCTATAAGGACGGGTAGATGTCGATATGGAATAAAACAAGCTGTGTGAGGTACTAAAAAAATTCTTTTTTTTATTTAAAAGGCCTATAGTGTGCCATTATGTATGGAATATGAATGATATTTGAACGATCAAACGTCCACCTCAGATCCGCGGCATGGATCCGAGTGGTGCAATTTTAAATGGTCTGTATAATGTCGTTCATTATGTTCATTTTAAGGGCATCGGTTGATTCGCAAAGACTTGCGAAACCCCACAAGAAAAAGTCTAGCGGAGTCAAATCGCATGACCATCGTGGCCAATTCATGTCACCTCTACATAGTAGCGGCGTCCTACTGGAACCACATGTCGTCGAGGTCCATATGGTTCAATGTAGGCCATAAGATATTGGTAACTTTCGTTTTGTAGCGCTAACCATTGACGGTGAGCGCCTCACAAACGTCGTTTTCGAAAAAGTACGGGCCAATTGGGTTGTCTAAGGCGATGAACTTTGATCTCCTGGGTCAGTTGGATCTTGTACGGGTGTAGGCCCAAGTTCCCACGAGTTCGTGTGCACGGAGAGAAATCCACAGCTACGGGTTTTGATAGTAAAATTTTACCATTTGGACGTGCTATAATCGTGTAACTTGCATGGTGATTTGCCATCAGTAATTGAACAATAAACAACATATTTGACGGATGTGATGATAGTTTGAATAAATAACATTTCAAAAATTACCTGACTGCAAAGGAGCTGCTAAGGCTATACAAAAATTGCGGCCCTTGTCGCTAGAACTCAGAGAAAGGTTTCTTACGAAACAATGTGAAGGACTTTGGGAGCAAACAGTTAATTTAAATTCACAGCCATTAAGGTTTTAATGGAAAACCATTTATAAGGACCATAATTAAAAGCCATTTTCATGAGAATGTTATATGTACATATGTACATATACCAAAACAAATAAGACCTTTGCGTTGTTTGTAGATACTCGTAGAATAACCAACCCTCACATTGGCAACACTCAAACTTCCCCTTTCTAATCTGAAAAGCGAAAGAAAAAAAGATTCAAAAACCTAATTCACCATAGAGGCATGCCCGAGTACTCCTGACTAACTGCGACTATTATCTAGAACCGCTTAAATCCAACGCATATCAATCTATTATACTTATCTTCACCATCCAGTCAGCCAAATGCCGAATCCACCGTCAGCAAAATCCTGCACTTTCTAAATGCGTGTTCTATCATCATTCTGCAGCTCTTCTTCCAGCATAGAAGTTGAGAACACAAAACGAAGAGAACACCACCATCCGCATCGCACTTTCATCATCGGCACAAGTACGAGTACAACTTTTCAACCCGAAGAGGAGTAGAGTACGACCACGAGCTAGCTGAGTACTACCCATAGTACCCTACCATCGTGCTGTGTGTATAGTTGAACTTCAAATCCAACAGTCGACGAAGACGAACAAGAAGAGGGAAATAATACAACAAGAAAGCAATCATACAAAAAAAAAAAAAAACACAACAACAACAAAAAATGGATTTTCCCTAGGCGGGGGTCGGTATAAAAACTCGTTCACGTTCTGGAAAGATTTCAGTTGAAATCCACATTTGTTGCATCGCGGACAAATTTTGCGGAGACCTCTCGTATATTGTTCAGTCAACAATTCAGTTTTATAATATTTTATTCTTCGTCTTTTGTATCTCAATCTAATCGATTCTTTTTTGAATTATTTTAAATAATCGAAAAAGAAGTAAAATTCGAAACAATCGCTTTTGAATACAATCAGTGCATTTGTGACCAATCGCACCGGGGGAAAAAAAAAACTCTTGAACGTGCTCACGTGTGTTGAAGGAGGAAACTCTTAGATACTCTTAATAAATTGAATTTTTTTTAATTAAACAACTGAAATCAATTCATCATGGTGAGTCTGGATTTGAGAACAAGATACATATAGTATCTAGTTAGTGTTAAGAAAAAAAAAAAACCAACTAGTTCTGTTGATGAGATAATCTTAGATACTCGTAGTTCTGGGAATAGCTATTTTTGTTGGAGATATTCATATCTCCACTTTCGATGAAGACGAGATTTTTGACGGTGACCCTAGGTATGTCGCCGGTCTTTGTTAGAATTACCGGGTGATGTCACACTACGACACGATAGTGTGTCCTTTTCATGCTACGTCCACACCCTAGGTGAGGACAAAGGAATACTCGCCACCCATTTGGGTGAATGAACCGTTCCGTGCGATTGATTTATAGCCGGCATATTTGCATTTAAGCCTATGTAGAGTTAAACTATGTGCACTGCAATGGTCAGATGCACCCTCGCTGAATATCAAGTACATACAATGTCCGAAGAGAGCGAGAAAGAGCCCAAAGAGGGAAGGGGGAGTTGGCCTCCACCACCCCGCAGACGGGGTATGTCTGTTGCTTGAAGTTAACATGTGTATATGGGGATATGACATTCGTATGATGCCGGCATGACGTTATTAATAAATCTTCGCTGTGTGCCTTTTTATTTCGTTTTTGAAATTCGGTCATCATTGGATGATGAGTTTTGAATGTCTGAGTACATTTCGTTGGAAACAGTCATGCCTTGGTTTCGATTGGGTTCTTGATATTGTATTTCAAGGAGTTCTGCTTGTGGTTTCAATTGTTAATGCTCGCAGCGTAATTGAAAATTCCTCGATTGTACATGTTTTGAAATTTGCAATCATTTTCTCAATTGGTCTACTATTAAGACATTATACAGTTTTCGAACATACCCCATACGATTGGGATGAGTTCATTGGCCCCCCGTGACATGTAGTCTCTCGCGGAATTGTAATAGATAGAACACTTTTATATTGGAATAGTGGGGGAAGATAAATGTGTGTGTTTCCGTACCAAAATACGTGCCCAAATTTTCGCTAATAATTGTGCTCAAATAGGTCAAGCTGTTAAATTGATTTTTTGGTCATTGAATATGATTTGTTCGTGAAATCGATTGTATTTCTTTGTAGACAATTTAGGCTTGAAATAACATGATTAAAGATCAGAAGCGAATTGTAGGGGTGTATTTCTGGAGTTCCGAGTGCTTAACTTGTCACTTGTACTTTTTAGACTGCCTTAAAGGGTACTCAGAATAATGGATTTGAACATCAGTGTTCAATGGGTTATAGTTTTATTGTCCACATGACAAATTAGAAGCAATTATCATCTCTCTAAAATCGTTTTAAATATTAGGTTGGTAAGAAATTGCGGTTTTTTTTGTGTGAAAAAAAAATTATTTTTTTTTTATATTTTTCGCTTTTCGATGTGGGTTGGGCAGGCTTATCACGACGATCATTTTCGACTGATGTTGCTGTAAACAATCCATTTTCCATCACACGTTTTGATTCGTTTCAAAAAAGATTAATTTCACTGCGTTTGAAATGCATTGCATCGTTAGATGAATCTCTTTCAATTCATATGGCACTGAGCTTTTTTACGAATCCAAAAGACTTTTAAAGAATTCTAACTATTGTATGTGATACATTTAGGCTCTCCCCAATCTCTCGAACAGGTATATGACGATCCGATTCGGTTATCGCTTCCACTCTAGATGGTCGCCCAGGACGATCATCATTATCATAGTTGAGAGAAACTGGCACTACGGAATTTTTAAACCAACTTGACAAGTTCATTCTGTTAAGCAATCAAGGTTATTAACTTCGGCTATCTCCGTGTAAGCTTCAGAAGTGTAGGGCAACACTGAATTTATAAATATGATTTGCTTTTAAATTAAGCTTAAGGACCCAGCAATTAAATGTCAGGAGAAAAACAATCATAACCGGAATACAGAAGCCATTTAACAAGATATACTTCTAAAATGAGCCTCGTCAGTTCACCCATAAAAATATAAAGACTAATCGATGGTCTGTTAGCACAATCTTAACCGATATCCTCTTCAACATCTTAGCATTTCATTCGTTAACATTATGAAAAGCAGTGGGTCTGGTTTGGAGCTTTGTGGTACTCCAAATTGCACAGTTTTTTTATGGCTACAGAAATCCTTAAGTCTCACGCGGAAGGCCCTTCCTACTAGCTAGTCATTTAACCAGTATGCCAAGTTCCCCTTACTTCGACTTTTTGGACAACCACGATAAGTCAAAAAAATTGTGAGATGGAGTACTTCTACCGTTTTAGAGGCCGAATCGATGATCTAGAATGCTCTATCCTAATCGATATTAAATTTCATGGAGAGATCAAAGTCATATATTTCCTTTGTAATTAATTGAGCTAACACTCTTATTTCTCTACGCTCATTGACTCAAGATCGGAAAGGATAAAGCTATCGCTTTATAGGATACGGCTATCGTCATAAAAGAGGTATGATAAGGAATCAGAGATCAAAGATCAAAGCCATAGAGAGAAAAGATCAATCCGCAGTGCAATCTAGTATCGCACAATATCTAATTTCTAGCCTCTATTTGATTTCCTAGATCAGTTTAAGTGCAATTTCAAGATCGCTTGGAAACTCTGCTGTTTTGATCTCTCTTTGACCGTTGACTGAGATAATTCCTACTATGAGTATCGATGGCCCACATTGCATTTGGCACGATCACATTTCTACCGAGGAGAGTTCGATTTCGATAAGCAAATGTTATTACGACCTCGGGTGTGGTCTTATAGCATTCGACACACACCTGTATTACTATTGCAACTTGTACGCCGTATCCAATGATGGGTTTAAAAGCTTTCACACTTAGTGTTTCTATAGAAAGTAATCTGATCGATGGAACAGAATGTTGTCATCTTAACTAATGGGCGCTCGGAGCCGACGATAGGTAAACCAAAGTATTTGAAAGTAATATGGATAACTATGAAATAACAGTAATCCGAAACCATACACAATGGTGACTGTTACGAAAAGGAATAGGAGTAGGAAAATAATGAACTCTTCCAGCGCGACTGCTCATATGGTCGTCCACATAGGTTGCAACATCAAAGAACAGCGCAATTTGCAATTTGGACAACCTCAAGTCCGTCACAATCGTTCCTTTTTCTTTTTTTTTTTTTATTATATTCAAGGCAGTCTAGCTGATCGAATGTCATTCGCCATGGGTAAGGTACACTGTCCCTAATGTGCTAATTGCTAAGCACTGCATGACTGTGCAGCGCCGTCTGCATCCATAAATGGCTGTTCACACTATTTTCGTAATTTGCATAGCTGATTGAATACTTGACGACTATTCGGTGAGTCGTACTAAATAAAATAAAACCGTTAAATTTCCTCTCACCAGCTATCAACGTACATATATATATGTAGGTGTTCAAGGAAGTATTCTTCTCGACCCATTAACTTGGTTTGAAAGCCAGGAATTAGTTTTATCTGAAACCACTAAGCGACTTTCTATTTTCCCCAACCCAGCTGCGCGGATGTAGCACTGTGCTTTATAATTACCGATATCCGTTGGTGAAAAAAACACTCGTAGACTTTATGGTTCATCAGACAGATTGATTGAAGACATTTTCAAACGTCAATCATCAGAGACTTATCTACTGCCCAGACAACATCATTTCCTATTCCTCATATACGAGTAAATGAAAAATGAAAAATGAAGATGACTTATCGGTCTAGTAAGCCGACCACTTCATAATTGCACGATGGGATCGACCATTTCGGTTGTCGGCTTGCTTGTAATTTGTTTATCCATCCAAAGTACCATGAGTACATTGTGGAGAAAACTCTTTCATTATTTTACTCTTTTATCTTTCGAATAACAAAGAGGAAATCTGTATAGATCAGCGTTATGTAGCGTTGTTGGCCCTAAATCAGTGTCCAGCATCTAGATATTGTCAGTCAGGCGCTTGTCTTGCCGGGAAATCAAGAGATGATTCATTAAATTCTTGGCAGTGTTTCGCTACTCCTCCTAAGCCACACCCTATGTAAGTACATAAAAACGGGTGGGGTACGGACGTCCCCATCGGATGAACAATGAACCTTTTATAGATTTCACTAATTAATTAAGGAGAATGTACCGTTAAGCATATATTTTGTAACGGACTAGGCCAGACGGGGCATAAGGTATCCCTAAGCTTAATCAATTGAAATATGAGAGCTCGCCCGAAAGGGTTGTGTGCTTTGAAGCATTTTCATTACGCGAACAATGAAAGGATATATTGTAGTAAGGGACCTTAAGTCCTGCATGCACACCGATATGAGTGAAACCTTTTGATATTCAGCACGTACTGGCAGGAAGGAAGTTCGGTCACATTGTGTTCGGCTTCGTTCGGGTCTGTTGTATTATGAAAAGGTGCACGCGCTGCAGCTATTGCACAAATCCGCCTCAGGACACTTGAAGTAAATATATGGCACATAAGGGGGCTGAAGAGGGAGGGCAAGCAAGGAAAGCAAGAAAAGAAGAAAGCGTCCCTTGGTTGTTTCTAATTCATGCCGTAGGGGATAGAATATTTGCTTTCAAGTCAATTTTACGTCGCAAATCCGGTCCTGCCGACCCATTCAAACATGTTTTTTTTTTTGTTTTTTTTGCCCACAATCCCTTCTTTTCGCACTTATAAGTACATCCAGTGCATCTAGTATACGTGTAGCATGATTCATGAACTTCAATTGTCGAGAGCTATCGCATCGCGAGAGGAGGCACCGATACAAGACATTTTATGTGTTTTATTGAATCCCCCTTTTGGTTTTCAATTTTATTTTCGACGCGGCTTATGACGACTACTGTCAGTGGGTTGGTCTGACAGCCTTCCTCCGCATTTTGCTTTTTTTTTTGCTGTAAATTTGTTGAAGTTGAATTAAAACGACGCGATGCATAGGCGACTGACGTAGGCGGATGGATGATACTGGTATATCATGGGTTTGCCTCATTTGCTTTGCTTGCATGATTTTGTTTCCTTTTTTGCTTTGTTCGCCTTGGTTTGTGGAGGTCGAGGTGTACTCATATTCATCTCGTTAAGGCGATTTTGGTAATGAGATGCAAATTGTACCGAGTCGTTGAGGTGTAATTCTCTTGTGATATCCGATTGTGGTAGTTGTCTCATTACTTAAAATAAAAATTCATTATTCTTCGGAAATATTTGAAATTTCTCTGCAAGGACCATAGAGTCTTATATAATTCATAGTTTCAATTGAATTCAGAGTACAATTTACGAAGTTACGAGGGTAAGGTGAAGGGGTCTCCGCATGACAATGAATGACTGTGATTTTCTGTTGAAAAATGATTTTACTTTCCTCTATAATCTCTCTACACTTCAACACACTTGGCTCAGCCAACATCAGTGTTCCTTCCTGGAAGTGAGAGTCTGGAAGACTGTGAAAATATTCATCTACGGCTCTCTCAACTACTTTATTGGAACGAAGTGCTTCCCAGAAAAAAAAATTTTCGAGTTTGGGTACAGATGGAAGTCTGAGGGTGCCAAATCCGAAGACTAGGGCGGAGTGGCTCAATTGCTGTAATTTTCCCACTGACAACGTGTCCTTGTGTATAGGTGCGTTATACTGTTGAATGATGATTTTTTTCATCAGGCCCCTTCTCGCTAGTTTTGGCACAGAGTTTGTCAAGAAGGTTGGTAAGATCAATTAAAAGGAACCCAAAAACGTGCTGGCCATGACCTTTCCGGCAGATGCGATCGACTTCTTTGGCGTTAAACTACTGGCTTACCCCCACTGCTTGAATTGCTTTTTCATTTTTGGCGTTTAGTGAGATCCATAATATCGTCCGGATTCCTATTAAATACGTGCAAAGGTTGCAGTGAAAATCGACATTCAACAAATGCGGCACCTATCTTGCACTTAGCTCTCGCATCCCTTATTCTTCGTGCAATATGTTTCGCACCCTCCCTTCCGATATCTAAACAGCCTCAGCTATCTCACTCACCATCACTAGCATATCGTCCAACACGATATCATGCATTTTTTTACTGTTTCCGGTGTGGTTGCCGTTTTTGGCCTTCATATGGGTCATCTTCGAAGGATGTGCGACCACGTTTAAAGTTTGTCATACAAACCACTGACACGCGTACCCCGGCAGGAAATATACATTTTTGTTGATTGGACATGCTGACATACCTACATATATCAAGCCGTGATAACTATTATACATATGTCCATATCCACTGTCGGGCGCCGGATAATCAGTGCTTCTTTACTCCTTATAAGGCGTACTAATTTTTTTAATGGTTTCGATAATTATTTTTTCTAGATTTTAATTTCAGGACGATGTGTCAGGTTCTGATATAGTTAGGGGTCTATTTTTAATTAAAAATTAAGATTATTGCTTCCATTGAAAGTTAAATTAAATAGCCAAAAATAGGCCTTCGGCAACTTCTTTTCTTAGAATGATAATTTCATTGAATGTGTAGTATGATATCTTTGGTTTCGTGGTCAAAATTAAGTCACATTATTCCCAAATGCCCCTTTTCAATTCGGTTATACAGTGGATGGATTCAAACTTGCCAGTCCTTAATTTTCGGCGACACTACCTTTTCTGTAATCTGATTTTACGAACAACAGAAGTTCGTACAGAGTGCGCCATCTCATATGGGTCGATGTAAACTTCGAATAACTTCAACAATCGGGGTGGTAGTGGTGCAATGGTAATCATCACCGACTGTTAAGCGGAAGGTCTGTAGTTCAAGTCTGACCATAGCCAAGAAAAAATTCCTATACGGAAAAAAAACCCATGCAACAACACCAGTTGTGAATGAGAGATGATCAAAAAATGCTGACGAAGGCATAACACTCGCAGTATAAGATCACTTCAAAGTTCATACTCTGCGTGTGCATTTCCAATATAAGATCTTAATGGCATGGAATAAAGTTACTGTAAAACTACAAACAACGCGACAAATTCAGTCGAATCTCTCGAATCCCAAGACAACCACCCCCGGAGAGTAGTGAACGAACATCTTCGACACAAACCATCTGCACCCCGTCCAGGTTGTGTGACAAACATCAAAAGAGCGTAACTCTTGAACCTGCACGAATTATAAAAAAAAAAAAAAAAAAAAAAAAAAAAAAAAAACAATTGTCAACCGATTTTCATTTGTACAATTTTAGTTAAAATTTAGTACAATTTTAACCATGAATCGCTTCACATCAAAAGAATGCGCGGAAATAGTTTCAATGTTCATTAAAAATGAACGCTCGATAGTGCTAACTCAACGTGGGTATCGTGCAAAATATCGTGATCGTATTGCGCCCAAAAAAGATACAGTTCGTCGTTGGGCCTCGAATATTTTTCAATTTGCTTCTGTGGCAAGCCCTCGTGATCAACCTAGGCCACGTCCGTGGCGTTCAAACTCATCTATTCAGTCTGTGAAGGCCAGTGTTCAAGAAGATCCAAGTTTGTCATATCGGCGCCGTTCGCAGCAGTTAGGCATCAGTGGGACCACTTTGCAGAGAATTTTAAAGGATGATCTCCACTGAAGTGCAGATAACTCAAAGAATTTTGCCACAAGATGAGCCACGGCGCTTGAAGATTATTCACGAAGAGCCGCTTTATGATCAAAAAGTTACTGTTTGGGCCGGTGTATGCGCTAAAACCATCATTCGACCATATTTCTTCAAAGTTGGCGATACAGTGGATGGCGATCGATATCGATGGATGTTGGCCCTTTATGTGGTCCCAGAAATGCATAAAAAAGACTTTTGGTTTCAACAAGACTGCGCGACATGCCATACTGCGGACAAAACAATGAACCTTTTGCGTAAGAAGTTCCGTGGAAGATTGGTGTCAAAAAAGGGCCTCCGACATCACCGGATTTGACTCATCCAGACTTTTTTCTTTGGGGATATTTAAAAAGCAAGGTGTCTGCTAATGGCCCGAAGATAATAGAACAGCTCAAACGAAACATTCGTGCGGAAATCGCAAATTTGGATGTCATGGAGAATGCGCGAAAACGAGCCCATTTTTTCATCGGCAATAAAGGCGGTCATTTAATAAATATTGTTTTTAAAAATTAATCAAAATAAATTGTAAAGGTCTAGATTGAATAAAAGTTTTTGAATTTCCAAAATCAGTTGAGAATTGTTGAAGTTATTCGAAATTAAAATCGACCCATATGAGATGGCGCATGCTGTACATTCTCATTCTCATTGAATTTTGTTCGGACTCCGATGGTTTTCATTTTGAAAATACTTACCGCAGACCTCTGTATGTGTTTCACTTTTTGCAATCAGTAAAATATCTCTATACAAAAGCCCCTTTTTTTACTTCACATATACCCAAGTGTTTTCTTTTTCAAACACTATTAATGTTTTTTGAAAAACTGCAAACGCAGAAAAATGACAATCCATTAGTTTCAGCAACTACTTTTGGGACACCCTGTATGACCTATTTAACAGCGATTGATATATAAATATGTGGTTTATTAAAATTTCACTTAGATCAAGAGGGACCGACCACTCCGTTCCCTTAGCGATCTTAGCGATGTCATGACTGCTTATGGTCCTTGAAGTTTTCATCGACTTTTCAGCGATAGATCGACCAGTACCCCGTGATCCTATAATATTTTCAAGGAGAAAGTGGGCGAAAGTTGAAAGTATACATATTCTGATGTTAGATATTGTTTCCTCGTCTTCTTTCATTTAATTTGGATTTCAAATTTCACAAACCCATCAATCCCAGCATTTTATTATGAGTGATCGGTTGGTCTATTAATTGTTACAATAAATAGACAAGAAGACCAACAGAACAAGCATCACAATCAAGCAGTTTCATTTAGCCTCCCTAGCTTAAGAGGAATATAAGAGTTATTTACCACCCAATCTTCGTTTGATTTACAGCCCGTAAAAGGCTAAGATCAGCGCTTTATGATTCTGATCTTCGAACTCAATAAAAATTAAAATCGCCTTTGTGCTGGAGTTGAACATTTAAAAACCATAACAAGGGAACCTCCTATAAAAGATGAGGGTATAGCGCACATAAAGTCTCATCTGATTGATGTTCAATGGTTCAATGACAGCAACAATTTCCATTACCTTCCGTTACTTGACCGAAAAAGACTTTAATAATTAAGCACGTCCAGCCGATGAAGGTGTCCATTGATTAGTTTCGAAATGATCTCTATTATGAAGGCATTAACCTCTGAGCCAGTGGCATACTTCTGATTTATGCTTTCTCCTCAACTTAACAAACTTGAGGCGAGAAGGCTTCTTATTTTGTTTTTTTTTTCTCTGCTTATGATTCTCAAGAGAAGAATGGTGATGAACATTGGTTACGAGTTACGATACATTGATACAGTTCGGCGTGAACCAATGCCGCACGTCTAGCTGTGTATGCCACATTAGACATGGTTGTTCCCTGCTGCGTCGTCCCTCGGAGTTGGTATGGAGAATCCTTCGCCCGGGAGAAATAGTGTAAGACTGCTCTACGCGTCTTGGTTATCTTCGACGTTTTGGTTGCACCATCTCCTCTATTCTCCTTTAGCAAATTTTCTTTGAATCGATTGAGGGCCTCTTCATCCACTTAAGGTAAGGTCCAAGCATCTGCGTCGTTGAAGATTATTCATAGTTCATTGGAGTCTCACTGTGCTCGCTCGATCACGTCAATATCATCAACAGATGCAAGCAATTGTGCAGACTAGATATAGATCGTGCCTATTGTATTGGCCTAAGAGTCCTGCACGATATTTTCAAGTGTGATGCTGAAGAGCTCACTTGACAGTACGTCGCCCTATGTGAAAGTCTTTTAAACACCGGAAATCTCGGTTAGTTCATCCATTCATCATATAGCGAAAACTCTGCATAGTCATCCCGCACAAGATGTTCAAACATAACATGACTCTGTAGACATGTAGCTCAGACATTGTCATAGGTGGCTTTAAAACCGATAAGGACATGCTATTAGGAGCGTAATTAAGTTCTCGCTGTTTTTTTGATAAAAATGCAACTTTATTGTGAAAGAAAAACGGCTACGAATGAATCATTCAAATTATTGCCCATCGCCAGCGATTACTTTTTCCTATCTTTCAGGCAGAGCTCTCGCATACCTACACGGTAGAAGTGTTCGCCTTTTGAGGCTATCCACGAATCAAGCCATTTTGAGATGTCTTCATATGAATGGAACTGCTGATCAGCCAGACCATGTGCCATCGAACGGAACAAGTGATAATCGGACGGCGCAATATCTGGGGAATATGGCGGGTGGGGAAGGACTTTCCATTTGAGCGTTTCTAAGTAGGTTTCAACGGGTTTGGCAACGTGAGGCCGGACGTTGTCATGCTGTAGAATCACTTTTTCGTGCCACTGCTCGTATTGTGGCCGCTTTTCGCGCAGTGCTCAATCGCATCGATTTTCGTTTGGTTTCAACAGCTCATAATAAATAACACCGCCCTGATCCCACCTGGCTGTCCCCATGAACCCAAGTTCCTTGCTTTTGAGTCATTCCCAATGCATGCAATCACTTGGCAATAGCTTGGCGGGAAACTCTTAATACTGAAGCAAGTTCTTTTTGAGTTTGGCATGGATCCTCATCGAGCAGTGGCTCAAAGAGCGGTTTGTTTACCTTATGTTTAAGCTTGGTTCATGACTTTTTGGATACGTCACAATCGACAAGCACTTACTACTGGAGCCATCTCTTGATAAACAGCGAGAACTTAGTTGCACACCAATATGTTTCACATCGCCTAGAGGGCGGAAGCTTCTTTCAAACAATAATCAACAAATTACCAAATTTTTGGGATTTGGTTCCAAAAAGCACTATTGCATCAAGAGCCCTATTCGCCGTATTTTTGACCGTTTTCCACAACATTTTCCTTGACTTGACATTTTCTTTGTTTATTTCAGCGAGTGTTGAAGAAGATCCAAATTTATCAATTCCACATCGTTCACAACAGCTTGCTCTTTATCCGTTCACTTTATAGACAATTTTATTTACAGATCTTGGTTTAAAGGTTTAAAGATTCCGCTCGTGCAAGAATTGAAGCCGAACGACTATAGTTTGCTTCGAAATTTCGGTGGATGGGTCCAAAATTAACTCGTATTTGATCGGCTGCTTTATCAGAAACTTTTGTTCAGCGGCGAGGTTTATTTTTGGTTTAATGGGTACCTAAGTAAGCAAGTTTGCCATTTTTGGAGCGAAGATAATCTGCATGAGAGAAAACTCCGTTAGATCCTAAAAATTGCACAGTTTGGACCAAAAGTAACATCAGCGCGTTACGGTCAACGGTGTTCGCTATAGAGCCATGATTAGTGGCTTCATTCTCCGATTGTATGGCATGAAGATATTAGATTCCAGGAGGATGGTGTTCATGCCACTCAGCAGATAAAACAATCAACTTATTCACATAATGGGCCTTCCAGTTGGCCTCCCAGATCTTGTCAGTCACTAATCTACGCTGGCAAACTAACGGCAATCGACGCATTGAGAGCCAACGCTATTCGTGTTATTAGGAACATCCGGCCGAAATGCTTGAAAAGTGGTCGCAGACTTTGTCTCTCGGATGGCATTCATTTCTCAGAAACATTATGGTATTTTTATACCCCATAAATGAGATTTGTTTAAGCGCTCTAAATTCTGAACAATATTTTCGTTTCTAGCATTCCATTCCTAACCAGCCTAAAGCAAATCTAGTATAATTGACTTGTGTTCTATTTAATATAGCGTGATCAATAAGGCACAATCCCAGTCTTTGATTTGACTTCCATTACGAATCAATCAATAGAATCAATTGTCGAATCAAAGTACACATCAACGTTTTGTCTTTTTCCCAGTTGGTATAGTGCTTACTAGTCATTCGTGTCATTTTCCAAAATAGAAACTAATGACTGGCCCTGAAGTTTCGTGCCATGAACTCTGAACCCTGACCTTCATGTACAACATTTGCAGAACAAACCAAGCTAGTTAGAACTCTAATGCAAATGACTGAGGGTAAATACCAAATTTCAGCAGCTGATCGTAATTAGGTATTCCCCAGTCACGCGATGTTTGACATAAAACAATCATTTTTCCTGCCTCCTTCCTCTTTTTTTTATAGATAAAAAAAAAACCAAAAAAAGACTCCTCTCATTATATCAAGTTGGTTTCCCGTCTATCACAGAAACAAACGGCAGAAATTATTTCGAGGAATTCCAAAACGACTAATGACCATGGTACTATGACGATAGTGATACTCACATACCACATGCATAGATTCCCGGAATTTTTGAATTGATAATTAGAACCCGATAAAGCACCCCATGGAATGCGTTCCCCGTTGGTGTGATATTAGATTTAGCTTATGTTGTTCCCTAATGGCATTCTCGGTTAAAAGGGTAGACGACTTTCTTTTCGGCGCGATACAGTGGCAGATAAAAACGATCCGCATTGTACTCCAAAATGCGTAATAATATAAGAACTCGGTAGTGACTCAATCTGTATAATTAGCCATTAGATGTATAATATATGAAGTGTAGGAGGGAATCATTGGTTGGGAATGCTGGCGATCATTATTTTCCACTTTGTTTTGATCGAATACTTTGATTACCATTCGTTCTTGGTTTTTTAATTCATATTTCCTACATATCGTAATATATGTATATCGTAGAATGAGGTCTCCTTGCTTAAATGTGTCCCTTAAACTATACACGATATATCTATGCAACCTATAAAGTTTAGGATCGCCCCTAGTTGTTCAGAAAAAACCAAATCTATCATCGAAAAAAAATGTTTGAGCAGTATAATAATAGTCACATACAATATGACACCAAAATAAACAGAATTTTCATTCCGTTTCTACCACTTTAGAGCTAGAAGTTTTGTTGCATTTGGTATAATGATGCTACGATCCAGTAGTATGTGTGCCCGTATTCCACCATGCAATTTCTGATACATATCCCGGACTCTTTTCTTTTTTGTTATAATTATAGTGTTTGTGTCGAAGATGCCCGTTCACTACTCTCCGGAGGTGGTTGTCCTAGATAGGATTTGAGAGATTCGACTGAATTTGCGTTAGTTGTAGTTCACAGTAACTCTTTTGTTTCCATATCATTAAGGTGTTATATTGGAAATGCAAACACAGAATATGAATTTTGAAGTGATCTTATGCTGCGAGTGTTATGCCTTCGTCAGCACTTTTTGATCATCTCTCATTCACACCTGATGTTGTTGCACAGCTTTTCCGTATATGAATTGTTCTTGACTATAGACAGACTTGAACTGCAGACCTTCGGCTCAACAGTCGGTGATGCTTACCATTGCACCACGACCACCCCCATTTATCTTCGACTATGTTTCGCTACTTTTCGGGTAGAACCATGGTGCCATCGGTGAAGAACTTCCGTGGTTTCTGGTTAAAAAAACTAAATCAAGTGGTTTTCAGAGGCTTCTATTGTTACCAGCTTAGTTTCATAGAGAGAGTTCAGCAGGGATCGGAACAAGCTAGGTCTGGACTTTATAGTGGGTGCATCAAAACCTTCCAAACAAGATTTCGTAATTTTTGACAGGTCATCAAAGAAGTGTGTGGTCGGGCGTTATCGTGATGGAAGACAACGACTTTCCTCCTATTCAATTCGGGCTGTTTTCTTTCAATTGCCTGGCGTAATCTCTCTAGTTCTCCACAGTAAACTTGAGAATTAATCGTCTGACTAACTGGAAGTAGCTCATGGTGGATGATTCCCTTCCAATCCCACATCATACACAGCATCACCTTTCTCGGCGTCAATCCTGGCTTTGCGAACGCTTGTGACGTCCCAGCATCCCTTGTCTACGATTTTTTAAGCTTCCGATTGTCATATGTGATCCATTTTTCATCACCGGTTATTAGACGTTTCAGAAATGGCTCGATTTCATTGTGTTTTAGCAGCGCATCGCAGGACCAATAAATCGAGCTTCTTTTTGTAGTCAGCTTTGTGTAAATGGGTCAAAATAGTTTCGTGGTAAATACCTGGCTCTATACCAATATCGACACTGCTGATATGTTTATCTTCCTGCACTTTTCTAAGAATTTCATCTGTTTTTCAGTAATTAGACGACCAGTGCGTGACTCATCTTTCATATCAAAATACTGGAACGATATCGAGCAGCAGATTTCGATAAAGTACCTTCACAAATCTTGTCACAAGCCTGCGCAGAGTTCTTCACTTTGTCGTAATAATATGCGAAATATAGCGCAATTTTTCATTATTTATCTTTATTTTCAAATGCAAACAACTGCAAACAACCACTGCACTAATTTCGATGTTTACACACTCAAAGTAACGCTCGGGCTGTCACCTTGCCAACGAGCGTTTAGTGGTGTCGCTGCGGTCTATGCTTCTTGAGTTATTTGCAAATGACGCCTTCAACTGGAACGACGCCACGAACTTTTTTTCCCACACCCCATATAGTTTCTATAAATTTGCTCTTCAGCGATAGAAACCAACACTTAATGCATTGAGCCATTATACGTATACTTGGCAGTAGGAGCCTCACAGTCAGGCATCACCTGTACAAAAATTATACGTTTTTCGAGTTTGATTTCTCCGCTCCATGGAACTCTGTTAAAACCTTCTTCCATTCAGTCTTTATGCTACAGGCGTTTTTGAACAACAGCTCGTCCGATAACCTGACCATAACTGCAATTTATGAATATTTCTCGGTAGGATTTCGGTGACTTTAACTATTATTAAAGTGTTGTTTACTCAAGACGTTAGTAAAGTAATTTTCCTCAAGGGATCCTACTACGTATTCCAGCAGCAAATTAAAGAGAAGTGGTGACAAGGCGTCTCCTGCTTTTAATTCTGCATGTATCATGAATGTTTCAGATAAGCTGTTCGATAAGCTTTCTCTTTAGGTATACATATGTACTTGTATCAGTTTGACCAACTTTTTCGGAATACTCGATAAAGTTGTCGAGGACACTTAGAAAGCCTTAGACTCTTGGCCCTCAGCTTTATTGCGTCATTTCCCTCTTTAAGTCTCATAGCAAACTTTATTACTTTTTCCAAACATTATTTTTATCAAAGTTCAAAGTTTCGAAAAAATAAAAAAAAATTTATTAAAATGTAATAAAAATAAAAATTGGTTGGGTAGATTACGAGACATATTGCGCACCAGGTTGAGAGGAAGTTATTTCGAGGAAGGTTCAAAAAAATTATACATAATTAAAAAATAACTTTCTTATTTAAAAGAAATCTTTCTTTTGCAATTTCTGGAGGGGGATACTAAAGTTATAGTCCGGGGTGAACATTTTTCCTAACCAACATGCCTAGCCTAGCAGGTCATAAATGTGATTCCTTTAAAGTTCCTTTTAATTGACGTTTGGAACCACAAAACAGATAATCCTATAAAAATCTCTGCATCCAGCGGGATAAGATTTATTTAATTCTATAATCAAATTCACTAAAAAATATTTAAATGATATGGAACCGATAAAGACAAGAAAGTACGGAAAGCAGTCAAAAAGTAGCTTAGAGTGGAGTAAATTTATCATATATGTAATTGGAATCCGCTTTTAAAAAACATTTATTGTTTCAAATATATTTTGCCGATGCATTACAACACGATTAGTAAAACTTATCAATTTCCCACGTTGACAGGACTAAGGATCACCTTGAAAAATCATCTTATCTGAATGTACAAAAAAGCTTTATTTTTCATATTATTCTGAATTCATCGTTCTACCTATTAGGTCAAACTGTCCAGTATTATCAAGCTATTGTCTCTGTGTTGTAATAAGCCGCGGTCCAATTTTTTGGAATGTATTTCCTCGGATCCGGAAATGAACACCTTTGACTCGACCGAGAACTTACATTTTTTCCAATAATTTGTAATCATCATTTTTGTTTTGAACTCTATAAACCTTCATCTTACAGCCCGTGACTCGGTTTCTGATCGTTCATCTTTATGAGCTTTGTTTCAAATTGTTCCTGGGGCCCGGTTTTTTTTTTTCAAACAGACTAGTGGAAATTATATACAATAGCACTCACCCATATATAGATGTTATAGAATAAATCCAAGTTTAAAACTTGTATAGCATCGATTAACTGAAGAAAGCCTACATGGCTGCATTGCAAAAAGAAAGCCACTTGTTTTAACAAGAAGAAATGCGGCTAGTGTTTGTAAAATAACATCTTGAAAAGCTTGGATTTGGGAGAATAAAGTTCAATTTTAAAGATGTCGAAGGAAAGTCAATGGAAAATGTTCAGAATGGCCTTAAAGTGGAAATAAATTGGACAGCTTAAGGACATCAATTTAGGAAGCAAGGTTTTCTATCCTCATAACTCTTTAACATGAACTTGCAAAATGTGAGTTTTTTACGCGTATCGTTTTTAATTCTCAAAAAACTACACAAAAATGTTGGGAAAATGTATAAAATGTTTACTTGGGTTGGTAAATCATTGCTTGCTATTTACATTTCAAAGACTATTTCGTAAATATGTGGACCAAGGTTATGTTTAAAGTCGTCCATACGAAGAGCCCAATTTTGAGTCACTTTATCGAGCATATTGGCTCGTTATAACACGTGTAATGTTGTCTTCATGTTGTCAAGCAATTGACACTGGTTCATCGGCATAGACAAGTTATTTAACGTATGCCCATAAAAAATAGTCGTCAAATCGCACGATCTAGCCGGCCAATTCACCAGTCCAAAACGAGACACAAATTGCTCACTGAACTTATTTTTCAATTGATTCACCGATTCCCATGCTGTGTCGTCATCTTACTGGAACCACATGTCACCCAGATTCAGCTTGTACATTTTGGGTAAAAAAAATTCGAAATCATTGAACGATAGCGGGCGTAACTGAGTAACGTTGCCGTAGTTGTCTTTGAAAAAATACCGGCTAATGAGTCTAACAAACCATATGTAGACTGCACCAAGAATTTTATTTTTCCGGCTGCATTAACAGCTGTTGTTTAGCCTGAAGGTGCTCATTGAATGTATGTATGTTTATTTACACACCCATCTAACCAGAAATGAGCTTCGTCACTCAAGACAATTTATTGATAAAAAAAGTAGATTTTCCTCTAACTTTTTTAAAGCCCAAGCCCCGAAAATTCGATGCTGTGCAGGTCGTTCGACTTCAGTTCTTGCACAAGTTACATTTTGTAAAGTTTGAGTTGGAGATCCTTCCGTAAAATTTTCCACAACCCACAATCCCAATTGCTGCAAACGAACGAATCGTGGTCTTCATTAACATTAGCGGATACGTAAGCCCTCTACGTCTAAAGGTGAAAATGGTGCGAAATTTTGTCGATATGGTTTGAATTGCTTGATCAGTAAGTAGGTCGATTATTAAGACCTTCAAATAATCGAAGTGCGTGACGAACATTTTTCACAGAGCTCGAATTTTGATAATAAAAGTTAATAATTAGGAAGTTTAGGCCTATAATTAATTTTCGGATTCTAGGCCTATTTATAAAAAAATGGCAATGGTAAGTAAGCATGTTTTACTCTGACACATGTCACGAATTATACATGAGCTATCAAAAATAGAACACTAAAAATCCAAACACACAAAAAATCACCCTCTATATTCAGTTAGGCAACTGTTGGTTTCGGTGATATTAATCTTTCCTGTAAGCCGATTGACTTACATTTTTTTATGGATTCATTGCTTTACGACTTGCTAAATACCTCCAAGTGTTTTAAACGCGAACACCTTTGTTTTTAATTTTAATTTAATTTTTAGTTTTGGGCTTACATTTTTATTGGAATCAAGTTAAATCATCTCATCAAAGCTTTGCGATTTCCGAAGATGATAAAAATGTACATTTGATTGAAGCTATTTAAATCCACTTTTATTCACTGAACTGTCAGTGAACAGTCTGTTACTTAGCGGTTTAGTTGCAAATTTAACTTGACTACTCTGCCGCATAAAAGAATGTATGCTCTCGAGCGAAGTATATTGATTGATATCGATATCCAGTCTAGCTGATCAGACTCTTGTTTAATTAACCGCTAACGCTCTCTGTAAGAGAAAAGCCACAATCAAAAAGCTCCATTAAATTCTCGTTGTCCATGTGACCTGACTGAATCAGCGCCAAGCTACAAACACCACGCAAAAGAGTGATGGAAGCCATTGAACTGTCGCTAATTTCTTCATCACATATTCTCTTGCTCTCTCTAAATTACCTTCCAGGGATATTCGCATTACGACATAACTTTCAATTTCAAATCCCCAACGATCACGTAAACGCCAACGCGTCGACCCGTAAATTCCCGACGACAATGGCGCACTCGATGAATACTAATTTGAATTCAAATTTCTCATCAAGAACATGAATGGAACAAACAAGAATCGTATTGTCTGCAGCAATAACGATATTTATTTTCTCTCTAAATGGTCTGTTTATGAATAAAACATAAATATCAGTTGAAAGCATCGTTTCATTCCCAGATAGAAGTGGGTGCAAATCCATGATTAGGTACTTGAGTAGCCGAGGAAAAGTCTAATACTGCTACTGCTTACCATAAGAACAATGAAAACACGAAGAATTGCTTCCTGGAAGTAATTAAATGCGTCCACTTCGTAATGATGGACATTCTTGCCCCATTTACAGAGAGGCAGTGGTTTTACGAGTGTTCTTTTTTTGTAGCTGGAATAGCGTCCAATCGAGATACGGAGCGGTTGCGACAGTTTTTTAATTTCCTGAGAATTTAAACGCTAAAATTACGAAAAGGTGTAAGTGTGCTTGTTAACTTTACGGTAGTCTCGGAGAAGTGATACCTTCGGTCGAAATATTTCCAAACGACCGCTCATCATTCGTTCCTGGACACAAATAGAAATCCTCAATCCGGTTCGAGATGGTGTAATCACTCATTCGGCAGCTTAACACACCGAACAACCGCACGTCATCATAGCTAATGGGATAGGAAATGGGATGAGTGTATTGACTTTCAGAATTAATTTTCATCAACCGCGAGTGCCGAGCAATTTGCTACGAATTCACCTTGCCGCTTAATGGATAACATTGGTCGTGGATCACGTCCGATCTACGATGAAACCGCTGAGCAATGCATAATTTGTTTCAAATCTGTTCTCTTTTCAATTTTCATTTCACTACACAATGACTACGATCCCCGAGCATTCCCTTTGTGTAGGCATGAGTAATCACGGTCTTTGTTATATAAATTCCTTCATTCGTCTTGGATTTCTTTTAACTTTTTTTTTGTTCATCGTACAACACTTGATTCCATGAGTCGGACTATCTCTTCAAGAGTCATTAACCAAGTTGCAAGTATTCCTATTTTCTCTGTTGGATCTTTCCCCTCGAGTTGGCAGCCGCCGCCGCCGCCACCATCACATCGTTTTCGAGGCATTTCTCGGCCCCCTTCGGTGCCGCACACCACAAACAAGCAGATGTTTCATCTAGCCAAGTGATATTACAGTATGTGCTCAGCTCACTGCCCAAGCAGAGCCCTCATTAAGTTGTATTTATAGATTATCTCGCTTTCCATGGAACCATGCAGCTAGAACTAAAATTGCAAATAATTTCATGAAACCGAATTAATGGATGTTTTCTTTCTTTCGTATCTTTTCAGAGGGAATGCATCTCAGTACATATTGGCCAAGCTGGCGTACAAATTGGTAATGCTTGCTGGGAACTCTATTGCCTAGAACATGGTATTCAACCCGATGGACAGGTTAGTATCTTCTTTCACGTGCTCCGCATGAATTTATTATCAGCGAATGTAAGCGTTATAAATCGTATTTTTCTTCACACTTGGCGGAGTGAGAGGATCGGCCGATGTCATGGATTTAACTCAAAAATAACTGCATTTTCCTGTCATGTCGGACGCGACTGGCGGCCGAGATGGTGCGGTGGCGTGCATTTTAAATTGGATTATATGCTATCGAGTGGAACTCATTTACAGCGGCCGGGTGTAATTGAAAAATCCAGTAGGAACAGGAATAACGTGCCAAAACGGGCGATAGGCATTGGGTGTGCCAAGGAAGCGGGATATTAATATCAAATGTTTAAGAGAAAAGCAAGGAGGACGCTCGCAGCTTGATTCTGGAAATGATGAGTCGACTTTCGTCACGATATGATCAGCATGATCACCATGCGAGATTGCATGCAAACTTGTCTAAAGGAATCTTAGTTAGTCAAAGAAAAATGTGCGGCGATGAATAGCAAGGATGCGTGTAATAAAGCGTGAAGCAAGGAGTCTTCGTGCTGATGTGTAGGTGGACTGGATTAAGGCTTCGCAGGGGTTCCACTAAAGATACCTAAAAGTTGGAGACATATAAGTTGAGTTACGAATCCTTGAGTACCACGTTACCACTCCATGTGACGTTTACTACTCTACTATGAAATGTAATTTCTAAACACACGACGTTTGTTCAAGAAATAAGGTGACTTTTTGAATTTCGCCAGCCAAGTACATTCGATTTTTGAATTTTGCTATGATGCTTATGATGGTATACATGTTCCTTTGCATATGTCGGCATTGTTAGCCATTTTGGATATTTAGTTTGTTAGCACAGCCATAGAGGTTCAACGCGTGTTGGTGTGCTTGGCGATTTTCTGCTTTTCAAAAAAACTCATCGAAGAATCTGCATTAAATTTAGTGGAAAAAAAATAAAATGAAGTGCTCCAATGTACTCGAAATTTTAACTGTGGCATTGGGAGAGTCTACTCTGGCCAAAAATGTTTATACAAGGTGCGCCATCTCATATGGGTCGATGTAAATTTCGAATAACTTCAACAATTCTCAACCGATTTTGGAAATTCAAAAACTTTTATTCAATTTAGACCTTTACAATGCATTTTGATTAATTTTTGGAAACAATATCAATGAAATGACCACCTTTATTGTCGATGCAAAAATGGGCTCGTTTTCGTGCATTCTCTATGACATTTTCGAGCATTTCGGTCGAAATTTCTGCGATTTCCGCACGAATGTTTCTTTTGAGCTGTTCTATTGTCTTTGGGTCGTTAGCATAGACCTTGCTTTTCAAGTATTCCCAAAGAAAAAAAGTCGGAAGGAGTCAAATCCGGCGATCGTGGAGGTCTGTCAATATCGCCCTTTTTTGACACCAATCTATCAGGGAACTTCTTTCGCAAAAGGTTCATTGTTTTGTCCGCAGTTCGGCATGTCGCTCCATCTTGTTGAAACCAGAAGTGAAATAAGCCTTTTTTACGCATTTCTGGGACCACATAATGGGCCAACATCCACCGATATCGATCGCCAACTTTGAAGAAATACGGTCCAATGATGGTTTTAGCGCATACACCGGCCCAAGCAGTAACTTTTTGATCATATAACGTCTTTTCGTGAATAATGTGAGGATTTTCGGTACCCCAAAAGCGGCAATTTTGTTTTTTAACTGGCAAACGACAATTTGTGCGTATGCCAAGCGCCGTGGCTCATCGTGTGGCAAAATTCTTTGAGTTATCTGCTCTTTGTATGGAAATAAGTGAGGATTATCCTTTAAAATTCTCCGCAAAGTGGTCCCACTGATGCCTAACTGCTGCGAACGGCGCCGATATGACAAACTTGGGTCTTCTTGAACACTGGCCTTTACAGACTGAATAGATGAGTTTGAACGCCACGGACGTGACCTAAGTTGCTCAAGAGGGCTTGCCACAAAAATAAGTTGAAAAAAATTCGAGGCCCAACGACGAATTGTATCTTATTTGGGCGCAACACGATCACGATATTTTGCACGATACGCACGTTGACTTAGCACAATCGAGCGTTCATTTTTAATGAACATTGAAACTAGTTCCGCGCATTCTTTTGGTGTGAAGCGATTCATGGTTAAAATTGTACTGAATTAACGTTTCCAAAATGCTACAGCATATGAAAATCGGTTGACAATTGTTGAAGTTATTCGAAGTTTACAACGACCCATATGAGATGGCGCACTCTGTAAGTGGTACAAGCTTTTCATGTGACGATGTCCGCCCTGGGTGCCCAAAAAACAAATGAAAACGTTGAAGCAGGAAAGGAAATTGTTATCGAGAATTGTCAAACGACTACCAGGGAAGGTGCTGATAATATTGGCCTATCGGTTGACTAAAGCTGCGAAGATTTTAGATATGTTGGACATGAAACGTGTGTCAGCGAAGTTGACCAAAGGAACCGTCGCATGAACATCGCTCAGGAGCTCTTGAATGACGTGAATGGCGATTTAGATTTACTCAGGAAGGTCATCACTGGTTGCGCAACATGAGTGTATGGTTATGAGGCCGAAAACAAAGCCCAATCATCCCAGTGCAAGCGTCAAGAGTGAAAAAAGGACATCGAGTTCGCCAAGCACGCGTAGTTCATCATGAGTTCTTGCGGGAAGGGCGTACCTTCAAAAAGAAATATCACCTTGAGCTAAGGCGCCGTTTCCCAGAAACAATACGAAGAAAACGTCGAGACCTGTGAGAAAAAAATGCAACAGCAGTCACACTAATGCAGTGAGGAGGTGCACGTTGCTTGTCGTTGCTTGTGTCTAAATTTTGGCCAAATGCATGCCCTAGTTAGCGCGTTAACCGGACTTGACCCCCTTTTCCCAAAACTTTTTTCTCTTCCCAAAACTGAGAAGACCCATGAAGGAACGATGAAAGAACGGAGATTTGCCATGTTTAAAAGGATAAAGACAGCATCGCTGGAAGATCTCAAGACTATGCCAAAAGCCGCATATTAGAAGTGCTTGGAGAATTGAAAAAAGCGCTAGCGCAAGTGTATTATATCTAAAAGGCATTACTTTTAAGAGGACCAACTAGATATTGATCAATAAATAAATATTTTTCGAGGAAAATAAAAAAGTCACTTTATTTTTTGAACAAACCTCGTAGTTACCTCTCAAACGCACGCCTTGGGTTAAGCACGCCTCCGGAGTCATTAAGATGCAACCATATGTTCAAGTCATTGACTGAGATAGTCAATAAAATTCGAATTAAAATCCAATAAAATGAAAAAAACTCATTCCCGCAGGGCATTCGCTGTGAGCAAAAACCGCTATTTCCGTTTCACATTAAATGTAAGCGAAATGCTATAATTTTTGTTTTGCACCTCGAACAAAACCACCGATTCGGATTAATTAAATTAATTGCCACCCACCGCTGAGTGCTTATATCGATCGAATGTTGGCGTTTACAACCAAACTATTAAAAGCCTTCATCGTAGGCGTATACGCTCTCAGTCACTAGCCAATCATTTTATGACTAAACAAGTTTCTGTTTGGCTAATAAACTTTATGCCTCGCTTGAGTAGATAACCTCACCTTTTTAACCCTAGATTTATGGCAAGCCGCAAATAAACTTTACGACATCTGGTTAGTGGCTTGTTTGTCATTTTATGAGATGGAAAGTTTGCCGGTAACCCTAAAGATGATCGTTGAGTGGATATTTCACCTGTCACTGGACGTGCTGTTTCAGATAGCCATCACAGGCGTGTATATATTAACAAGTTTGACTGCACTGACCACGAGATTTCCTGTAATCCGTCACTGAGTTGGAAAAGGAATGTCAACATCTCGTCATGCACGCTTCAATGACCCCGACGCTTTTGGATATCGATCAGAGGAAAATCGATCTCGTCGTTGACGTGCTGTCAATCAATTTCAATTGCAATTCCCCACTGCATCCTCGACTCGGATATTGATTATGATTTCGCTTGATCGATGAACAAATAATAATAAAAATTCCCGCCATAAACACTGGCTTCCAATCGAATCTAGAGAGTAATGACATCACGCTGATCGGAAATATTTGGTTTTGTTCTGTTTACCTTCGCATGAATGAAAAGCAAAATATACTTTAACTCGACTGATTTCTAAAAACAAATGTATTTAACAGATGCCTTCGGATAAGACCATTGGCGGCGGTGATGATTCATTCAACACATTCTTTAGCGAGACCGGTTCGGGAAAGCACGTACCAAGAGCTGTCTTTGTTGACTTGGAACCGACTGTTGTTGGTAAGTTGTCTTAGATATAGTGTAACTCCTCAAATTGTTATTATTTGTTCATTTCGTTTTTATATTTAGTTTTTTTCTTGAATTTTATTTATCGCTTTTTGCTGATCATGTACAGACACAGCTGGTAGAAGATGTTAGGAGTTAACATATCTAATGAAGCTACATTAATTTGCATCAAAGAAACGCGGATAATAATATTGATTCCTGTGGTGAATAGCCACAACATGGATCTCGATTAGTAGGTGGCCTAGAACACAGGCTGTTTACATTAAAGATTAGTACTTCAAGCGTGGAGATGATAGATAAAGGGTTCAATGACTTTGTTCCCAACGAACCGTGGAAATAATTAACCCTAGAGAGCATCTACGATAGACGGCTTTTGTTGACTTACTTACTCAATACGATCATTTGCTTTTTAACTATTTTTTTTTTAAATTTAAAAACCAAAATAACCCAAAGAATCAAGTACTAAATCCTTCTTTATTTCAATTATCCCTTTTATTGATTTAGAACACATATTTCAATTCGTTTTCAATCTAAAAATGTTTTTTCTCTCACAGAATACGTGAAGAGGTTTCTGACTAAAAGCATACAATAGGCCATACACCTAGACTTTTTTGTAGACATCCAAAGGCGCACCCTTTCTACCAGCCATGAATGGTTTTATGCAATCAAATGTTCTTTTTTTTCCATGAAATTGTATAATTATTTAAAATAAAAAGACAACAAATTGTATTTAATTGTATTTGGATTTGTTTTTAGTTTTTTAATTAGGTACAGCAGAGCTTTATAGTCGACTTGCACTTAGCGTCAGTTATAAACACGAAGCCGGTTGTTTACTATTGTCGATTCATTCATGCCAAAAACTGATGAGGAATTAAATATATTTTAATTTGAAATATTGTTTGAATATTGACGTATTTATTGTTTCGTTTAAAACTATTAAACAAATTAAAAGCAACATTTTTATTAATAAAATCGATATTTTAACGAATGTCGTGGGTTGGAATAAACCATTTTACGGCAAAAGTAACGAGTACCGAAAAAGCAATTTGGCATCATTGAATTATCAATTTGACAAGTGTCAACCGAATTGTAATTGCAGACATCAAATTTGTTATTTTCTGTTTGAAAATTAATTGAACTTTTTCGCGCGGCTGGCACTTCATTAAATAAACTTTTATCAGAAATTAGTAGACCAATTAGAAATGCGCCGCCACATCCACAAAAAGTCTCCATATAAAGTGAAATACTAAGCGAAAGAATGAGAAATGTAACTGCTGTCTTGACTATCGCAAATTGCTATATTAGTATACAAAAATGCACCTAAGACCATTCCAGACGCCACCATGCACGCGATTGTTAAAATTTTCCAATAAAACTTTTTATTACGATGACACGTTGTCCCCACGCCCGACGCCGTTGGCATAAACTCGGCATCAACAAGTTCTTCACTCCGGATCCCGCCTAGCCGCGCTGTTTCCATTCGCTCCCCTTGTTTATGTTTACATATGCATATCCCGGGAATTATGTGCGGAAGACCCGATCCATCGCTCGGCACTATGGCTTGTCATCACAAGCAGCCGCTTTATGGCGTGTGTGTTTGCGTCAGGCAATCGGTTTTCAGTTAGTAAACAACTAAATTGATTTTGTTTATTTTCCTCTCTTCTTTGGAAATTATATGCAATAAATTAGTAAAAAGAAAGCGAAAAGAAGGATAATAACCATCGAGGCAATCTAGCACGCGATAAAGCGATACAGTGACAGCGATGAGCGATGTATTGTAGAAGCCGACAATGCACTGCTCAAGGGCTATGTACCCATTGGCTTCGTGCTCTATCGTTTATAGGGTGGGAAACACACAAGTCAAAATATTTACATTCAACATTCCAAGCCTGTAGTATTTACAAATTGCAATAGCAATAGGCAAAATGCCTTTCCTCCTTTGTTTACATCGGCGAATCGTGCTTACATCTCAATTGATAACGCTTTTCGGTTGCCTTCTATCGTTGTGATGAGGTAATTTTCTTTGTTCTGTATAGTCCCATTGGTGTAACGTGGAAAGAAAGTCTTAAACGAAATGAATTAGTCGAGGTGTGTGATCGTTAACGTTATGTGATCCGTAACAGGTGCTCCATTCTCTTCGCATTCAAACAATTCTTCACCGTTCTTCATTGCAGATGAGGTTCGTACCGGCACTTATCGTCAGCTTTTCCATCCCGAACAACTGATTACCGGCAAGGAAGATGCCGCTAACAATTACGCCCGTGGCCACTATACCATTGGCAAGGAAATCGTTGATATAGTTTTGGATCGTATACGTAAGTTGGCTGATCAATGCACTGGTCTTCAAGGATTCTTGGTATTCCACTCGTTTGGCGGTGGTACCGGAAGTGGTTTCACCTCACTCCTCATGGAGCGTCTGTCCGTTGACTATGGCAAGAAATCTAAACTGGAATTCTCCATCTACCCAGCACCACAAGTAAGCAATTCTCGTTTTGTCTTTCCTTTTTCAACAGTCTCGTGTGTACATGAAGAGGCCACTGCTCGCAGTCTGTCGTAAGTGAGGGTTGTACGGCTAAAGACACGCAATCTAGCTAGAATTTATGAGCTTTACTTCCCGGTCAGTCCGGAGGGTGACTCATGTTTCTAGAAATCCATAAAAACAGACGCGGTAATTGTACACTTAATTACTAGACTAAGAAACGTGTGAGGTCGATAACCTGAGAGAGGCGTGCAACTGGATGGCGGTTTTGTACTGTCCCGGATCGATGCATAGTGGGAGTGGCGGTGTGTTTTACTTGCGCGGGTTGTTATCAGCCTTTTTGCATTGCTCTTGTTCCCATTGAACTTCCCGCGAACCTAGTGCTAAATAATACACGAGGACGGTGAGAATGAGAATCCCAACCACACGCCACAAATCGTCGGCCATTGGGGTGCAAAATAGGATCGCGTGTAAGTAATTATTATAAAGGATTCCACGTTGACCGTAATTGTAACTGTTACTTTATGAATTCAAAGGAAATCGTAATTGTTGACCTTTCGATATGGGGTAAAGCGGTCTTTAGGAGTAAACGCGCCTAATTTGAGGTCAACCTCTCGTACACACGGACTTGGTTCTTTAATTTCAAAACCATTTTGATAACCTTTTCGTTGTTTTTAGGTATCCACAGCTGTCGTCGAGCCATACAACTCGATTCTCACCACCCACACCACTCTGGAACATTCTGATTGCGCCTTTATGGTCGATAACGAAGCCATCTACGACATTTGCCGCCGCAATCTCGACATCGAACGACCGACATACACCAATCTCAATCGCTTGATCGGACAGATCGTGTCTTCAATCACCGCCTCGCTACGTTTTGACGGCGCCCTTAATGTCGATCTTACTGAATTCCAGACCAATTTGGTGCCATATCCACGTATTCATTTCCCGTTGGCCACATACGCACCAGTCATCTCGTCCGAAAAGGCCTACCACGAACAGCTCACCGTAGCCGAGATCACCAACGCATGCTTCGAGCCAGCCAATCAGATGGTTAAATGCGATCCACGACATGGCAAGTACATGGCTTGCTGCATGTTATATCGTGGCGATGTCGTACCAAAGGACGTCAATGCAGCCATTGCCACCATTAAGACCAAGCGTAGTATCCAGTTCGTCGACTGGTGTCCGACCGGCTTCAAGGTGGGCATCAACTACCAACCACCGACCGTGGTTCCCGGTGGCGATCTGGCTAAAGTCCAGCGTGCCGTTTGCATGTTGTCCAACACCACAGCCATCGCCGAGGCCTGGGCTCGTTTGGATCACAAATTCGATCTGATGTATGCCAAGCGTGCTTTCGTCCACTGGTACGTCGGCGAGGGCATGGAAGAGGGTGAATTCTCCGAGGCACGCGAGGATTTGGCCGCTCTCGAGAAGGATTACGAAGAAGTCGGCATCGACTCGGCCGAGGAAGTCGGCGAAGGTGGCGACGAATACTAGAGCACAGACGTATCATCTATCATTTAGTAACTCATTCGGATGTATTGCTTAGGCAACGATAGATATCTCGGGGGATACAGGAGAAGAACATGGATTTTAACGCTATTTTGTTTCTTTTTTTATACGTACACGTAGGAGAACAGTGGATATGGATTTATTCTTTTTCGTAGAACCCTAATCTAGAGACGTAACGTCTTTGCACATACTTACTATAATTTTGTACTCGATATTCGACTTTATTTTTTGATTTTTTGAAACCTCATCTTAAACATTTCATGGTAGTGACTTATTTTCATTTGCATACATTCAATATTAAAGGATATGCTTTAACATCACGTGACATTAGAAGGATATTGTGTTTTATTGACATGGTTAGGGGCAATGAGTGGCTACAGCTGGGTGCGCGGACACGGCATAAACAAAGTTGATTGCGTGTCGGTGATTATGTTTGCTCGGTTTTGTCCAGTTCTATTAAGGTTCGTGCGGGGAGTTGGATATTGATTTTCGTGTGGAGCTCGAGAAGTGTTCCTGAGGGTACATAATTATTGTCCTGATTTCCTAAAAGGCATTAGCAATGGTGGCAACGCTATTTGACTATTCATTAACAGCTACGTACCTAGGGAGAAGGGCAGAGTATATCGAGTTCTAAAAAATACGTTACTTCAATACAAATCTATTCAACAGTTTGGTAGTGGAAGGCTCGAAGGAAAGCAGTTGAGGGCAAACCCTGCAACGTGCTATTGGAGTCAGTCTACATGATATGATCAAAAGTGGACTCTTGATTTCCTGGCTAGATAGTTACTTGGATTTGCGACGATGCTAGTGCATGGCTTTCTCCAGGAGCGTCAACTTAAATTACTGGTATATCGACTTCTGACGAGGTGGCGGGGTGACTAATTGACTTTGTGACAGGACGAAACTTGGTAGTTGAACTCCTGTGAATGTTACTAAGAAACCTAAAGACTGCCATCAGAAACGAAGCTTGCACTGAGCTTCTGTCGCTTCACAATCAAGAACCGTTTTTGAGCCGGATCGTTACCGGACATGAGAAATGGACTCTTTACAATAACCGTAAACGCCACCAATGACTTAGTCCAGTAGATCGATCAGCAATACATCCCAAAAATGGACTTCACCCACTCAAGTGTTACAGAGTGTATGGTGGGATGCTAAGGAAATAATCCATGACACGATTATGGTCGCAGATGTGCAGACTAAAATCGCCACTAGAGCAGGATAAAGCCTCTTACAGCTAGGAACACTTGCATACAGTTATAGGAGTTCGGTTGGGAAGAAATGGTGCATCCGCTTCCAAAAGGCGAAGTCTACAATTTTTCTTGTTGGAAAAAATTCAAATCTCGGGATGATGTCCAAGAAGTTCTTAAGGTGTATTTTTCATCAAAGCCAAAGTATTTTTCAGCGACAACTAAAAAAAAAATATAAAAGGAAACATCCTTCTAGGTGGACTTGGTTGACTAGATGGATTGGAACTAACACACTGGCCGGAGACATGAATAAGAAACTTGACCTCATAGATTTCTGAATACCCAAAGTTATACCGAGGATAAGCTTAGCTGCAAAAACTAGCCTTGGAATCTGTCTGACCACTCCCCTATTATTATCACCTATGTACGTGACCAAAGCTACCAAGCTTTCCCACAACACAAGGCCTTAGAACAAGCGTTTGAGCGCTATGGAGTAACACGGATGTGTTGCCTCGGCTAATATCGTAAATATCGTAAGCTTGAGTTCAACCCCAGAGTAGAGCTATTAGCTACTCGGTCGTGCGTTTTGACAACCGACAATGCTTGTGTAGGAGCGCTGAATGTTTGTATGAGTTGCCTGAGGAAACATTGCTTGCACTCTGTCGTATTCCTGATCTTTGAACGTCCGAGCGCCTGAAGCCACATATCGCTAGAGAAGTTGCCAAGTCTTGCGTTTGGCATATGTTTATCGTAAGTCGGTACAATGCCTGTCAAAAGCCTAAACGCCCGAACGCCACATTATGATACGGCCATAATGCATGCATTAAATAGATTCACTACAACTTATCCTCGGAAAACGTAAATCTTATATTCCTCAAATACCAAAGAAGTATTCGAAAACGATGGCAATCGAATCGATCTTCACCAGGCCATAAAAGAACTTAAGAACTTAAGCTGCAAAATTACAAAAGCAAACACCTTTATAACTACATGACAAACTTGACGCCTATTACTCTCTCTTGAAAGCCTTAAAAAAACATAAAACCGATCACTTCACATAAACCATCAGTGGTTTACGACCAACTTAGAAAAAGAACAACATTAGGGACTTTCTTTGCCAACCGCGTCAGAAACGAAAGCTTCCAAACCATCTCAAACCGACGACTAAAGAAGTAATTAGTTTTCATATAAAAGAAAGTATTAGGTCTAATAAATGTCCAGATTATGACCCGATGGATGGGAAAATCCCAATAGAATTGCTTGAACATGAAGTTAATTATATTACAAATATACATATATGAACGCTGTACCCCACTTCGTAAGCGCGGGGTACATCCCGGGTAGTTTTCATACCTAAGGCAGGTAAACCAATCCATACTGCCGCAAAGTACTACAGGCCAATTAGTCTCTCGTCGTTTCTATTGAAAATCAGAGGACTCATTAACTCACACAACTTATGCAACCCTCAGACCGCCTACCTTAAAGGCAGATCAGTGGAAAGTGCTCTGCCTAGTGTTGTCCCTGAAATTGAGAGGTCATTGAATAGAAGAATTTAAAATGGCAGCCTTCCTCGATATAGAGGGGGCCTTCAACAACGTAAACACAGAGGACTTAATAACAGCTCTAGAGGATATAAAAGTAGACAAATCTTCTGTAATCTGGATTGAAAATATGTTAAAGAATAGAATTATCAATGCAGACATTGGACACAGCTCTATAAGGAAAGTGACAGCTAGAGGCACCCCACAAGGGGGAGTTCTCTCCCCCCTACTGTGGCTTCTTACCGTTAACGAAAACCTCAAAATCTTCATGGAGAAAGGCACAAAGATGACATAGTTATCCTGATAAAAGGTAAATTTCTACCAACTATCAGTGAACTAATGGAATCTGCGTTGAAGGAACTCACCTCGTGGGCAAGACAGAACGGTCTGAGAATAAACCCCCAGAAAATCGACTGGTCTTGTTAACCAGTAAAAGGAAAATCCCGATATTTGCTCCCCCAGAGTTAGAGGGTACTCCACTCACACTCAAAGCGGAAGCCAAGTATCTAGGCATTATTCTTGACTCCAAACTTTCCTGGAAAAGGAACTTGGCGGAAAGGATTGAATGCTTTTTATGCATGCAAAAAGACCTTCGGCAAAAGATGGGGCTTGCAACCGTACATCATTCATTGGATGTACACAGCAATCATCAGACCCATTTTAATTTATGGGGCCCTAGTCTGGTGGACTGCTAGTAGCACGAAAAGCTATATGAGCATGCTCAAGAAAGTACAAAGGTCAGCCGCTGTTTGTACAACGAAAATGTCGCGTGGGAAGCACGCCGCAAGCAGGGTTGGACATGATACTTTATCTCCTTCCTCTGGATCTATGGACATGTGGCCATACTCAGAATAATAGATGACCTGGGAAAGAAACATGGTTTTAGTAACCTCGCAGCCACGACCGACTATATTTCTGCCCAAAATTATTTCTCTCTCAGAATACCAATCCTTTTCCCCGACAGAGAAAAGTGGCTATCAAACGCCATGATCAACGATCACCGACGGATCGAGAATGGACAAAGGCACTGGGGCCGGGTTCTACTCTGATGCCCTGTACAAAAAGGAATCATTTAGACTCCCTGATTTGTGCAGTGTTTTTCAAGCAGAAATCCTAACAATAGAGAAAGAGCCAAACACCTACAGGTAACGGATATCCCACCATCGGATATCACTATCTTCGTAGACAGCCAGGTTGCACTGAAGTCAATAGGATCCTGTAGAACGAGATCAAAGGCTGTGATGAAATGTCGCGACTCACTGAAGTCCATTAGACACCAAAGAGTCAAAGTCTGCTGGGTCCCGGGCCACCATTCAATCGCAGGGAACGAAAGAGCGGACGAGTTGGCCAGGCAAGGGTCTGAAATGGACATCAGCGAAGCGGACACGTCATTGCAATCACCGATCAGCGCATTATACCGAATCATAAACGACACAATCATGAAAGAAGCCAACTCGTCTTGCCTTACAAGAAACGACAGCCACACGACAAGATCATCGTGGCCAGAGCTCAATATTCGAAAACAAAGAAGCTTTTAGCGCTGGAACGAAACTTGATCCGTATGTTCGTCGGAGTGATCACAGAACACTGTCCCATTGGAGCAATGCTTCGGATATGGTACTCGGGATCCAGCGATCTCTTCCGGAGCTGCGGCGATGAGGAAGAAACTGAGTCGATCCAACATCTGCTTTGCCACTGCCAAGCTCTGCAGAATCGACGCCTAGCGTCGCTAGGCCAAAGATTCTTTACAAAGATTGCGGATGTGGCTAATGCAGATATGTATATCGGATCTTCTAAAATTCATAAAGAGCACGGGGTGGTTTCAGCCACCACGTGATAGGACAGGTGTACTCACAAATAAGGTGAATTACAATGGGCCCTTTGGCCTCCGAGTGGAAGTGATGCTCAACCATCACACTCCCCTTTTTTAACCTAACCTAACCTATTTGAAAAGCTGAAAAGCTCGCCTTTACCTCATTAAAATCCTACGAAAAAGATTACAACCAATACTCGGCCAGAACAAAATCGTATGGAATCACCAATTCAGATTCAGGCAAAGTCACTCGACTGTACAACAAACGCACAAAGTAATAAATAAAATAAAAGAAAATAAATATTGCACCACAGTATTTCTCGACGTATCTGAAGCTTTTTATAAAGTCCCGTCACATGACACATGCTTTAAAAACTCCACAAAACTTTGCCATTAAACTTAAGAGCTACCTCGACAAACGGCACTTTTATGTAAAATACGAGGAGAAATTTTCCATACTGTACATCGTACAAGCTGGCGTTCTCGGGCCATTTAACAGTAAATGTGTCACTAAATGGGGAGCAAAATTAACAAGGAAAATCGGAAGTCCACTTACTATAAAAATTAGTAACAGAAGCATAAAAACAAATGTTCATGCCAAGTATTATACTTAGGAATGGTAAACAGTAAATTAACATGAAAGCAACACATTCTAGAGAAGGGAAACCAAATAAAAGACTAATTTCGAAAATGCTATTGGATGCTTGGTAAAAACTCTAGGCAGGTAAGAAAAGTACTCATTTAAAAAACCATGGCAGAATTTATTTGGAAGAAGAAGAAATTTAAAAACCTTAAACATTCAAGTAATCCAGCGTACGCAAAACAGGATCCCTAGAATTATTATCAACGCAGAATGGCATGTACCAAACAAAGAAATTCACAAAGACTTCTATGTCTGCGTCAAATAAGGTAAAGAATTTTACAATATACAAACGATTCTAACCCAACAAACTAATGGCCGTATCACAATGTGTCGCTCGAGAGCTCCGGCTTTTGACAGCATGAGTAGGAACAATGAATTCATTTGGAGTTACACGGCTAATGTAGTAAATATCGTAAGCTTGAGTTCAACCCCAGAGTAGAGCTACTGGCTACTCGGTCGTACATTTTGACAGCCACATTTCATTATAGAAATTCCTAGGTCTCGCGTTTGACATACATATGTTTATCGTAAGTCGGTATAACGCCTGCCAAAAGCCCGAGGGCTCGACCGCCACGGTGTGATACGACCATTATAGTAGAAACACAATGTGGCGTTCACGCGGTCGCGCATTTGGCAGGCTTTGCACCGACTTACGATAATATCTGTCAAAACGCACGACCTTACAATTTGTAACACACAATGTAGCTTCAAGTCGGTCGCGTGCTGAGTGTTCAGGAATATGACATAGTTATGTTCTGTTTCTTCAAAATTCTCAAATATGATTTCATTGCCAAAAGAAGAGTAGAAATGTGTTCTTTAGTTCATATGATTCAATTAGGAAACATAAATATTAGAAATATATGTGCAAATAAAGGTTTATAAATAAAAAATAAAATAAAGTATTTACTTTTGTTGAATCTTTGGTAATTAGTTTGTGTTTTAAAAGCATTAACAAACAACCAAAATTTTTACATATTAAATTCGAACTACTTTGAGTACCAACACATCATAGTAGATGACCTTTTTGCCAAAATCAAACAAGTCTAAAAATACGAAATATTAAAACAGCTGTAATCTGTCAAAACGCGCGACAATGTAGAGACTAGCTCTACTTCTATGTTGAGTTCGAGTTTACGATATTTACGATAAAAAGCCGATCAAACGCTTGAGGTCGTATTATGTGTATCCTCATAAGATACCATTGTTTCTAGTCAATCTGTCAACGCGCGACCGCGCGAACGCCACGTTGTGTTTCTACTATTATGGTTGCCGTTTTATCGTATCTGCATCCTAAAATAGGCACAGTGTGGTGCGGAAAATGCTGGCAGCATTTTTGGCTCTTACTTTTCTTAGAAATCGCAGTTTCTCTACACCAAACTTCATTAACCAATAAAGACCGATATTGTCATCTAAAATAAAGTGTATTTAATTTAAGGAAAACTTTCTCACTAGCTGTTGGCCAACCCTGTAAGAACTAAAATCTAAAAAATACGGTGTTGCATACAGTATAACTGCTGAACTCTTCAGAGTAGTTGAGGGTTATCTAATTTGGTCAGGATAATCCAATTCTGGATCACTGGAATCCCAATAGTTTCCGACCCACAAAGAAGGTTAAGACTGACTATATGATAGATCTAAGAGAACTTATGAATTCCAAGAGAAGACGGTATCTCAGAGGAAACATAGTCTTCACATTACCTCATATCTGACAGCTCTATTAAGATCAAATTTCAATCTGAGTTAAGTTCCGGAAATTTGGAGCGGTTTGAACTGGTTTTTTATTTAAGAACTGGAAAACTTAGTGAGCTGTCTTGATCCTACCGTCTTATGGGTCTATCATCATTCCTGGTGCGAAGTTAATAGAAAAACTCCTCGAACTTCTTATCAGAGATATACTAGAGATATACTAGGATTCCGCATATGATCCCACTAATCATTGGGTATTGTCCTTACAGGAATGCCATCCTATCGCAACCAATCCTGCGCCCACAGGATGGAATAATTTTATTACTTCTACTGTACATGCTAAACCACATAAAAAAAAAACTGAATTCCAATTAATCTCTGACTGGCGCGTTAGAGAGGATTTATCCATTTACATACCTAACTAATACTATTTTCCTACCTTTCATTAGGAAAATTGTGCAAACATTGTATGGTCAGATAAAGTTAAGTAACTACTTTGAACTGCAATTCAATTGGAGCTACAATGTGAATAATTAACTAATTAAAGCAACTAAGGCACTGTCACCGCAGTTACACGGTTCGACAACAAATTTGAGAGTTTGGGCAATGATCCCAGGATAAGCGCTAAAAGTCTTGCATTTTATTATACATATTAGGCGGGGTCAATTTTCAGATTCATTAGGAAGATTAAGGACATCTTCGTTTTTTTAGTTAAATAGACAAAATCTATCTCTCTGGTCTAATTTCCTTGTTGACTGTGTGTCATGAGCTTACTATTAAGTCAGCATCGAAAAAATACCGCGAATAACATTTCTATGAGCCAGCTGTTTTGGGACTTGATCTCAATATCATCGGCGTCAGAGACCATGACAATAGCCATTAAGTTACGCTACTTTCTTGTTTGGTGTCTATGCAACTTGCAGGAGAGGCTTGATGGTTGGAAATCAAAATTGGTAAGTCAATAGGTAAATACATGCAGTCGATTGGTCGATAGGGGGTTGGTCGTGGTGCAATGGTAATCATCGCGGAAGGAGGATCTGTAGTTCAAGTCTGTCCATTGCCAAGAACAATTCTTACACAGAAAAACAACATTAGTTGTGAATGAATGTAAATTGTGTAAATGCCGACAAAGGCGGCATAGAACTCGCGGTATAAGATCACTTCAAAATTCATGCTCTGTGTCTGCATTTCGAATATAACACCTTATTGAGATGGAAACAAAAAAAGTTATTGTGAACTATAATAATGCGACGAATTCAGTCGAATCTCTCGAATCCTATTCGGGACAACCACCCCCGGAGAGTAGTGAACGAACATCTTCGACACGAACCATCTGCACCCCGTCCAAGTTGTGTGACAAACACCATAAGAGCGTACACTCTTGAACCTGCACGAGTCCTATAAAAAGGGTTGCTAACTAACTTTTTCTAAAGCTAGCTTTAATATTTTTGAAATTGTTTTTGAAATCAAAGCTTAGGCAACCAAGTCGAATCGTTATTTCTTTCTTATTGTTAGTACCAGGGATTCATTGTCTGCGTACTTTGATGTTGTACAAAATTACACGTTTCTGGTTCAACCTTTTAGACTGACCAGTTTGTGGCACATTTGTCGCTCATAATATGATCAATGAACCGTGATTTTATTTTTATCATGGCCAAAAAATTAAGTTGGAATTCCTTCATTGGAACTTCGTTATTCAAGTTATTCAGAAGAAAACAATCTGTGCTTGAGGGTGCACATTTTTGTAAATAAAATATTTTATTTAAGAGAGAAGAGAACGCACTGCTTACATACAAGAGAAGAGCTTATTGTTAACTAATCATCGGAGCACGTAATCACAAACTAATATGCGTCGCTGTCTAGAAATGGCTTGATTGATGCTAATATGGAGTTGAAAGCTTATGAGTTCTTAGGTACACAGGAATTTACTCTAACAGTAGACGATCTACTCTCTATTACTTCCTCCCAATGAACTTATTGTCATTCTGATTGACGGTCTTGAGGAAGTTGTCCAACCACTTCTCGATTACCGGAAGGTTCTCGTCACTCCACTTGGCCTCCTCTTTGATGTTCCTCAGGTTCTTGTCGATAATGTGTTCAGCACTGCCGAACTCACCGCGACGTTCTTCTTTTAATTTTTTTACCATGTCGTAGCCCTCCTGGGTTGTGAAGACTCCAGTCGCCGATCCGATTAGACTGTCCCAGAGATTTGTCTTATTTTCAAATCTGAAAAGGAAGAAAGTGAGTCGTAGACTTCTGCTTGTCAAAATGGACCTACCTTTGTCTGATGACCACCCAGTTGTTGGACAAAAAGTTAAACAGGCTCATGTAGCCACTTGAGCCTCCTGTGAGCATAGAGTAGATCAAGAAGATGTCGTTCTCGGTGAAGTTGCCATTTTCCTCCAAGATCGTGATGTTCAGAAGACGTTCGATCTTCTCAGGCTGCACAGGACAACCAGCGAGGGTTTTGAGTAGATAGGTTCTTTCGCTTTGTACGCGGGATTTCGGGAAATTTATGACGCGCTGTAGACCAAACTCCCATTCGTCCATGGTGCCCCATTTAAAGACCGGGCAAATGTACTGATTCGGAACACTAAGAAAATATCTATTAGGCACGCTGGTCTAAATATATTCCGATCAACTCACGGATTCCCTTCGTCTGGATTTTCGTTTTCCATCCACTGTTTAAAAGCTTGTTGTGCTTCTTCGATGCATGGCCTGTATCCTGCGCGACAAAGGAACGTTTTCGACAAAGATCTCAGATCGGACTTCCAGTTCTCCTCGTTTTCTGTAGGCTGTCCCAATTCTTCGTACAGAGGCGTTAGTAGAACTCGAACATAGGTCTAAAAAGCAAAACTAAGCCCATAAGGAGACGTTTAAAGTGCCACACAAACCTCGAACTTTTTATGCACTGCGGACATGTCGATATGTCGTCCGATGTGATCGATGAAAGTAAACACCGGATTCCAAGCAATATGATTTCGTTCATACTTCATGAAAAGCGTCATGTCGAAAGCGGTGGCAAAGCTCAAGTCCCCGGCATAGGCCAAGTTCCATGCGTCGTGGAGCAGCTTAGCCCTAAGATAGATCAAACATAATATCTACAAATTGTAGTTTGGGTTGTGGCATTATACCTGGTATAAATGGGAATCTTTGTACGTCCGTCCTCGGTTTGAAGGAACTTCGAGAGCAAGTCCCAATTTTTTTCGTCATAATTAACGGGGAACGGACCGATTTCTTCCGGATTGATTATAATGAATTTTTCCTTATCTGGCAAGTCTCTCAGAGTTAACTCTCGAGTCTTCTCCATCCACGTGTGCGGAGTTGTATTGTTAAAGTATAAATTATCCTGTGTTACCAAGACCAGAGGAATCCACCAAAGCATTTTATCTTGCTCAGGCACATCGTGCGGCCGTTCGCGGAGATAGACTTTTTGTTGAACCTTTGCTGTCCTCTCATTGTAGTTGCGCGTAACCTTCACCACAGGCAGACGATCCTTCGTGATCCACGAACCAGCGATTTCGTTGATTGCGTACTTGTCATTTAGTGTGTGATCCTCGTGTGCTTGCTTGGTTAGAGCGTCCCAGAGATCGTCGCCGAAGAAAGTGCTAAAGTGGCGATCTGCAATGAACTTGCGAATGCCGGTCTTGAAAGTCTTGCTGCTTAGGGTATAGTTGAGCATGCGCATGACCAGTTCCGTCTTAAAAGAGGTTGTCTCCTGTTTCATACCGGTGATCCGCGAGTGAGGATATCTCTTGCTGAACTCGTAGTACAGGGAATATAGCACTGTCATCGGGTACTTTCCATTGAATTCGATTCCATTGTCGATCTGTAGAGATCAAACGAAAGAAAATATTATTATTGAAGCTCGAGAACTCGTATCACTGAAATTACATCAATCACTGTGTAGGAGGCCAGGAAGCTAGCCAAAGCCTTGTTGACATGTGCATCACTCCACCAGTATGGAGTAACCCATGATCCAAGCCATTGGTAGATCAGTTCTTGTGAGAGTCCATAGTAGCCCTTTTTTAGCAGCTCATTTTCCCTGTAATAAAAAGTAGTCGAAAGGAGTGATTTATTGTAAATAGGGTGATCATGAATCCCTACTTGAACATGAGGACGCCCCAATTATCAGCGGGCCGTACCGATGACAGACCGGGTATGGCAAGAACATCGATTTTGCTTAGTGGCACCGATACATTGAAGTAGGCTTCCAAATGGTCATAGACTGCGATCAGCTTTGTGTAAATTTCCTAAGGAATAAAGGATGCAAAATAGAGGGCAAACGCTTTATTGAATGCCAAATACTCAAGAGGTAGAACCTGTAGCGTATAAGATGTTCCCATTCGAAAATGGACCTAAGGACGGTCGCAGAATAGAGGGGCATTAGAAGACCAAAAGTGATTAGGCAAATAATAACCAGGAGGTGGAACAAATAATTTTTGAATTTGAGTTTTAAATTCGATACTGCGATCCTGGCCCGAGGTCTTTTAATGTTGTTGGCTTGTTGGCATAGACCAACCACTTAACGTAGAACCATAAAAAGAAATCCAAATGCACCATCTTGTTCGAACCACATATCACTGATGTGAAGTTCTCCTTTCTTTTCTAAGAAAAGAATGAAAAAAACTAGGCTAGTTGGGATAACTTTAGGATTATTAGGGTTATTAACTGCCATTTGGAACCCGGAAGTTCAAGGTCTCGTTGACAACATCCCTGCATGTTTGTGTTTCCTCCATATTTTGCTGCTCTATTCCACGCCTTCTAGGTCCTCCCGTCTACGGCTGGTAACTATTTGTCCACTGTCCATTCGTTCTACCTGATTGGCTCATCTTAATCTTTGCGATTTTGTTGCTCGGACAATATTTATAGCTATGTAAAGTCCTCGGGTTCTCGATTGTATATGAACTAAATATCTTATGCTAGACAAAAATGCTTAAAACTAGTTTAAATATCTTAGCTGACATAAAATATCTTAGTTTTTTAGGGTTCGCGCAGATTCAAGAGTTACACTCTTATTGGGCTTGTCACACAACCTGGATGAGGATGGTTTATGTCTAAGATGTTCGTTCACTACTCTCCGCGAGTGGTTGTCCTAGATAGGATTCGACTGAATTTGTCGTGTTGGTTATAGTTCACAGTAACATTTTTTGTTTCCATGTCATTAAGGAAGTCATTATATTGGAAGTGCGCACACAGAGTATGCATTTTGAGGTGATCTTATACTGCGAGTGTTATGCCTTCGTCAGCATTTTTTTTATCATCTCTCATTCACAACTGATATTGTTGCACAGTTTTTCCTTATATGAATTATTCTTGGCTATGGACAGACTTGAACTACAGGCCGTCCGCTCAACAGTCGGTGATGATTACCATTGCACCACGACCACCCCCTAGCCATATACGGACACTCTATAGCAGACAAAACGACCTAGAGTATGCCTATCAGCCTTATGGCTCTGTTAAATCTGATCAAGCTCCGGTTCACTGAGCGCAATATCATGCTAGTAAACTTTTCTTCCACAGAATTTCGTGATACGTAGATGATGTAGGTGATTTAGTCCTGATCGAACGGGAGCCCGAATTAACAGGTGTGTCAAGAAAGTTTGATCCGTATACCGTGACAGAGGTGTTGCCAAACGACAGGTTCGTCTTGAGTGATATTTCAGTACAGCAGCGGATTCAAGAACGGTTTGAGTCGATCGAAAACGCAGACAAGTTGAAGAGGTGGGGTGAGCTGTTGACGACGAGCTTTCAAAAAGTGAAGCGGAAGAATTCGATGCAGACAGTTTTGACGAGGATATTTCCGAACCAGCAAGCGCAGGAAGTCTCGAGGACGAGTCTTAAGTGAGGATGTACGAGCTATAACACTATTTCCACCGCAAGCGCCTTGGGCGCACTTTTGTCTCAGACCATCTCTGCCGACGCTCTTGAAATTGGCGATAAAGAGTAGTGCGTGACCGTTTTGTGCGTCACGCTAAATAAGGCGATACGATGATATAAAAGAGCGTACGAGCAGCCAAAATGGAGTCAGTTATCAATATAAAAATTGTTGCAAACAGAACCGAGATTTTTTGTCAAAGTGAAATGGTAAAAAATTTTTTTTTTGGGGCTTGAACTTTTCCCTTCCTCGGACTTTTCTTTCAGCCTCTTACAATATCTTAATAACCACATCTGTGATTGTCATATATGACCATGGCCAGTTGTTGTTCTTGTGTAAGACAATCACAAAAAAAATGGCAGCATTTGCATGACAGAAGACATTGGAAACTATCAAATAACTAAAAAAAATCCAAAATAAATTTAAATCTTAAGAATCACAAATCATCTTAACTTATCAGCTCAGGTCGAGAAAGTTTGTTGAATCTATAGTAACTTGGTAATGAAAGGCCTAATTATTTGGGAAAATTATAGATCTGGGGAGCGAAAAGTCAAGGTTGCGGGTCTCTTCCATCTATGGGAAATTTTTCAAGCCGATCGATAGTATCGATTAAGCCATCTTTAGCGCGATTCATCCTTATTGATATGGTCCTAGACCCAGTAAATTGTTAAGCTTCGAACTTTTACGTTCAATGTAATGTAAGGTTTGAAGCTTATAGAAAAATAAAAATATAAAAGAAAAAAACATAAATCTTCTGAGAGGTACCTTTGAAAATTTCGCTTAACTAAGCTGCTTTTTACCGGCTAGAAAAGATTCGCACAATGTTTCTATTTAGCTTACATAGATATTTGCAATATGGATATTTCTTTGTCTTACATAGGAAAGGTTCCTTCTGACAACATAAGAATTTCGCGAATGAAAACTGCACGTGTTTTTAGGCGATCCACAAATTGATCCAAATTTTGGCTTCTTCGAAAAATCAAAAACGCTGCTGGCCATGTCTCATTGATCGGCACAAGTGATAGTCGGATAGTATGATGTCTGAATAGTAAAGCAGGTAAGACGTATCATTTCTGCGTTTTAAAATAGGTTTTAAAGACCTAAACAACATGTGGCCGAATATTTTTGTGATACAAAATCACGTTATGTTGTTCTTGTTCGTTTGTGGTTTTTCCTACAACGCTCGGTTCAAACTTATTAGTTGTTTTCGGTAGCAGGCTCCAGTGCTATTTTTATTAAATGCTGGTGTTCCTTAAGGCTTTGTTCTGATCTCCTCTCTGGTCTTCTAATTCAACGCACTCCTTCGCTGACGACAGTAGTCTCATCTTTTCATATTTGTTCGAAGACTCACGTCCCTGCTCTACGGTCACAGACATTAAATTCTGATACCAACAGCGTAATTACGAGTGAGTGTGGTATAGGCAATAGTACTCCTAAAATCCAATCCTACTCGTATATACTGTCACTTAAACGAAACCTTAGTAATCAGCCATGATCCACGAATGGCGCTTGTGTCGTTGAAACCAGCAAACTTTCTATCTTTTGTATGCGCATTAATAAGACCCTTCGAGGTTTCCAAGATCACTACAAAATATCTAGGTTCCCTTAAACAGTGCAGAAAATGTTCCCCTCTGATTTGACTTCAATCTATCAATCTTCCTGAAGCTCCCAAGACCTCTTTACACTTGCTAGATAGAATGCGGACAATGAAGCTTATAGGAGACATTGTTATTGTGAAGTCACTCGACTCGCTTGAACATCAACGTAGTGCTTCCTCTCTACTATTTCCTTATCGTTTTTTCAACAAACAATACTCAAGCAAACTAGCTAGTTTCATTCCTAACCCTCAAAAATTCACCGCAATCTCGGTCTCTATAGCAATGCTCATCAATGAGCGACGAGGCGCATTTTCACTTAATCGGTTACGCCAATAAGCAAAATCTCTATTTCTGGGGTACTGAAAATCTGCATGTGGTGCACGAAGAGCCATTACATCCACTCAAAGTCACTGCGTGGTGCAGGGTTCACACGGGAGTAGTTATTGGGCCGTATTTGTTTGAGGACGCCGTCGGCAATACGATCACTGTTACTGGCAAACGCTACAGGGCCATGATAGCCACTTCTCACTGCTGGAATTGGATGAGCGGGGCTTGGTGAATATTTGGTTTCGATAAGGCGTTTTGGCGATTTGGCATGGCCAGCAAGAGCGCCCATCCCAGACTTCTTTCTTTGGGGCTACGGGACTTATTCCAACAAGCCTCCGACAATCGCAGCCCTTAAGGAGAATATGCGAGAGGAATGCGGACAGTTATCATTGGAAATTTTGCGGAAAATCATGGAAAATTCGATAAAGTGGGTACAAATGTGTGTCAACACTGGCGGCAGTCACGGGACCGACATCATCTTTTCCACTTAGAAAAAAATATAAAGGTCCAAACAAAGATGTCCATCACTCAAAATTGTTATTTTTTTTGTTCAGTAAAAAAGTAATCTAAACACTATTTCGAATGATTAATTTTGCGCCACATCGTATGTTGCTATGTCTTGAACAAGATCACTTAAGGGTATTCATAGACCCTTTTAAACGCCTTTATTATAAGAAAAAATCGTTGAAACATGGCACCCCCACGATTTATCTCGGCTTGGAATATCGTATTAGATTCACATTTCATCTCGAGTCACGATACGATACAGAAAACTTCTCGTTCGCTCGGGAATTCAATGTCTCACGGCTTCAACTCGTAAAGCACACTTTTTCTTGCTTTTGTCTTTCGAAAGACATGCGAAATGGCATGTTAAGCTACGCTCAATCAATCGTGATTTGATATTACCTCAGATCTTGCCTCTTCAAACCCTTTCGCTGACCTCAGATGCTCCTTTCACGTTGAAGTCACCGTTTTTGTAGCGTTGAAACCATTAATGACATGATTTTTCACTACTGGAAGTTTCATCGTAAATTCATATAATCTCGCCTATCTCGCAGATGTTTTCGAATTGAATTGAAGCACAACTTTTCACAAATGACGCTTTGCAAAAAATATATGACTCCAGTGAAGGTTCACAAATGAGATGCTCAAGTGACGTTTCTGACCTGAAATTACAGGCCAGCATGCACTACTAGCGCCATCTATTAGAAAACGGATTGGATTCGTAAAACTGATAAAAATGAGTATTACCCTATGAGTGTATACTAAACTTAGTTAAAGATATTTGTAAAAACAGTTCTTTCAATAAGGCTACCAGGAAAAAAATGGTACCTTATCACATCAATGATTCGTATAATTGCTTGACAGATAGATGAGAAGTTGTTTTGAGAACCTCTCGGTTAATAAAATTCTGACAGAATAAACAATTTCCAAAAAGTAATCAAATCAACTGGTTGACACGAGCAAACAACATAAAAATTAAAGCAAAGCACGACACGAAAATCATTCTTAATTGGTCTCGTTGCTGAGATAAAGTGTTTCATGCGAATTTTTACGCGCCTGGTTAAGAGCAACCGCATATTTCCCCATATAATTGGGAACAAGTATGAGTAAACATAGCCTGTCTTGAGAGATGATCTTTTCAAATCATCGATCATAGACTCAAGTTTCAGGTTGCACTGAAACAATGGTGGTTAGACAACAAGGCTAGAATCGCATCCAAACAGTCAGGTCAATTAATCACAGACCACCAATTACTAAAAGAAGGTGGAAAACGACCGAAGCAAGATTATTTGATTACTTGCGGTTTGGTTGGCGGTTTCGTCGTTATTGGTAAAGGGAATGATACCTGCCGCCCGTTGCACTTACACTTTTACTTTTCCTCTGTGCGACACTTGACTCCTCTCCTTAAATTCTCATAAGCATAGGTACCTACCTGAAGATCATTGTGAATCTCCGGACGAGACCAGATGTTGATTGTGGGCTTTTTTCCCTCGGGCTGTGGAGTGTTTGGCGAGAGCTTCTCCAATTGGGAAATGACAAAGCCGAATGTGAATGACGACATCGCTGGCGTCGTCTCGAAGTAGTCGACTGCATAGTTGTTGCCTCTGGAAAGAAACGAGATAAGGATTAAGTGGTTTTATTTTTAGCTTAGAGTGAGTGATCGGATTTATTTACTTTTGGATTATTTGGGAATAGCGATTTTGAATCAACAATCTAGAGGAGGGTAGCCCCTCAAAAATTTGCGTGGGCGAAGCCCGTCTGATGCATAAATTCGAAAGGTCATGTGCTAATTGACTGCGGCCATGCAGGCCGCATAAAGTAGGGAATATTTCAATTGAGATATACGCAGTGCTGAACATGCCTACACTATGTATAGCCTTATTTTATTAATTTCCTGTTTGAAGCACACTTTTGTTTTCGACGAAGCGACTTGAGCTTGAGGCAAATGACCTTTTTCGGCTTTTGTTTAGATTAATAAAAATGAAAACAATTCCGGTTGAAGAGCACGAATAAATATTCGCACGTCCCATTAAAATCTGTCCGAGAACATGCTGCTTGTTGGGTATATAATTAAAATGTTTACTTTTCAGAATGATCGTGGTTTACCATCATGTGCTTATACAGCAGAAAATGTAAGCTTAACGACTTCCGTTTTGGACACGCTTTGCAATTTTTTTTATAGCCTTTTCCTTAATTTTGGAATTCATTTGCGGCATGAAGAAAAAATTAAATTGTGTTCCGACTTTTTATTTTCTTGTATTGTAGTAAAAATAATTTCAAGGGTTTGAGCAGGTCTTTCTACGTTTAAATTTTGTTTTTCGTATTTACGGCTGCATGAACAATTTCAATATCCTGCTGTTAAGACTCAGAACATCATGTTAAGTCCTATCTATAGTTAAGAAACACGAATCCTACGTGTTTCCTAGCGATTTACAAGTATTTGACCATTAGCCAATAGACCTTCGGATAAGTGCCTGCAACAGAATTTTCTTGGTAACTTGAACGATGTTGTCTTCCAATTTAATTGGTATGTAAGGGAATGGACAGAAATTCATTAGCGAATTGTCTCACTCTCTAAAATGCCAATGGGCCTTAACCAACATACCCGTCTAGCTGTCACTGTCCAACGCAAGCCGTTTCTAATTCCTCACATTCAGTTATTCAATGTCTCCTTTTTTTAGTATGCGCAACTGTCGATTCGGTTGTTTTTTAACACATCCTTACTCAGAGTTTGACTCGTACTGTTTTCGAGCCAGAGCCATGCTCAATATAAATGTAGCCCGGTCAGTTCATCTCCTCCATTATCCACTAATATAAATTGGGACATTGGATTGGAGTTTTTCTTTTTCGAAAGGGCTCTCCGTTCGCATTTTATAAGGTTCATTTCCCGCCACCATATAATAGGAGGGCAAGATTAGGATCCTGTATAAATTCGACTTGGTTTTATTGAAACCAAAGAAAAAGCGGTTGGCAAGAGTAACTCTATGTCTGATCTCCACGCAGATGTCATTGCTGCGTTGAGGGAGTTGAAGTCCTTGATAACTTTGAAGTTATATATGTCAATGCTAGCATTTCAGAAAATACGCCGGTGATATGTATCTCCTTCAAATTGGCAAATGGTTATTTTTGCCCTCATTTATTGCCCATATACGAGGGCGGTCCGATAAGTACTTAGCCTCACCGCCAGATGACGCCAGTATCGCAAGAGCAACTTACTATCGTGCAGTACATTCTAGTAGAGGGCTATTGTCGAAATTTCAGCCGGATCGGACTCGTAGTTTTGTTTTGACTGCGTTTGGAAGCGGGAGTGTCCATGGATTTTAGAAAAATGGAAAAAGAGCAATATCGGTCGGTTATTCGATCCTTGTTTTTGGAAGGGAAATCGCGCAGCGAACTCAAAGAGCGTTTGGATGCTCTGTACGGTGACTCTTCTCCTTCGATGGCGACCATCAAAACTTGGTTTAACGAGGTTCAACGTGGTCGCACGCCGGTTTTTGATGAGCCACGTCCAGGTGCCCCGAAAACGGCTACCACGGAGGATAACGTGACAACAATCCACGATATCTTATTGGCAGACCGCCGATTGAAGGTGTGCGAGATAGCTGAGACAGTAGGCATTTCAAAAGATCGCGTGGGTCATATCCTGCATGAAATTTTGGGCATGAGAAAGCTGTCGGCACGATGGGTGCCGCGTTTGCTCACTCCGGACAACAAGTACAACCGTGAGTCCACTTCAGAGCGATGTGAGTCCACTTCAGTCGACGAAACATGGATCCACTGGTACACACCAGAGACAAAGGAACAGTCGAAACAGTGGACTTCACCGGCGAACATGCTCCGAAGAAGGCGAAGACTGTCTCATCGGCCGGAAAGGTGATGGCCACCGTTTTCTGTAATTCACAAGGTGTGGATCGACTACCTGAAGAAGGGCAAAACGGTCACAGGGCTGTACTATGCCAAATTATTGGGCGAAGAAAAAAAGTGCTCTTCCACCATGATAACGCACCGGCTCACACCTCCGCCCTCGCCACGGCCAAATTGGTCGAATTGGGCTACGAATTGCTGCCTCATCCACCGTATTCTCCAGATTTGGCACCGTGCGACTTCTTGTTGTTTCTAAACTTGAAAAAGTCACTCGCCCGGCAGAAATTTCAGTCGAATGAGGAGGTCATCGCCGCCACGGAGGCCTACTTTGCAGACCTCGAGAAAACGTATTTTTCAGACGGGTTAAAGAAGTTGGAGCATCGCTGGGTCAAGTGTATCGAGCTAAAAGGAGACTATATTGAAAAATAAATCGCCATTTCTCCGAAATTTTTGTTTTTCTTTTGTAGGCTAAGTACTTATCGGACCACCCTCGTAAGCGGCTTCTTTTGCGGCATTATTTGGTCTTGTCAGCATCTGAAATACATCGATCGACGTTACCTTTTTCACTTTTTTTTGACAACGAAGCTCATGATGAAGCAGCGAGAATTCTCTGTAGTCCTTTTGCATAACTTGTTTTTTGACAAAGAGGAACTGAAGTTTATTCCAAAATTCTTTTTTTTTTTTTTTGGGATCTAAGGTAGTGTAAATATTTGGTCGATGGCGGCCACTGATCTGCTTATTCACAAACGTTTTTAGGCGTTCTTAGAATATAACACGAATACTTTGTAGGCGGCGTAACAGACCATAAATCTTTTACAATTGGCGCAGTCAAAGGTATCTCGGACATGTTTTCTTCTGAACATTTCGTACAGATTATATACATAGTGTATGCTTTCTACCGAATCATCTAAATCTGCTTCCGATGAGTATAAGATTAAAATAATAGAGGGTTTTTTGGATGATTAGCACCCTTGCATTGACAGGAGACTGACGTAATCCGTTTTCAATGCGAAATGTTCGACTATTTAATATACTTTCGGTAAACAATTTTTTTCTAATACACGGGATTGCCACTGCTTTGAAATCGAACTCCTCTGCCCTTGTTTGACCATTCAGGATGAAATTAAAAATATACATAGCTAGGTTCTAAGGTTATGATGGTAATAGGCTAATAACATTTTGTAAAAGTTGGAGGAATAATCACCGAAAAACGCTCTCATTGACTTTTTTTTTTTTTTTTTTTTGTTGGAGGCTTCTGCTATCTGTTGGAGCACTCAGACACAAATACTGGTCCATTGTACTGCCAGACAGACACCTTAGATGGCGTTATAGCTCATGTGGAGCCAAAGCCAAGCTTCTTTTTTTATTCACTTATGCTGTGTGCGATTTGTTTTTCACACAAGTGAACGGAACCTAAAGCTTAATGCCGATTCCGAACGGCGAGAGCCGATAAGCTTTTTCATGGCAAGTGTACAACGAGGGGTTTTGCCAGTACCCCGCCGAGGAGGGAAGCCGCGAAATGATCATTCGATGGCGTTGGTGTTATCGGGATCCGAACTCGCTCATCTTGCGTCAGCGGCCGACACACTACCCACTGCGCCACGGCGCTCCCTTCTCATTGACTTAATATGGACATTTTTTTTCACGCGCACTACTTGCAGTCATTTGAAGAATGTCGATCAATTACGGTCCACAAAAGTCAAGGCATCACCGTTGACAGAGCTGTAGTGGATACTTCATCTCCTTCCCCTGGATCTATTCATAAAAGGCTGCGCTGTAAAAAACGCTCTCAGACTAAGGGAGTTCTCTCTGTGCAAGCAAGCCAACTAGGGACATGCGGCCATACTCAGAATAATAGACGACCTCGGAAAGAAACATGGTTTTCGTAGCCTCATAGCTACTACTCGTAGGACTATATTTCCCCCCAAAATGACTTCTCTCTCAGATTACCAATAATTTTCCCCGACAGAGAAGAGTGGCTATCAAACGCCGTGATCAATGACCACGAGATTACCCTCTTCACCGACGGATCGAAAATGGACACAGGCACTGGGGCCGGGTTCTACTCCTATATCCGGCACAAACAGGAATCATTTAGACTCCCTGATTTGTGCAGCGGATTCCAAGCAGAAATCCTAGTAATAGAGAAAGCAGCCAAACACCTGCAAATAACCGATATCCCACCATAGGCACAGGATATATAGGCACAGGCATAGGATATCCTATATCCGGCACAAACAGGAATCATTTAGACTCCCTGATTTGTGCAGCGGATTCCAAGCAGAAATCCTAGCAATAGAGAAAGCAGCCAAACACCTGCAAATAACTGATATCCCACCATAGGATATCACCATCTTTGTAGACAGCCACGCTGCACTGAAGTCAATAGGATTCTGTACAACGAGATCAAAGGCTGTCATGAAATGTCGCGACTCACTGAAGTCCATCAGACACCATAAAGTCAAATTCTGCTGGGTCCCGGGCCACAGCTCCATCGCAGGGAACGAAAGAGCGGACGAATTGACCAGGCAAGGGTCTCAAATGGACATCAGCGAAACGGACACGTCATTGCAACTACCGATCAGCGCATTATACCGGATCATAAACGACACAATCATCAAAGAAGCCAACTCATCTTGGCTTACAAGAAACGACAGCCACACGACAAGATCATCGTGGCCAGAGCTCAATATCGGAAAAACAAACAAGCTCTTGGCGCTGGACCGAAACTCGATCCGTATGCTCGTCGGAGTGATCACAGGACACTGTCCCATTGGAGCAATGCTCCGGAAATGAAACTCGGGATCCACCAATCTATGCCGGAGCGGCGGCGATGAGCAAGAAACCGAGGCGATCCAACATCTGCTTTGCCATTGCTCAGCTCTCCAGAATCGGCGCCTAGCTTCGTTGGGTCAAAGATTCTTTACAAAGATTGCGGACGTAGCAAATGCAGATATTTCGGATCTTCTAAAATTCATAAAGAGCACGAAGTGGTTCCAGCCACCTCGTGATAGGACAGGTTAATTTTATGTGTACTACACAAATGAAGGGAATCACAATGGGCCCCTTGGCTCCGAGTGGAAGTGATGCTCAATCATAACACTCCCCTTCTTTAACCTAACCTAACCATAGAAAGATCACTACTGCAGTCTTTATAACAGGCCTGATAGTCGATATACCGTTGGGACCGTATACCGTTCGCTCGAGTTTGATGTGGTTAAGATAGTGATAGCGAAACTGGTACAGACGCGCTTCCTACTTTACTCTAAAAGCTGCTTGACATGGCTGCCCAAAAAAACCTACGATAAACCAAATATTTACATAGAATTTCAATTCAGAACACACCATTTTTTTTTTATTGATATTAGAGTCTTGTTTAGAGTTGATTTGTCTATTGAGACGACCTATATATAGAGCCGGGGCATGCTTGACATCCCTGCTTCAATGATCAAGCTGTATTGGATGACAATCGTGAATTCTCGCTGCTCAGATTAAAGTAGATTATGAACTAATCATGATTGGACGAATACAGCTGGACGTCAGTGGAGCGTTTGAGGATATTGAAGAAGAAGCCATCGGCCTGAGAGCTAACCCAAATATATGCTGTCACATTTGGCAGCAACAATTTTAAAGAAGTCAAAGATTTCTTTTTCCTTAGTTCACTAGTGATAAGATGTAACGACCCCAGAATTAAAATTAGACACATAATAACCAATGTCAACTACTGGGGTCGAACATTGTCAACATTTGGGCTTAGGACGTATTTAAAAAAATTAAGCTTCTCTTAATAAGCCAATGTAACTCTTTACAAAATGTTTATTTTCCTTGTCTTCCCTGAATGAAGAGGCCAAGTTCGTTAACGGAGAGTGGGGAAGAAGATACTATCAAGAACTGTACGACATATACAGCGACACTGGCGCACCGATGAGAAAAGGGGTAAAGGCTGGAGAGGTTTGTTGGATGAGGCCCGACTTTACTCTAAACTGTAGTATCATTTTAGTAAGTAAGTAAGCAAGCAATAATATTATTTTTAGATGACATAACAGAACTGGCTGAGAGACTGTGTTACAATCGACTGAGATCTTTATTTGCAGTTCATAAATAAGGACAATTAAACACGAATACTTACATTTCTACCGACTTGGTCGGAAGCGTGTTGAATAGCGTGGTGTACGCAATCGGTCTGGAGATGCTTACAGTATACGGGACCTAAATGAACACTTCTATTAGAGAAATACCCTTTTAATTGCTGTCATTAAGTTTACCTTAAATCCTGGCTCGTCAAAGCACGGAAACAGCCGTCTCGCATTGTGCGGTCTCATATAAGTCGCCAAATAGTGTTTCTTCTCGCCATTCGCCACGGCGTAGGTGCCTTTAAACAAACCCTCCGTAGTGTCCCAAATCTCCCCGTTGAACGCCATCTCCAACTCGCATTCCGTTCCCTGTGCGATCGCGTCCTTCAGATAAATCACATAAACCGTCTTCTTCGGCATTCGATCAGCCTGCTGAATGGCAATATCTTCATACTCGATGGTGGCATCCGAACCCCTTCAATGAGATCAAAATTTATTTCTGACAAATTTACGAATTCGATTCACCAGTGCCCAAAAAATAATTTTCAAATATTTACTCGGTTCTCCGTTTGATTTTGCGCAATTTAATGTCCTTCTCGTAGATATTCAGATCGTAATGCGCGTGAAGAGAGATCTTCTTCGTCTCCTCGTTCCAGCTGAGATTCATGCGAATTGTGCCGCTGAAAGTGCTCTCCTCAAGATTCGGCCTCAGATCGAGTATGTAGGATGTAGGAATCACATCTTTCGAGAGGCGGGCATCTGGTATGAGGGCATGTGATGCGGACAGGTCGATACTGCGTTTCTGTCGTATCTGAAAGTGTAAGGTGAAAAATGAGAAAGCTTTCGATCCAACGTAGATGTGGGAACTTACATCGACAATGTATCCGTTGCATAGGGATAGAATCGTTCCTAAAACCAGGAACGATATGATCGAGTTCATCCCAAAGCAGATGATCTAGAACGAAACAAAAGTTATTGTTTTGCCTTTTAGAATTGTTTATAGCTAAACTGTTTATATTGAGCCGGCATTTGAAAAGCGTGAAGAGAACGAGGCATCAAAAGAAATTGTTGGACGAAATGCCAATAATTAATGGATTAATTAGGAAAGGTTGAAAGATATTCGAGAGTGTAAACATCAAGAGATGGCGATGAAGACGTTAAATCAATTGATTGCTTATGACTAATGAAGTTCGAACGGCTCTAAACGAACATCGGACGACGCCGTGGGTGACTGGAAAGTGTGCGAGATCGAGTATGATTATTCCGATCTTTTCCTTCGAACCAAAAACATTTTCAAATAATTTAAACAATTTAGGGAGAATATTCTGTCGGTATTATCGAAGTGTTCATTCGGCTGTATTTGGTCTGGCATGTAAACGGAAGGCATTCTTTATCTACCTGTCAGATAGGTAGACAAACTCTTTAAGCTATCTGAAAAACAGAAGGTCGCCAAAACTATCTTAACACCATTGATGAAATCGAAAATATACGAAGGTGTTCCGATAAGTCTTAGCCTACAAAAGAAAAACAATAATTTTAGAGAAATGGCGATTTATTTTTCAATACAGTCTCCTTTTAGCTCGATACAGTTGACCCAGCGATGCTCCAACTTCTTTAACCCGTCTGAAAAATACGTTTTCTCGAGGTCTGCAAAGTAGGCCTCCGTGGCGGCGATGACCTCCTCATTCGACTGAAATTTCTGCCCGGCGAGTGACTTTTTCAAGTTTGGAAACAAAAAGAAGTCGCACGGTGCCAAATCTGGAGAATACGGTGGATGGGGCAGCAGTTCGTAGCCCAGTTCGACCAATTTGGCCGTGGCGAGGGCGGAGGTGTGAGCCGGTTCGTTATCATGGTGCCCTTGAAGAGCCCTTTTTTCGTCGCCAAGTGGGACCGTTTTTTCTTCAGTTCGGCGTCGAATGGGCCTAATAATTTGGCATAGTACAGCCCTGTGAACGTTTTGCCTACGAGATCATGGATTTTTGTCACATAATCCTCCGTGGTAGTCGTTTTCGGGGCATCTTGACATGGCTCATCAAAAACCAACGTGCGACCACGTTGAAACTCGTTAAACCAATTTTTGATGATCGCCATCGAAGGAGAAGAGTCACCGTACACAGCATCCAAACGCTCTTTGATTTCGCTGCGCGATTTCTCTTCCAAAAACAAGAATCGAATCACCGACCGATATTGCTCTTTTTCCATTTTTTCTAAAATCCACGGACACTCCCGCTTCCACACGCGGTTAAAACAAAACTACGAGTCCGATCCGGTTGAAATTTCGACAATAGCCGTCTACTAGAATGTACTACACGCTCTTGCGATACTGGCGCCATCTGGCTGTGAGGCTAAGTACTTATCGGAGCACCCTCGTACATTTAGGGTCATCCAACAAGAGGTGTCATTTTAAATGAGTAAAAAAGTATAGTATAAAAAAAAAGAGTATAAAAAAGCAAGTTGCATGATTTTTGCTTTAGTCTAAAGTTCAGAAATTGAGATTAGTAATGAAGCACAACATTTGACAATGTCCGTGTCGACCTTACGTACAAATAGTGAATTTACAAGTTAAAATTCTTCACCACGTTTTCGCTTAAGCAGCCCTAGAGCGAAAGTCTACTGGTATTAAGTCACATGATCTCCGCGATCAATTGAAGTTTTCATTTCGAGAAACCAAACATCGCGGAAATTTGTCACTCAATAGACTCATTGTTCCACCAGCAGAATGTGGTGCTGTCCTGCTGAATATAAATTTCATCCACGTCCACTGCACTAACTTAAGGTACAGAAAATGTCAATCAGCATCATTCGGAACGCAACCAATTCACTGAAACTGTGGCGCCAGCCCCTTTTCCGAAAAAATAAGCCATTGATACCGCCCAACCAAAAACCGCAACAAACTGTCACTTGTAAACAAGACGTTCTACTTGCACCCGAGCTTGGCTTTGATTTTTTTTGCATACCCGGGTAAATTAAAATAAGCTCATCGCTCAGAATAATCTTATGCAAGAAATCGTATTCTTGTTCATTAGTCTCCAACACCCAATCAGTGAGACTACAGCGTTACATGTGACTTGCTGGCTTAAGATCTTGTCTTTATAGGAAATTTTCCAATAAAGACAACAATTTTGCATTTTAATAGCAACACACTCACAAGCCTCTTTTATGGTCTGTTAATGCTAAAACATCAGCCCAAACTTACATTTTTATGGTAGGGAAATTTGCCCACGTTTGAAAATTAGTAGATATATGTAACTACTGATTTTGAGTCGATTGTCGCAACTCTTAGAACGTTTTCCTACATTTTCGATCACAATCGCAGAGAAAGTGTTCTGCTGTGTCATCCTCCTCGCAACACGCAGCACAGGTAGGCATATCACTGATGCCAAGCACGTAGAGATGCTTGGCAATGGCCCGTAATGACGCCCGCAAGACTTCTGCAATCATTTCTCCATAAGGATAAGAAGATTGTTGTTTTCTTGCAGCCATCAGGGCGTACACGGTTAGTCATCCTGCATCCTGGATATTTCCTCCATCTACGACTGTACGCATTAAAGACCCAGTCGTTGATGTCAGATTTGACCGTGAAAGCAGGTAAACCTAAGGCGGGTTCAAGTTCTTAGAGACTGTCCCCTGTGCCCCTTCTAGCGAGTTCCTCGGAGATCTCATTTCCTGGAATTCCAGAGTGACATGGGACCCATACATGCCTTAGTGAATTTAGTCTTCCGACTTTTTTCAAAAAGGTATTGAGATCATGCACTAATGTAGAGCTGGATAGAGGGTTGGACACAGCTTTGAGTGCAGCTTGGCTGTCACTGCAGACGCATATGCTTTTTCCCTTCGACCTGTGCTTCACAACACAGTACATGGCCATTAGCATTGCATATATCTCTGATTGAAAGAAGGACGCATATTTTCCTAACGAGAAGTGTAGTCGAACGTTTTCACACTCAAAGAAAACTCCAGCGCCGGACCCCCGCCTAGTCCTGGTGCCATCTGTGAAAATGCGAAGACAGTCCATTCCAGGTTCAGTGTCTGGCCAAAGCCAGCTGAGACAGACCGTTCTTTGGAGGTTGGTGAAAGAGGCCACGACTTGTTTACGTGTTAACCTGTTCCAGCAGACAACCCATGCATGTGAGATTATCGATCTTATCATTCCCGTGATTCTATGACCTTTTTCGGCGATAAGCCCCATTTTTTGATTTTTTGCCAAAAGCACCTTTGCATTACCAAAATGCTGACAGAGCTTTGTGGTTTTTGACTCAACCTCCATGTACTTAGCTTCCTTGGATATCAGGATGGGAATGCCTTTTAGCACCAGCTGAGTAATGCCTTCCCGTGAAGAGAGTAACATCAGTCTAAAAAGGATTAACCGACAGTCCATTACTCGTGTAACAGTCATCGATTACATTTAGCGCCGCTTGTGCTTTGAAACAGACAGTCGCTAAACATGAGCATTGAGAGCATCGAGCAGAGAGTCTACCACCATACACCATAACAGCGGAGACAGGACGCCACCTTGCGGGCAGCCACTGCTTACACCAGACTTGATACATTGTTCGAGGCCTGCATCAGCCTGTGCACAAGCATTGCTTTGATCCACAAAACCAGTGCTTCATCTACGCCATGTCGTCTAGAAGCCTTACACATGCTGTCGAAAGTAGCGTTATCAAAGGCTCCCCCAATGTCGACGAAAATGCCCAGTACGTACTCTTTCCTTTCGAGAGCGCATTCAATTCTCCCAATTAGATTTTGAAGCGCAGTCTCGCTGCATTTTCCGCGCTGATAAGCGTGTTAGATGTCCGGGAGAGGATGCATTCGAAGGGCAACTTTGCGCACATGCAACTCTACTAATCTCTCCATGCTTTTCAGCAAAAAGGATGTTAGACTGATTGGTCTAAGACTCTTGGCGAGTTAGTAATCTTCTTTCCCTATTTTGGGAATAAAGACCACTTTCACCGCGCCATGGAATAGACAAACTAGCAGTGAAAATTCTTTTCAGAATAGAAGCAGCCATCAGTGCCCGGCGACTTGAAGTCATCGAAAGATGCCACAGTATGGCCTCAGTAGTTCCCACGCGTAACGCAACATACCTACCAGCTACAATGAGGGAGTGTGCAACGAGCCGATGAAAGTCTGATTTCCCGGGAAATGGGTCTGAAGCGGTAAACTCAGAGTTTCTGCTTTAGACTCGGTTAAAGTACCATCAGACTTCCTGAGTACATCCAACTTTCTCGATTTTCCTCGCTTGAGAACACTAACCAACTTGGTGGTCGCGCTCAGGGAATTAATCTCTTCGCAGAAGGACTGATAGGAATCATTCTTCGAGATACGAATAAGCTTCTTATACGAGTATTCCTTTTGCTTCGATCGTTATTTATTCCAGTCATCTTCCGAGTTCGGTTTAAGCGATCTATTCAGGAGACCTCTGGCTTCCCTGCGAAGATATTGGAGCGTTTCACCAGGGAACAAATTTCCTGCTGGGAAGTTTTTTGTCAGAACATGCAAGTTCGAAACAGTTGTTAGGTCCTTATTGAAAAAAGCTGCAAATATGGGGCAGATAGTCACAATTCCTGTGATCGGTTCGAAATGGATACACAGTTTTCAGTTGAACTCTCAATTCTTATAGCCGAACTAGGTATCATGTGTCTCCTGTCCGAGATGGTCAAATTTATAAATGAATGTCATTACGCTGCACCAAAACGCTTAATGATGACTGAAAGTAATAAGAACAATATTTTCTGGCCGTTATTTCATTGAATTTTCACCATTTTAGCATGAACTCCTTCTGATTTGTAATAAAAGTCATCGCAATAATAGTTAAATTTTGATACTTCAACAATGGAGTGGAATCTAAAGTGACACCTCTTGTTGGATAACCCATTATGTAATTGTGGTCTCCGTAGTAGTCTATAACTGATCACAAATAATATCTCCATCGAAAATATCGAAAAAAGGGCGGAAAAAAGGACGTGAAATGGGTTTTAGTCGCCGAAATTATTTGTAAAGCTTCTTTGTGTAGCTGTTTGCAAAGCCTTAAATTTAAAATATTAAATAACATCACGGACTAGCTCTTTAATATTTTGCAAAGAGCCTCGCGGCACAAATTGCATTCCTTAGTCGATCATCTATGCAAGATCATGCTTACGATACAAATATTTCATGTAGAGTGTATGCCGCAATAACGTAACATGTTCCCAGTGTTAAAAATCTATTTTAATGCCGGACATAAACTAAACTGCTCTTCTATCGTAAACACAACATTTTTTTCTTCGATTCTTCGCAAAACAAATAAATACGATTGTACACGATCAATACATTGTGCTCCAGGGAGATCTGAATAAATTCCGAATAAAAAAAAGAACAAGAGAAGAAAGATCGTTCAGGACTTTATCGGTCTAATCTACTCGTATGTCTAAGCACGTGAAAATGGGATCAATACCGGTGGCCGATCTCACAATGATCGTCCGTCGACGGATCATTATTACCACGAGATACGGGTAATATGTGATTAATCAAATTGTATTCGTTATGCTTCGCCAGAAGTCGTACACTCGTACACACAAGTTTCACGAACATCCGATTACTTTGTATGAACCCAGTGCGGAATCGCACTGTTTATCATTCTGTAAACGAGAAAAACAATGATCCGCCGATCAACAATGACAGCGAACATAGAATCTCAAGCATTTGATCTTTCAACAATGGACTCGAATAGACGTGGCCCGACCCATATGATCGGTATAATGGTTTTGGTATTTGACTTTTGGAACGACCCACTAGATCCATTGTCTGGGCGCTTAAACAAATAATACATTAACTTGTAGATGCCGAATTGTTTCAGTTTCACCGATTGATTTTCTCTGTTTATAACCTCATATAACAGAAGAGTATACCTATAAGCTAATATACATTTAACTGTGCCTAATCAAATTCATTGGAGCGTGATATTGCCAGCCGTGAGGCTATTAGAATGCTTGTCGAAAAAAATGTTCGGTCTTTTTGCAAAACTCCTATCGAGATTAGCACAGTGTTACTCTCATTGGTTTATGGTAAATGATATCGTTTGTATTAATTCGTTTGTGGTAACTTTGCTTTTGTCGAAAACATGGTCGAGCATTATCCGTAGACTCGGATGTAGGAGAAGATGGCGTTGATTTTTAAAAACAAAATTTGAGGCAAGGAGTAACAGTTTAGTCCTTATCTAACGTGAGAGTTATCACTAGAAAATGATGGCATTTTAGAAATACTCTAACGTCCCATCTTGTGCAATTAGAACTCGATGAGCTCAACATGAGTCAGAAACTCAGACGATCTCACTAGGGATATATAGAGTACGGTGAGATCACTAGGAGCCAGATATATGGAACCAAAGAGCGACAATTTCAATACACACAAATAAAGCTCAACGGGCTCAATGTAGATTTAGGAAGCAAGATCAACTTAATAATAACCAACAAAGCTAGGCACATTCAGTATGAAATAAGAGATTTCAATGAGCTCAATAAAAGTTTCAAACTGTCTTGTCGAGCTCATTACGAGTCGGAGAATTGGAAAACTGGACGAACTCAATAGAGTTTGAATAGTAGTTTGAGCAATTAAGGGGCAATGAATCGTCAATGTCAGAAAGGTTTAATAATTGAATCCATACTAGAATTATAGGCTTGAAAGGCTACATGGACGGGAAAGGGCGCAATAAAGACTTGGGAGCATTTGCCTAAATATTTCAGGTTAGGGTGAATATATGCCTTGTAATTTACAGCCAGATCTAGATAGGCACAATATGTTTTGCATGGCTTTGGACTCGAAATATGACATCAATAATGTGGTCATTTAATCGAAGGTTGTTGTTAAAATATTGACAGCAGTTTTGAGGACAGATCATTACCCTGGGAAATACTAGCATTTAATTTGCAGATGTCAGTTTTGAACCAATCCAACGTGATTTGAATTGAAAGCCCGAAGGTTGTTTCTGATCCAATTAAGAAGTTACTTATCAACACCAAATGATTTGTGATTTTCGAAAAAGAGGCTGATGTCGACCATTGAAATATCATCTCAGAGATTTGAACTAGTTCCGCTTTTCGGTCAAATCAAATCACTAGTGAACCTACTGCTACTTACCAAAATTTTGGGCATTCAACAGCTTTCGAAGTTCAGAATATTTTATAAACTGAAGGCTTATCAACTTTGTCTAAACCTAAGAAAGAATGAAGAAGAAGTTTTGTTTTTTCAGCATCCGGTTAGATAAATGCTGTTTCCGCGTATTTGATAAGAGAACATATGTAACCATAGGAGAAATGAAGAGGAGTATATGGTTGCCGTTTCTGGCTAGTTTTAAAACTGGTGCCTTGAGATCGTGTTCATTCTAAGCTTAATCACAACTCGAAAGATTTCTGAGAGCCATTTATAAAAGGAGACTGTTGTGTAGCAGTGTAGTCCTAAAAATTGTTGCTTCTTTTCTTTAAATAAAGACAGAAACTTGCATTATTCTACAATAACATAATTGATTATCGGAATATGCAAGCTGGTCCAATTGAATACAAGAAAATTTAAACTTTTCGCAACAAACCAGTTGCACGCTGCACGATCGTTAACCTGAAAATCTTCGAGCATTCTCAAAGAAAGGTTTTTTTTTTGTGCCGACTTAAGCCTGTAAAATGCTCTATGTACATAAAAAGTCTAAATCCACTTGACATCTGATGACTGTGTAGGCCATTGTGTCGACGAAATGAAGGAAGGGATCTTGACTCGCATTTTGTGTGATGTTGCAGAGTCTTGTTGGAACGTTTATCCTCTTTCACAGAAACGTTTGGTTGCCAAAGCTTTTAAATACTTTCGTGGTAAGCACTCGTTACAGTCCAAAAAAACAAGCGCCGAAGGCCCATCCACCGTCACATTCTCTCGAACCATGGTAAATGGTAGCGCTCGACTTCTGCTGGCCAATCGAAGATTTAAATGTTCATAAGACCTTTCCATAAAATAAACATCATCGTCTTATTTGTCATGAATTTATTTAATCGTGAAATCGTCCGATTGGGATTTTTTTCTTATCAGAAAACACAATATTCGGTGGTAAAATCTCTTTACAGAAGGCCGCTACGATTTTAATGATGATGCTCGCCCTAGACGTCCCAGCACATCAACAACGGATGAAAACGTTGAAGCAATGAAGAAAATTGTTATTGAGAATATTCATATCAAAGAAGTTACTGAAAATATTCACATGCCGATTGGCTCATCCCATGATTTTTTTTGCGAATATTTTGGATATGAAACGTGTGTCAGAAAAGTTTGTTCCGAAATTGCTATGCTTTTCGTGAGTGACAACCCAGAATTGTTGAAAAGGGGCATCAGGGATGACAGAACATTGTTATATGGTTATGGCGTCGAAACCAAGCCCAATCATCCCAAAGGAAGGGACAAGTCCAAAAAAAGCACGCCAAGTCCGAATGTTTCTTTTGTATTGTAGCGTGTACAATAATAAAACGAATTCTCCCAGTTTATAAGCTAAATCTGTTAAGCTACAAGGTGGCGCAAAATGAATCACCCTATCGGAAGATGTTATAATTTTTTGTCAGAGGCGTCGTACGTCAATCATATTTGAAATTTGTGAAATAGACAACTGCAGTATACTACCAGATAAGCAATGGAGCCTAATACTCGCAAGAGCGTGGAATAAATCGATGTTTAGTCGATTTTTTTGATCAATAATCGGTCGGAATTTCGACGTCGATTTCCTAATCGTGTCGCCCCAATTGACTAAACATTCCCAAGCTTAGCTACTTAACTCGACTAACTACTTAGTTCGACCGAAAATATCGCGGCTGTGGCTGCCGATGTCGCTGAGAACGAAGAAACATCAACCACACGACGGGCCAGGCATTTGGGCATCACCAGACGGATACTTCAACGAATCTTAGTAAAAGACTTACACATGTTCCCGTACAAAGGGCAAACAGGGCATCAGTTAATGCCTGTTAACCTGCTTGAATTACTGTCAAGCCATCCTTAATCTCAACAACGATGAGGAAGATTTTGTGTCGGAAATTATCATGAGCGACGAGGCACATTTCCACTTAAGCGGTTACGTCAATAAGCCAAATGTTAATTTCTGGGGCACTGAAAATCCGCGTGTGGTGCACGAAGAGCCATAACATACAGTCAAAGCCACTGTGTGGTGCGGCGTTCACGCGGGAGGGGATTTTGGGCTGTATTTTTTTGTGGACGCCATCGGCTTACTGGCGAACGCTGCAGGGTCACGATAAACGACTTCTTACTGCCGGAATGGGATGATTTAGGTTTGTTTAATTTTTGGTGGAGGCTTCTGTTGGAGCACTCAGACGCAAATACTGGTCCATTGTACTACCAGACAGCCACCTTCCTTTATTATATTTTCCCCGTTGTCCAGAGGAAAGTGAGGAGGAGCTTCAATGATGTAGAGCTAAGAGATTTGGCGCACACCACGTCGGCCCACAGGGTGCGCAACCGTGTTCGAACGAAGGCGGGACAGTTCCATGGAAAGTGTTTTGATATGCCATCCTCCTCGCAACATGCAGCACAGGTAGGTGTCCTACTGATGGCAAGCACGTAGAGATGCTTAGCAAAAGTGTAATGGCCCATAATGATGCCCACAAGCCTTCTGCAATCATTTCTCCTTAAGCATAAGAAGAATGTTGTGGACTTCTTGCAGACACCAGAGCTTAGCCATTTTACATTTCGGATATTCCCTCCAACTACATTATTAAAGACCCGATCGTTGATGTCGGATTTGACCGTGGAAGCAGGTAGAACTAATGCCGGTTCAGATCCTGAGAAACTCTCCTCTGAGCCCCTTCTAGCGAGTTCATCAGAGATTTCATTTCCTCGGATCCCAGAATAACCTGGGACCCATCCCCATGCGTCGGAAGGCAAAACCATGAGTCAGGGGTCGTAGGATATTTCAAGTACACTGTCACTTCAATGCGAATTGTACCAAAAACCATTTCTGGTGGTGGGACATGGCTTTCAGTGCGACCCTCCGATACCAGAGCGAATAATGCCAGTATTTTTCCTCCTTCTCGTTCTTCTCGTTAAGAGAACGACATCAGTCTTAAGAGGATTAACCGACAGCTCGTTACTCGTCGATCACATTTAGCATTGCCTATGCTTTGAGACGGACGGTCGCTAAACATGAGCCGACAGAGAAGTTTCAACAAGACGGTGCAACCGCACACAGCACGAGCCACAATGGCTATTGTGAACGAAGCGTTTCCTGGTCGCGTAATCTCCCGTCTTGGCGATTTGGCATGGCCAGCAAGATCGCCCGATTAAACCATCGTAGACTTCTTTCTTTGGTGCTACTTGAAGTCTCGGGTTTATGCCAACAAGCCACAGACAATCACAGCCCTTAAGGAGAATTTTCGACAGGCTAACAGTTATCACCAGAAATCTGGCGGATAGTTATGGAAAATGCGGTGAAACGGGTACAAATGGGTATCAACACTGGCGGCAGCCACTTGATAGATATCATCTTCTCCAAGGTCCAAGGTCCATCATTCAAAATTATTATTTTTCTCTTATTTAGTAAAAAAGTAATTAAAAGAAAAATTGGATGATTAATTTTGCGCCACATTCTAAAAATTCAACATTTTGTAACTTTACAACGATCACAAACGAACCGTCACTCATCTTGAAAGTTCACAATGGATTTCCCTGGAATAAATGATGCAGTCGCTTACAGGGTATTTATACACCCTAGGAAGGAATTTAGATGTTTCGGTAATGATCCAATGATGGCGATGATATCTACATTCTCAATTGCTCAGTGATGGCGGGAGTGTCTCATTAATGGCTCAATGATGACGTTGGCTTCACCCAGTGGAGTATGACTAACGAGGGAAGCTCGCAAACACTTTCAAAAGCGCTGGACGAAGTCAACGTCATCGTTGGGCCATTAATGATCTCTCAATCAGGTATTTTCACCATTTCCAGATGTCGCCAGGTGTCGCTGTTACAGTATGAACGATATTGACCTGAATGAATATGATTCTCAAATAGATTCTCCATAGTTAGTTCATGTGACTTAACCACTTTTGATTAAGTCTTGTTCGGCCATGTCCTTGATATCGGGCTTAAAGTTTCTTATTGTCGACAGATCATATTCAAGGCATAATGTCGTTAAAGCTCACTCTAAGCCCACTCCTGTCACTATTCATAATAAAAGACGTTATACTCGTCCTTCATGTAAGTCCTTTTTTCAAATCGATCTACATCTATAAGGGCTTGCAAAAATCTTTCACATGATGTTCTCCAAGTATTTCTTACATTATCGTTGCTGGCAATTCCATATTCATGAACGGCGTCATCGTGGCCCATCATCGCCCGCATGAATGCATAAAACAGTTAATTTGGGTGGCATTTTGAAATCGCACGTCGATCAGCAGCTCGTTGCAATTAAAATCAACCAAAGGCAATTTTTTTTTTCTTTGAAAATATTATCGCGAAAATGCATAATTTATGAGAAAATCTGAGTGTGAGCAAGAGGGAGCCATACACACTTGGCGGATACGTTCTAAACGCAAATCGCTATGGTGCTGCATGGGCAGGAATCCCCAACCGCACGTCAATGTCTGACACCGACTGCGGCCAACGACTACGACAGCGTCAACAGCCGACATCGACGCCGACGCCAAGTGCAAAAGCAAACTCGTTGTTTACATTTTTGTATCATGCACATGTGCCGCGCTATGCATGGCTATTCTCCGCGTATTTACACAAGTGTACCGCTCGCTACTCCCAGCAGAACAACCAAGTCCGAATGACCGTTCGGGTATTCATTGAGTAAAGAATAAAAAAATTGAATAGGAGAATTGAGGAAAAAGATTATTGAGCAGTCACTAAGCAATAAGTAGATACGATGAGTGTAAGTATGAGAACGAGGAGATGTGCTTAGAATAAATTCTCCCGCGCTTTTCGTATGAAGGCGCACGCGGGAGTGCCATGGTTAGTGCCAAAGTCAAGGCGTTGTTCTTCATCCCGATGTGGCGAGCAGTGTGCAGCACATGGATTTGTTGGTATCGATAGCGACGACGACTAATAGATTATCGGCATTTGGCGGAGGAGCCTTCGCGGAATGTAAAGTACATTTGGCAACGATTTTATAGCCAATCAATTCTGAACATGTGTTCGACGATGTACTGTGTGTCGTTGGAACGTATGTTGTCATACAACTAAACACTGTTTATCGATTTTGAATTGTTGTAATTCTATCGATGAAGTGCAATCGAAGTTGTTTATGTATGTAGGTGTGGGATGCATCTGCAATCGTTTTGCATGCGCGACGCGACGATGATTCAAAGAATATGCAAGCAGGTGGCGATAATAATTACCAAGTGTGGCTTAAGGAAACGTACTTAACTAAAAGTATGATGACTTTGATTACTTTATACGGGATATACATATTACACAGGTTGGTCTCACAACACATTTGCATACATATAAATAATTACGATGGAAAGGTGGCTATATACGGCCTTCTCTTGATTTACCAAGGCCAATTGGGACAATTGGACGAAGTCTGTCAAAGATTCTACTAGACTTGAAAATACTATGTCTCAACAGGAAACGCCGACTTACTGATCTATTAGGCCATTTTTTGGTCAGCCAGAAGCTTGAATTATAATTTCCCGCCATGTGGAACTCGGAAATTAAGAGTCTCATTGACAACTCTTCGCCAAGCCTCCTTGCCATGAGTGCTCTTCCCTGTTTCGCTGTCCTGTTCTATCCATATATTGTCCTCTCATCACGGCTCGGCTGTTCTGGTAATATTTTTCTCCAGTCATGGCTTTCCACTTATTATTTGTTTGACTGCGTGTCCTGACCATCTTAGTCTTGGCGCTTTTATTTTTCGGACAATACTTGGCGCTCAATAGTGTTCCTCGAGTTATGAATGTACAGATTTCTCCAATCGCCATAGATTCCTCCATGGAATCACCTTAAGATCTTGTTTGCGAAGGGCTAAAACCCTTTTCCTCCTTGACTTCTAGGACAAAAGAAATGTATCCTTCAACGCGAAGAAGCTTACGAGTAGCTTGCCTCGTTTTTGGCAAAAAAAAATTAGAAATATCGCATGTTGGAAATAAAAAGTGAATTTTGCCGATCAATTTGAGTGCCACGTCAACCCAGTAATATGAGGACCATATTTTTTATTCGTGAGTCGTCAGCCGGCAAGATCAGTCGGAAATATTGCAGCTGTAGCTGATAGTACGACTGACACCCAGGTGTGTCGATTTCGATAGTCACAGAAATTGAACCTTCCGCAATTATGTTATACCACACCTTACCCAAATATCTTGGCTTACAAGCTTATTAGGTCAATTACACGCAAGAAATATGGACATCACTGGAACTATTCATTTCAGATGAATAACCAATTTTTTACAAAAGACCTGTTTCCATTTGAGTATTTTTCAGTAAATATTTGTTAATAAACAAAATTTGGCCCCAAAAACCCGGAAATAATGGAACAACTTCTCTATCCAGGGCAAGTGGCACAAGTTCACATTTATTCGACAATAATGCGACTGTGTCAGTTAACCGAATAATGCTGACTGACTTTCCTTGGCTGAACTCGGTGCTGCGTGAAAGTCGTTTATTTTCAGCCGGCGCCACATGTCCAACAGATGACGAAATTATTTACCAATTGCGTGAGAAATAATTTTTCGAAAATTAGACTTTTATCTTTGAGGGTATGCTGAAAATAAAATCCATACCAATGGTCCCCCAACGATCTGATTAGCAAAGAACATGATGGGAAACATGTTGGAAAATTGCTCAAAAATTTAACTGTTTGTAGAAGGACTTCAGATGGATATTTGGCAGTAGTACCAATTTGGTTTTAATTAAAAAAAAAAGCTATAAGAGCAGAGAATATTTTTTGAAGAAAGTTTGAAACCCAACATTTGTTAGAGTAGTTCAGAAATTTGAGCAGTTGGTACTGGTCGTAAGTCTAGAAAATGAACAAATTCCAAACACTAGCCAATAAGTTATTGAAAAAAAAAATTGGGGCAATAATCTGATAGGGTTTATTTGATCTCAAGAAAGAACTTAGGTCTGTTGACTGTTGATAACGTCATTAGTTTGACGACAGAGGTATTGACGAATTAAGAAAACACTGAGCGATGAGACTCGACCCATTTCTAATAAACAGGCTGTGGCAACTGCATTAAGCAGACGAAACTTTTCAACCATGGGCAGGAATACAAGGTTTTTATTTCAAAATTTGTGCCATGCTTTTTCTTGAAAGAATAATTCATCGCTGCAACCTCTTTTTTGGCAGCATACGAGCATATTTCGTGATGAAAAAACTGCACGTCTTTTGAACCCATCCATGAACCAACATTTTGGCGTGAAAAATCATTTTGTGGTGTGGTTGGTCGCTCATAGCATGAGCTTCGATCCATGTATGTTTGACTCGGCTGTCGTTGTTGATTCATGGTCACGTCGCCCCAACTATTTCTTTGATTCTGAAGGCGAAACACCCCGCTTATGGCACTTATTCGGCCCAATGATCGACATTTTCACCGAAACAAAAACATGATTCCGATGAAAATTCCTAAATGTAATGATGAGGATATTGGCAGATGCCCATGCATATTATGCGACATTTGATATTTGCTGATATTTGGTGTAAAGAGTATTTGCTACAAACCGTTTTTCGAAAGATGCGCATAATTGCAAATATGAAAAATGCTATCAAAGGAGCCTGAAAACTAAACTTTAGAAGATCGAACGCTTTTACGGAGGCAAAATCCACCAGGAGATTGATGAACTTCTGAACATACGAGTAGTTTCAGAAATGAGAAAATGAAGAAAATGAAATTAATGGGGGTCGAACAAATTGTGTTAAAGAAGGTAAACGAGATGCATATTGTCCAAGAAATAACGCAAGAGTTGTCCAGAAAAAACACTCGATTAAACGAGTAAGACAGGTTTTGAGGTCAAATAATTTTAACGACAGTGTTACACGTCGCAAACCATTTATGTCTAGAGTTAACCCCGAAACCAGAAAGTTATTTTTAATATTTACCTTGTTTGGCAATGGTGGGAAACAAAGGGCTTAGGCGAAAACCAAATACTGAGCTGAAAGAAGCTAATCTTTAAGGGACGGTGAGACCGCCATGTCATGACGTGACATGATATGATAGCGGGGTCGGTCAAATGGGGTTTATTGACTATAGAATGAACCTATTATATTTACCTTTAATCTTAAAAATAAATATTCCACTAATCAGGGTCTGAGATCAAATAATGTCTTTCAACAAGACAACGATCCTGCTCACAGTCCCAAATTGTACCTAAATTTTAATGCTTGATCATAGCTCGAAACGGCTCCACGGTTAACCGACATAAAGACCATTGAACAGTTGGTCGAGTTGCCAAAAAACATTCGAAATCGAGCTATCAATACCAAAGCCTCTCTTAAAAAAGGTTTACAACTAGAATAGTAACTTTTAAGACTGAATTTCTGCAAAGGAACTGTCAATAGTATGCCAGTTTGCTTATTTTCGTTTACTCCTACTTGGGTTCAATCATTTTTGATTCTTTGAATCATTTTTGATACCTGCGCTTTTGGAACAGCGTTCAAGGAATAATAGAATCGATATCAGAAAACTGGTCAGCTACCTTCCGGGACACTGCAGTCTGAGATATCATCTTAACAAAATTAACCTCTCGTCTGAAACCGAGAGGACGAGGAAACTGCAGAGCACATATTATGCTAAGTGTACTATCTTAGGGAGAGTAACCTCCTCAGAGAAATAATGACATCTGAGGCGATCAGCTTAGCTCCAACGAGGGACATCTTCAGCTTCATTAAGAAAGTAGAGGAACTCCTCGCCTAATTGGCTAGCAGGCCCAATAGACCTACACTGATCGCAGTGCTCTATGCTATTTGTTGGCATTGGGGGCTAATTAAAAAAAAAAGGAAAAAACAGACTATGCCTAAATGGAAATAAATATTGGAATACAAAATAAGATTCTTTCAGGAAAATTTGAGGGATTAAGCCATAATAAAATCACATCTAACTTATGCTGATGATCTGAACCTGTTGGGAGATCTCTAGGAAACAGGTAAAGAAGAATGTTTAGACATAAAAGAAGAGTAAACAGAATTTATGGTCACTGACCGATTCGGATCAATACAAACCCCGCATCTGACTGTTCTCCATAAATGCTTTGAGAGAGTGGGTGAGTACAAACATCTGGGTACCTTTTGATTCCCCAAAACGTAATAAGGATCGAAATGAATAAATAAAAGACTGCATATGGGCAACCCGTGCTTCGTAGCGATGAAACTATTCAAAACAACTCTGTAAAGTACGGAGAGGGAACTTGGTCTCTGACTAAGATGAAGCAGAGTAGATTTCAGATCTTTGAAAACAAGATCTTAAGGAGAATCTATAATGCAAGACAGGACGGAAGAACAGGCGAATGAAGAAAACTACACAATCAAAAACTTGAGAAACTCTAATCAGCGCCAAGCATTGTGAATACTAAGATGGGCAAGACGAGTTTAATAAATGGACAAACGACGAACAGTTAGAAGAGTTAATGAGTTGAAAGCCCATAGGGAAAAGACCGCTTGGAAGGCCGAGCCGTTGATTGGAAGGACAATATAAGAATGGACCTAAAGGAGATGGAATAGTATAGCGAAACATGGAAGGAACACACTCATGACAGAGAGGCTTGGCAAAGGGTGGTCAACGAGGCTCTGAACTTCCAAGTTCCAAAATGGCCTGTGATAATAAATCAATGCCTTTTGCGAATAATTTTTTAAGTATGTGTAGATAACCTTTAGATAGGTGTCAATTGTAGTGTCTTTGGTAATTTAAGGCATTAATCGTTTTCCAAACAACATCGCATTTTTATTGTTCAATTTTTTTTACGAAAATGGACAATCTTAATAAGTTACCGTGAATCGGCCTTATGATTCCGTAATTCGTGCATTGGTGAAGCTAATAGTTTTCTATATCAACAAACTGGAACTGCATGTAACACGCTAAAGCATTACGGCTATCAGCGAAAGTGTTTAAAACTAGCCAGACACTTTAGTTCGCCGAAGTCAACAATTGGGCCTCGCTTATGGCACTTTATAGCAAAATAAAGATCATTACCATTTTCAAATTTAAAATATAAAACAATTGAAGCCTTTAGGTTATCTACGACAACACCGACTCTTTAAATGGATGTTGGATCGCCAAGACAATTTGTCATCACATTTGATCTCTTCCGATGAAATATACTTTGAGGTTGAAGAAGCTGTTACGGTGAATAGAGAGATTTATCGTAGCATGTTAGTCGATCTTTTTTTCCAAAATTGAATGAACTTTAGTCTACGAGGTTTGTTCAAAAAATAAAGTGACTTTTTGAATTTCGCGAGCTAATTATGGTACATTCAATTGTTTATTTATTTTTTGTTAAGCTGATACACATGTCCCTTTATATATGTTGACACTGTTAGCCATTTGGTATATTAATTTGTTTTCCACAGGTATAAAACTTAGATGTGTTCTGGCCTGCTTGGCGAGTTAATGTTATTAAAAAATTGAATCAAAGAGCCTGTATTAACTTTTGTTTGAAAAATAAATTTTAGTACTCCAAGGTACTTGAAATATTGACTGTGGCATTTGACGAGTCTACTCTGAGCAAAAATGTTTATAAGTGGTAGAAGCCTTTAACAGAAGGCCGGGAAGATATTAATGACAATGCAATCCTAGACGCACTAAAACGTTTAAAATTGCTATAGAGAATCGTCGAATCATCATCACCATCAGTTGCTGAGGATATTGCCATATCAGTTGGGTAATTCCATGAATTTTTTTCAGATATTTTAGGCAAGAAAAATAGGGGGTGGTGCAATCACCGGCTGGTCAGCGGAAGGTCTGTAGTTTAAGTATGTCTATAGCAAAGAACAATTCCTATACGGAAAAAACTGTGCAACAACGTGTTGTGAACGAGAGATGATAAAAAAATGCAAGTCATACAACTCGCAGTATAAAATCACTTCAAAATTCATACTTTGAGCATTTCCAATATAACACATTGACGGCATGGAAACAAAAAAAATTACTGTGAACTACAATCAACGCGACAAATTCAGTCGAATCTCTCGATTCCTATCTAGGACAACCACTCCCGGAGAGTAGTGAACGGACATATTCGACACAAACCATCTGCACTCCATTCAGGTTGTGTGACAAACACCATAAGAGCGTACACTCTTACTCGTAAACCTTGCTGCCAGAAGGTTGTACGGTAATACGTGGAAAACGTCCGAATTTGTGGGAAATAAACTCATGATTTTCGCTTCACGATAATGCACCTGCTCACTCGTCGTTTCTTGTGCATAATTTTTTGGCCAAAAAACAATGCCATAATCAGCCACCGTATTTACCGGACTTGACTACTGCGACTTTTCTCTCCTCCCAAAACTGAAAAGACACATGAAAGGACGGACATTTATCACGATAAAGATGATAAAGACCTTATCGCTGGAAGATCTCAGGGATATATCAAAGAGCGCATATCAGAAGTGCTTCTAGGGTTGAAACAAATTTATTAATGGGGATTACTTTGTAGGGGACTGATGAATAAATAATTATTTTTCGAGAAAAATAAAAAAGTCATCTTATTTTTTAAACATACTTTGTGGATGATCTCTGCTTTCAACAGGATACTACTACGCTTTGGCCCAAACAAGCCCTTAACCAACTGCACACGAGTTTGGAAGATCGTATTATTTCGGTTAGAGGAAGAGATGATTAGCTTTCGAGATCCTGCGAAATTATACCATAAGACTTCTTTCTGCGGGTTTATTTAGAGATCAAGGTCTAGGTCTAGGTTCTTCTTTTCCTTTTTCCGGCGTTGTTATGGTCAGAAGTGTAGGACCATAACCTTCCCACTTAACTGCATTCCTACTGGTCCGCTTGTGCGGTCCGCCGGTTTGACCTCAGAAAGTAGCGGCAGGCTTCCCGGTTTGGGATTACTTCATCGCTGAGGCCAATCAAATGCTGGTGTTTTTGCATTTGTTTGCACCAATTGTTTTTTGGCCTGCCTTTTTTTTTTTTTTTTTTTGTGACACGGGCATGCTCCAGATTTTTTTGTTTGATCTTACTCTTACAACACCGGTGATCTCCAGTCGTGTCAACCCACTGATTTGCATGTACACTTGTGGGGCAGTTTAATGATGGTATATGTGTCCCTAGGCTCACCTTGGTGTTTTCTAAATTGCCTAGATGTGATTTTTGTTTACCTTTGTTTTAGTCGCCTTTTACGACAAGCGAGAGGTATCGCTGCAGCGATATTCTTAACCCGTCCCTGCACGGAAAAGATCAAGGTCTAGGTTAATAACCCTAAATAATTCTGCAAAAAGTCGTCGATCATTGTGACCTTCTGATGATTGCCTGCAACAGAAGCCGTGGTGGGCACACGATCGATGTTGTGTTCAATTCATAATTGCCACAATAGCTGGTGGCTGTTTCTAAATGGCACATCCCCTCTAGATCTTTTTGTCTATTGCTTTCTTTATGGACGAATACGGAAGAAGATCTACCCACTCTGAAATGTGGGAGTTTTCAAGTCTCAAGCACCTCGTACTCTCGGTAGTCTCATTCATATTTCGGGTAATCCACAAATCCAACAATCGAAACATAACTACCAGTCATTAGTCAATTCTTCTCAGAGAAAAACACTTCAGTTTATGTTCAATAATTCTTGACATTGAAATCGTTAATTGGATTACCATGGGAAGAGCACAGAAGCTTGTGGATAAAAACGTGTGTGCTACCGCGTTAATTCCCGCGAAATCAAGTGCTTTGATTACTTAAAAGCAAAACAACTTACAAGCATCGACTATCATGAATAAATCACTCCATTAGCTGGAATAGTAAGCGTTTTGTTGTTCGTTTAAGTTGTATGGAAATCCATTAAATGTACGTGCAATCATAGTGCACTAGGGTGAGATCAAGCCTGATTCTAACAAGCTCCGGTATTCACAAGTCATTTTCACCCGTTTTTGTTGACTCATCTTTACAATTTGATGGAAATCCGGCGATCGCCACTTAAGACCACTCTTCACCTATGAATATAAACAACCGCGACTATGCGATACACAGCGAATGGAAACAGCCTCATCATGTGGGAAGGCGTATGAATCCCTCCAAGATTATGAACTGACGAATATATGATCACTACTGATCACGTACTTCAGCGGTAGTCAGTATCTACCATCTTAAGTTGTGTAAGTAAAGAGGAGATACTATCTACCCAGGAATGATATTTGATCAGTGATAAGAGGAATCTGTATATAAATACCAGACACCGAGCGGTGCGGTAGACCCGATGCGCAACTATCATGCCTACACGTGGACTTCGGATTATTCGAATTTCAAGTGCTCACAAAAGACACTAAGTACCGTCTGCTTAGTTAACTTGCTCTTCTCTGAACGGATAATCATCGTTTCACTACCTCATTATTCATTGTTTTTTTTCCATTTTTTTTTTCAATTTCTAATTATTTTAGATTTACTCTCACTACACGTCACCGAGGCGTCAGAGAGCAAAAGAGCTTATTACCTTCTAGTACAGCTGTCTAAGTACATAGAAAAGATACAAAACAAATCTATGTACACAAGGAGTGGTGGGAGAGATCGAATCGAGCTCATTTCGCTCGAGAGATGATCGTGTACGGATCTCGTATTCGACGACTAGTACTCGTACTTGTACCCGTGCTCGTGCTCGGGCTCGTTCATCTCATAGTGTTAGGTCCAATACAATTTTAATTATTCGACCCAAAACATTTAGTTCCGTGGTCTTGTAACAATAAGGTGAACGGCTACAGCGCGCAAATTCATTCCGCAAAAGTTTTGAGAAATTCATTTCTCCATTTTCTTGAAAATAGCTGAAGTTCCGTTCGGTTTCGTGACATAAATAGATACAGATAGTACAAACGTTCGTGCTGTTATCATGGAATGCGGTGGCAGTAGCGGAGGATTATTTGGATTAGTGACGTTAATGATGCCACTGTTGATAGTAGGCAGCGGAAGAGACCCAAGTGTATGTATCCCAAACCTCCTCCCTCCCGCGATCTTCGAGTTCAATCCAATCTCTTACGCATTTCCTATGATTTTCTTTTCCTTCTCTTTTGTGCATTTGCGCTTTATAGCTTCCTTACAACGAATGCACCAAGGAGATAACGCTGCTCGGCGATGAAATGTTCACCTGGCGACATTCGAAAAGTAGCAAAACGGATTTCGTGATCTCGGAACCTGCATGCTTGTTCGATAACGGAACGATCGTTATGCGAAAATGCTCGACGGCAAATGGTGAATGGGTGCCTATTGTAGCGCCAGCATGCAATCATTCGCCGGCGACATTTGATCAGAATCGTATATGTCCGGAGGATCTGATCGAGATACCGATCAAGAGCGATCGATCACGGTCGCTGTGTGTGAAAATATCAAACAGTGAGGAAGAATGGAGCGAGGGATTGTGCTACGGATCGGATGCGACGATCTTCGATTTGGATAGTCTCGAACGTGAGAAACTCTATGGATATCTACGATCCATGGGTACGATCACAGCTTTCTGGATCCCGGTACAGAAAGCGGATAACAACCAATACAATCCTTTGATCTGGAAGCTGCCCGGCCGGAAGTGGGGCGATCTCTTCACATTAGTGGAATATGATGAGCTGTCTGATAAGAACTGTTTGGCCGCGCTAGTGAATCCGATGCCAGTGTTCAAGATGAGTCATTGCAATGAGACCCGTCACGCGGTGTGTGTTTACAAAAGCAAGAATCTGGCTGTGAAATCAGTTTGTCCGAAGAACTATGGCGCATTGAGTTATAAGCCGAACGTATGCTACGGCATCGAGAGGGACGTGGAGCCGCATCAGGGTACGAGGCAATTGAGTACCGGCGAGTACCTACGAAATCGTAATGGGATCCGAAGGATACTCAAAGCGATCGATTATGACGATGAAGAGTATTTTCGACTGACGTCGGCTAATATCGACGGGGTCGAGTATAACGTGTTAATGAACTTAAAGGAGAAGTTTAAAGTGGATTTTGGCTATCGATCGGTGAGATACTTGGCTGAGAAGAGGATCAATAGCGGTAGTCGGGTCGAAATGGTTCTGAAGATCGATCCGCAGTTAGATGGACTGTTGTTAACGGTGTATAATCGACAATCTATTTGGAGAATCGGAGATGACGATGATGACGATTATGGGATTCAATGTTTCACGAACGCTGACTTCGCAGAGGTGAGAACGGTGAAGATCGACGATATAATATGGGAGAATGACTTGGGCACGAAAACCTTTTTCGAAGTAGAACTATCAGAAAGTGGCGCAGGATACTACTGGTGTGAAGCACACACCGCGTTTGATTTTACGTTGATTGAATCGACTAGGGTCGTTGCGACAAAAAAGCAGAAAGGACACACATTTGCCACGTTTTTCGATGTTCCATGCGACATAGAAAGGTGTCAACAGGTTCATGGAAGCATGAAGCGATTCGGAGAGTACGTCGAGCAAACACTCAAATATCTAATGGAAATTGGTAACGAGCATGAGAAATTCAAAGCACTGAAGATCCATAGTGTGAAGGTAATGAATGTGGAATCGATCAGCGCGGATCGAAGTAGTATATCGGTGCTATGCCATATCTCAGCGTCGTTGAAAGACTCCGCGGTGGACAATGACGACGAAGACAGTAGTGAGGAAGAGGACGAAAAAGAGGATGATCGCGGGATAAGGCACGACACATCAGTGCGTATGCAACTGCGAAATATTCTGAACGATCTTGCCAAAATGAACAACTTCAACAGCTCATCCGTCAACAGTACTGTCTTTTGTTTTCCCGAACTACTGCCCGACAACGATAAAAAGCAATGGTCTACCGCCGCCCTGGGTCAGACTTCAACCACGAAAGAGCTCTGCCTACAGGCAAACGGACTGCCGATCACCCGCAAATGCATCGGAGACTTTCTCTACGGAGCTGTTTGGGAGGAAGTAGAAAGTAGCAAGCTTGGTTGTATCCAACAGATCCCTCAAACCCTGATCACAAAAAACCTATACGACATCGATCACACAAAACGTTCGAAGTCCGAACCGGAGAAGGCGATCAAGGATGTGAAATCAATGATCAAAAACAACGTCGATCGTTTGATCCCGGCTGATGTGTTTTACTTGAGTAAAATTCTACGCAGCATATCAACAGAGATCATCTCATCGGCGAGAGTTACAAGAACGAACCAAACAAGCAGCGACAACACGATCAATAGGCCTTCCTCAACCTTAAGCAGATTTAGCAACACAAAGGCCGCGACTAGAGACATTGTAAGCATCTACAATTACCTAATGAAAGTCAATGTGGACATAATCAAACCGTCAATTAGATTAAATTCAACAAACATCCTGCTTGACGCTTTCGAACGGCTAATTGATGAGATTTCAACGACACCCCAACTATCGGTGTCAGGCACCGACAACGACTACTTTACCGCGGCTACGTCCAGCGATGGCGACTCGGATTCTGATTTCGACATTACAATCGAGAACGATGAAGACGAGTTGATGGAGAATATCAACTACCACGATGGCGTTATGGTGAAAATCACCCCTAAACTGATCGTGTTTATCATAGATCCAAGCATCGCTAACATCACCGGAGTCGCTCTACATCAAATGAAGAGCCAGATCGGTATGCATCGCGGGGTATTCGAAGGGAATTACTACAGATTCCTGAACTCAAATCAGTCGATTGAGGAGCTGTTGGAGGAGAATGGACTTGAGCTGGCGACTTTTGTCCCAGAGACTTTGATGAATCGGTTAGACGAAATCCAACTTCTGTCGAGAAACCTCTCATCGGTCGTTCTACCCGAGCCCCGAATCGTAGTCAAGGTTTATACAAATGATCTGCTCTTCCAGGAGGATAGTGATATCACAAACAACAAGGTATACAGCAAGATCATTTCGATTTCGATACCTGGACACGATCGGGATCTGCCCGAACTGCTGCCGCTGATATTGCGAACCCCAATGGACGCAGATGAAATCAACAGTACCGAGATGAGCTGTCGATATTGGAATTACCAAACGTGGGCCGAAGATGGTCTGGTATTTTTGGGCAGATCAACGCGTAACAATCACTTGGTCTGGTGCGGCTGTTCTCATTTGACACCGTTCGCCTACCTCATTGGCGGTACATATAATCTCTCGGTATCCTCAGACGTCGTTTTGATCACCGATATCCACCGAGAGGCCTTGGATATTATCACCCTTCTCGGCTGCTCGCTTTCACTGATCGGAATCGTTGGCATCTTTATCACTGCGATCACTTTTCAATCGTGGCGCGAAAAAGCTTCATCTAAAGTCCTACTCCAGCTCTCGGTAGCAATTGCATTACAAATGATCCTATTCTGTTTCGTGAACACCGAAGACTATTCCATGCACCTGATCGAGAACGAGATTTTTTCCAGCTGCGTGGCGCTCGGCGCCCTCCTTCAATATTCAGTGCTCGTCCAGTTCTGCTGGATGATGATCATCGCCTACCTCCAGTTCAAGCGATACGTTAAGGTCTTCGGAAACACTCGACCGAAGAGATTCTTCATAAAATCGTTCCTCATTGGATGGGGCGTGCCAATCATACCAGTATTACTCGTAGTCCTCCTCGACAGAGAATCATACATTCCGCACAACAGTTCCGGATCGGGAATCTGCTACCCGACCGGTCAGTCACTCTACCTGGGCATTGTTCTTCCCGTAGCCTTCGTGGTCATAGGCAATCTAATCATTTTCATCGCCGTCACCTATAACATCCTGCACGGCCCCGATGGTGCCATCAGACATATCGAAAAGAAAATCGCTCTATCGCAGATCCGATTGTCGTTCCTGCTGTTCTTCCTGCTCGGATTCACCTGGTTCTTCGGCCTAATATCCTTCATGAAGTGGGGCATTGTGTTCTCGTATCTTTTCTGCCTGACCGCGACGATACAGGGCTTTGTGCTGTTCGTCTATTTCATCATTCTCGACCCGGTTACGAGGAAAATGTGGACCGGATTCCTGCGAAGGACATGCGGCGTGAAGGAAGAGAAGACTATGAAGGATTCCACTACAACCTTGTAGGAGCGGGTTAATCGTTTTTTAAGAATTCGCTAAATATACAAAGGTATCGAGAGATAATGATAATGATGGTGGTGTACTATATACCTGTACTTAAATAATTTTTATCTATGAGGACGTTATGTATTTATTTATATCCAATATACGAAATTCGAACTGAATGGTTTCCTTTTCACTTTTCACTTTTCACTTTCACAGTTTAGGTTGCGCTTCGAACTACAGACTGTACCGACCGTTGCTGAAAGACTGATCGAGGTTTTAGGCTCATCTCGAGTCTTTGCACTCTGTGGATGCGAGTCTGCGTTGAATGTTGATTAAATCAAATGTCCGACGGATTGGGGGTTGGCTGTGGACCGATTATTCAATTGAAACTGAAGTGTTACGAGCAATTGGGCACGATACGTTGATGCCGAGTCACATAAGGCGGATTGCTGTTGTTGGGGTTGTAAGGGTAATTCGTTTTCTTGCGTGTGGATCAATTAAGATACTAGTCAATCGTACAGCATGTGAAATGACTTTAAAAAAAACATCTAAGTACGGATGATCGACTTAGTGAATGATTGTTGATGATCGAATGATCCGAATGTTGACAGTTGTTTATATCTCAGGCATTTGTTTATCGATGCTGTCTGTCCGGTTGAATATTTTTTGGTTTTCATCTATGCGTTCGCATAAAACCTCGTTGGAGCATATGAGCGACTAAACATATTGTGCGTGTTTTAGTGGGATGATTTGCATGGATTTTTCCTTTGCAACAATATTGTTCAAGGGCCGAGCATTTTCCTGGATTTGTGGTGAGAACTTCTTGAAAGACTGCTGATGATCGGTCCTTGATTTGAGTGACTTCTAATATTCGATTTTTTCTTTTTCCTCAATGTTGAGTGTCTTCCTTGGGTCAACTAAGTAAATAACGAGTGAAATTCCGAATGTAGACCTATTTGGACACTACGAAACGAAAGAATCGCCGATCTTTTAGGCAATATACGAATTGAGAGTTGGAAAAACTGCACTTTATATGGGGCTATCTCAGAATTGACTCATTTTTTTGGCATCTTTATAAGACTGGAACTGCTGCATGGCCGGCCGGAGAAGGTGAAAGCCGGATACCCTATTTCAATATCTGCACGTAGTTTTTAACGACCTAAGCAGCATGGGGCCGCGCACTATCGTACTGCAAAACAATACTGTCGTGTCTCTTTTCACATAGTTGTTATTTTAATGACCAACTTCAACGCATGAATTACAGTCGATGGCAGTCTCCAACAGCTCAAAATAAGTTAGACACCTTGCTGAGCCCACCAAATGAAGAGCAGAACCTTCTGTAAAGTCGAGAGGCAAACCGATGAAAAAAAAGCAAAAGAAAACCACCAATATTCAGACAACTAACGCTTCTTTATTCCAAGTAGATCCAAATACACAAGAACGTGTTTTCCCTTCGGCCGTTCGATATCGACTGACTTTTTACCTTACACTCGGCCATCCTCAATTGATCGTGCCCTCACGATCCGTGTCGTCATGGGCATCTTGGTCTTCTTGTACGGGGTCATCTTTGTCCTCTTCATCGGTATCCTCTTCTGAGTTCACTACTCCCTCCTCCGGTGGCTTACACCAGGGTTTAAGTTTATCCGAACTCATTACCGTGTGGAATCTTCTCTGGTTTCGCTGCATACCTAGGATGTCCTCAACTATGTCTGCGGTCTGCAGGCAGCACTCGGCTTACGATATAGGGCCCCCGATAGAGAGGGATTCACCTGTTGCAGTTGCCTCCTGCTCGACCAGTACGAGGTCATCCACCTCGAACTTGAAAGGCTTGCGGTGTCGTAGATCGTACCGTCGTTTCTGAATCGCCTGGTTCCTCTCAATATTCTGTAAGGCTGACGCTCTCCTTCGTGTCATCTCATCCGAGTCGACTACTTCCGACCTTCCCAGCTCCAACAGCAGCTTGTTTTCTTGGATGTCCCTCGGAGTATATATGAACAGCAACTCACGTGGACTCGCTTTGGTAGTGGAGTTTCTAGTGGTATTTGTCGTCCATTGAATGGTCCTCAGTTCACTTGCCCAGTCCTTTCCTGCAGATTGTGCACACTTCAGTGCAGCCAGAATCGTCCGGTTACATCGTTCAACCTGGCCATTTGCTCTGGGCGTCCTCACCACGGTCTTAAAGTGCTGTATAACATTGTCCGCACAATACTGCTCAAAAGCCTTTGAGGTAAAAGCTGTCCCACGGTCAGTGATGATTCGTCTCGGTACGCCAAAGTATCCTGATATCTTGTTCATTACATTGAGCACCCCTTTCGTGTTAGCGGTCTTCACGGCGCGAAGTATTACATACTTTGTAAAGCTGTCCACGATCGCTAGTACATATCTTGTTCCGCCCCTTCCTCTAGTGAATGGTCCGAGATGGTCGAGGTGCACCGTATCAAAAGGTAAGGGTACACGATCCGCGCTGTGAAGCTCTCCTTCAGCCATTCCGCCCTTCATTTTAGCGAACGCGCACTCTACACAGCCTTTGATATACTCGCGCGTGAAGCTCCGGATCCTTGGGAACCAAAACGTTTCTCGTACTCGGGTTAGTGTCTTTTCCTCAGCTAAGTGTCCGGCGTCATAATGACAAAGCTTTAGGATACGCCAACGTATTGAGTGTGGCACCACCCACTTCGCAACTCCCCCATCAAGTCGAAACAACCGTAGCCCCTTTAGTTGGTACTCCCTCTGTAGCTGCCTTTTCTTTGCCGTTGATTGAGTCGATTTCATTTCCTTTATTATTGTTCGGAGCTTGAGGTCCTGTCACTGCATCGTCGCTAGCCAGTCGTCATCTGTGATGTGTAGATTGAACACAAATGAGGACGCTTCTTCCACCTTCCTTTCCTCCTCTACCGGTAGCCGACTGAGTGCGTCCACATATGCTGCTTTTCGGCCTGGTTGATGTGCCTTCTCAAATGTAAACTCTTGTAATCTCAGCCACCACCTTCCCACTCGTGGTATTATCTTGGGTTTATTTTTCATTGCGATGATCGCTTCACAATCCGTAACCACCTTGAACTCCCTTCCTAGCAGATTCACTCGGAACCGTTCGAGGTTGTCCATGATCGCTAACACCTCCAGTTCATAAGAATGATATTTTCTTTCGTCTTCTGACAGCTTGCGGCTATAAAACAGAACCGGACGCAATGTTGGATCTTTTTTTGTCCGTTGAAACAGTATTCCTGCTAACCCAACTGCCGACGCATCGGTGTGGACCTCGTGTTCGCAGTCAGGATCATATATCGCCAATACCGGGGGATTACTTAGGATCCACTTTAGCCGTTGAAATGCCTCTTCTTGTGGAGCGGCCCATACGAATTCTCGGTCCATTTTCAATGAGGCCGTCAGCGGTATCGCCACCCGTGAATAGTCCCGGACAAACTTCCGAAAAAACCCAGTAAGCCCTAGGAATCGGCGAACTTCATGAACGTTTTGGGGTTTCGCAAACTCTGTGATCCCGATCCTCTTCCGGCTGCTCGGTTTCAGCCCCTCTTGGCTTATATCGTATCCCAGGAACTCAATTCTCAATTTGAAAATGGCGCATTTTTGGACATTCAACGTAAGTCCAAGCTCTTGGAGTACACTCAGGAATCTCCCCAACTTCTCCAATCCCACTTCTGATGTGTAAAGTCGAGAGGCAAACCGACGAAAAAAAAGCTAAAGAAAACCACCAATATTCAGCTTCCAATAAACGCTTCTTTATTCCAAGTAGATCCAAATACACAAGTACGTGTTTTCCCTTCGGCCGTTCGATATCGACTGACTTCTTACCTTACACTTCGAATAATGGATATTTGCATTTGCCGATGATGCTGTTGCCTCCCCGGGCTTAACCCATAATTTTTCATACTCAGCTGAAGCTGTAGATTTCTTTTGAACCAAGCATGAACAAAGTCCATAAATATGCGTTTTTCAGCACGAAACCCAGGATGTTCAAAACTATGAACAAATTGTTTACACTTCAGCGAACTAACATAAACTATAGTTCAGGCTTTTCTGCAGTATTTCCTTGTAGGCACAAGTCCTGGTAACGTATTTTTTATGGAAGCAGCGGGAACTTATTCAAGGTTCCATTATATGTATTATTCAAAATATTGCCCCCCGCTGACCACTAACTTTTTTCCCATCTTTCGAACAGGATACGACACCATGTCGTAAGGATGAAACATGGAAAGGATGCAATCCACGAATCGACCTTATTCTTTCAAATCTTATAAGAAATAAAGTATTGTTTGGACAGTCATCGGTCGGAACAGGGATAATCAGAGTCAGCAATGTCTAGAGAATATGGCCTAAAATTGAAAATCATTTGTCACGTCTTTCGGAGATTTCGGGCCGTTTTTCCTTCAATATGCGGCTCGAACACATTAGTGATAGCTCTATTCAGTTTGAGTAGCTCATAGACTCATAGTAGACTACACCCTGATTGTCGTAATGGATTCACTTTTGATTACCAGTGCCCTTAAAGCAGCTATTACAAGTGTAAAAAAAGGTCTTTCGATATCCCTTGGTATTGGTTTGTTCAGTTCGTCACCCAATTTCTTCGCTTTTCGATCATTCCCATGGCTTTAAAACGTTTTTTTACCGTCAACAAGTCAGCTCCCAACGTTTCAAACAAGGGTCTTTATCGAGCAGTTCTTTTGATTCTTCATATTTGACGCTTGTCCAATTCGCTTCTAGTCTTCCAAGTCGAAATCACCACTTTTAAAAGGGTTTTCCAATGGGGACTTGACAGCTTTTATTTTAATTTATGAACGCATTAATCATCAAACTGTCATTGTCAATTTATTCAGTAAACTCAACATTTTCATCATGGTAAAGTACACGAACGAGCAACGTCTGCAAATTATAAAAAATTTCTACCGAAATTCGGAGTCGGTGACCGCAACTTTAAGAGCGTTAACTCCAATTTTCGGTCGTAATTCTCGCCCTAGTACAGGCAATAACAAGCTTAGTGCAAAAATTTGAGTCTACATGTCCGTTGTGGGATGTTGCCGTGTCAGTGAGACAACGGGTTGGTGGAAGTGTCGAAAATATCGCTGCCGTTCAGGCGTCCGTAGCAACGATCCAAATCAATCAATTCCACGGCGTTCTCAAGAATTGGGCATCGCTCAGACCACATTATGGCGTATTTTGCGTAAGGATCTTGGTTTACACCCATACAAGATCAAGCTGACTCAAGAATTGAAGCCGATGGACCATTTGAAGCGACGTACGTTCTCCGATTGGGCTCTGGAGAAGATGCGCCAAGATGATGAATTTCATCGCAAAATCATCTTCAGTGACGAAGTTCATTTTTGGCTCGATGGGTTCGTCAATAAGCAAAATATGCGTTATTGGTCGGATGAAAATCCACATGTGCTTCATGAATCACCACTTCATCCACAAAAAATAACTGTTTGGTGCGGTTTGCATGCCGGCGGCGTTATTGGGCCATATTTTTTCGTCGACGACAACGATCGTCACGTTACTGTGAATGGCCAGCGTTATCGCACCATGACTACCGACTATTTTTGACCCGAATTGAAAGATATGGACTTGGACGACATGTGGTTTCAACAGGATGGTGCCACAAGCCGCCTCGTTCGTGCGATTTAACGCCTCTAGACTATTTTCTTTGGGGCTATGTTAAGTCATTGGTTTATGCCAACAAGCCGACGACGTTGGAAGAGCTCAGAGCCAACATTGAACGCGAAATAGCGGCCGTTTCGGCCGAAATGTGTGGCCGAGTCATCGAAAATTGGGTCCAACGAATCGACCACTGCAAACGTGCTCGCAATGGCCATATGAACGAAGTCGAGCTCTATTCATAAATGTTTTGATTGTATTTCAAGCCGATAATAAAGTTTTTGAAATATCTCAAATGGTTTGCGTTTTATTTAAAAAAAAAGTTGTCAAGTCAAGGGGAACCCTATATTTAGCTACGAGTTGGAAAAGTAACACTTGCTCGCTCTTATCCTCTGGTCCTTATGTTTTATATCATGTCTTGTCTATCACTTAAGGATAACGAATAATTGAAGGGAGAATGAAGTCATTGAGCACTCAGAGAGTAGGCTAATAATCCCAAAATAAAATGTTTTTAAAAGAATTTGTGCGCCTGTACATTCCGGTAAGTAAAACATAAAAACTGTGATTACTTTAACTGCAATAAGTTGGTAAGAATATAAGAAAACACATCAATTATTGGAATCATTTTTGACCCATTTGACCCACTTTCTTAGAAGTAATTTGTATTCAGGAGAATCAAAGCTTTGGCATAGGTACCAAAGTTACAAAGCCTGTAGAGATTGATGTGGAGAACTGGTTGCGGAATTTCAGACAGGCTTGCTAAAAGCCTAAATTCAGAGAATCCATATTGATGAACGTCAACAGTTGAAAAAATGAAAGCACCTTCATGCCTTTTTGTTTCGGAAAGTTAGAACAATATTGTCCACTTTTACAGCTTTATAGCGAGCTTGGGTGCTTCTTAGGGTGGTACGACTAGAACATTGGACTAAGTTATAATATAAGCAAATTGAATTAATGGACTCTGGCTTATATACATGCCGGACTTACGAGTATCCAATCTAGCTAGTAGTATCAAATCTTATCTTCGATGGGAAAGCAAACTTGTTTAACCCTAAAGTCTAAATAGATTAATACCTAAGCTCCTTAGAGCAGCGGTAGATGTTCGGGATAGGAGCACTCAACCTGTTCGTAGAAATGCAGGAATATATTTAAAATGCCGTCAATCAATGCCTTTGTACTGCACTAAGCTTCCCAAAAAGCACATTAGTATGATATCCTCCCCAAAGACTAACTTGATAGTTGACTATGTTTGCACCAGAAACCACCAATGAGACCTACCACTTAAAATGGCCGCCGACGTTTGCCTACAAGCTCGGGTGAGCACGTGGGTACCTCAAGTGCTGTCAAAATTTTGTAAACAGTCACGCACATTGTTATAATTCCAAGAGTGTGTGTGGCGGGTGTACACTGCGGTAAAATGAAATGAGCTCACACGTATTCACGAATAGAGTTTGTTTGTAACGGGTTTTGTCGCTACGAACCTGAACTTCTTTCAAAATTTCAGGGTGTCACGGGGGAAGACGTACGAAAGACGCACGTCTCATTCTGGTTTCTGGTTTGCACAACTGCTTGTAGATCAGTTTCATATGTCTACACTGTCCACTGACCACTGTCCAGTGGTTCTTTTTTAAATCATATGTTATTTTGACACTGACAGCTGTTTTCCGCTCGAAATCTTGACAATGAGTCAGTATCATACCTTCGCGGAACGAAATGAGTAGCTTTACGCTTGAGCAACGTTAGGAAATATTGAATACTTCTAAAGTGCGTATTTTCCCGGTGGACGAGCTACAAACAAAAAAAAATACAATTTAGGCAAGATCTAAGAAAATTTTTCTGTATTGGAGATGAATTTCTATTGGGTGGCGATCTCAACAGCAGGCACAGAGATTGGGGTTGTGCACGCGCAAATGCCTTTGGAAATATTCTCTCTAATTTATCAGCAGTCCTTCCAGTCAATGTTCTGTTTCCATTAGAATCTACATATGTTCCCTCTTCTGTTCGTGCTAATCCTTCTGTATTAGACTTGTTCATTACAAATTCTCCTATAATCACGACTCCTGTCGCCGTAAACGATCTCGGGTCGGATCACAACCCAGTTATTTGTCAAATTCGTTTGTCAGGAGTATCCAAAGTCCAATATTATTATGATATTAAGCAAGCAAATTGGTCTCGTTTTAAGAGAAATATAAATACATCACTTCGATACTCTAACGCGAATATAGAGAATGTTACATCGAAAGATGATATAGATAATGCAATAAATTGTTTCACTGAGATGGTACTAAATTCTGTAGATGATTGCATTCCTAAAGTACCACGTAAACAATTATGCAAAAAAACGTCACTATTTCTTGTAAGCCTAATTATGTAAAATAAGAAATGCTGTCAAAAGGCTCTGGCAAAAGTTCCGACAACCTATTTATAAGGAAAATTTGAGCTCTTTAAATAAAACCATCTCCAAATATTAATCCTTTGAACGAACTGAGGAATGGAACAAGAAGCTCAGTGAACTTGATGTGTCCGCAAAACCGTTCTGGAATTTAGTGCGTGTAATTAAAAATAAAAACAGGAAAGTTCAAAGTATTGCCTTCCATAATACGACTTTCTATAAGGACGAAGACAAAGCCAATTTATTCAGTGAAATTTTCACGAATAACCATTTAATATCATCGAATATTGGTACTCCTACAACCAATCTAGAGGTAAACACTAGGCTAAGAATCTTCGATACTGTGAACGTCGCATCTCCCCCAGATGTATTTATAACCGAAGAGGAAACCAAACGATTAATAAAATGTTTAAACCCCCGGAAAACTAATGGGGCTGATAAGATTAAAAATATATATTTAAAAAATCTTCCTAAGTCTGGAATTAAATACCTAACCTGTATTTATAATACCTGCTTAAAACTCCAATATTTTCCTTATATCTGGAGAGAAGCCAAAGTTATACCAATCATAAAGGCTGGCAAGCCCCCCGGAAATCCCTCTAGCTACAGACCTATACGTTTACTCAGCAACATAACCAAAATCTACGAAAGAATATTAAAAGTCAAAATATTGAAATTCATTGCGGACAATAACATCTATCCCAATGAGCAATTTGGTTTTAGGCATGGTCATAGTGCTATACACCAAATTGCTCGAATACAAAAAATTGTTAAGTCAAACCGTGTTCTTGGGAAATCTACTGGCATGGTGCTTTTAGATATTGAAAAAGCATTTGATACTGTCTGGCATGATGGCCTTCTTTTTAAACTGTTAAATTATAACCCTCCCGTTTATCTATGTAAAATCATTCAAAGTTTCTTGTCGCCTCGGTGTTTTAAGGTTTATGTAAATGGATGTGCTTCAAGATCATTCAACGTTCATTCGGGTGTTCCCCAGGGATCGGTTTTGGGGCCAATCTTATACAACATTTATACCTCAGACCTTCCAAATTTTCCTGACTGTGATAAAGCTATGTTTGGTGATGACATAGCTATACTTTCATCACATGAAATTGCTCTCAATATTAAGATCAATCTTAAACATGCAATAGAAGTATTGGAAAACTACTTTATCAAGTGGAAAATCAAGCTAAATTATAATAAACTACAGGCGATATTCTTTACTAGGAAAAGAAAAGCTTGTTTTTTACCGAATTCCACTCTCCAAATCAGTCGAACATCTATCTCATGGGCCAACAGTGTTAAATATTTAGCGGTTTTTCTGGATCAAAAGCTAACTTTTAGCGAACACATCACTCGAACCATTGCCAAATTCAATCTTGCAATCAAAATGTTATATACATTTTTAAATAGAAAATCTTCTCTATCCTTGCAAAATAAAATCATAATATACAGGGTGTCCCACGAGCAGTGTGCCAAAAAGCTACAGCGTGTAGGTCTAGTCAAGACAAGAAAAAAATCGTATGGGAGGGGGGGGTCTATTTCCCCCCGTTTAGCCGGGAGGGGCAATTTTCTAAAAAATTTACTTAATTTGGAAAAAAAATTATTAAAAATCAACAGTTACATCCACAATGCCACGATATACCTTTTTGTAAACCCAGAAACCTCTTCTTTCATACCGATTTTAAATGAAGCTGTTTTAAGGAGTAGTTTTTGAGAAATTAATTTTCAAACTCCAAATTTTGAAAAAAAATGAAAAAAAAAAAATTTCGAACTATTTTTTTTCAAAATTGTATCCAAAAACTATCCTCCTTGTACTAAGGGAGGGATTATGTCGGACTAAATCCAAAATTCGGGTAGAACCCATCGGCGGCGGGCGGACCCAGACGAAATTCGCAGGTCAGTTTTCAGGCGTTATCAATGAAAAAAAAGAATTAATCCAGGGTTATTCCAATACTGTATCACTTTATTGTATCCTCATAAAACTCCGAATTTTTTAAAAATAGTAATAAAGAGGTCAATGTTTCATACATTAATTTGCCTACAAGTTCAGCCGCGTTAAAACCAAAAAAAAGGTTTTTCTTAGAAAAAAATGGTTCGGGTTTTTTTTTAATTTCTCAAAAACTACAAGACATTTTTGCATCCGGTTTTCTGCTTTTAACTAAAAACTAATGAGAGCATTGAATTTTTGAAAAAAAAATTACAACTTAATTACATACAATTTTGAAAAAAAATAGTTCGAAATTTTTTTTTTTTCATTTTTTTCAAAATTTGGAGTTTGAAAATTAATTTCTCAAAAACTACTCCTTAAAACAGCTTCATTTAAAATCGGTATGAAAGAAGAGGTTTCTGGGTTTACAAAAAGGTATATCGTGGCATTGTGGATGTAGCTGTTGATTTTTAATAATTTTTTTTCCAAATTAAGTAAATTTTTTAGAAAATTGCCCCTCCCGGCTAAACGGTGGGGAATAGACCCCCCCTCCCATACGATTTTTTTCTTGCCTTGACTAGACCTACACGCTGTAGCTTTTTGGCACACTGCTCGTGGGACACCCTGTATAAGGTTATATTTCAAGCCATTCTTTTGTATGGCTTTCCTGTCTGGGGTTCTTGCGAAAAATGTCAGATCAAAAGATTACAAGTCTATCAAAACAAATTATTAAAAATGATGCTCAATCTTCCCTGGCATCATTCGACGGAAGTTTTACATTGGCGAGGGAATGTTGAATTGATCTCTGATAGGATTCAAAAACTTAGCCAGAGTTTTATTAACAAGTGTGCCTTCGTTGATAATATTTTGATTAGCAATTTGTTTGATTAACATATTTATTTTGAATATATTTATAGCTTAATTTTTTTGTTTTTTTGTTATATATTTTGTTCTTTAGTTTATTTATTAATTAATCTTTGTTTTTGTGTTTTTTTCTTCTTTTCATTGTTACTCCTTTCTTATATTTATATATAAGATTTATTTATTTATATGAATTATTTATTATATTTATTTATTTATTATTTTTTTATTATTTATCTATTTATTTATTTGTCTATTTATTTATTAATATAATATATACCTGTTATTTATTTACTACTAATTTGAACATTTATTTATTTATCTATTTATCTTCTGTATATTTCTATTTTAATTATTTATTTATTGAAAATTTGCTGATATTTATATTTTTATCTATATGTAATATATTGATTAATTTTTTTTTTTTGTTTTTTTCCTTCTAAGATATTCTTTTTCGTAACCTAAAATGTTCATCAAGGAGAATAATGTTTCAGTTGAAAGATAAAATACGTTATCATATCTCTGTACAATGTGCGATGTCATACTATTATAATGTAAAATACTTGTACGAAATAAAGTTCTATCTATCTATCTATCTTCTAAAGTGCGTGCTGAGTAGTCCAAACAATGCGTTTTTTAAAAAGAAGTTTTGACCGAAATGAGGCACTTACCGCGACTGGTATACGCAAGTGGACAACACTCATGGTTCCCGTCGTCGTACGGTGGCACAGATGTGAATGTGGCTGCTATGGCCGAGAGTGTGAGACTCAATTCACGAACAGCAGCTCGCCATCGATTTTAACAGCTCAACATTTCACGCACTACCCTGAGGAGAATTCTGCACAAAGTTCTCGGATTATTCGATTACAAGATCCAATTAACATAGCAATTGAAGGCGCGCGACCATCCGCTTCATTATCGCTTCGCAGTTTGGACCTTTTCTGCTCAGAAAACCCGCACGCTATTGTCGAGAAGTGAATGCATCCACAGAGAGTGACAGTTTGGCGCCGATTGTGGAATGGTGGCATCATTGGACTATTTTTTTAGTGAGACTGGGAGCAACGTTTCGGTCAACCGTGAGCGTTACAGAGCCATGTTGACCGACTTTTTTTTTACTGAAATTGAAGACATGGATTTGGACGACCTCTGGTTCATGCATGATGGCGCGCCATGCCACACAGCCTATACCACAATCGATCTTTTGCGCTCCAAATACCCAAATCGTGTTATCAGCCGTCTTGGCGAAGTGAATTGGCCGACTCGGAGCTGCGATTTGACTCCTGTGGACTTTTTTTTTGTGGGCAACCGTAAAGGACCCATGTTATGCCAACAATCCGGAAAAGATTTAAGTACTTAAGGCCAATATAATCCAAGCAATCCGTGAGCTACAGCTCGAAACCAAGGCCTTGGAAAGTTGGGGTGACAGAATGCGCTGCTGCGAAGCCAGCCGAAGCAGCCACTTAAACGACGTTGTATTTCATAATTAATGGGAATGTTTGTTCTTACTAATAAAGCCATAATATATGGCAAAAATTTAATTTTGTCCGTTTTATCACATTTTTAGAAGAAACTTGTATTTGGCCTATCCTTTATGTACCACATTCGCAAGCTTATTTTAGCTTTAATTTAAGTGCCTGATAATCCTTTAAGAACGTGGTTTATCCGTAAGGACATAAGGGCGTCGACAATGTTTTAGAATTTATCAGTTTTAATAGGATAATAGCCGGTCGGGATTATGTCCAATCGTGAGTATCACACCGAGTTTTGCTAGAATTCCTGGAATTTTGTCGAAGTTTGCTAGAAAGGGTCGATCATGATCATATTTAAATGTAGATTTACAAATCTTGGGATGGGTTAACTCTTTAATCTTCTACTATTGCCCGGAGTACTACTACAGATTCATTGCACTACCAGCAGGACATCAGATATGTACAGAACCCAACGTTTTGACAACATCCTGCTAAGAGGAAACGCCACTAATTACATCTGGCGGTTGTGGTATTCTTCGTCTTATTCTAGTGGCCCAGATCATATGCTAAATTAGGTATTAATAGGGGAAAAAATTGATAAAGATTTGAGAAATCTCACTGAGCCAGTACGGTCCATAGGCAATGAATGAATATATGTCAAAGTCATCTAAAAGTATTTACATCTAGATTTTAAGGTGTATGATGCTAAAGGTAAAAAAATGAATTTGCAAAACCATCACAAAACCCAGGACCATCGTTGATGGTCTTTCACAAGATTATTCCGCCAGAAAAGTACAATAACTTCGTCGTCTATATTCAATGCAGCTCCTAAAAGGCTAGGTGTCACCCACTTACCTATCACTGGAAGGAAAATAAAATAGCTGACGCAACACCAGTGCATCAGAAGCAGCAAGTGCAGCTAAAGAGTTTATCTCTAAATTAAGTCTTACAGCGGACCATCAATTTTAAACCGTAACGAAATTCATAATTAGATGGCAGTCTATTAACAATCTATTACTTAGTTCTTAATCTGTTACAGAACTTCACTTCCTCACTGAACGCACTCTTTATTTGGTTTCCCTTCCAATAAGCAACACGAACTGTCACTTTGATCAGTGAAAGCCGGCGAAGTTAGATTTATCTCCCAAGTTGATTATTTACTTTCTGTTTACAAAGATTTAACGCGAATTGTGGTCGTGGTGATAACTAAAGAGAACGTCTTACAACGGTTACAACTAAATTACAACGGTTGATACCTGAAAACAATTCATACACAGAAATATGCACGTGAACTCTGTTTATTTCCAGTTCCTAACAATTGCGAATTTGCTTCAATAAACAAGTAAATGTTAACAAGAGCGGGAAGCTTGCTGTGCACTATTTTTACTGCTCCAAGGACAAAACATATAACCCGACCTTGGCCACAAGCTGTTGTTATGAAGGGCAACAGATTGCTCTCCAGCGAAGACACAGCCAAGTCGTTAAAAGTTGTCCATGATCCAGGTATTGGGGAATTTTACGTCGATGTTGCAGACCATCGGGCACGTATCATTTATGAAAGAGAGGGAAATATCATCAAAATAATGCACACGCGGGTTCCTGAAGAGATCAGCGGCCGTGGAATTGCCAAAGTGCTGACGAAGGTTAAAGTATTTTATTGTTGTCTTTATAATTTCAGTATGTGGTGTTTTACCGTTGGAATACATGCTTTATATGCTTAAAGATGCTTGAAACAAAGCTTCCCCTGGCTTTCCTAGATTATTATTCATTCGTTACTACGAACCGATGGCCTCATGAAAGAAACTCAAGCTTCAAGCTGCACGAAGTGTTTGAGCTCCGTTGTTACGTGCTCTCCACCACCCAAGGCAGTTTCCGAACTCGTAGAATACTGCGAAATCAATAATATCGACGTAATCATTTATTGCAATTCCAATGGTCAAAACACAGTTTCTACCCACAGAAAATGTAACTTCCATGGAGACTGCCTCTTTGTTTTCATTCTATGTAGTTCCACAACCAACAGCTAGACGCTGGGAGGGCATTAACTTTACTCTTACTAACAGATCTATCGTTAACTGACGAGTTTCAACAGAAGCCACCCTATCGCATCATGGACGCAAAGAATTCCAAACCTTTTAACTCCGATTTTATGGAAGAACTTAAGGGCTCAAAGAGAATAGTGACATCATCAATTGCTTTGAATTAGCGTGTCCCGGTACTAAACTTTCTGTAGGAAAGGATATCTCATGATATTGTAGATTAATAAAAGTGTACTTGCGCAAAGTTGCTCCTTGAACGCAACCTCTTTCTGAGAATCGACATGCTTATCAGTGAGTGAAATCCTGCGAGGCACTTGGCATTTTCGGTGATGTTGATGGGGCCGTTGATAATGCAACTTTTGACGGCATCCATAGTTCTGCTAAAGTACCAGCTGTAGACTGGTATTGTGGCTTAAAACCTTTAGCAGAGTGTTATGTCTGGGGTAAACAGAGGCTGTCCAAAAAGTCTCGGTTGTTATTGTGCGTGGTGTTCGAGTTCCTACTCTGTGTTTTAACCTGCAAAGCATTGATTTCGCATCTTCACAGTGATATTTGGTCAGGGGTGCTGAGGTCTCTGGATAACGATAACGTTCGTCTGCATTTTTTATTAGTCAAATATGCGTCTTTCAAGCGGAGATTTTCCATTATTATAAATGGCCATGCTTATGTAGTAAAACGCAGGTGGAAGGACAGAAGCGCCTGCATATGAATAGTGCTCGAACTCAAGATCTCTCTATAAAATGTCAGAACGCAATTCACTGAGTCTTGTTTGCATCTCTGAGTACCCTGGGAACTCGGGAAATTAGTTCTCGGATGAGCTCTAATCAGAATGGGCTTAAAAGAGGATTCGTCAGAACCCGGATCCACTTATTGTCTGCTAAAATCTGCAAATGGCCAAATTAGCCTGGGTGTGGGTTACGAAGAAACTGCAAGAAATCTGCAGCCTTCCTCTTATTACGTTCCACTACACTTTGGTTAAGCGCCTCAACCTGCTATTAGTAAAACGAGAATCAGTGGATTTTTTTATGAAAACTATTACATGACAAAGCATTTCATTTTTTACGGCCCCATCTTCGGCCATATCGCCCGCCTGGTGGCACAAAACAAAACAAACATTGGTACAAGCCAAGCTCAACAAACTACAAAGACTAGCTTCTATCTGTATTACAGGAGCTATGAGAACAACCGCCACAGCAGCGCTAGAAGTCATCATGGACCTACCACCCGTACACCTTCAACTTAAAAAAGAAGCAATAACATTCGCTCAGAAACTTATCGCGGAGGATGACTCTAATTCCAGGCTATTTCATCCTGACATTCTTAATGAACTAAACAGGCATGAAATCCTAAAAATTTCCCATATAGACAATTGTCGTACAACTTAAGCCAAAATTTTAAGATCACAATTCCCTCCCGACACACCTGGGAGCAAAATCGTCAATCCTATGTATGGTACACAGATGGATCCAAAACGAACGAAGGTATTGGGCGGAAGGTGAAGGTACGGAGCTAACACTGGAACACACATCTATCACAGCATAGACAGATACAGCTCAGTATTTCAAGCACAGATATTCGCATTTGAAATCTGCCTCAGAGAAAATATAGACAGAGCTCTAACCAATAAAAACATTTACATTCTCTCTGACAGCAAGGCTGCACTTTTTGCTATATAAAAGCTACGAAGTCACCTCTAAATTGGTATGGGACTGCTTACAACTATTACGCCAGCTGGCCAACACAAATAGAGTTCATGTGGATACCTGGGCACAGTGGCCATATAGGATACGAAAAAGCGGACCAATTATCAAGAAAAGGCTCTGCTTTCTGCATTCATGATGACAAGACCATTCTGCGGCATACCTACCAGCACCATAAAATGCTTCATAAAGGAATGGTTGAGGAAGGCGGCCAACCACTACTGGACACAAACGGAAGGTAGCAGGCAAGCCAAGATGTTCCTATCAACCACTTCATTTAAAAGAACGAACGTTAGATTCGTATTATCACAGGATTCCTCACTGGACACTGCCCGGTCAACAAACATCTTAAAACCATGGGCATCACACAAGATGACACCTGCGGAATGTGTAACGAAGAGGCAGAAACAGCAGAGCACATACTGTGCCACTGTAATTGCCTCATCAGTACACGACACAAACACCTAGGCAGGCATTACATATATTGAAGCAGAAGAAATGGCTGCTAGTTCACTCAAAAGCATACTAAGTTTTATTATGAACTCAGGATTTTTCAGTGAACTTTGAATGGGGGGCATCACAATAGGCCCATCAGAGGGCGCAGTGATTAGGTGACATTGTCCCTTCCCCCTCCTTAATCTAAATCTAAATCTTCTCTCATATCTCTACAGCTTAGCTCGGCATCACTGAAGCTTCTCTTTGGATCGGTGATAATGGTTCAGTATTTGGGTTTGAGTGCTCCACTTATTGCCAAAGCGTGAAACAAAAAGGGCCTACATTGTAGAGCTTGAATAAATATTCGTCGGGAAGTATTTCTGACGTCCAATGAAACGCAGGAAATAGTCTTAAAACATGGCGCTCGCATTACTTTTCTATGAACACGTCTTTCTTTCCCAAAGAGGTGTGTGCATTTTCTCAACTCATAACTTCGTTAGACACCCTGTTTTTTGTGTTAATAACAATAGTAAAGATTGCTTAGAGAAATTTACCTCGCATATCTGGCAATGCTGACATCAGCTGTCACTGTTGTCAATAAACGCGGCTGAGATTGTCATGGTTACGCAAGTTGTTTACTTGATTCCTGATTACTTGTTATGAATCGTGCTTAAAAACAAAAAGTTTTGTTGTGGCCGGGTTGTGAAGCAGTTAGAAGCGGTTGACAAGTGAAAACAATTTTTAAAAAACGCTGGTGAATATGAATTTTATTTAATTTAGCTTTGGCATAAAACCAAAATTGATTTCGAGCTTGATTTATTAATTAATTGATTTACTTTTGATGTAGAAATAATGTTAGCTAGAGCACGCAGTTTACTTTGCACTATACTTGCTCCACCAATGGTGAAGAAACCTAGTATCCGTCCCCGACCACTGGCTGTTATGATGGAGGGTAGTAGGTTTGTCAGCAACGTCGCCACTGATAATTCGACGGAAGTTGTCCACGATCCCAAGGGCCAGGAATTTCGTATTGAATTTCCAAATTGCCGTGCAATTCTCAATTATGAAGGAGACGAGCATTTGATTAAGATAATGCACACCGAAGTTCCTCCAGAGATGGGTGGTCGGGGGATAGGCAAAATTCTTGCAAAGGTTAAAACACTTTACTATCCTTATATTCTAAATCATATCACGTGCATGGCTTAAGTCTTATGAGTTTTTTCTTATCTAGTTTGTTAGGTGCTCTACTAAGCTTCGGTGTTAAATCGACTTTCGTTGTTTTCAGCAATTTATTATATCCGAGTTGGGCGTAGAAAAAATCAATATATCATACCTATGTGTATACAGTTTAGTCAGTGGCGTTGGCAACAGGTGCATATACTATTTGCTATCTCCATGAAAAATGAATGGATCCTGAAGCATTCACAATTTCTTGGTTCTTATGATTGTCGGTTCACATACGGCACACAGCATCTTATCGAGGATGCCTCTCCTCTGAATCGCGTATAACACACTGCTTCTTTAATCATAGCCACCAACAATACTAGTGCACCATTTGCATTGCATGCATTTTACTATATTTATTATTTCAAATCTATTTCGTTTTCTTCAAGGTAATTCCCCTCTGTTGCTATTCTCGAGACAGTTGTTAAACTTGATTTTCGGAAAGGCCTTTAGTTCACACAACAATCTAAGTTGAAACTCTTTTATGAACTCGAAACGGTGCCCCGAAGTGATCTTTTTAGTTTGCTGAATAGCCAGTAGTCATAAGGATCCAAGTCTAAATACAAGTCTTATCTCTAGTTATGATGCGTTTCATGACTGCCTAAAAGTCGGAAATCATCAAATTCACTTTAAGTTTTTCATATAACACAAGCGTAACTGTAAAATTCAGGAAAATTATGACATGAACGACAGTGCTAGAAACCTATGAAAAAAAAAAAATTTTTTCGACTCGACTGCTGCAAAGTAGATAATACTGTCCTTCAAAAAGTGGGATGGGATGGACCAGAAAAAAAAGGATAAAAACTGATATCTATTACGGTAACTGCTGCAAGGAAAGTAAACAACGCCTATTCGGACGCGGATTTGTTATTCGAGGAAGACTATGAAAAGTTTTAAGCTTCCGGCATGTAAACGAACACCTCATAACAATCCGCATCAAAGGCATCCTCGGGAATATAAACCTAATATGTGTTCATGCCCTTAAGGAAGAAAAAGATGATCGGCTCAAGGATGACTTCTATGATCTCCTGGATCGAACGTAGGTCCAATGCCCTAGTTATAACACCAAAATTGTACTAGTACAAACTTAACTGGGAAAAGAGGACATATTTGAGTTGATCATAGGAAAACATAGCCTACACAACACCACCTCCGACATCGGACTCAGTCTAATTGACTTCCTAGCAGGGTGTAACCTCCTTGTAGCAAGCACACAATTTCCCACGTCTGGCGGTCACCAGATCAGTCGACCATCAACCAGATTGATCACGTTGCGATCGACGCCAGACCCTCCTCCAGCAGCCTAGATGTGCGAACCTTCCGAGGAACCAACATCCACTTGGATCACTACCTTGTTGTGCCCACGGTACGAATGAGGATATCAAGGGTGCTACGGAGTCGACAACAAGACAACAAGAGTTTGATGTCGGAAAGCTACAATCGCAGGAGACTGCTAGTATCTTCACCGATCGAGTCTTCCTCAACCTATCGCAAAGTCTGATGACACCGGCACAATCCACAGAACAACTGTGGGAGCATAGCTAGCGCGCCATCAAAGACTCTGCCTCTGATGTGCCACCTGACCGCCACCAGCTAGAAACTCCTGGTTTGATGAGCAATGCAAACAAGTTCATGTGGCAAAGCCGTGCTACATAGACGGACGAGACCCGCTTGTGAGCTTTACGAGCAGAAAATAAGAGAGGAACACATGCTTTTAAGGAAGAAAAAAAGAGACCACGAAAAGCGTGAGATCGAGGAGATGGAGAAGTGCAACCACAGGAATGGCGCTCGCAAGTTCTATGATAAAGTAAAATGAACATGTCAGGGCTATAAAGCCAGAGCAGAAGCCTGTAGGGATGAAGACGGACAACTAGAAGTAGAGTCACAGTCGATGAGAATAAGGAAAAACCACTTCTGTAGACTGTATAACGACGATGATAGATCTAATACCGCTATCAGGCAGAATGATCAATTCACAATGGGCGAAGATACAAGAGAATTCCGTCTTCGTGACCTAGATGAAATTAAACTTGTTGATTTGAAGCTTAAAACTAACAAAGCCGCGGGCGTTGAGTTCGTTGAGTGCATGCGCCAATTCATCTGTAAAATATGGTCGGCGGAAAGCATGTCCGACGAATTTCCATAACAAAATAAACCCCTATCACTGCGCCAATTATAGAGGAATAAGTCTGTATGATCGCCTGAAAGCCTTTGTGGATAATCTGATAAATTCCTATCAGTGTGATTTCAGGCCAGGTAAACCCACAATAGACCAAATTTTCACACTGCGGCAGATCTAGAAAAAGAGCCAGTAATTCCAAATCGGCACATATAATCTTTTATCGGGTTTAAAGCCGTATATGCCAGTGTGTATAGGGACGAGCTATACCAAGCCATGTCTAGTTTTAAAATCCCTGCCAAACACGTCAGATTGTGCAGGATGGCTCCATTAAGATCGATAGTGAATTAGAAATTAAAAAAAATTAAAGTGGTCAAGGACTTCGTCTACCTGGGCTCACTATTGACCAGAGATCAAAAACTTTTTTTTTTCAAGAATGTTCAAGGTTCAAGAGGGTATGCTCTTCAGGTTGTCGCACAACCTGAACGGCGTGCAGATGGTTTGTGTCGAAGATGTTCGTTCACTACTCTCCGGAGGTGGTTGTCCTAGATAGTATGAGAGATTCGACTGAATTCGTCGCATTGGTTGTAGTTCACAGTAACCTTTCTCTTGCAAATCGCTGCTTCTTTAGGCTCAAGAGGCAATTGAGAAGTAGAGCCCTCTCTCGAAAACGAAGGTAGTCCTCCATTTCGGCGCAGAGGCCTGGACCTTAACGAAAACGGTTGAGGATGCCCTTGGTCGCTTCGAGAGGAAAATTTTGCGTTCAATCTATGGTCCCGTTGATATAAATGGAGAATGGAGGAGAAGATTCAACGACGAACTTTACGGGCTGTACAGCAATATCGGCCCAGTACGACGTCTCCGGATTCAACGTCTAAGATGGCTAGGCCATGTAGAGCGAATGGACAACACTGTTAAAAATATTATGACAAGCTGGCAGCACTACGTATGAAAACATCAATCCATTGTCGAATCTTCTTTGGCCACTTGCCTATAAACCAGCGATCAGTTCACTTGCCCTTTATCCCTCCATTAATATTAGTTAATAAATTTTCTTATAAAGTATATCGGTCTAATTCTTTCCAATATTTCGACAAACACAGCTCCGAAGAGTCTTCGAATCCAACCCTGAGGGACGATGCACTAGAAGACGACCGGTTTTAAGGTCTCGCACACAGGTGCAAGGAGACCTTAACCAACTAGGAGTTTGAAACAACTGGCAAAAGATCGTGCCAGCTGGTTGAGGCCCAGGTTCACACCCGACAGTAGCGCCATCTAAGAAGAAGAAGAGGAAGAATTTAACTGAACTTGAAGAAGCTTTAACCAGGCTAAGCCTAAGATACTTTTGACTGGTGGCAATTACAATGTAAACTATGTTGTCAGTAATGGCACCACTCAAATATCTGTGGTAAAACTGTTCTTTATATTCGTAGTTTTCGTTTAGGCACATCCAATCCAGTCCAGTCCAACCTAGTCTAATAATAACACATTGCTAATCGATATGCCCTTGACAATTTCAAGAATTTTTTTGTTTTTAAGCCTTTTAAAAGAAGTCCGTCTGACTACAATCGGCGCCATTATTCGGAACAGAAGAGTTGAAAGCCCTAGAGAATTTTGGAAGAACTTGAAAAACCTCGCAGTGACTACCGAGATGAATATGGCTAAATATTGTATCAACCTATCGGCTTATAAGAAGATTGTGTAGTCGGTGTAAATGAGGACTTCGTATGTCGATGTCATATCAAGTCAATAGCACTTTAACCTGCTACGATGCCGCCTCGGATAGCTTAAAAAGGATTTATTTTGATTTATGTAGGACATTTAAAATATTGTTACCTTTCTTACATATCACCTGTTAATTAGGTAAGATGTTAAGACACATTGTATGTAGATAAATAATATCCCGACTAAAACTGATTCTGTAACTTTCGTAGATTTGGTAAAGTCTGGGAATAGAAACCTCTGCTTCTAGATGTACCCTACGATAGTAAAACCTATCATCACCTGTGTCTCTGTAGTATGGTGAAAAATACTATGTTCGGAAAGGTACTAGAAATGTCTCTTACAAAAAGTTAAGTATGTCAGAGCATACAGAGCAAGTAAGCTGACAGCATTTGTCCAGCTGCCCTTTAAAAGATCGAATCTTCGTCTCACTCCACCTCCCGATCAAAACATTAACTTCCCTTTCTAAGGTCGTGGAAACACTGGAAAATCGAAGTTTCTCAATGATCGGCAACACCGTTTCTGTTCCTATGTTCTTTTCAATGGCATATTTCACCAAAAGTGAAAATCTTTGCACTACCTTTTGATATTTCTACGGCGTTTGGCATCAGGTACTTTTGTCGGAAATGAGTGCTTATTGCATGGATGAATCCCCCTTTCGGGCCGTTCAATTCAAGTCATTTCGGATGGTTTCAAGTCTGATATCAAATAAATGCTGGTGTTCCCCAAGGCTCTGCACTGTGACCGTCATTCTTTGCGATCGGCATGAACGCTTCGAAATGTCCAGGCCGTGTTAAACATTTCCTCCCAACTGGTTTGACTTCATTCTATGCATATCCGCCCCAAGCTTGAGTACAATGCAGATATCTGGCCTGTTGAGATAAAGGTGCAACTGAACAATGCCCTCAGCAATGGCAATTTTCGTAATCGTCTTCTAGGGCTTTGCCCTCCTTACCCGTTCTCAGTAAGTTTGTGTCTTTATATATGTGTGCATGTTCGCGATTCTCCCTTGCCTGTCTACATTTGCTTCTTTCATTCATCAAACGAACTAAAATATCATATTCGTCAATAACCGTCTCTAATGGAAAAAAAACTCAAATTGATTCTATTCTTCCAGGCTGCGTTGAGGCATGCTGAAAAAAACAATCTGCGAATCGAAGTCCATTGTGAATACTTCCGCCACTACGTCGAGACCCACGAACCAAAGTACCTGACGTATCTCGAGAACTAAGGCGAACCAGTCGCAGCCTAAGAAGAACGCATTTTACGGGAAGCCGTGTCCCACCTGCTCTATCGTACCTTATCACTTATAATTGAACAAATAAAATTGTCATTAACACGACTAGCATAGCTTGGTGCCGAATTTATTTATTTCTGCCAATTCCATCGATCCGACTGTTATGGATGAACAAGATTTTGTGAGCCTCATATTGTACTATGGGCGAGCTAGGTTCTTCCATTCGATGCAAAAGGCTTCTTTAGATGGACTCGCTAGATATCCGTCAAATTCTTCCTTTCGCCTGTTCAATGGTATCTCGCTGGCGTTGGGAAATCGCGTCCAGGAAGGTATTCGCGAGTTAAATCCGGTGAAAAATGATTCCGATTTGGGATTGGCCGCAACTCTGGGATTGATTTACGCTCATAAGCGTTGTGCCTTGGTGGACAATGAGGCGCTAACGAATTTGGAAACGAAACTCAAGCAGGAGCGGAAAGAGTTGACGGCCAATTCGGCATACTATGCTGCGGTATTCTTGTTCCTCAGCGGTGGGAAGATGGACAAGGCTAGGGAGTATGCCGAGAAGGCAATCAAACTCAATCCGGACATGACAAACGCGCAGGTTCTCAAGGCCTGGACAGAGATGAACACAGAAGGTAGGATCAGCAAGAATATCCTAATATCACTGGAGAGGGTTCTGAATAAGGGAAAGAATATTGACGCGTCCTTGGGTCAGGTGAAGTACTTTCAGCTTAATAGTGACTACGAGAACGCTATTTCGGTGTTGAACAAACTGTCTGTGCGATTTCCTGAGCTGAATATCCCCCTAATCGAGAAGATGGAAACCCAGCTAGCCAGCTGGAACTGGGATCATGGGTATGAGACAGCCTTGCGAATCATCAACCTGGAACCTATGAACATATCAGCACTTAGAGTCAAGGGATTCCTACTGATCTGTCGGGAGGGAAACGTGCAATCAGGACTCCAGACACTGCAGCAACTCTTCACTGCTGCGGAGAAGATCGAAATAGGAAACTATAGCTTGATCCTGCAGATCTGCCAGCTTTTCTCAAGGATCTGTGGCCGGAACCAGGACATCCTCAATATAACTAACAAATACGTCAATAAAATCGTCCAACTTAACCCTTCGAACGCTGAATTCATAACCGAACTCGGCTATCAGTACATCCTCATGGGTAACTATAAGGAAGCCACAAAGTGCTTTCGGTCAGCGACAAAGGTCGACGATAATCTGTTCTATGCGCTATGCGGTCTGACACTGTGCCAGATTGTCGAGGGGGGAATCACCGATCAAGTGCGTCAGCAGATAGAGTTCCTAATCGAACTCAAAGGTATCAACAAGGAGCCAATCTTACTCCTTCTCTCATCGAAAATCGCTGAGAACGGAGATCAGGCCGTGTCGCGGTTGATCGAAGCAACTGAGATTCATTTTAAGAACCTGAAAACGCTCTCGTTCGGCGCTGAATATCTCCTGCGATTTGACCCGGACTTTCTGCTTCAAATCACTGCGGAACTGATGCAGCACTCTCCGGTTCAAGTGCAAGTCAAGATTGGTGTGAATCTCACCAAAGACACGCTACACATTTCATTGAAGCATTGTTTGAATATTTTCGAGGCGGTTTGTAAGGCATGTCCCGGCTCTGTGAAGGCAATCTTCATGATGGCAAAGGTCGAGTTTCTCTGCGGTGAGATAAGTTCAGCTACGACGACTCTGCAAAAGATTCTCAACGAGATCGATGCCACATACACCGATGCTCACCTGCTGATCGCCCAGATTCAGATTCAACAGAAGCAGTTCTCTAAGGCTCTTCAATCATTGGAGATCGGCTTGTCTCACAACTTTGCTGTTCGCGAGAACCCCTTGTACCATCTGCTGATCGGCATTGTGCAGAAGAACCAGCAGCAGTACGTGGAAGCGCAGAAGAGCTTCCTGAACGCAATGAATTTGACTGGAAGCAAGTTCGTCACCGAGCTGCAAGAATCAAATACGGCTTCACCGAAACGATACAAGAAGTCGGACATAGGCAGCTTCACACTGGCTGATAAGGTGACGCTGTACCTCGAGCTGATTGAGGTGTACATTCAGTTGGGAGAGGTGTACGAGAGCGAGCGATTGCTGGAGAATGCCAAGGAAGAATTCAGCGGAACCTCTGAAGAGGGACGATTGGTCATTGCCAATGCTGATCTGGTACTGCAGAATGGGAATATTGGCAAAGCAATTGAACTATTGACAGAGATTCAGCCTGGACAGTCATACTATATTCAGGTGAGATGACAACCTCCTCTACTGGGAAGGAATGTCTTTATTTATATCTTTGGCAGGCTAAAACCCATCTAGCGAATGTATATCTGCATCATCGCAAGGACCGCGTGGCTTTTGCTAAGTGTTTCAAGCAGTTGGTCGATACCTGTCCCGAGCCGGAGAGCTTCCTCATGCTTGGCGAGGCATACATGTCAATTCAAGGTAAGTGCTTGTGGTTCAACAGCGAAAGAACCCTATCCATTTCGGTGAATGCCTTCCTTAGAGCCAGATTTGGCAGTCGAGGCGTATGTCCGTGCGCTCCAGCTCAATCCAAACGACTCGCTTTTGGCTAGCAAACTAGGCCGATCTTACGTGAAGACACATCAATACAAGAAGGCCATCAAGTACTATAAGGAAGCCATTCAAAATCCCGATCATTCCGGCTTGAAGTTAGATCTTGCCGAGCTCTATTTAAAGCTCAAAGAGTTCCAAAACGCCGCTGATATACTCGTCGAGGAAGTGGACGAAAAACGAATGTAAATTCTTCAATTTTTTGAGTTCCTTGATTGAAAGGTTTGCTTTTCAGTGACGATGAGGACGTTCTTGCGCTACAGCTGCGCACTAAGCAGCTTTTGCTACTCGCTAGAGTCCATGAAAAGTCCGGCAACATTGCTCTTTCACTGTTTAGGCTCAAAGAAGCCCGAGACAATCAGTATAGAGTTCAGAAAAGAGTCACTATAGACCAATCTGGAAATCTGCAGGAACAGAACCAGATCCTCATTAAGTAAGTGAACCTGCCTCAAGGGAGTGGCAATCAAACTGAATATTTTTTTGGTTTTTTTAAGGATATGCCTCCTGATCGCGGAACAATCGATCAGTCTTCGAGAAAACGATCAAGCAGTGAGGTCGTTCAAGGAGGCCCTGAAGTATTCTCCGAATGACATCGCTATTCTAGCCGCTCTAGCCAGATTGCATCTCCAAATGAATCAAATGGACTTGTGCAAGGAGATGTGCAACCAAATCCTCCACCTCGACAGTAACAATGAGGCTGCGTCAGTGATGATGGCCGACCTGTCATTCCGAAAGGTGATCTTCTAAGTTGCTCTAGTCGTTCCACATGGTCATATAAAATTTTCTCTTGCAGATGGATTTTGAGAGTGCGGCATATCACTTTTCCCAACTCCTCATCTCGCAACCATGCTATTGGACTGCCCTAGCTCGTCTCATTGAAGTAATGCGGCGCTCCGGTACCCTCTCCGAAGTTCCTTCGTTCCTTCAACGCGCCGATCAGGCCTCTACAAATTCCTCTCAGATTGCAGGCTACAACTACTGTAAGGGGTTATACGAGTGGTATTGCGGCAATCCGAACGGAGCACTGCGGTTCTTCAACAACGCACGACGAGACTACGAATGGGGACAGCAAGCTATATTCAACATGATCGAGATCTGCCTAAACCCCGAGGGAGATCTGCCGAGCGCTACGGATACCGATTCCGGCACGGATTCCGGGGAATTCAACGACTCTCGCATCATTGCACTGCGAACAGCGGAAAGATTGCTGAAGGAACTTCGGCCACGACCCGGAGGCATTGATAACGAAGCATTGAACCATCGACTTTTGCACAATTTTCTTCAATTGGCGACTAAACAAAAGTTCCAAATCGAGTCCGCGTTGCAGGACTTCACAGACTTGGCTACGAAAGATGAATATCAGAATCTTGTTGGGCCGATCCTTGGAATGGCCTCGGCGTTGGTTATGCTGAAGCAGACGCAACGTGCAAAGAACCAGTTGAAGAGAATCTCCCGAAACACTTGGAATTTCGAGGAAGCCGAGTACTTGGAACGAAGTTGGCTGTTGCTGGCTGACATTTACATGCAATCAGGCAAACATGACGTGGCAGACGGGCTCGTCGACAAAGTGCTGGAACATAACAAATCCTGCACGAAGGCGTTCGAATTTTCCGGTCAAATTGCAGAGAAAATGCAGAACTATCGCGATGCAACGAAGAGCTATCATTGCGCCTGGAATTGTGGAGGAAAATCAAAGCCACACATTGGATACAAGTTGGCATTTAACTATATGAAGATAAAGAAGTATGCGGACGCCATAGACGTCTGTCAGCAGGTGATGAAGGTACATCCAGACTACACCATCATAAAGAAGGATATTTTGGACAAATGCCGAAATAATCTGAGGTCTTAGATGGAGTTGTTTATGTGGGTTTTGCACTTTGTTCGCACTATTCCGTCCATTTTTACTTGGAAATATATCTAGCTTTTGCACGTGTTACATGAGTGCTTTCATTTATTCTTGAAAAGAAACGCGTAGTGGACAGTTGGAGTTGGTTTTGCAGCTAAACAGGGCATATACCTTGGTTAACACAATATCAGAGCATTTATTTTTCAATATAGTCTCCTTTTAGCTCGATACACTTGACCCAGCGATGCTTCAACTTCTTTAACCCGTCTGAAAAATACGTTTTCTCGAGGTCTGCAAAGTAGGCCACCGTGGCGGCGATGACCTCCTTATTCGACTGAAATTCCTGCCCGGCGAGTGACTTTTTCAAGTTTGGAAATAAAAAGAAGTCGCACGGGGCCAAATCTGGAGAATACGGTGGATGGAGCAGCAGTTCGTAGTCCAGTTCGACCGATTTGGCGAGGGCGGAGGTGTGAACCGGTGCGTTATCATGGTGGAAGAGCACTTTTTTCTTCGCCAAGTGGAGCCGATTTTTCTTCAATTCGGCGTCGAATCGGCCCAATAACTTAGCATAGTACAGCCCTGTGACCGTTTTGCCCTTCTCCAGGTAGTCGAAGTGGATCACTCCTTGTGAATCCCAGAAAACGGTGGCCGATGGGACAGTCTTCGCTTTCTTCGGAGCACGTTCGCCGGGTTGAAGTCCACTGTTTCGACTATTCCTTGGTCTTTGGTGTGTACCAGTGGATCCATGTTTCGTCGACTGTCACGAAACAACGCAGAAACTCCTTCGGATTGCGCTTAAACAGCGTCAAACACTGCTCTGAAGTGGTCTCACGGTTGCGCTTGTTGTCCGGAGTGAGCAAACGCGGCACCCAATTTCATGCAGGATATGACCCACGAGATCTTTTGAAATGCCTACTGTCTCAGCTATCTCGCGCACCTTCAACCGGCGGTCTGCCAATACGAGATCGTTTATTTTTGTCACGTTATCCTCCGTGGTAGCCGTTTTCGGGGCACCTGGACGTGGCTCATCAAAAACCGACGTGCGACCACGTTGAAACTCGTTAAACCAATTTTTGATGGTCACCATCGAAGGAGAAGAGTCACCGTACACAGCATCCAAACGCTCTTTGATTTCGCTGCGCGATATCCCTTCCAAAAACAAGAATCGAATCACCGACCGATATTGCTCTTTTTTCATTTTTCTAAAATCCGCGGACACTCCCGCTTCCACACGCGGTCAATACAAAACTACGAGTCCGATCCGGCTGACAGTAGCCGTGTACTAGAATGTACTACACGATAGTAAGTTGCTCTTGCGATACTGGCGCCATCTGGCGGTGAGGCTAAGTACTTATTGGACCACCCTCGTATGTATACATAACTAACTAACCCTAAAGACTACTACACCACCACCCGTATTCTAATCTAGATCTACCTTAACCTATGTAAACACCGATGGCTAGGTGTTGGGTCGGCCTTGCCGTAAAGAGGCTCAACTATCAACAATAGACGACGGAGCTTCCTCTAGCCACCAAAAGCGTTGATGCTGTCGGACAGCGTCTCTCATATCTTGGCATGACACCGCTCTACTGAACTTGAGGCGCTCCGGCTCACAGAGCGCGACATCATGTTCGTAGAGAGTTGCCGCTCTACGGAATTGCGGGACACGTGGAAGATTAGTGGCACCGCCAATCCGTCCTGTATAAGCCCACATTTGTCTAAATAGAGGAATACCTCTGATACGAATTGTTGGGGTAGTAAGCCCCGGAGATCAAGTTTTTGGCCGAAGTCATTGTTCTTGCAACATGGCTTCGAATCAACCTTATCAGAAAATTGTCTACCCCTGAAATCCTAGCCCTATTGTATAGGACCTCGTTCGCGTAAAATTTCGTGTATTCGAATTCGGGTGTTCTATGTAGCCCAAGACAAGTCTTGAGACATTGTCTTTCAAACACCCGAATCCTTTCCATTAAGCTGGCTCTCACATTGAATCAGACGGGACATCCATATGCAACCATGGGTCTGATTAAGGCCATGTAGTAGATCACCTTCTCTCTGGAATCAAGTTGGCTGCTATGAAACAGCCATCTTGTCAGAGCGAAAGCGCCCCGGGCCCTTGCCAGAGCAGCATCTACATGTTTGTCAAAATATAGATACTGATCCAGCACGATCCCAGGGTATCTAACTACACTTTGTCTCGCCAGTGGACGCCCGTCCGGCCCAGTCGCTGGGGACTAGGTCTGGAGAATAGGGAGGGTGCTCAACTAATTCGAATCCCGCTTCCCGTATGGTATCCAACGCAACATGAGCTTTGTGAGAGGGTGCGTTGTCTTGGTGAAACAACACTTTCGCACACAGTTTGCCCCGCCCATTTTCCTTAATGGCTTCCCGCAACTTTCTTATTTGTTCTGCATAGTAGGAGCCTGTAATACTAGCTCCCTTCTCCAAATAATCAATCATGATAATTCCCTCGGCATCCCAAAAAACAGACGCCATAATCTTGCCTGCTGAGCTTGAAACCTTGAACTTCTTTGGGGTCGGTGAAGAAGGTCTTTTCCAGGCCATAGACTGTTGTTTAGTCTCGGGGTCGAAGTGGTGTACCCAGGTTTCGTCCATCGTTACAAAACGAGTGCAAAAAGCCGCCGGATCCTTTTGATATTTTTCAAGATTCGCTCTCGAAATGCGAAGTCGCTTCTCTTTTTGTTCGTCGGTCAACATTCTTGGGACCCATCTTGCGGAGACCTTCTTCATGTTCAAATCATCTGTCATGATACTTTGAATGCTTCCAAATGAGAACCCTGTGATCTTAACTAAATCTTGGATGGTCACTCGTCGGTCATCTAGCACGATGTCTTCGATTTTTTTGATATTATCCTAGGTGCGGGATATGGATGGACGCCCGGAGCGATGTTCGTCTTCAGTCGACGTTCTGCCCAGTTTGAACTCCTTACTCCACCTAGCAACTCCCTCAAGTCCCCCAATGTATCCACTAAGTCAGCGTGAATTTCTTTCGTAGACATTTCTTTCAGGCAGAGGTACTTCAGGCTCTTACTTCATTTTTCTCCATTTTGATCTGATCTCTTCGACTGCTCGTGTTTGAATGAATGTATCTTCCAGAAAAGGTGAACTATTTATATGATTTTTTTTGCTCGCTACTAGTGAGGGTATACGTGAGTGAAAACAATAGATTTCACGTAATTAGGCCCTGCAATAATACCCGTTTATCGTTACTTTTTGATTGCCCCTCGTAGATCACTCAGATAAATGCTGAAAAGGATCGACGAATTTACCGTACCCTGTTGCAGTCCGTTTTTAATTTCAAATGTTTTGGTAGAAGTTACGTTGGCAATTTTCACAACGAACTTTCTACCGGTCAAAGTGTCAAAAATCATATATAGCAGTGGTTTGCTGATGCCCAGCCGACTGAGCTTGTAATAAAGACCTTCTAGCCATACGGTGTCGAAGGCTTTTTCCAAGTCAATCAGACAGGCACGCGTGCATTGGTTCTTGCATTTATTCCATTGGATATCCGACACAAGTTTCGACGCGGCATGAATAGTGTTATGCCCCGCTCTGAAACAGAACTGGTTATCCGGAATGATTTTATTGTCCTCAACCCATTTAGACAGGGCTCTATGGACTACCTTCTCGAAGGCCTTGCTGATATTCGGAAGGAGACTTATCGACCGGAGATTTGCCGGGTTAGAGGTGTCTTTACCCCTCTTGGGGAGTGGTTGTACCCCCGCTGTCTTCCAATGCACTGGATAATATGCATTGTTGAACAGGATGGTGTACCTCTCTACAGCCACTGGCGGAAGGTGCCTAAGCACAACATTGGATATACGGTCGATACCCGCGAATTTTTTTCTTTTCAGTGACTCGAAGATCATCTGGAGATTTTCCGTCGAAATGAACAGGGTATTAGCTCCCTCACTGGCGATGGCATTGTTTGCCATGAAATCTTCACTGAACCTGGTAAAACCAAGATTCTCGGATCGCCAATGATCGAAATCATTCCTAAGGTAGAAGTGGTGAAGCAGGACTCTGTTCTCCAGGTCGTGGTTCGGGCGAATACTATCATTCTTTTTGTACACTTCCAGGAAGACAACTCCCATTGTCGCCACCTTCTCCTGAGGATCCTCAATTACGAAAAAGTCGTCATTCGGGAAGGCGCTATTTGCAGGAACATACTCCCGCTGTTGGATTTTACAGCACGAATTCTGTTGTTCCAATGCAAACTTACAGATATTCTGTAATACTCTCTGATCAACTGTTGGAGATTTTTAATCAGTGACTTCAGTGTCCTGACTTGCTAGTTTTGTCTGTCAGTAAACCGGCTGTACAAGAGTTTTAGTCTTGTCAGGAGTCTACTTTTTTGTCTGTGCAGTGCGTCGATTGTCGCGTTTCGGTATACGTTTGTGGTATCATGCTGTCGTTGACGTGGTATCGTACTGTTCATTATCTGTTTAATGATATCATCCATTTGTTTGAGATACCTGTCAATCTCGTAGTTTGACAGGTTCCTATTAGGCGGTGGAAAGGAGGCGCTCGAAGAGAGCGCTCTCGTCAGGAAATAGGCAAAGCGCTGCCAGCACGCCCTACTGTAATCGTAGAAATGCGTTTGAACACATTCTGCCATTTCCGCGAACTCGTCAGGTACTGTGATCACGGCACATAGTCCGCAGTGGTCACTGTCATATACGAAGGTCCGTAGACAGTTAGCAGACCATTCGTTCGTGTTTGCCAGTCTCAGTCGAGAGTCTATCAGCAAGAGATCCAGATAGGAGCCGCTGCTAGGATACGACGGGCTATCCGTTGCGAGCAACTTGACTCTATATTCAATTTTGCGAAGAACCCACCAATGGTAGCTTAGTAGGCTTCCCCTAGTGTTGGGAATGTTTTTTCCCCAATCACTATGTTTGGCATTTAAATCGCCGGCCAAAATGTAGAAGTTTTCTACCGAGTTCAAGCGCAGAGATCGAAAGAGTGTCTCGAGCTCTGTGATAAAAATATTGGGTTGAGGTGCTTCAGGTGCATAGGCCGCCAAAATGTACATTTTCTCTCCATTACGGAGAGGAATGCACACAATGCAGACTTCTAGCACCTGGAACCTCCGCACTTCACCGCTATATATAATTTTATGTTTAAAGCTATTTCTAATGGAGATCGCAACTCCTCCGCCTCGTGTGGCGTTGAGGCGGTCTCTTCTAATTATTCTATAAGAACTGTGCCGGATTTTGTGCTTCCGGTTTAGCATTGTTTCGCTAACCAAGAGTACATCGGGGCTTTCGTCCTGTAACAGGTTAAAAAGTACGGCTCGTCCCTCAATCCTTATCAGGGAATTTAGGTTCACCGACAGGATCTCTTAAGGGCCTCTCTACAAGCGTACCCATCATGACCTTAGGTGCGCTAGGTCCGGCAGAAGCGAGCAGATACTATCTACTCGGGTCACCGTCTCAAGGATTGCTGTTGGAGCTGCCCAATCTGCCCTTGGATCGAGAGCAAGATCGAACAGACATCCACCTGGGGCTTTAGGAACAGCCATGGGCTTTTGTACCGCCTTTCCCGAGCCTGCCGCCATTTGGGCGTAGGTCAACTGGGATGTGACGGCTGGTGTTTGTAAGCGACCCGAGGGACGCTTAACCTCGACCTTCTGCTTACGAGCCAGGTTTTCTTTCTGGATGTCCTGGAACTTAGGACATCCCCGATAGTTTGCAGGGTGTCCTCGGTTCCTACACAAGACACACTCGAGCTGCTCTCTGTCCGCCACCTTGTCTTTTCCAAGGTCGCATTCTTCGTTTTTATGGTTCTTTGCACCATCGAGGCTGCATTTCACAGTTCGACGCGGCGTGCCCGAACCTTTGGCAGCGAATACATTGCAAAATGTTTCCGCTCCTCTTTAATTTTTCCCATGTTACAGTCTGGGATGCTGCGGAGATGACAGTCTCTTCAGCTTGCTGCTGGGTGTGAGCTGCACCACGAAGAAGGGAATCACTCGCTTCTCCCGTCGGGAGCTCACCGTGGAGAATCGATAAATATCCACGAATTTGAGGTCGTCGCTCTCGAACTCTTTGAGCTCTGCGACCATTTCCTCGGGGTCTGTAATCAAGTACACGCCTTTGAGGAGCATCGTCTGCAGCCTCTCGGTCATTGGGGTTTATGAATATAACTCAGTTGTGGTCTTTTTTAATAGGCCCTTGACCTAAAAAATACTCGAGAGGTAAAGGTGGCTCGACGACTCGCTAAAAATCACTGCTTATGTAGCTACTAAAGCGGAGGAAGAGACATTATATGGCCCTGGAATAGACGATTCAAAAATCAAAATTTTTCAAATCCCTTCGTCCATCCGGAGAACTATTAACTAACGATCCCCTTTAGTTTTTTTTTTTATTTCAGGTGATACAGTAACGAGCTGCAGTGATCACGGCAAAACCCTTTTTGTTTTACCTCGAATTTGCTGTATCCTACGTACTTCTTAATATTGGTGTCCCAACTAGGTCTGCCCTTGATTCGCCGGTCAGAATGTAGTAATTTTCTACCAAGTTCTCGCATTCCTCTGGTGTAAAATGCGCATTATGCCGTGACTTTGAGTGGATGAAACGGCTCTTCGTGAATGATACATCGATTCTCCGCCCCCCAGAGTCTATTTATGTTACTTATACATTCAGATGGAAATGGGTCTCATCGCTTATGAAAAGTCACTACCGAAAACCGTGCTCTGCGTCGTTGGGGTTCAGGAGGGCATGAGTGTTGTTTACATTTTACATTGTCTTTACTTTGTCTTTACTACCAGCCCCTTTGGCGCCCCATCTGTCACGTGTCGTTCTAGTCTCTTTGAGGCGAGCGGCTAAACTCTTATGTGATTGACCAGTTGGCATAAGACGATCAAGAACTTTGTGCCAAAATTTCATTTATCTGTAAAAAAAATCATCGAGTGTTCTGGGATCTTGAGGAGTACAGCGTTCTATGACTTGTTGACCTGAATTCTCCATCTATATGTATACCTCATAATTATCAGATTAAAATTGGCATCTTGCAAGAGAGTGGTGCATCTTGGACCTCCCTATACATTATCCCCATCAATACTATTGAAGAACTCAAGGCAATACTGTTTAAATTTCTGTTATATTTCTGTAGTTATATAGATACATTAATACCGTTAATTTCACCGACCAAAGATGGCAGTTAGATCAGATTAAACTATTTAAATCACAAAACCAACGAACAATTAAAACAACTTTTATTTACAAACAAAACTTTAAATTATTTAACTTGCGCTAACAATTAACAATTATCTAAATTTTGTTTGGTGCTACATATTACTGAATAACGGCTTAGGTTGTAAGATATTTATATAACATGTATCTGTTAAACCCTGCTTACTAGACACTAGCAAAACCAAAGCAATGAACGTTTCTGATGAAGAAATGTTTCAAGAACGAATACATCTATTGGTTTTTGAAACCTTGTCGGCTTATAGTTCTAAATACATGATTTGCGTAGCCGATAGAGCTCCACACAGACTTAGGAAACTCGCTGTACTTACGACAGCCGTAGTCGTCCCTGATATAGTCACGATAGTGCCCATGCAAATGGATAGAATAAACTGCGCCAGGAATACCATGCTACTGACGATAGCAATATCGGTGCCAAGTCCCCGTACTTCAGTTCCCAGCTTCGGCGATCCATCGTAGTCCAATTCAAACTGAAAAGACATTTTGCCTTGGTCCAATCTCACATATCATGCCTCACTCACCGTTCCTTTGGCATGGTAATGTGCCACGAGAAGGTAGGGCATCGTGAAAAGCGTTGAATACATCACTCCGGCCGCCCAACTGAATATAATGACACTCGCCTTCGCCCGTGTCAACGCCATCAATGTCATGCCGCAACAATAGAACAATAACCCCCCAATGTACACCGGCTTAGCACTATTCCAATTGGATTGTCCAAGTCAATTAGTGAGGAAAAATCAAAACAATCTTACCTAAACCTCTGAATCAGTTTGTCAATTATAAGCGAATAGCAAGAACAGGACAACGAGTACATAGCCATGCCCCAGCATCCGAAGCGTACACCCTCCTCGTAGAGGATTTGCGTCTCGGTGCCCTCCAAAGCTTTCGGATCACCGCCAAAGACGGCCTCCCCCACAAAGTCGGTAAAATACAGCGAGTAACAAACATGTGCCATCCAACAGAAGAGATTTGTCAGGCAGACCATCCTTAATGAGTGCGGCATGTAGACAATCGAGAGCAAGTAATGCGAGAGGCTTTGTACGGTCTCGGTGGGTGGCACCTCACCGTCCTGTGCGGAAGGATCTGTGTTGGTGGGAAGCTGATTGCCGGTGGCAAAAGATGTCTCGCTGACATTCTCCCCGGGGACGGTGGTGTACTCGGATTTTTTCTCCTGTCAATGGATGATGGAAGTTGTTATTCCAGGAATCCCCAGGGTTGCGTAGTACTTACTTCGTCCAGCATCGGATCATTGGAGTCATCGGCAAGGGCGCCGTAGGAGATTGTGTTTTCACCTGGTCCCAATGCATCAGATTCTCCTTTACCAGAGGTTTTCGGAGCGACTAATGCCCAAAGCGGTATTTCCCGAAAGCTGGAGATTGTGAACGACACACAGGCTATGAAGATGAATGTGATGATGGTGAAGACAGCCTTGACGTGGCCACCGAGCTTGCGACCTAAGCAAAATTTAATTAGTTATAATCGTTTAAGTAATTGCCAAGCTCACCGATTGAAGTGGCATCCCAGTTAATGCCGCCCATGGAGTAGCCCATGAATCCGCCCAACCCGGCCATAATAGTGAACGTCGATAGCCCCTTGGCGTGATCCTCTTTGATGAAACCACATTTTAGTGATACACCAACCAGCAAACATGACTACTTACCTGGTATACAAACGTCCAATAGGTAAGCCCGCGCTGGACTCTGACAAGCATCCGCATCGAAATCCAGCAGCACCGTTCCCAAAATAGTAAAAAAAATTCCCCAGGGATGTGACGTCTTCTGGACAATTTGCACGTCCGTACCCGAAGCCGAGGTCCGGTGCGGTGATATGTTGATATTATTATGTGTCTGATTCGCCGTAAGATTCATCGCCTCAATCTGCAGATGTGGGTTAATATCTCCGAAGACATAACCCAGATTCTCACCGTTAGGCACGAGCAGCAAGCCTTAAAATGTACATATAAATCCAATATGTCTTCATTTCACATGTTCTCTGGGATTGTAAATACCTATTAGAACGCCAATCGAAAGAAGAATAATAAACGGTCGTCGCCGTCCCATATTCAACTTGCAACGGTCACTCATTGATCCCAGAATGGGGCAGAGGAAAAATCCCACGAGTGGCGACAGTGCCCACACCAATGTCATGTGTTGATGTTCGACTCCGATTTTCAAAAGGGTTGGCGATACGAAAGCCGTCTCAGCCGCGTATGAGAACTCGATACCCATGACTGCGGCTGAAACCCGAACGAGTTCCATGCGTGTCTTATGCCTGGAAGAGGATACGTGCCAAGGGCGTTTTTATTTTTCTCCCAACCGGATAGTGGGATGTGAGAAGTTGGCGTAATTTCAATCAATTGTCGCTTTGCAAATTGGAAGGAACGATTGGATTTGATGGGATTATTTAGGGATTGTCAGTCGGTTGACGGTTGTTTGCTTGCCTCACACTTTATTGTGGGCGATTGATGATAGGTTTTATGGGTAATCGCATTCGTAGCTGGATTGGGGGTTGCAAAAGGTTGTGGAACGAGTCGAGAGAATTGAATTTGATGATAGTAAGTTTAATTTATAACTAAAGCAAAGCAGACATGGTAATACCTATAGTGACGGGATAGATGAGATGAATGATTTTGAACAACCTTTTTGTAAAGCCGTCCGACTCAAATAGAACATAGGTTAGATTTAAGGTTAGCTCCTAAACGTTTCATTAACGCCTCGCTGTGTTTGTTCTCAATCACGCCAATTTCATCCGCCTATTCTAGCAATTATGCAGATTTGAATTGGATCTTTCGGTAAGTTCCGCACATTCTTTTCAGTGACAATGAGTCACTGCTGAATCCTTTTTACCATCGAATGTCTCTAAGGTCGATTTCGACCTTAATGGAACAGCGAGAATTTTCTATTGTAATACTGCACTGACACAAGTTCGTCAGTCAGGGATGTGAGAGGAAAACATGACTCTGTATAGCAAGGCTCTATAGACGCTGTCAGGTTCGGCTTTATAGTCATCGAAAAGGTGGTGTATGTTGATCGAAATTTCAAGATCTTTCGAAGTATGAATATTTGACCTGCTGTGGATTTTCTAAGCCTAAGGCCATTTTGAAAGGACCTATCAGTCGCACAGCATGTCAGAAATAATCTTATAAGTGAAGCTTTACAGGCACAGTCCTCTTTCTTATGAACCAAACAGACGATGCCGCGGAAATTCATTTGTCGAACATACTTTTCTCCGACCATGTGCTACAGATAACATGTTCCCAACCAAATTAGTTTCAGCTTTTTTTTTTTATAATTCGTGCAGGTTCAAGAGTGTAGCCTCTTATGGCGTTTGTCACACAACCTGGACGGGGTGCCGATGGTTTGTGTCGAAGATGTTCGTTCACTACTCTCCGGGGGTGGTATCCTAGATAGGATTTGAGAGATTCGACTGAATTTGCGTTGGTTGTAGTTCACAGTAACTTTTTTTGTTTCTATGTAATTAAGGTGTTATATTGGAAATGCATACAGAAAGTTTGAATTTTGAAGCGATCTTATGCTGCGAGTGTTATGCCTTCGTCAGCACTTTTTGATTGTCTCTCATTCACAACTGATGTTGCACAGTTTTTCCGTATAGAAATTGTTCTTGACTATGGACGGACTTGAACTACAGACCACGACCACCCCCTTTAAAGAAGGCAGTCCGTTTGCACCACCGGCCTTATTAGGCTTCGGCTTCGATATCTCCATTTTAACATCAAATCCCTGTCGTCTTTGACCATTCCTTGATTTTATTTTTTAACAATAATCACCTTATATAGAATAGAGAAATGAACTCTCCATGTTGTCAGCATCGACTGTGCCTCCAGCACAAGTTGTCCGTCTTCTTTTTCAAGTCTTTCGCGTGGGCTTTATAGCATTGCCATAATCGTTTTGCTCTTTAGGAAAACTTCCAAACGTCATTCCTACTACAGCAGCTCGCCATCTTCTGTTTTTTTTCCTTCTCAGAAGTTCATTAACAAATCACATTAGTTTGTTCAAAAAGTAAAAGGATTTCTAATTTTGAAAGCGGTGAATGGCTCTCGTTTAAATAGACAGCATGGCATGAGCTGAAATGGGCTAAAGTTAATCTTTATATGCGCGAAACAGTCTTGAACGTTGAAATGGGCCACAGACATCACATTATGGCAGCATCAGTGTATTTCGTAGTGAAATCGTCTGATGCAACTATCCAGACGATGTGAAACGCAGACTCGTCGTTATTTCCAGAAAATACATTTCGTATTGCAGGCTAAAAATGCCAAAGTAAATAGCAATGGTAGAGCTGATGAGCTTTAAGATATAAGGCACCTTATGATCAGATTTTTAACTGCCAGGTTTGATGCTGTCCCAACCGAGTGCTTATACCCGCTTAAAACGAAAGCATCAAAAATTTAATGTTCTTCGGGTGAAGGGAAAAAAGGATAGTCGTTAAGCTGTCAAATAAGTCAATGTCGTGCCGCACAAGCGAGAGAAATCAAAACATGTAGCACATGTACAAATGGGAACCTGGCGGGTTCTAATTTAAAAAAAAATCTGTGGCTGAGGCTCGTCGAATTATTATATAAATTTACGGCGAGGTTCTAGTGAAAAAACTTTTCACGAATGCTTTGAATCCAATAAAAGTTGTGACTTCGATCTACCATAGAGAACAAAAAGCATCCTCGACCTTCACACATTCTCGTGAAGAGTCAGAATAGGAGGCATTACTGGATAGACATCCATGTCAAATGCGGAAATGGCTTACAAATTCATTAGCTCTAACTCAACCAACTCTTTCACAACCTTAAGAAAGGACCAAAATCATGAAAATTGGGTGCCGTGCAAAGACATCAAACGCTTTTTCACGAGCAAACTGCTTCTCCGGCGTCTAGAAAGGAAGGGTTTTCTTCATCGAATTGTTACTGACGAGATGAAAAGTAGATCCCATACGATAATTCAAAGAGAACCGGGTAATTTTCGGTGGGCAAACACCCCATTTATTGAGCTTAATCTAACTTAATAACTGAAAAGAACAGGTGAGGGGGGGCGATCCTTAGAAGCTAAGATGGGAGAAGGAAAGCCTATTAAGAAGACGTAGTTTTTGGCTAGGAGTGCTGAGGTTGAAATCGAAGTTAATATTCGAATTAGCACTTGCCAGCATACGGGAAATGGGTTCTTTGGAACCGTTTGAGTTGTGGGGGGTGGATAAATAGAAGAGACGAGGATTGCGTGTATTACGAGGGTTAGTCTTGTGGAGTGATGGAGTTATAAAGAGTGACTCAGTCGATGGTACCTGTTAGAAGTCTATAAATGAAGAGGTTGTTAGATGCCCTTCTTCTTTCCTCCAACGTACCCAAATTGATTAGTAGCGGTCTTGATAGGGCGCTAAGAACAAAGGATTGTTCCAGGGCAGACATCGAAGAGCGAAACGTAGGAATCGACGTTGGATGCTCTCGATTCGAAAATTATGGGCAACACTTGAGTTGCGAATTCAAGAAGGTGGCGAACAAAGGTAATATAGAGGGATCGAGTCACGTAGGGATTTGACAATTCTTGATTGTGGAGAAAGTAGGGACGAGGAGAAGATTTGACATGAAAAAGCGATTGAGCACCAGACAGAAAAGCTGTTGAGATCTGATTGAATAAGGGGGAGATTGAATAAGGGGAGAATTATATATAATATAATGGTAAGAATGAAAAGAAGTGGACGCCGGAAGAAGCTAAAAAGGGGTTGGGAAAGGCAGATCTAAAACGAACACTGTTGTACTGGTTTTTTAAGTTAGAAGATATCCACTTCATTCTCTAAAGCCGAGAGGGTGAAGGACACAAATTCGACAAGGTTTGTAGACCTGCATTTGAAGAAGCCATGTTATTTAGAGGAGATTAGAGATTTGCAGTGGAAACTAAGAGTGTCATACAAGACACTTTCGAAAAGTTTGGGTATAAGTGACGGTTAAGCGAAAGACCGGTAGGTGTTAGCATCACTCTTCTGACCTTTTTTGTGAATAGGAGTTTTGAAAGCGGTTCTCCATATCTGGGGAAATTCTCCAAGGGACAGGGATGAGTTGAATATTTTTGAGATCGGGACAGAAAGAATGGAGAAACATTTTTTTTTAGTAATATGGCAGGAAGACCATCGGGCCCAGGAGTAAATTCATCATGGAGTTGATTCAATTTATTTTCAATGATATGGGGGTCAATAGTACGTGGGATAGTCCAAGGGAGTAATTTGGTAAGTAGTCGAAGTAGGTATTGTCCGGTACAAAGGAATCATCGGCGAAAGATTGTTTGAAAAGGTTGACGAAAGAGTTGGAGATAGTTTTGGGATCACTCGAGGTTTTGCAATTGAACGAAAGTGAGGTTGGGTTGCCATCAGATTTCCTTTTGTAGTAGACAAATTAAAAGGAGGACTTAGGATCGTTTATAAGATTGGTTTTGGGTTTCTACCAAACGGCGTTCGTAGAGAGATTTATGAAGCTCGTTAAATTGCAGATAAGTCCCAATATAGTTAGAAAAGTCATTTTGGGATTGAGTACGAAGGAAGATTGCCCACAGTTTGTTTCTTTTTGTTTCTTAGAGAATGGAGCCTGTGATTACACCAAGAAGGGAAGGTAGATAAATGTTTGGATCGAGAAAGGGAAATAGAATTAAATATTTCTCTGTAGATAATGGATTTGGCGTCATTTATTTTAAGGCTGTTAAAATTGAAGGGGGCTCTATTGGGATATTAATTGATTAGGTTGAAATTTGCTTTGTGGAAGTCGTAAGACTTAAGCGCTGAAGGGGAGGTGAAAAGTTGTGAAAAAGAAAAAAAAATGATCATATGCTAAGCTTTTTCATAACAAAATTTTCTTAGCTCAAGTTAGTTATAATAATGTTATTTGTAGGTTTATATGTATATAGTTGTCGAAAGGCATAGGTTTAAGTTGTACTGTTTGTTTTAGAGTATCCGCCTAGGGCCAGTAAGTTATTAAAACTTGCAAGGATAGTTGAGTTAGTCTTAAACATTATTATCTAGGATAAGGTAGACCTATGAAACTATGTATAAATAAAAAATGGATTAAAAACTAAAAAAAAAAAGAGTTGTGAAAAATGCCACCATGGTTAAGGTTTGCACCAGCTAGGCGACCTAAGAAAAGACAGCAGCAGAGGGATAGGTGGCAATGTAAAATAACTGATCGTCTGATGGAGCAAGGAGAAAAGGAAGATTGAAATCACCAAAGAGAAGAATTTCATAATGGGAATCCCGTAAATCATATATGCTATCAATCGTATTAATGGCGAGATCATAGGATTCAATAGATTGAGATGGCAAGATATAAAACCAGATGATATAGAGCGATTTACAGGGCAGTACAATTTTGATTGAAACGAAGTCAAGATATGGGGAAGAGGATATTGCAAATAAAAATGCCACGACAAGGGCTGCTATCGTTGGATCGGTTGAGATCGTCGTCGCGGTACACGTTAAAATTTGATGAGAACAAGTCTTGGTTATTTATGCAAGGGATCAAACTGGTTTCAGTCAGACCGCAATATGAACAAAATCAGTCCAGTTTTGTAAAACCAGAATGGTCCCGAAAAATCGACAAATTTGTCGTTAGCCATGGACAATCCCGTTTTACTAGAACAGAGGGTCGAAACCAACCGACATATGAAACCTATAAGGCTGAATCAAATCATCGAACCATATCTGCAACGCTATCAGATTTATATTGTATGTTCTAGTATAAGAGGCACCATTAAATTCGTTATTCAGTGTCGGCTATAAGCAATAAGTCTCTGAAAACTATGGGATAATAAATCACACATAAGTTTACGCCATGACCCTCCACAAACTGAAGATATTGATTGAGACTGCTACTATTTTAATATCTTTTTAAGGTTTAGCTAAAACTTTACAAATGGATTATGGTTTATATATTATTTTAACTTTTACGAAGGTTTATTAAATTGTTGGTTCATTTTATAAAAGTCAGGCTCATAAGACCATTGCTTTGGGAGGTTTCTACAGATTTTGTAATTTTAAAATCAAACGTTGCTAATACTATAGCGCTGGACAAAACTTCGAAATCAGCTGAAACGGGTCGAACAGGACACTGAGCATGAAAAAGCAAAACCAAGGATCTGACGATAAGATTTTAATCTGAAATGGCGTAATTCATACAGTGAAAAACAGTGAGCTTCAACGAGACCTGGCATTGGCCTGTGTGGTGTTGGTTTTAAGCACATACGAATAGTCTATTGGAAGTGAGCTGGAGGGCCAGCAGACGTCTGAAAAAATTGAGTTACGGTGAAGAAAAGATTGCAATGGAAATGGAACATAAAGCGTAACCTGGTTAGCAGAAAGCAGGATAAAAGTAATATTTTCAGAAGAGCCCATAATGTGTTGTGAGAAGTGGTGGCAACAAAAAGCTTCGATCTGGACAAATTATGCAAACCCCTAAACATGCACCGAAGGCAATGTGCTGCGATCATGTTGAAGCCAATTAAATGAACAATGGACTGCCTGAAATGCGCTAATCTACCTAAAGGGGTTAGGAGAAAAGGTAAAAGGCCAAGACTAAGGTGGGCAGGACTTATAAGCCGCCAGGAACGCCGCGAATAATAGAACAGTTGGACGGACAGCCAAAAGAATAATTAATGGGAAATCCAAGGAAAAAGTACGGCCCCAATGTTGATGGAGAACAATATAAGGATGGATCTAGAAGAGATGGGACAGAACAGTGAAACATGGAAGGAGCGCGATCATTACAGGAAGGCTTGCTGAAGAGTTGTCAACTAGGTTATGATCTTCCGAGTTACAAATGGCTGGTAATAAAAATAATTACTATGCCCATGACGCAAAGACCAATCCAATAAAAATAAAACCTTTGTCCATACTGCACTTTGATAAAAATGAAACCATTTCTTGTAGAAATGGTAGAAATGGAAAAGGTAGTAAGGTACTGGAGAGGCTGGAAAAGTCCTCCGACCTTAATCTAATCGAAAATACAGATGTTATTGAAGTGTGGTTTCACAATGAACAAATAAAAAAATATGTGAATCCTTGATTCTTATCATGCCAAATAGAATAAAAGACTTTATGGATGCTAAGGCGGCTAAAATTACAATGTTTTGCAAGCAAATGAATTAACTTGCACAGCACTGCATAATAGTATAAGACTAAGACCTTCTAATATTTTGGCTAATGCTGTATATAAGGCCAGTATACAAATCAAAACTTAATAAGTCAACTACAACAGTCGCCCTAAGATAGGTAGGATGGGCTACTTCCACAAGACGTATCTCAAGAGGTTGTATGGTAGCACAGCATACGAGTGTTATTTCACGCTTTTAAAGTAAATGGGTGTAAATTGAATATATTTAGAAGTGATGTACTATCATTTGTGATATATTATTATATTGATATATGTATTGACAGATTTGTTTGTTTCTGACCGTCATCATTATGAAACGACTATGCGTCGGCTTCTTGGTCTTTCCTATTTATTCGTCATATATGTACAATCTTGCGAGAAGTGAATGTGAATTATAAACATGCATGATAATATGTCTAGTATTATTATATATTCTATCAAATACATGAACCGTAATGACGAGTAAAATTCAATTCACCAACCGCCAGTAGTATTGTTGTCTATTTTTAGGAGTTAATTTTTTTGTTCACTATCTTAAAATACGCGTTTTGTGCATGTGGCTGTGCATAACATTATTTTTGGTACGGATTCGGGATTATAAACATGAAACAAAAATGCGTGTACGTTTTAGTCTTCTACCTTTCAAACCTGGGGTAGGCAAGACTTATGTAAAGGCTTTCCTGTCTGCACAGATCCAGATAAAAGTTTGTTAAATTCAAGGTATAAGACCTGGAATTGTAGCTTGGATCCCGGCGAGCTGATTCCATCTTGTTTGAAACAAATATTAGTGATCTAAATGAATGATATAGACTTTATATTTGGTGGCCTTAAGATGACGAATTCTGGGTGGTAGTTACAGATGCTGGTTAGTAAGGTAGTCGTTAATTAAAAAGAGTGTGAAATATGCTCAAAGAGTAAAAGGAATTTGGTGATTGTGGGCGATTTTATGAGTTTTCCAGCTCTGTTATTAACTAAAGAAGTTATGAGCGTTTAAGTAGGGTGAATTCCTGGTTAATGTGAAGTAAGATGACATTTTTATATAAAAAAACCCTAGCAAATGTTTTTGATTTTCGTAGTAGATGTATTCCTCGGTGTTTAATCAGTTATGGCTCAGAGTTAGCTGACATCATAACAGGATAGGCTAACGAAGCAGAAGGACATGAATATTAACTAAAAGTGATCTCTTTTAGCAGATAAAAACTTCAGCAGAACAGTTGGACCTTCTATATCCATCGGGCGGCATGATTCTTAAATACGCACACGTAGTAATTGCCATCGAAAATGACGTTATGTGAGCTGTTCGCTTCTAACCACTGTTTAGCGCCACTAATGAGCCCTCGGAAAAAAACAAGAAAATCGACAAATAGGTTGCTCAATGCTCAGGAGCCAACTGAGCAAAGTATGATGCTGTATGTTGGTACTATTTTTGAGTCTCGTTGCATGCTGTGAAAAATAGATACTATGCGAATATCGTCGCTATACTACCTAATTACCTGATGCTAATGAGACACTGAAATACAAGCCTCAAAACTCAGCTTTCACCCAGCAAGATAATGACGACTGTCTAGTGGTTTTCTGTATTCATCAAGAGGAAGGGTTCACAGTAAGTGTTTCCTTTTTTCTTCTGAGAATCGTTGACGCCTGCCCATTTTATATTTATTTAAATAGCTTATCAATGACTATAGTGACTGCAAGAAGATATCAATGCATTGACGTAAATGTGAACACTACTACACTACAACAGAGCCAATCGAAAAAATTGTCCTTAATCAGTGTTCAGGTTAACACCCTAAATAAATTTGTCGACCTAAAATCAACTGCTTGCCTGCTTATCAGCCGATAAAGTTATGAAATATTTTTATCAGCTCATAATACAATCTGCTACCGTATGTTAGCGATATTTACATTTACCAAAACCACTCTATTCTGTTCAAGTAGATCAATAAAATTGGAATTCCACCACTAGAATCGATTACCCAGTGCCATTGACAATAGCCTTCCGTTTGCATTTGCTTTTTCGCAACGGCTTTGAGCCCATTGGGCTCTACCTTACCTATAGATGTGGGAGTAATCCTGCTCCGCGCTGGTGTTGCCTTTCATTTGATCCGAAGCAGCAGTCTTGGCCATCTCGACCAGACTTTCGGGATGCTGCTCCCGGAAGCTGGAAAAACGCTCTCGAATCCCATCACGCCACTCGTGTAGTCGACCCGACCACCCTTGGTACTCATGTAATTTCTCCATTTCGCGCACAGCACTATCTATTTATTTCTTTTTGTGTAAAAAAAATTTCCGAAAAAGCACAGTTTTTCAATTTTAAATTCAACACTGTCTCATGGTGGCATGTAACCTTTTCATCCTGCAATGTGCAAAGGTCGTCCGTTTAATCTAATTAGGCCCTAGACATGATTTAACGCTATTTCCACCACACGCACATGCATATAAATACAAAATTTTGAAAAACTCTTTCGGATCGCACGGATTTGTCCTTAATTGAATTGTGTTGAAACTTCTAACCGCAAAACAGTGCACATCATCCAGAGAGAAGACAACCTCCCCGGGGAGTTGGTTTGCAATCCCGCACGACGTAACGTAGTCGTAGGTCTTCGGTGGGACTAGGTTAAGGGACGGACAAGTCGATGCGTTGTTTGCTTGGGGATAGTTCAGGGTTTTGAAGCAAACTGATTGCTGGTTCCAGTGTTGGGTGTACTCGTGCGGATTGTTCTTCGAATACTGTCTTGCTATTCGGATCGCGGGGAGCATGCGTTGGATGGACGCTTTGAAATTGAGTGTCGTTTCCATTCGAGCAGCTGATGGAGGAAGGGTATGCTTCCGACTATTGGATATGGACTGTGTTTGCTTTACTCTCGTTGTTTTGCTTATTTTTATTCGTATTTATACTGCCATGTCTTAAACGGAAGTAGTATGCTGGTGGCACGATAAGCAATTGGTCGCTGGTTAGGTATTTGGATACTAGTAGCGCTAATGTATTAAGCTTTTCCTCTAAGCAAAACAAAACTAAAAATTTAAAGAATTCTCTTTAAGGTATGAAAAAGGTAGACTTCTAAATCAGGAGACTCATAATTCGTAACAGACTTATAGTGTTGAAAATATTGAGAAACGTTATCACCGACAGCATCATACCATGCGTTTGCGAGTAGAGCTTTAAAAAAAAAAAAATTGAAATGCGATTCTTAGAGTAGCTGCCGAGGGATCAAGTTTGTCAAAAATGTTGTTAGTCCTAATAGCAAAGGTTCTAGACTCTTAATCCTATTCCCTTGAAACTTTTCAAAATAGGGGTAAGACTCGTAATAATCATGGATTAGCAAGCGGTTCGCTACAGCTGTTTCTTTATAGTATGTACTTCGAACAAGTTGTTTTTCGACGTTTTGAAAACACTGGCTCTGTTGCGTCGGAGACGGGCTGCTTTCAATATCATTTGACGTAGTAGCTTTCAGTAACCTTAGATCTAAATTTTTTTTATATACTAGCTGGATGTATCCGCTTTGCTGGGTCCTTTAATAGATGCATACATACAATGAACAGAACAAATGAGTACATATTTGTACTTAGTGAACCTCTCATTGCATAAAGATGATAATAATAAAGCAAATTCAAACATAAGTCGATCTTTACTTCATGTTCAATTCTAAACAAAACGATTTATGATTCAAAATCGAAAACAACAAATTGTAAGAAAAAAAAACAAATAAAACAAAAACCAATTCAAGGTACTCAATTTTGCACCTTAAACCAAATGTAGGTGCTACACGTTTTGTCAGAGTTTCCACCAATTTTTATATACATATATTATATTTTATTTATATTGGAATAATTTAATTTGGAATACTCTGCCATTACCGCATTCGCCTTCCATGTTAGTTGGGGTTGATCGGCATCGTCCCAACCATTTTTTCACAATTGACTACAAATTCTCAATGGGATTGAAGTCGGAACTTTAGGCCGGCCACTGCATTAATTTGAAATTTTGTTAAGCCATTCCCTCATTATTTTGGACGTGTGCTTTGAGTCGTTACCGTGTTGAAATATGACTTCCTCTTCAGGATAGGCATTCCTGTCTATAAAATTGGGTCATTATATGACTAATCTTCTAATCTTGCGGTATGTTTTCCTAAAGCTCAATGTCCTGTTAGGACAATTAGGCTGCTTATAATCTGCCTGCGCAGGCTTGTGGTTTTACGTGACAATACTTGGGCCGGGTTTGTCTCGCATAGTTGCATGTTTCAAGGTCACGCTATCTCTCATTTGCCTGTTGCAGTGCATTTTTCGAGATTTTATATTTTTACGTAAGTGGACTTCCCCTTCAACAGTCCAGAGCTCCAGTCTGCTTCACAATTACCTGGTATATCGCTATGCCCAAGTACCCAGCACAACGTTACAGCGCATCTGCTCGATATCTCATTTATAGACATGCGGCAGTGCTTGACCAATTTTGATCTTAATATTGGCGATTCGAGTGCTTTTATTGCAGCTTGGCTATCTGTGTAGATGACGATGTCTCTTTTTTGATCAGCTCTCATTCACAACTGATATTGTTGCACAGCTTTTCCGTATAGGAATTGTTCTTGGCTTCTTTCTCGTATCGCGTCGCTACCTGCGACGAGAAATGGATTCTACACGATAATCGGAAGAGATCGAGGGGATGGGTGAACCCGAATGAGCCTCACAGGGGTATTGCCTTCGCAGGCCTTGAAATCAAAAAGATAATGGAGACAGCATGGTGGACTAGTAAGGAACCTGGCTCTTATTCGTTCTCTAAACTAAAAGTAAGCAATTACAGCCAACTCTTTCCGTAGGGAAATCTACGTATTGGGTGCATGAATTTAACCCTTAACCACCTAGCATACGTCTCACAGACCCCGACGATTTTTTAAGCGTGAATATTATTGCACCCGAGATTCGTACACACGTGTTCATTCTTGTACCTTTTCCTCGTACAGCTCAGTGCCCCGTAACCGCTTGTCGCAGTCGAACGTGAACGCGTTTGCTCCTGGTAAGTAAAAAACCGCTGTCGTTAACATTTGTGTTGTTTTTATTGTTTTAGTTGATAATGGCTTTAAATGAGGACAACATCCTGCGGGGGATGGAACAATATGTGCCAGACGACGAAAATATTCCAAACGATGAATGTAGCGATGTTGAGGCCGATGTAGGAATAGAACACGTGTTAGAAGAAAGTTGCGAGTCAGACTCAGAATGCGAAGAGACAAATGAAGTAGAAAATAACGATAATGCTCCTCTCGAAATTAATTCATCTTCGACTTTACCTAAGGAGCAAGAATTATCATCTGATGATGATATGCCGTTATCTCAACTGCGATCGAGACCCAGGAAGAAGAATTATTTCGGCAAGAATCGCTTTCGTTGGTCATCCGCCCCACATTCCTTACGATCAAGAACACTAGGGCATAATATAATGCAGGAGAGGGAAGATATAAAACCAGCATACCGCAATAAACTAAATGCTTCATCTTCTCCGCTGGATATTTGGCAGCATTTTTTTACTGACGAAATGCTTGAAAAAGTCGTTCATTACACTAATGTGAAGATAAGAGAAATCAGATCGAACTACCAAATTTCAACCTGTGTTCAAGATTTAGATCTCATGGAATTGAAGGCATTTATAGGGTTCTTATTTTACACTGCTATTTTCAAAGAAAATCACGAACAATATACCTCGTGGTACAGTACAGATGGCACTGGACGGGAAATATACCGCTGTATCATGAGCAAGAATAGGTTTGAAGTGTTGATGAAAACCCTACGTTTTGATGACTCGGCCACTAGATCAGTACGTCGAGAAAATGATGCGTCCGCACCTATTTCTGAGCTTTTTAACTCCTTTATTGACCAATGTCAAGCTATTTTTGCAATCGGCAGCTATGCATGTATTGATGAAATGTTGCTCGCATTTCGAAGAAGATGCAGGTTCAAAATGTTCATGCCAAAGAAACCGGCAAAATATGGCATCAAAATTCAATGTCTTACAGATGCAAGATCGGGATACCTTCTTAATGCCTATATCTACCAAGGTAAAGATTCCGATGGACCGAACTTACCCCCTGAATATCAGCGACTGAAGAAACCAACTCAATCTGTAATGCGTCTTATACCCCCAATCGAAAAATCTAATAGAAACGTTACTATTGACAATTGGTACACTTCTGTTGAACTATTTGATTTCTTAAAAAAGAAACAACTGACCGGGGTAGGAACATTGAGAAAAAACCAAAAAGAAATTCCCCCCGAATTCTTACCAGCTCGTGGCAGAAGAGTTGATTCGACGGTTTTTGGTTTTACTCAAGATATCACTATATCATCATATGTGCCAAAGCAGAATAAAGCAGTGATCACCTTGTCGAGTATGCACCACATGCCAAATGTTGATGAAACTACTAAGAAACCTGAGATAATCATTTTTTATAATCAAACCAAAATTGGAGTGGATCTACTCGACCAAAGATGTTCAAATTACTCCACGGGTCGTCGCACTCGCAGATGGCCCTTGGCTGTATTTTACCGAATGCTGGACATTTCTGCCTCAAATTGCTATGTCGTGAGGTTGTCCACCCAGTCTCACGGCCAAAAGATTGAAACTAGATTTTCATTTATGAAGCATCTAGCTGAACAGCTGACCGCAAATGGAACGCCGTGCAAATAATTTGAAATTGCAACGTGATATTAGAATGACTGTTCGACGCATCCTCCATAGTAACAAGGAAACCATTCCATTAGCAGTTCCATCTAGCAGTAGCGCTGAAGAAAGGTTAGCAGTGCGTAAGAATTGTTCCACTTGCGACTCTAGAAAGAAACGCAAAACACAATATATGTGTTTCGAATGCAAAGCTCCTATATGCCTGGAATGCTCACACAAACTGTGTTTTCAATGTCGTGAAAAACTGTATGTTTAGGGCTTGCAATTTTGTTTAAGTTTCATTTTTATTGAGAACTTTTATTTTTATTTGTTTTTTTGATTACTTAATATTAAAAAAAACGAACAAAGAAGTACCTAATTTATATGATTAATATATTGAATTTAATTTTCCAAATGTCTTAGTTTGCAGGTATAAAATTAGAAGTGTTGACTTCTTAACTGTAATTTAAAACAAAAATGTTGATTTTCCTGTACCTTTCCTATTCTAATAAATAATTTAATATATTCCTAAAGTAATTTTATTTAAAAACCAAAACTTAAATCATAAAATTTAAAAAAACGCGAATAATTTTGTTCCGGGGTCTCACAGACGTATGTTAGGTAGTAGTGTGACAATAACAGGTGCTAGGTGGTTAAGGGTTAATATCCCACCGTGGGGCTTTTTTTCTGGTGGCCATTTGGGGTCAAATTATTATATGACCTCTGTCAAGTAAACTCTTGTTGACATGTTACTCAATTACGATTGGTGCTCCATCAGAGAATATAGTTTAATGTTGCTCTGCATAACAATTTATAATTGATTTTTCATCGCGCGTTTTATAGTGCAGAGATTTGATGCGATTTTATCTGTCTACTGAAATGAGGTATCAAACCAAAACCAATATAAATAAAAAAAAAAAAAAATAAAGAATAAATAAATAAATAAATGAAAGCCTAAGTTTAAAAGTAAACGAATCAGTACAGATATTCATAAATGAATAAATAAGCAAATAAATAATAAACAAGTCAATCAATAGTAACAATCATGTTTAAATAGCTTTTGAATTTAATCCATATTTAATTTAATTTATTCTTAATAGATATTTTTAAATCAGAAGTTGAGTAATGCCAAGGCACATATCACAACTTTTTCAGTAATTTATGCATGTGGCACTTGACTGAAATCCCCATACCAGACAGCCGTAAGGCAAAATGGCTTGGAAAATCACCTTGTGGATAATGACTGTGAATAATTTTTAATGTGAAAGAATTTCGAATTACATAAGGATATACATATATTTGTATGGCAATTTGCCATTTTCGTGAACTATTTTGGTTATGTGTTTTCGAATTGCCAGGCTCACGTCGCAGTGAATACCTAAATATTTAACAACTTCGATTCCGTTCATCCGTAAGCTACGATTGGGATGGAAGTAAGATTTTTTTCGGGTGTGAAATAGATTACTTCTTGTTAAGATTTGTTTTCCATAGGTTGTATTATTTGATTAACATTATATTGTAGTTCATTCTTTATATTCCTCTCAAAATCAAGAGCGAATTTATGCAAAAATAGCTGCTTCACAACTTTGTAATTTAGGAAGAGTAGATGTATGTATATAAATTATATAATGTTGGACTCAAGACCAAGCCTTGTGGAACACCAGAATCACAACAGGCGAAATGAGAGACATCATTGTTAACATAGATTTTGTAACAGCGATCGAGCATTTAGGTTTAGACTAATTTGACACCTAGTAAAATCATACCAGTGGATTAAGAGGGTAATCTCATGTGACCACTTCGAAAAATCGATTTTTTTTCATATTTCGATAGTGAAACCTATCGAAAATATGCTGTGAAAAATTTAGACCGAAATCCCTAGTAATAAAATAGTTACAACTCATAGTCGTCGACGCGCCGTAAGCGACTTGTTTTGTTATTGAAACTTTAAATGCATTTTTCTCGAAACATCATTTTTTAAAACTGTCATAGTCAAACTATTCAACCGATAGCTTTGAAATTTATATATGTTCTTCTAGTCATTAATGGTTATCGGCCGCAGCAAAATTGCTTATTTTTGAAAATATTTTCTTATTTTTTTTAAACGATTTTTAACAAAAAAACAAGATTTTTTTTCTATAGTTCGCCATTATTTTTTTTTTTCTATGAAATTGATTAATTTTGGTAGTGCCGATAGCGACAGAGCTACTGAAGAATAATCCATTAAATTTTTTTATTTTAGACAACATAAACAGCCGCTATTACCATGACCAGTGACCTTGTTTTTTTTTTAGTGGCTAATTTAATTTTAAAAAAATATATAAAAAATGTAAAATAAGAAAAAAAAAATTTTATACAGTTTAAGATACAAATAAAAATATAAAAAAAATTATTGAATTTTATTGTCTTATAAAAAAAAAAATCTCTAAAAAGAGGTAAAATGTATACGTTCACATGAGACTAATCCCTTAACCTTTATAACAAATAAAAAACCGTGATTATGGTTAAAAAAAAATTTTACTATACATAAACTTTTTTCTAAGCCCTTTTTCTAGCCCTCCCAAATCGCCTCAACTGCGGCTCTAACTTCGCTATCGTTTTCAAAGTTTTTGCCTCGGATGTGACCTTAAGCCAAGGAAAGAGGTAAAGTCACCGGGAGATAGGTCTGGCGAATAGAGCGGGGGTTTGAGCTCGCAGTTGGCCACGTCTTGTTTTCGTCACTAGCCTCCCATAATCTTTTTATTTGATATGCCTAGAACGATCCTGAAATACCTGAAATGCTGGTTCCCTTTTGCATCTAACGATTTCTTCAGCAGCCCAAAAAACAAATGCCATAACCTTTCTCGCCGAACTTGACAATTTAAGTTTCTTTGGCGTCGGTGAAGAGGCTCCCTTTTTTTTCAGGATCAAATTTGTAGATCCAAGTCTCGTTCATGGTCCATGATCTGCTTGGAACTTCTCGAGATTCACCCGCGAAATATCGACTCTTTTTCTCTTACTAGTCGGTTAACATTCTCGGTACCCAACGCGCAGACACTTTGTCTTATGCATTTCGTTCGCAAAGATTCTTAGAACGCTCCCTTAGATCCCTGTGACCTCAGCTATATGCCTGATGGACACTCTTCGATCTGCCAAAACAAAATTTTCTACTTTTTTCACGTTATCTTCTGTCAGACACATGGTCTCTTTCGCGATATTCATCTTAAGTGGATTTTGTACCCAGCTTAAAGTCATTGGCCCACTTGCAACTGTGGAATATGGAAGAGAAGAGTCCCCAAATGCTTTCATCATCTCTCTTTGGAAGACAGGTTTTCAAGCAGGGGTACTTGACGACAATTTTCCACGGTTCGTATCCAAATGAAAATGAACCAGAGAACTTTTGATATCGCTACTTTTGACAGCATGTGTAACGCTGCTAGGTGGCATGCAGATGAAGCACTGGTTTGGTGGATCATAGCAATGCTTGTGCACAGGACACTGATTGCTGATGTAGGCCTCGAAATATGTGTCTAGTATGGCGTAAATAGGGGCTGCCCGCAAGGTGGCGTCCTGTCTCCGCTGTTATGGTTCATGGTATTCAACTCTCTGCCTGATGCTTTCAATGCCTCTGGACTCTATGCCCAGGCCTATGCGGATGATGTTGCCGCACTCTCTGTCGGCTCATGTTTAGCGACTGTCTGTTTAAAAGCACAGGCGGCGCTAAATGTGATTGATGACTGGTGCCGAATAAGACAGTTTCTTTCTCTTTACGACGAGGAGGACAAATATTGGCATTACTCAGCTAGTGCTAAAAGGCATTCCCATTCCGATATCCAAGAAGGTTAAGCACCTGGAAATCATGCTAGATAGCAAGCTTCTTTGGTCAAGGCATGTTGAGCCAAAAAACCACTTGTGAAGTACAGGTGGAAGGGAAAAAGCATATCCGTCTGCAGTGAGAGCCAAGCTGCACTCAAAACTATGTCAACCCTCTATCCAGCTCTAAATGGGTGCATGAACTCAAGACTTTTTTGAAAAAAGTCTGAAGACTAAATTCACTAAGGCTTGCATGGGTCCCAGGTCACTCTGGGATCCCAGGAAATGAGATCTCCGAGGAACTTGATAGAAGGGGCGGAGGAGACATTTGCTCAGGACCTCAACCCGCCTTAGGTCTACCTACTTCCACGGTCAAATCCGACATCAACGATTGGGTCTTTAATGCACACAGTCGTAGATGGGGAGAATATCCAGGATGCAGGATGACTAAGCGCGTACGCCCTGATGTCTGCAAGAAGTCCACAATATTCCTCTTATCCTTAAGGAGAAATGATTGCACAAGGCTTGCGGGCGTCATTACGGGCCATTACACTTTTGTGAAACATCTCTACGTGTTTGCCATCAGTGAGACGCCTACCTGTGCTGCATGTTGTGAGGAGGATGACGCAGCAGAACACTTGCTCTGCGACTGTTCCGCCTTCACTTGCGCACGGGTGCGCACTCTTGGGGCCGACGTGGTGTATGCCGAATCTCTCACTGAAGCTCCTCCTCACTTTCCTTCGCACAACGGGGAAAATACAAAATACCCCTAGGGAATTGTGGTCTATTAAATTTTTTTTTGCGCTAAGCTATATTTTTTTTTGTTTTTTTTTTCGCGGATTGAAAATAAACGGTTATCATTTTTTCCGGGTCACATACAATTTCAATTTCAACATTTTTAATTTGGTTCGTTCATACAACAGCTAAGAGCCAATTGGCCATTTGCTATAAGCGCATCAAGTCCTTTGCTCTTTTCACTTTTACTTTTTTTCGAAGAGTCGTGAGAACATGCTTTTCTTGAACGTTTTAGACCTTGAATCCGGACTCATTATTCGAAATGTGTTACCCCGGCCTCTGAATATTTTTAGCTAAAAAACTTTTTATAAGTGTCATCGCACTGCCATTTGTAGTTTTGCAAAGACAGCAACGTGCAGTTGGTTGAACGGTTCAGTCAATTCCATCAATAATAACCGTAACAATGATGACAATCATCCGTTTTACCCACAAGTCACGTTCTGAATTAAAATCAACAAGGGTTTCCATAAGGTACTTAGCAAAAAAATTAATAGTCGTAAGCTTTGAGTATTTATTTTCCTTAATTGAAATAGAATAAAAAAATATTGTTCTTTTCTAAAATAGCTTTTTATTAAATTACATCGATATAAATAATGTTTTACTTTCTTCGAGTCTTACTTCGTACTCTTACCAACAGAACTTATATATAAATTACTTGATATATTTCCTTAAAAATTAAAAAAAACACAATTTCACCTAAATACATATGTACACAAAAATATTGTTTCTTTCTTCCAATATCTGTTAACAAAATAAATTATTCGCTACTTCTCTTCTAATTCACAGACGGGTATTTTCTACATTTACGAACTAGCACTAAACCATTTAATTACATTTAATTAAATGTGACTTCTACCAAGGGACCGACTATAAAAATAATTACAAATCTTTTGAACATTTTATTTTTAAATAAAAAAACAAAAAAGGTATAAACAACCGATATAAACAAATAACAGCAATATTTCCATGTCGTTTCATAATACATTCAGTTTTGTTTCTTTCTACTTATTCTTTTTAAGTTTAACTTAAATTTTATTTCGATTTATTTTATTTTACTTACGACTTTTATATGCATTCTGCAAACATTTAACTTAACTTAGGTAATAGTCTTATGCTAAGGCTTCATTCCCCGTACTCGGTAGAAGAATGCACAGTACGCCACAAACTGAAAGTAAATTTAAAAATATATTTCGAGCTTTATGCATACGAATTGTAGGACTTACCAGCTAACATTAAGGCAAATATAACAATCGGCACTACACAATTGAAGTCGATCAGAAATCCGAATATGATATTTCCCAACAGCGCACCGCCCCGACCGAATGTCATCGATAACGCAGCCGCCATAACTCTAAAATGATCAATTTAGAAATTTATCAAATTTTATAGATACTGAACTCCACCTCAAGTTAGTCGGGAACAGATCAACCATGACACAGTACACTGTACTGATGCTGAGTGATGTCAGAGCCTCAAATATGCACGATAGTATAAGGTTCTGCAATGCGTTCTGGACAAAGTACAGGCCAATTGTAACTGCTGCTGCAGCCCAGAGCCCAAATACTACAAGTAGATAAAAATATTTTTTATTTCTTTCAACAAGATCGGGAGTGACATACCTAAGAAAAATTTAATTCCTAATCGATGAACACAGAGGGGCAGCCAGAAGCTCGTCGGTATACAGGCTAGTCCGATGATCAGGGTGTTACGATACACGCCGTCCTGGAGACTTGAGTCACAGACTTCAGACGGTTCTGTCACTGTGCTAAAAAGGATGACAATCATTAGATTTCTTACGAACTTTTCTATGTCACGCGTACCTATTTGTCGCGTATACTGACGAGACTGCACAGACCGAGGTGGGTGCTCCTGGATTGAGTTCCTCAAAATCGGCAAAACGTTGAAACAACTCAGGAAACCATACCATTAGAGTGTAGTAACTACAACATAGCATTAAGCAATTTCTCATAAACAAAAATATTTCCATTTCGACCTACCTCGATGTCAGTCCAAATTGTATTAAGCAGGTAAGTACTGTGGTTCTAAGATACGGCTTCCGACAGAGTGTCTTCGTCTGCGTCCAGATTTCCACCAGCAAGATTTTTAGCTCCTTTGGTCGCCTGAGGTTAAGTCTCCGCACGCTTATACCATCGTCTGCTATAGTCTTGCCTCCCACCAGATTGGTAAACTGTAACAACAAATAATATAAGGACCACATGGCAAGACAAGTCATCTCCTTACTGGATAGTTATCCTGGCTTTGCCCAGTGTTCTTTTCGTACATATGTTTAAGGACGGTAAGGGCTTTTTCTGGCTCGCCAACTTCTAGCAGAAATTTCGGACTTTCAGGAAATGCGAAGAGCCAAAAGGCGAGAAATAAGCTAATTGATAGTAAAAAAAGTGAGAATAGGACGCATTAAGTAGCACCGTAGAAACCTACCTTGGTAAGGCACATACGAACACAAACAAATTCCAACTGTGAAAGACCAAATGTTGTCTGACGAAGTTGATGTCCAAGGGAATTATCCCCCAAGCAATCACTGAAAAACAATTTAAATTGATGAATTTCTTTTTTGGATTGTAACGACACGTGATAGTTTACAAATGTGACTTAAAGGCTAGTTGGGTGACATAGACAGTCATAGACTCGCTTTGAATGGCAAATTTGATCAAGAACTTTGGGAGACAGAAAATGAAATATATGTGTCGGGGTTAAGGATGCGCACGATCAATGCTGGCAACACCATCACTAAAAATGTCCTCCGATGTGATGTTCTCTGAACAAGAAAATAATGGGGCAGCAGAAGAACGCCGCAATTTAAAGCGGACGTCACCGCGAATTATTGCGCGCGTTTCCACATGTCACCGTTCGTCGAGTCAGATGTCGAAAACTGTTTTTTTTATTGTTTTACATACGAGCTTTTGGAATTGTTCAAGACACTCGTAAGTACGATACCGTTTGCTATCTTAAATCTTCTTTTCGACACAGGTGCGGAAGTATCAAGCTTCCACCATCATCAACGTCGAAAAAAACGTTCCCAACTACTATGCAATTGTTTGCCGTAAACCTCTCTCCCATCAAAGTATACGGAGAAGTAACACAAGAAGCTCTTGGCGCTGGACCGTAACTCGATCCGTATGCTCGTCGGAGTGATCACATGACACTGTCCCATTGAAGCAATGCTCCGGAAATGGGACTCGGGATCCAGCGATCTCTGCCGGAGCTGCGGCGATGAGGAAGAAACTGAGACGATCCAACATCTGCTTTGCCACTGCCAAGCTCTCCAGAATCGACGCCTAGCGTAGCTAGGCCAAAGATTCTTTACAGAGATTGCGGATGTGGCTAATGCAGATATATCGGATCTTCTAAAATTCATAAAGAGCACGGGGTGGTTTCAGCCACCACGTGGTAGGTCAGGTTAATTATATGTGTACCCCCACAAATGAAGGGAATCACAATGGGCCTTTTGGCCTCCGCAAGAGCTCCACTTTGGCCTCGGCGGTCCTTTTGCGTGGATCTTTATTGTTGCTGCCGTCACCTCTCCAATCATGGGAGCCGATTTCATTCGGCATCACAATCTAATAGTAGAATAATAACCCGTCAAAATAGCCCGTCTTATCGCCTAACTCGTACTCAACATCGCTCTTCACCATAACCAGCGACCAGCCATCTCCGCAACTCATCGACCGCAATGCTTCTTTCGCCGACATTATCATGGAATTTCCGAACATTACTCACCTTGCACCACCGGGAGCTTCAACAACCTATTCAACACGAGCACGACGTCTACCACCGGACAAATAGCATGCCGCAAAAAAGGACTTCGAACTACTAATGCGCGCCGAGATCTGCCGGCCATCGAAGTCAAACTGGTCAAGCCCTCTGCACATAGTGCGTAAACCGGAGGGATCATGGAGACCCTGTGAGGACTACAGGAGCCTGAACGCAATCATTTTACCCGATCATTACCCGCTTCCATTTCTGCACAACTTCGCAAATATTCTTCGGGGTAAGTCCGCTTTCTCCAGAATGGACCTACAAAAAGTTGTCCACCAGGCTCCCATCAACCCAGACGATGTCCCGAAGACTGCCATCACCCACATGACCTTTGGGCTCCGTAATCCCGCTCAGACACTTCAGCGACTAATACACGACGTACTGCGCGGACTTTCATTCGTATTCCCGTACATGGACGACATCTGCAAACATCGAAGAGCATCGCCATCACTTACAAGAAGTACTAGGAAGGCTCAGCAGATAGAACCTGGCGATCAATGTGGCTAAGGGCGTTTTCGGACAGCAGGAGCTGAAACTTCTCGGCCACCTAATAACCAAGGACGGAATAACCCTCGTTCCTTCATGGATAGAGGCCATCTCACGGATTAAACGACCAGAGACAGTGAAACAGTCGAAGGGCTTCATCGCGACGATAAACTTATACCGCTAGTCCATGTCTCATGCTCATCGTCTATATATTAGCATTGTTTAACGCTCGTTCAAATAAATAAATAAAAGTTGTTTTAAGTATAAAGTTTTTGTTGCCTCATTGTCTAAATATATTTATAACAAATTAAATTGATACCGTAATGAACAATAGTATTAGGATGGAATCCTCAGACACCTCTTTTCACTCACTCTTCTTTTGATTGTTCGTCCACTGTCCATTCGTTCTACCGGTCATGCCCATCTTAGTCTTCGAGATTTTATTACTCAGAGTTCTTTAAGTTTTTGATTGTGTAGTTTTTCGTTTTAGTCAGAGACCAAGTTTCAAACCCAACGCGAGACAACAGCGTTATTATGAATAGATCCTTTATGGCGAAAAAGAAGAACGCGTTACCCACATTCAGCCTTTTATTTGTTTCGATCTTGATGTCCTTTTTGGCATGTTTCTCAAAGGGAGAACCAAGAATAGTGAAGGAACTATAATTTTATGTGAGATTTTGTCCATGGTAATAACGTTTACTTCTTTGCTATCCTTCATTGCACACATTGTGCTTGTGAGACAAACTCAATTAGGTTAGTGGTAGCCGACCGAAGCCAAAAAATATTATATCGTAGACGGTACTTTCAAAAAGTTTGGGAATATAAGAGAGTTTAGCATTGGGGCGATAGTAAGTTAGGCAGGACACCCCATTCTTTCGTCCTCTTTTAATGGATTGGGATAATGTTAGTAGAAAAGAGTCCCTGTGAAAATGAGCTTTAAAATAAGGCCGTGAGGGGTAGGCGCAGATAGTTGGTGGATTTTCTTAAATTTATTGCGGGGAGGCAGTCAGGACCGGATGAGTAATCGCTCTTTAAGTTTCGTACTTTCACGATGACTATGGCAGGTTTTATATTCACTGATCCAAGGGTCTGAGGGTGGTTTTTCACATGATCTGGTTGAATGAGGGACATGATTATATTCGATTCAGATGTCGGAGGTAGAGAGATTTGCTGGTTGATGGATGAGCTGAGGATGAGATGAGGTGCAGTTCCTTTTTGGTGAATGTGGGACGGATAGAATAAACCAACTGATGACTCTGGAGTAGAATAGAGCAAGAGTATTCATTAAGGGCATGTGTGTTAGGGTAAGCAGGTTATTCAGTTTTGCGAAGTCTGCTTTTGGGAAGCGTGTTGAAGTGATTGTCGAGTGAAAGCGGTCCCGATAAGAGTGAATGGAGCAGATCGAAGGTAGAGAGGAGATGGTTAAATGAAATTTTCTGACATCAGATGATAAGATCAGGTCATGTTGTTGGCGATGTTATTGAGTTGACGGTAGGAGGCCAGATCGGAGAGATGACCAACGAAGAGAAGCTGTAAGTTGCGACAAAGTGATTACATTTCATGTACGGAAGCTTGAAATCACCACAGATGATGATAACATCATTGGGGATAGCGATATTAAATATGGAATCTATGAGTGAGTTGTGAGGAACGAATATAACAGCAGGCAAAGTAGTGCTTTCGTTTCTGAAAAATTATTAAGGCACTTATAAAGTTGAAATCACCGGAGTTCGTTTTGAAGAATAAGGGATCGTAGTGCCTAGGAATTGCTATAAGGACTCCCCGATTGTCCGGATCGGAAGTTTTGTCGTGTTTTGTCATCAGCACGAAGCAGAGTAAAATCGGATGTGAATAACTAACTGCTTCTTGTACTAGGCCATATATTAGTTTCAGTTACTGCGGAAGTTTTGGTGCGCAGTCCTCTGATATGCTGGTAATAGAAGGAGATGTTCTTGGGGGAATTGTGCGATCGTTAAAGAGAGAAGGTTTGGTTAGGATGGAAAATATTTTTTGAAATTAGAATGGGTTCTCTGCAGGTGTGACAGACGTTTCAAGCTGACGTGAGCAGCGATTGAGTAGAGATTGTTAGTCACCTCATTGGGTAAAATATTAAGGTCCTCGTGAAACCACAGAAAGGTTTTCTTAAATTCGTGAGGGTCAGTTGGGTGACTTTCTTGGTGAGTGTACACCATTAATTTCGACATATCGGTTTTTAGCGTTATCTTCGGCAAGGTGCTTGGTAAGTTTGATCGTGGGCGGGAGGAGTGGAATTAAGAAAGATAGGGAGACTGACGTAATTTTTGAGCGAAGCGAAAAAGGTGGAAGAGGTTGGGTTGAGAAAGTGAGAATTTATAGTTAGGGTAGACGATTGTTTTGAGGATCTTTAGGGCCTGAGTGGTGGTTGTTGTATTAGCGCGATATGTGACCGAGTTGCGGACGAATATTAGAAGGATAAGCGACCGCCGTATGTCGGATCTATGTAAAGGCGTTCGGGCTTAGATATTTTAGAGGTAGGAGGTGGAAGAGGTTTAGTGATAGTTGTTGATTTGTGATAGGGGAAGTGGGTTAGGTCGAGAGAAATTGGAAAATACTCCCAATTAAGGTCGAGACTGAGGGGGTTATGCTGAACGGTTGGCCCAGGCAGTAAGTTATTTTTTTGCGCTTGGTGATATTTGACTTAGATCTATTTCTACCAGAAGTGGGCTTATTGACCTGATGTTTGTAGTTCAAACTAGTAATTCCCATTTTGTCTACCTAAATCCTTCTTGTTAGAAGGCCATCGGAATAGCCACTCATATTAAGGAGGTATACAAACCTTAAAATCTTTAAAGATGAAGAACCTTTGGTGGAAGATGTTATGTACTAGCGGTGGTCTACATCACGTGGTGCATCGGATAGCGGTGGAAGCCGTCGTATTTTCCTCAAGCAGCTTATTTATTCTCCGCTCCCAATCAAATAGAATCGGATACGTTTGCTTGAAGAGACTCATATTAATCTTTGTAAAGATGTATTGTAGTAAGAGGTATGGAAATGATTCTGGTCTTTCAACGAAGAGTTGTAGTTGATTCTTCACTCACAGGCAGTTTCTGCAGATTTAAATGGTAAGAGTTTTAATTCATCTATGATTGTGTTGATCTTAGACTTTGTGGTGATCAGTAGTGAGCGTCTAAAAGGCGCATTCGATTTTTTCCATGAAGTCGAATTGGTTGGATGTTTTATTGTCCAGGGATTTGAGTTTGTTGGAGTGCTCCGTGAGTGTCTTCGGTAGGAAAGAAATATCTTCACGAATTGATTTAGAGATTGAAGAAGCGAGAGAGCAATTCGAGCTAACGATCTTGGTCGGTGTTTTTCCAATATTTACTAGGTTATCGACATTTTGAGATAAAAATGAAAGCAAGTTGCCGTAGCTTTTCCCATTTTTGCGAACTGATTTGCTAATCATTAGAAGACGGATTGTTGTTTTGAGGGAGAGTTTTCCAGACGTCGGTGTGAAGACCAAGTTGTTAGTCAGTAATTCAAATATTTTGGGGAAGTTGTGGCATGTCTCAGATTTCAACCCACCAGAATATTGTTTACTTCGCATATTTGATCGTTATTGCAAGCACAGTCAGGTGTGATGTTTGGATTGATTCGAGTAACCAGTCAGTAACCATATATTAGGTTTTTCTCTTCATTTACTTTTAAATCTACTTCCTTTCCTGCACTTTTTCGACATCTTCGCTTCTCTTAACTTTTTCTTCACAATCTCCTAGAAGCTTCAGATCATTCGCGTAAGCTAGAGCGGGTGTGATTCCATTGTTATTTTTATGAAGGGATCCTATTAGTTATCTCAACTATTTGTTTGAAGCACGCATTTTTCGTTTAGCTAGCCCCTTTTGCTAAAATCTTAATAGTTTTGTTCGGAATTTGTGACCACATCGTTTGTAGTCTGAACGCCAATTCATCTAAATCTACGGTGCCCAACGAACTCCACCACCTTCCACAGGTTTGCTGTCGGCCATGTCATTGTTTGAAACTTTTCTAGTCAGTTTGGACAATTTGGACCTAATGCTTAGAATCCCTGTTCTATCGCCCATTAATAAACAAAATTAAGCTAACTGACTTTTAGAACATTCACATAATTTTCTTTTTTTTAAATTCCCTCAATTTTTATCAGTGAACTTCCTCCTTCCATTTGCTTGGCGCCAATGGTACGCTTTCTTAAGTCTCTTAAGTCTTCCACGGTACAATCCTTTTTTCTGCAGAACTTAAGACCGGCCCAATACATTTTTTTTTCGAAAGCGTTATTTCCTTTTTCTTCCCCAGAACTCATCTTATTCTTGTAACAAGTATCTTTCAATAATGTCAGAATCTAGGCAACTGCCAAACACAATCAATAATTGTCACCTCCACCTTTAAAATATCTAACCCCGAACGCTCTCATACAAATCCAACACAGCGGAGTCGTATATTCATCAATCCCACGCTTGTATCCTGGCCCAGATTACGCGCTAATAGAGCTCTTCTGATCATCAAGATTCTTAAAAGAGCCGAATATATCCTAATTTTCTCAATCGAATTCCTTAAACCTCCTCTGTTTCGATCAATCAGTCCTGCATCTTTATTACCACCGTTCCGAAAGTTGCAGAAGTTAAGCTTGGATGATATCGAAAGATTAGCAGAGAACATGCTAGAGGCTTCTGCTAATTAGACAAGACGAGGACAAGGAGAAATTATTGTTTTGTACCTTCCTTATCAAATATATGTAAAATAACTTAAAAAAAAAAATAGTATCTTGCCGTAATTAGCGCTGAAGACTGATACGTCATGTTTGAGAGATAGAAGTATCTAGGAAAAAATGTATTTCTCTATCTTGCCTACCTTCATGACAAAACTGGCTACATTTGCATTGAGGGTAAAACCAAAACCAATGGTATCGCTCCACCAAAAAGGCCCTCAACTGGCACTCACGAATTAAGAAAAGCTTTTATCCGGTTTCACGGCATCAATACTTCACCCAATGATCTCTCCTCATTCGTTGCCTAAGCCAGACCCAAATACGTGTTTTCTTTATTACCAGATTGTCGGGGACCGCCCCCCAAAACTTTTGTGGTACTTTTTAATTGCCAAAAATTGCTTTACTAAAACCAATTTGTGCTCCAATATTTGTAGACAGATATTCAGATCAATTTTAACTCTGTTTTGTGCTGATGGCCAAATTTCATCAATTTCGTGGTGTTCACATAGCAATTCATAACCGCAATGATCCCCTACCCTACAAATCGTTGAACTCCACGGATTTGAAATTTAGAAGAGCCTCAATAACTTTCTCGAAACGGAACCTCAACATTACTTGCTATTACATTCGTCCCTCATAAGTCACTTATTGCTTGAACTTATCACCGACTTCATATATTCCAATATTGGATACCGCTGAGTCAAATGTCAGTATCATCACATGTACTTGAAATGGGCTTAATCCGACTAGCACTTCCTCTAAGAAAATACGTGGCTAATGTGACTTGTCCGATACTGACTGCTTTGCCGCCATAGTTTTAGGAAAATGCGCCGACCATCAGATCCTACCCCTCATGGCCTTATTTTAAATTTCATTTCACAGAGACTCTTTCCTCAACTTTGAAAAAAAATGCGTATATCAACCCTATCCACAAGAAAGGGCGAAAGAATGAGCTTCAACCATCGCCCCAATCCTTAGGTATCATCTACTATACAATATTTTTTCACTGCAAGCCCAAATCAGCACTGATTTCTTAAAGGTCGATCGACACCCACTGATTTAGTTTGTCCCACAATCATTGTGTGTAGTTGAGGGTGGCAAAAAAATAAACGTTGTTGCCTCAAACTTTAGCAAGGTCTTTGACAAAATCTCTCATCAAACTATATTTTCTAAGTTCACGGCTCCATTAGCAGTGTTAGGCCCTTTCTTGAATATGCTACTCAAACCGAATCCGCCTCTTACGGGATAAAAATTGAAGCCTTTCCATGTACATATGCTTATTTGTTTTGTCCTTTATGGTCTTCCCTGGGTTAATACCTACGGTCTAACAGCCTTGAACTTATCAATTTCTACCTCAAGACCTTCTTAGCGGTAATATTGTCTGCCCCATACTGCTTCAAATGATTACTCTTGACAATAATCCTCGAAACCTTCGATCCAAGTCCTGCATCAACTCCAGCGCACTCTACTTTGTTTGACCTACAACTCACTAAACCCAGTCTTGAAATGTTTTCTACTCTCACTATTCAACCTCTTCGAATATCTAGATAAAATCATAACAATAAATCCCATCTGTGTAAGTTTGGTTTACATCTAGGAGATTCAATTCTCTCTAAAGGCATAAACGAACGATAAATACTGAATAAAACCCTTTTACGTCACATCCCTAGTGCTAATACGTCAAAAACCTATTTTTTAGTTTCAAACACGTTCTCACAACACAATTCCCCTTCCATTTACCTTAACATCTCAATTATCCATTCCTAATACTCCAAATTACCTAATCAGTTCAACCATCATTCCCCGGGAACGCTAAACACATGTGCTAAGTGATTTTTTGGCTTGTTTTCAAACCCTCATCTCGTTAGCAAATATTTGTCAACGTTATAACCCCGAATGTCGTATTTAAATTCAACCTCCTCGTTAAGCTCGTCCAACATGCAGCCTAGAAAAACGTGTTAATGAAAACCAAATTGAAACTGTATCGCTTCAATAAAGATATCCACCATCGGACTAAACAGTATTCAAATCCGAAGGTGATGTTTGCTCGCAACGATTTAGACGAATGTCCGTTGATCGAGCTGTTTGTGGCCCAGCTCCAACATGTTTGCTTTTCCGCCGTTCCATTTTTTTTTTTTTTTGAAAATCATTATCTCATGATCATGTCGTTTGGACCTGCCTTGACTGGACTATGTCGATCTGAAATTGTTTTCGGTCATAGAGCACAAATCGACTGGGGAATTTTTATATGGCGACTTGGTTGAGTGGAAAACCTATCGTCGAATTTTAAAATCTTAAAATCAACATGTGCTCATGGGTTCATTTAACACCTCTTGATTGAGCCATCATGGTTAAGAGTAAACAGGGGAAAAGGTTCTAACTACTTGCGACAGCATTTGACGTGGTTCCTTTTTCTTGTTAATGAAATAAATATGAACGAGTTGAGGTATAGAAAATGCTGTTACTTACAGGGTAGAACGATTATTCCAACTGTCCAGAACATTTCCATCCAACACAGGATCTTCTCACGATACTTTGTTGGCTGGAATTCACCCAAATAGGGAAAACAGATGCCCATTGCTCCGGCAACACTGAAATAGAAAAAAAAAAGGGTTAGTGATCGACAATATATAGGTATAGAACGAAGAAAAAAGGGTCACGTAAACTACATACTTTGGGGCTCAAAGGCAGAGACTCATGAGTAGATTTAAGTAAATTTAATACATTTCCTCGAACCGTAAGAAGATCCACTCATGAACGTTTGAATTATGTATTGCATAAAAGTGCTGCAAAGTTTTGTTACAAGGACGGAGCCTTTACTAAACAAACATACGAATATTGTTCAAAAAGTAATAGGAATTTTACAATTTCGCGGATAGTACAAGTCTGATTTGCGCGATTATATTGGTGATACGTACAATGAGAATTATCTGTACACTGCTAATGAAAGTTGATCAGTCTGCTATCAGTTAAGTCATTTGAGATGTTAGTATATGGGCTCCGTGCAGGGACGGGTTCAGAATATCCCTGCAGCGATACCTCTCGCTTGTCGTAAAAGGCGACTAAAACAAAGGTAAACAAAAATCACATCTAGGCAATTTAGAAAACACCAAGGTGAGCCTAGGGACACATATACCACCATTAAACTGCCCCACAAGTGTATATGCAAATCAGTGGGTTGACACGACTGGAGATCACCGGTGTTGTAAGAGTAAGATCAAACAAAAAAAATCTGGAGCATGCCCGTGTCAAAAAAAAAAGAAAAAGAAAAGGCAGGCCGAAAAACAATTGGTGCAAACAAATGCAAAAACACCAGCATTTGATTGGCCTCAGCGATGAAGTAATCCCAAACCGGGAAGCCTGCCGCTACTTTCTGAGGTCAAACCGGCGGACCCCACAAGCGGACCAGTAGGAATGCAGTTAAGTGGGAAGGTTATGGTCCTACACTTCTGGCCATAACAACGCCGGAAAAAAGGAAAAGAAGAAGAAGAAGAAGATGTTAGTATATGGATTGGCTCAAGCAATTAAATTTTTTCGGATGTTGTCGATACACAAGACGTGAAAGCAATAGAAACTGCTAACCAAGTCAATATTGATACAAAATGTATGAGTCATCTCATGAAGAGCTCCGAATGGCCAAGACCAACAATTTAGATAAGTTTCCTCGAATGAGATGGCCATGCTTACTATGTTTCGTTTTCGAAACGCTGTTCGCAAAAACAAAAAAACGGATTTATTGAGAATAAATTCATGGTTTTTGTATCAAGACAATCACACTTCATTGCTTGTTCAAAAATAGTTGGTCAGAAATAACACTAGAAATACTACACTACTCCCTTCGTGAAGGGACCAACATTGATGGAGACATTTAAAATTCTTTCAATAATTATATTTAAAAACGTTCAATCATAACTATCCACATGTAACCCCTTTGACAGTATACTACCATTTTGAGAAACAGATACAAGGTTAAGAAAAAATCGGGTAAATCAGGCTACAACCTGCAAACGTTAGCAGAAGAGGGGAATAGGATAAAGTGTGAATCAACCCTTCAAAAATCAGTCTTGAAAATCACAACTGAAGAGAGGAAACCAAAACTTAACACGAGTCTAGGAAAAAAAAAAACGAAGTGGTATCATCTTGTCTCTGCGGCTCAAGGGTTTATACCTTACTTTCCCCATCAAAAATGGGCAATACCCCCATTTATTGCGCATAATTTTAGCTTCATACTTAATTTAACTTACAATCTAGGAAACTAAGAAAGAGGGCGATTGAGACGGAGTTTTAGACAAGGGGTGCTGATGTTGAAGTCGAAACAGTTTTTCGCATTAACATTCCGCAGCATACGGGAGATAGGTTCATTGGAGCCATATGGGGTTACGAGAGGTGGGTAGATAGAATAGACATAGATACGTGGGTTAGTGTTGAAAAATATAGAGTTATATATGGTCGCGCAATCAATGGTACCTGAGCGGTGCCGATGAATGAAAAAAAAATGTCGGATATCCTTCTTCGTTCTTCCAGCGAATTCAAATTAATACGTTTTAGGCGGTCTTGATAGGGAGATAGGATCAGAGGATTGTCCCAGGGCAAACCATGAAGAGCAAAACGGAGAAAATGACGTTGAATACTCTCGATTCTGGAAATGTGTGTATGATGGCAAGGAGACCACGCTTGAGAAGCCTATTCGAGAATAGGGCGAACAAAAGTTATGTAGAGAGACCGAGTGACGTAGGGATGACTTTAGACCATCGTTTCACAAAACCGACTGCTGAATTGATCTTAAAAATCATATCGCTGATATGTGCAAGGAAATTGAGTTCCTGGTCGCACAATACGCCAAGATCGTGGATCACCTGAACGGTAGAGAGGGGTTGAGTGTGGAGAAAGTAGAGGCGGGGACGAGGTTTAATACGTTAGCGGGAGAAAGTAATAGATTGACGCTTGGAAATATTAAGATCCAGGCAGTTCTTGAAGCACCAGGTGGAAAAACTATTGAAGTCCGATTGAATAAGGGAAGAGTCATGTTCGGAGGGAATGATCTTGAAGATCTTAGTGTCGTCGGCGTATATAGAGATGTGCGAATGTGTGATAACCATTTAAATATCGATAATGGTAAAGATGAAAAGAAGTGGACCTAAATGACTACCTTGGGGGACACCGGAGGAAGCAAGGAAGGGGTTGAGAGGGCAGATCTAAAAAAATGCTGTAGTAGCGATTTTTCTACTGTAATAAAACATGTTCAAAGCCAAGGGAAGACAATTTGAAGAGTATTAGGTAATCTGTGTGAAATTTTATCAAAGACCTTACTGAAATCAGTTGAAGTAGCATCGACTTCCTTGCGATTTTCTGAAAGGGGGAAGGATACAAATTCAATGAGGTTGTAGGTTGTGGTTGTAGACCTACTTTTGAGAAAGCCGTGTTGTCTGGGGAAGATTAAAGACTTGCATTGAAAACTTAAATTATCACACAAAATACTTTCGAAGATTTTGGGTATATGAGACAGTTTGGCAATGGGACGGTAGTTGTTGATGTCATTCTTCGGACCCTTTTTGTCATAATATAGGTGTCATAAAAGGGGAAATTCACCTTGAGAAAGGGATAAGCTGAAGATTTTTGAGAGAGTTAGAGAAAGGGAGGAGGAACAACGAGGGAAAAATGGTCCGAAGGAGAAGTTTGGTAAATGGTTAAAATAGGTAGGATCGGGTGCAAAGGAATCATGGATGAAAGATTGATTGAAAAAGGTGGCAAAAGGGTGGCGATGTTATGAGGATCATTGGAAGTTTCAACACACAAAGCACTTCTTTGTCAGCCCTAGAATCATCACCCCCAATTTTTAGTGACTTTTGAATATACAGAAGACATATTCTTTGTACAAGAGGGGATCAGCAAGCCGGGAGCCAAGCTATAAAACCAGGTCTTCTACCTTGAATTTTGCAAACTTTTACCTGGATTTCAGGGCGCTATGAGCTCAGAATCATGTACTCTCTAGTACATGAGCAAAGTTTCAGACTCATAGCAACTCGGCAAGTTTGGTTTGATATATGGGTACGGACAGACGGATAGACAAGAAAGTCCTTTGCATAAGTCTGTCCTACCCCAGCTTTAATTCTACCTTGCTAAAAAAGGTTACTTTCCAATAAGAAAAAAAAAACACATAGAAAACATGAATATCTACGAATATAAATTTGGCTTCAAAGCCTTTGTGAGGTTGTGAATTCCGTCTCGATGATAAATCATTGTTGCATTTCGCTAACGAGCTTGGAACCTCAAATAAGCAATTCAATGAAAAAATGTAATTAATTAGCAGGAAAGAATGCTGAAAACAATGTAAATAAAAAAATAAATATAAAAAGTCGAAACTAGTGTTTGGCGATGTCATCGAGGAGTATAATGGATGAACTGCTGTTCGAAAGGAAGGTGCGGACAGTAACAATTCAGGTCGGAAAGGTGTGAAGCCCGCAGTAGAGAAAAAAAAACAACTAAATAAGGCAATGATTCCAAAAATGGGAAGTGAGTTTTTCACCCAAAACAGTGAAGGTGCCAGTAGCTGTTTCCAGATATGAGCATTAATTAGAACAAAAAAATTGCAATTAAACTAGGAAATTAACAAAGAAACCCAAGATGTATACTTCATTAATAAATTCCTTTACGGTAAGATATTGTCCAATTAGTTTGTTTTATCCGAAGACTGATTCCGTTTAGGAGTTTCAGTACATAGTATACAAGTACGGTAAGATTTCACTGAACTGATAGTGCGTCTAAAGACAGTCTCGTGAAGTGGTGTTTCGTAAGTGAAGCGAAAACAAAGGGTTAGATTGAATTTATCAGTGAAGTTGTTGGACATTTCTATTATTGATTAAGCTTCTAATTGAGGATTCCATGATGAACACTTTTTTCAAAAGTTTTCAAATCAACCCTAATATATTGTACATTGAGAACATTGAGAAGGGTATTTTGTTGAAAAAAAAGTAAAAACATGATTCGAATGGGATTTTTATTTAGGTGAGCTCATTAATTGTATTCTTTGAAAATGCTTGAGATCTCAAGGGAACAACCTCAACTACCATTTTCTTTTTTCTTCATTTAAAACTCTGGCTTCAAATCAATTTAATAAAGGCCACCTGTCTGATTAGGTTTGGACCTAGAACGTTTGTAGTAGGCTATGAAAATGTGTTTTCTTACTGTATACTGTAGGTTAACTTTAACTTAATCTACACTAGAATGTCCAAAAACGAAAATAGATTCTATACTAATGTCTAAAAACCAATGCCTTCTGAAATTCCTAAAATTTCCAAATTAATTTTTTCTTAATTTTTCTTAAAGTGCGGCAAGATGAGGCCAAATAAAAAAATACGGAAAGCAGTAGTATGAACAAAGGGTGCAGATATCAAGTTAGAAAACATTCTACATAGATTAAAATCAGGAATAAGTCTGTAATTCAGATTACCTTGTAATGTCTTACAATACAAATGACGAACCGGGAAAATTTTCATGATAGAGCGGATAACATTTTTCTGTTTTGTATAATGATTCTTACAAGTTTTTTTTTCAAACAAACCTTGTTTAGGTAAAAAAAAAGATTCTGGGAGTGAAGCGAACATATTTACTTCGAGATTCCATATCTTTCATACGGGTACTTAAACTCATCCACTTCTTTAACTAGAGACACTTATCACTGCAACTGGAAGAGCCAAACACGTTGAGTGAAAATAAAATTCTGCATTGGTACCTACTGTGGTGGTATACTCAAACTATGATCGATGAACCAGATTTTTAAATAACTAAGATTCCATGTTATAACTGAAACTAAGTTCCAAACATTATCACAGACAGTAGGGCTGCCTTTAAAGTTAAGCTTGAACAGTAAATTAATGTAGATAACAATAAGAATGGATACTGAATTTGGCCTTTCATTTTGCTGATCTTTATTTTCTGGAATCTATTTGAAAGGTAAGATCTGAATTAATTTAGTATAAGGCCACGAAATCCAACTTTTTCAAGATCTTGTGGATAACCATCTCAAAGGTTTTTGTAATATCTAAAAATATGCATACAGTACTACAAAATTTTTTTGCCCCAAAAACCAAACCGCACTGGGCTAAGAAACTTCTTTAAGATTTTATTCCAACGCTTTGGTAAAAGACAGAAAGTAATGAAACTTGTGTGTAATTACTCTTTCTTCTGCTGTACCTTTTTGAGTAGTGAAAGGTCCTCAAGTTTTCAAACGTGCGGACTTAACTTCTATAAAGTGTTTCTGCTAATAGGTTTTAAAATTAAGCTCGAGATGCTATCAAAACCGTTGTTATTTCAATTTCAAGACATCCATATTTCAGATAAAATAATAATAATAACAACACTGGCACAATAACCGTGACAAACTGTGGTAGACGATTCTCTTAAAATTTCGACAGTTTTGTGTGCTTACAAAACAGACAAATGGATATGAGCCTCATCACTCCGAATAGTCGCATCTAATCAGCCAAGCACGGTGGTCTACTGGCTTCAATTCTAGCGTCAAGTGAGCTTACAAGCATTATAAGGATTTTACCAGTTAGCGCAATACTTCACTTCTCATTCGAATGGTTAAACTTTATAGATTGATGATCAGATGATCAAAAGCAGTACGAACTTTACGGAACGTTTCCGCGACATTTTCATAATAATTTGTAATGAATTTTTAATTTTGAAAGATTGTGCGAAAGTGTGACTTGGCAAATGTCATTACAGTCTTAGCCGAACGTTGTCAGTTTCATAAATTAGTAAAATGTAAAATAACACCTCTTAGAGGATGATATTTAATTGATACAGTTTATCTATGGGATCTACAAAAACAGGCGAAAGGAAATTGGAGTTCAAAAATCAATCAAATACATTTATAGATATATGCATCTGACTCGCATTACAACCTGTGAAGAGCCAAAGTCAAAGCTTCGCTCAATCACCTATGTTGTGACCTATATTGTTGTGTGTGGGTGAAGTAGACCTTCTGTCTTTTTTTTGCCGTGTCATCGGCGCCGGCAGCCAACACCAACCTCTGAGCCACAGTGCCCCCGAACACATTTGACTGAAAAATTCCGGGATAGTCTTTCAATACAATTTATCTGGTCGAAAAAGAAAAAGTAGACTAGTAGCATACTGTCGCTCATTAAATTCGTACTCGTGAATCAATAAGACTGTAAAGCATGGTAGGCAATGTTTAAAGCCTTATTTCTTCAGACTGCTGTTGAAACTCTGGCTTGCAGTGGTAGATCATAGACCCAAAAACCAATACCAAGTTGTTTATTCCCCGTTAAGTGTCTGCGGGAACAAGGAGCGGCCCTGATATGTATACAATCGGATTGCTGATTGATGTCGCTCTACATAAGGTCGTCTGATATGTGTCCTTGAACGTCATACATTTCAAGAATTGTTGAATCAAGAATGTTCACTTTTCATAAAAGTCTTAACAATTTAGGCAACAAAATCTCAGGCCCATTGTATCTAGTTGATAAAAGAGCTTAAACAACCATCTATGTACTTACTTGAATCCGTTCAACACTCGTATTAGCAGGAAAAACAGAAAATGCTGCGAGAACGATGAAATAAATCCGCACAGTGCATCTCCAAAAAGCGTGGCAATCAGCACCTTCTTCCGCCCCTTCGTATCGGCTAAACAGCCCCAGAAATACGAACCGATCAGCATGCCCAGCATCGGTGCTGCTGTCAGCCATCCCTTATCCGATGATGTCATTTGAAAGTCACATGTTGCAACGGGCAGGACAAACGATATGATAGTAACTCCGATCGCCGTGTTCATATAGATTAGACCACATACGGCTAGTAAATTGTAATGAAACTTTCCGAATCCTGTTTGAAGCAATGCTTGCTCATAATCAGTGACAGTATCGTCCATAAAATCGAGCCCTGAAACACAGCGTTTTATACAGTGCTCTGTAACGAGGATGCCGTGGCCATCCTTACCCATTTTGTGCTGGTAAACGTATTCGTCTTCCGCACTGGGAGGATACTGTAGGTTAATGCTTGAAAACGCTCCGTTCTGGTTTGGCATACGGCGGTCGGTTCTTCAAGAAATTTCAATCCTCGTGGAACAACCAGTTTTTTTTTTGTTAAATATGCTTTTTGTTTCTTTGTTGTTTTTGCTTTCGCAACAACTGCAATCCGTTTTGTTTTACTCTAAGACGGTTGGTGGGATTTCTATTTGGTAAACCGCCTTTCGATAGTAATTCACACGTCCCTCAGTTAGGAGCTAATATCAAGCATTGAACAATCTGAAAGTAAAAAGTAAAAAAACATTTAAGTTAGTTTCAATTTAAATTATATTTATGCTTTGAGCAATTAGGCATGTCAAGAGAAAAGTTGTAAAGCACACCGAGGCGCAGGGCTTTCGAGGATAATGATTTCATAACCCCGTTTTCTCGCCGTGAATAGGTTCACTCCCTTTCGAGTTTATTTTTAGAGAAAAGAAATGAAAATATAAGTCGGTATCCCAAGGCGTGGAGTTGGAAGTTAATTTTTCACACGCCATTCGATTAGGTGGTGTCTCGTGAAGACTTCGGAATAAATAAATGGTCAAGCATGAGTAATTGGAGGAGCGTGACAACGCCATCGGAAGGTCATTTACGCTGCATGCATGTGTGACAGTTTAGGGTACTGGTGCCAATACTAGGATTTTCGGTGGTTGAATCTTAATGAGCTGGGGTGGCCCAATACATGTGTTGATTTATTCTAGTTTTGTATATAACGGAGCATTGAATTAATCAATTAAGATATTTGAGCTCAATTTAATCATTTTCGAACATGATGAAATATAATGCATTTGGAAGGTTTGGATGTCCAATTTTTGGTCAGATTTTTAATTAAGTTTCGGAAAGATCAAAACGATTGACTCGTTGCAAGCACAAATGAGAGATAAATACCTAGCCTTTGTTTTGAAATTTTTTTTTAGCTTAGAATCTTTAAGGGTTTTAACAAAATATGGAACTAACCCTTATATAGTGTCCTAGGAACCGCTGAAAACATCAAACACCAAGTATTTATTAAACCGATGATGGAAAATTCTGAAAAAAAGTGTCAGCCGCAGTCAGTTTAAGGACCAAGAAGCCAGGACTATAACGACACTCACAATCTCAGCGAAGAGAATATGTCATAATGTCCTCCTTCCTTTTTTTTGATAGTTTGCCAATAGAGACATAACAATTTTGTACTTTAGTACAAACGCATACTTAAACTTTTCTTATAATCCATTAATGTCAGAACATCGGCCAGGACTTATATTTTTATCTTGGTGAAGTTCACGAAGAGCAACATTTGAAAACAATTGAAAAAGTAATGTCAAAATTCTGAGTTGGTGGCCACAACTTTAAGAGCTCCTACTCCAATTTTCGGTCGTAACAATCCAGACAGACTGAGCATGCTACTAAAGTAAAGTGAGGGTTTCCTTCAGGTGTGTTGCCTGTGATGGCCTGTGATGGCCTGGGTTCAGGTGTCATTAGTTCTATAACAAGTTCAAATTTTTACTCTCAAATGGTCTGCTTACACGAATTCTTGCAGCAGACGTCTTGCGTGTTTTTTCTTAAAATGGATAAACTTGAATATGATGAATAATTCCTAAAGAAATTCATCCGAAGTTACATGGTCGCACATCCCTCGAAGATGACCCACGTGAAAGAGGACCAAAATCTGTAACCACGGAAAGGGTCAGGTTTTTTATTCTTATATACTGAAGGCTATGACTTTTCGCGGAGTTTGCTTCGAGGAACAAATTTGAATCCTTTCTTTCTCTACTTTATAATATCCTCCCATGAATTGCTCAGTGCCAAATGATCACAACAATAGATTCGTTCATTATATAACATGGCACAAAGATGGTGTGTCAGCCTCTGACTTCGACGACACGAAATTCGCGGTGTTTCTTCTCAGCAGGGTACTGACGAAACTCCTTGTAGTGTGTTTGTCTGGAAAAACTCTAGAAACTTGCCAATCGAAGTCGACGATAAACAGTAGCTCAAAGACAAAATAGATGATTGAGAGAACTTTCGATTCTTGTCCGCAATGGGCTACACTTCCAGTTATACAGAGTTTTTCAATAAGGATATAATAATTTTGAATTTGAATAAAATAAAAAACGACGTGATCAACGTGTAGTACACATGATATATTTATTGTAAATAAGGAGTTCGACCTCGTTCACATGACCACCGCGAGCAATTTTGCAAGATTGATTCTTTGAAACCAATTTCCTACAACTCTTACACACATATTGGCAGAGCGTTTGATATCATAAACTAACGTCTTAACGTTGCTCCTAGAAAAATTCAAAGACGTTAAATAGCAGGATCTAGGGGCCCTCAGATCCGATTATTTCTCAAGATTATATGATTACCTCGTTTACTTCCCCTTTCGTGGATCAACTGCTTGGCCAGCTATGAGGCATGTGGAACCATAAGAATAACACATCACTGATGTCAAGACTACCCAGGATAGCAAACTCCAATAACCATAATATGTCGACCATTTTCATTTACGAAAACATGCGGTCCAATCACTCCTCCGGTATGAAATCCACACCACACTCTCATTTTTTTCGGGTTCAATAAAGTCACTTGTTAGTTTGTTGTTATACGTTAAGCCAAAAATGAGTTTCAGCCCTAAAAATGACTTTTCGGCATAATTCAGGGTTTTCTTCAAAATTTAACAAAACTCAATTGGAGAAGACTTGGCACTTCAAATGAATGATCGAGAGACTTCAGATCTTGGGTACGTCTTGAGTAGTAGGTCCAGAGATTGATCCCTGGGAAAGGTATGGAATCGATGGATTTAGATCATTTAGAAAAGCCACAGATATTTTCCGTGAACGGTGAAAGGTGCGTTATCGTTCAATCTAAATAATGAATATATTGAATTGAATTTTTCGTTTATACTCGTAGCATACATAGCCTGTCTGGTGGAATGATTATTAAGACTGAAATTTCGAGTAAATAATAAGTCGTGAACGCCGATTTGGAATTTCGGTATTAATTTTTAATAATTTTATATGTGATAAAATGGCACATCTTGGCTAATGTTTGCATTGGCAGATCATGATAAAATTTTAAAGGTGCTTTCGTATGTTATGGGCCTTTTGAACAACCCTATACCTTTTTCAAGTCGACTTTCGAGCGAAATAAGGGTTATTTGCGGGAAATTTTTTTTTTCACCTACAATTCAAGAAAAATCTGAGGCGCGTTGAATGATCATAGTAATTTGCCCTAAGGCTTCTATCAGTGAAAGAACGTATCAGAAATGGTTTTAACTCTACAAATGGTGACTTCGACATGGAATTCAAGGAACCCTCCGGACCGGTGAAAAGGTTGCAGGACTCAGAATTTATTTCAAGATCAAGATCAAACGCTTTAATGCCACAAGCCATTTTTCGTCCTTTGAAAATTGGATGTCATACTAGTTGATCTGAGAGACGTTGAAAGCCATTTTATAAGCAGTGAACTGCTGCTCCAGCGTCAGAAAAGAAAGGGTTTGCCACATTGTACTCGTATTGTGACTGGCGATGGAAAATGAGTTCAATATGATAATATAAAGCGAAAGGAATCATGGAAGCTCCACGGCTATTCTCAATATCGACAACTAAGTCAAAAATCAATAAATCAAAGTTCATGCTGTGTATTTGGTAGGATCAGCTTGGAGCAATACCTACATATATATTATGAGTGCTCCCCAAAAAAGCTGATTACTGAATGCAAATAATGCATTTGAGCTGAGTATTGAAGGACAATGAAGGACAAGAACTAGGACGGTCAGCCGTATGTTGCTCAAACCCACCATGTTCTACCCCACCTGTTGCATTCTTTAGACAATTGTCATGCTGAGCCTCGGGGGGAATCACTTCAAAAAGATGTGTATTTTTCCCAACACAGGATTCTTATTTTCCAAAATGAAGCACCAAGTTTTTAGAAGAAAAAAAAACAGCGATTACTATGGGTACACCCGATAATAACTCTACTACTTCTGTAAAAGCGTAACATATTATTAGATCTATATTTAACCATTAAAGCGTTTAAAGGCAACTGCGAAACCTTGGTAAAGGCGAAATTGCAGATCAGCGCATTACACCTTCTTAACTATATGTATATCTGCGGATGATATACATACATACATATATGCAGTCCAATAACGAAATATCCAAGAACATGAAACTTAAAATGACCTTAAGCGTAATACACTCCTCGACACTTAAATATCTGTGTCAAACTATTGTTAAAACTTTTATTTCCACTATCTCTCTGCTACCTGATGACAAGCTTCTAAACATTTAAGGAAGTTCAAAAGAAGATCGCCATTTTCGATTTTTGCTTATTTTAAGCGCGACATTTGATAACCTTCATCTTTGAAAATAGACTTATGTTGTGTGCGATTTGTTTTTCACACAAATGAACGGAACCCTAAAGCTTAATGCCGATTCCGAACGGCGAGAGCCTAGAGAAGCTTTTTCAATGTAAGTGTACAACGGGAGGTTTTGCCAGTACCCCGCCGAGGGAGAGGCCCAGAAATAATCATTTGATGGCGTTGGTGTTATCGGGATCCGAACTCGCTCATCTTGCGTCAGCGGCCGACATACTACCCACTGCGCCACGGCGCTTCCCCTTTAATGGCCTTAATATAACTTCCCTATTTTCAAATTGTCTTCCTTCTGCATAAACTTAGAACAGGAAAAAGAGGAGGCCAATCCTAAACCTCCACATTGCTTGTAAACCATTGTTTTACACATGCTACATGTGAATGGCTGCGTTATCCTGCTGGAAAATCCAATGCATCAAACATTTCGTAGAAATAAACTGTTTGCGTTTGAAGAAGCTCAATATAATCCTCTGAGTTCTGTTGATCATCTAAGACAACTAGATCTACAGGGTCATGGAATAAAATTGCAGCCTATGCCATGACGAAACCAACAACAGTGTGACGATGTGATAGGAACATCTCTGATTTTCTCAAATTGCAATCTATAATCTTTATAGCGCTGAAGTAGATGTGAGTTTTTCTTCAGTTTTTGCCGTCGGAGATGTGGACACTGTTGAATAACTTTTGAATTGTCCGGACACTGGTTGAAGTTCCAACTTTCTCCTTTATTTTGCGAGCGGTTGCAGGAGAATATGAAGCTTCGCAAAAAATTGACCTACGATCTTGTTCTGTTATCGTTCTTGCTGTAAGTCCTTTTCGGTTTTTGCCATAATTTTCTAGATCTTTTAGAAAATTTTTGACTGTCCATGGATCTCGACTAATTTGTATAGCAATCTACTGGTTGGAATAATTTTCTTGCTTAATTGCAAGAAGTTTGACAATTACTAAATTATTTAGAATTTGACCTCGATTCATCCTTTCTAAAATGCAACTTAGACAAAAACAATTCTAATAAATAATAAGTAGCAATAAAACAGAATACAGTTTTCGTTTTTTTTAAGGATCTTGATCTTTGAATTTTTAAAACATAACAAGTGTCGCGCTTAAAATAGGCAAAAAACCGAAAATGGCAATTTTCTTTTTTACTTCCTTAAATTTTAACAAGCTTGTCATCAGGTAATAGAGAGATAGTGAAAATAAAAGTTTTAATAATGAGTCCGAAGAAATATTACCTCATAAAGCAGGGGTAGAAATTTTAGGTGTGGGTAATCAAGTGTCGGGGATTGTCGCTTGAGCTGTCAAATAATATTGTTTTAATTTGGCACACAGAGCTAATCTTCGCCGATTAAAGATAAAGATAAAAAGACAAAAAAAGAAGATAAATAAAGGGTTATCCAACAAAGGGTGACATTTTAAAGTGTGCATCATTATTGAAGTAGCAACACTCAGCTATCACTGCGGTAAACATTAACAAGGTGCTTTTTAAATATATATTTACATATTCGCAAAGTTTGGAAATAATATCATTAAGTTCGAACTGCTGAATTTAATTGATAAATTTGATCGTTTTGGAAGATTTAGTGAAGTGAAGCCTATTATTTTATGCACTAAAACAATATAAGAAATTTTATTCGTACTATTGCATTCAATTACTAGCCTTAGAGCCTGTAGTACATTTGGTAAATATATAATATTACCACTTTTAGTAAAAAATGTAACTTTTCTATTTTTGGATTGGTTTGTTCAAAAAACAAACTTTTTGAATTTTGTCTGCATTATCTGAGCCACGATGCATTCCAAGGGTGGGAGGAGGGTTCGAACAACGCGTTATGTAATATTGTTTTTTTCATTTAAATAAAAAACTAGGGAATTAAAGTCCCAAAACCAAAAAGGATTGGAAGAAGACGAAAAATGTTTAAAGAAAAGGAGGGACAGTGCCAAGCGTGCAAAACAATTTTGAGCCATAGAAAAACTCGAAAAAGCTGAACGTCAGAAAAACAATCCTTTTGCAGTAAAACCTCGATCTGGCTATGGGCAGTCTCCTTTGGTTGAGTCGCAACCTGCTTTTCTGGAGACCATAATTAACATTGCCATTCATGGTAGCGCTGCTGATGAACGCCGCTTGTCTCACTCTGTTCGATTTGCATGAGAGGCTGTTGTTGATGGGATTCAAAATTTCTCGAATTTTCATTTACTCCCACGCGTTTCTGACACTCAAGAGGAAAGGAGGGACGTACGTACCGTTAGTTAGCAAGACCACATACCGAGATGCACAAAAGCACGAGGATGGAGAATTCTGCACCGCTACAATTAGGCCCTCAGAAACTCTCTCGTCGCTTCTGGGATTATAGCAAATATTTTTCTCTCTCAATACGATAAGGGCCTTGTACAAATATGTTTACTGGCAGTAATAAGTCAGAGTAACTTTTACCTGACAGGTTCGTAGCAAAGTGGCACAAAGTGGATGCGCCAGTGTCAACGTGAAACCTGAATGTTTCGGTAAGGAAGATGTTGATAGCTCTACTATCAACAGGGCCTCCAGGTTGTATTTGTTTAAGTGTTGAATGGCAAAGTTCTTAACTTTCCCATAACGCGGGTTTTCGTGTGGCCCACCATCTACAAAGATGATGATCACTGGCTTCACTGTGCTCCATTCTGTCATCATAAAGGGTTTGAATACAGACACTGATAAAAGTGATTCAAAGTCATAAGCATGGGTGTTTGCTGTGGAGAATGCGTGTTTCCCACTCCTTATGTGTCGAGCCGCCTTAACCAACAGCTTCTTCCTTACCGAAACCGTCAGGTTTTACGTTGACACTGGCGCATACAGAAGGAATAAGTTTGTGCCGCTCTGCTACGAACGATGGGCGGAGCGCTTACACCGATTTGACCGACGCATCGTCAGCAAACGATTGTCAGAAGTCATCCTGCCGCATAAACATTTCGCTTCTCATCTACACAAAGGAATTAATATTGATTGAGATTTGGAAAAACGCAATTTTCAGCACGCTGGAAAGACGGCAGGGGGTGTACACAAAAACGTTAGGGCGCGTTACTTGGGGGGCGGGATTGGACCCTCTTCTAAAATTGCGTTACGCAAAACTTGAACGCCCCCTAAGATATTAACATATAACGATAGTTAAGCTAGTTTTAAGCATTTTTATCTAGCGTTAGGAAGTTATAAGAAAAACTTCATAAAAATGAATTCTAAATTGAAAAAAAAAACAAATATGTTGACATTGTCAGCAATTTTGTATACCTACATATTTAGTTTGTTTTTCACAGATATAAAGGTTAGAGGCTTCTTGGTGTGCTTGGAGATTTTTTACTATTGAGAAGTGAAAAATTAAGTGAAGTGGTCCAATTTAATTGAAATGTTAACGAAGGCATTTAAAGAGTCAACTCTGAGCAAAAAAAAATTATAAGTGGTACAAGATGATGGTGATGACCACCGCCACTATTTTCACAGGACTTGGGCTCCTGTGACTTTTTTCTTTTCCCAAAAATGAAAAGTCCCATTAATGGACGGTGATTTACCATGATTGGGGAAATAAAGACTACATCGCTTAAGCGCATATCAAAAGTCTTTGAAAATTGCAAAAAAACACTAGCGGAAGTGTGTCCTATCTGAGGGGGATTATTTTAAAGGATGTATAACAGATATTGATGAATAAATAAATACGAGTACTTTCTCAGAAAAATAAAAAAAATCACCTTATTTTTTGAACAAACCTTGTATATGCAATTAAAAACTCACAAACTTTACGCACCATTTGACTAAAATGCTACAATTTGTGCCTTTAAAAGTAGCTACGGAGTACTGAGATAAAATCCAGAATCAAAGGAGCAGTTACATCGATACATTTGGGAAATTAACGCCGTAGGAGGAAATATCTTAAATATCTTTAGAAACTCACTCATTAAATTGTCCTTAAATTAATGTGCGACATTTTAAAGCAGTTTATCGACTGAGAGATCGAACAATTAAGCTAGAAAATATTTTCAATTCTGTTTTTAATATCAAACACAAAATATTGGAAAATAACCACAAATTTTAGCAGCCGCTTGAAGAAAGTTGGAGTTTGAACTTTAATTGCCACCATATAATATGGATTATAAGACAATGCAAGGTTATCAAAGAATTCACCAAGAACCATCCAAGGTCAGTCATTCAAATTCGCCCGACTAAGACAGAGTAGGATACAACGTTGCATATATACAAATCAGATAGCGTCATACTTATTTCTATCAATTTTTTTCTGTCTCAAACACAACAGGACGACGAATATCCTTACACTTGAATATCTGGATTGTGTCCATGTTAGTATTCGCCTCCGTGGAATAATACTGGACTGTCGTCATCATCTTATTTCCTGTCGCGTCCCTCTAAATACGAATAAAGGACTTATTGAAAAAAAATAATTAAATAAAAATATGAGCAAAGAAATATGTATAGATTCGATATCACAACGGCTCGCAAGGATAAATTCTCGTCGCGTTATTTCTAACCATTTTTGCGTATCACAATCCTTATCCTCGACGAGGCGTTTAACCAGAACAACAACAACACGCACTTGAACTACGAAAAACTAACTAATTCTCACCGGAATGTCGCTGTAACGAGCAACATTTGCTTTTTTAGCGATTTTTGTGATTTTTTTCAAGTTTTCTTTTTTCAATTAAGACATATCCAAAAACAGGATACAAATTGCTTTTGCTGTTACATATGGCACACGCAACGCGGACTCACATTAATGTCCATCAGTTGCGAACACGTCCGAGTACTCTCCTTCGTATGTCAATTAAATTAATTGCTCGTGCACACATACGACAGTACACGAGTATTACGACGCACTATTCCTGTAACAGGATCAAAAAAAAAAAAAGCACAAAGAACAACCGAAAAAAATGTGCAAACAACGACCCGCAGACCACGCGAAAGTATGATATGCCCACTCACTAACGAAGAAGCTACTCAAGCACTATCGGATACTATCTATTGAAATTGTCAACATTTCATAATTAATTCCAGCTAAATCGAATCCTTCCTTTTGTAATTTTCCAACTGCAGTGTTCCCGGTTCGCGCGTACACACGCTGCTTACAGTTGAATCAATTGACCGAGACTGCGTTGCCAGGATAAGCCAGCCGGATACGTACTAGCTAGCATGGGTTCGCGCTAGCGGCAATGAGCCACAAAACGGGACATAGTCAGAGGATAGAATTTCACTATCACTATCAATGTCCTTTCGGTTCATATATTTCTTTGTGTTTTTTTGTTTTTTAGTCACTCTCCTACTGACCACCCTCATAGACAACGAAAAAGGACGAAATGGAAAGACAAACGTAGAAAAATCGAGGGAAAACAAGAAAAAATTTCATCATAAGCGTGTGAAGAGAACCTTGGAAATGTGTAGCCGAGGTGGACAACTGGAGTCCGTATCTAGTTGACATTAGGTGTATCGGTGGTGATCGTTAATGTGTATGCCGAGGTGTGTGCTCGGTCTCGTGTATTCGACGTGAAAGTCCTTATATCGATTACCAGGAGGAATTTTTTAATAATTATTATGAACTAGTCAGAAATGTAAGAGAAATGTAATACAAGTTCATTACCGTTAGATATGCAGCAAGGACACTGTGGGTTAGAAGGCTTAGGCACCCACATCTATTATAAATGCATATCGTGATGAAAGTGATATATTTTTAATCAGGAAGTTGTTGGTTAATTGGCAGCTAACCAAACGATACGGCTAGTTGCGTGAATGATTTATTTGATGATTGTGTTATAGCATATCGCTGGTGTCAATGCGTGTGTGGCTTTCCCTTTTTCATTCTCAGGTAATGAAGAGGTTTGGCTGTTTACAAAATACGTTGCTATTTCCGGGTTATCGACATTTCTCTCGAGGCTATATACACTAATTTGGACGCAAAACTGTTCAGGGAAGTCTCTCTCTGTGATTTGTCGACAAGAAGTGGTTGACTTTTGAAAACTCTTAAGTTCAAATCATATCCAGAGCCATCCTTTTGTGTAGACATATGTATATCCCCAATCTACTCAAAATTATTGTCAAGAATATCGAATTACAATGAATTATAACGAACTTTATAAGCTTATAAAGGTTTTTTTTTTTAGAGGGAAAAAATCAATATGAACTAAAACACTTGAAGCTAATGTTAATGTCTACGATATTAGCTTTAAATAATAGATAGACAATTTTATGCCATTAGGGCTTAAATATGATCTCGGGCATATGCGCCCCACGGCTAGCTCGAATGAAGCGTAATCCTGAAGTGCAATTGTCGACAACTTTATCGAGCAACTGGCCGTATATCACCAATAACACGGCGAATGTTGACTTTCTAATGGCTTCACATACCCCCAAGGTAAGTAATCTAAAGGTGTGAGATCACAGGATAGTTAAGACCAGTTCACAGGTCCATTGTGCGAAATTATGCGTGGCATGTTGCGCCATATTGTTTCTGCGTCGTTTCGTGACAGTCGACGAAATATGGATCCACTGGTACACACCAGAGACCAAGGAACAGTCGAAACAATGGACTTCACCCGGCGAACGTGCTCCGAAGAAGGCGAAGACTGTCCCATCGGCCGGAAAGGTGATGGCCACCGTTTTCTGCAATTCACAAGGTGTGATCCACATCGACTACGACTATTGGGCCGATTCGACGCCGAATCGAAGAAAAAACGGCCTCACTTGGCGAAGAAAAAAGTACTCTTCCACCATAATAACGCATCGGCTCACAACTCCGCCCTCGCCACGGCCAAATTGGTCGAATTGGGCTACGAACTGCTGCCCCATCCACCGTATTCTCCAGATTTGGCCCCGTGCGACTTCTTTTTGTTTCCAAACTTGAAAAAGGCAGAAATTATCAGTCGAATGAGGAGGTCATCGCCGCCACGGAGGCCTACTTTGCAGACCTCGAGAAAACGTATTTTTCAGACGGGTTAAAGAAGTTGGACCATCGTTGGGTCAAGTGTATCGAGTAAAAAAGGAGACTATATTGAAAAACAAATAGCCATTTCTCCAAAATGTTTGTTTTTTTAGGCTAAGTACTTATCTGACCACCCTCGTATACTGTCTATTACTCCGAGTACCGTATACTTTAAAGGTCATGGAAAAAGTTACACACGAAAACAGTTTCTTTCTCCAGGTAGTCGATGTGGATCACACCTTGTGAATCCCAGAAAACGGTGGCCGATGGGACAGTCTTCACCTTCTTCGGAGCACGTTAGCCGGGTGAAGTTCACTGTTTCGACTGTTCCTTGGTCTCTGGTGTGTACCAGTGGATCCATGTTTCGTCGACTGTCCCGAACCGACGCAGAAACTCCTTCGGATTGAGCTTAAACAGCGTCAAACACTGCTCTGAAGTGGTCTCACGGTTGCGCTTGTTGTCCGGAGTGAACAAACGCGGCACCCATCGCGCCGACAGCTTTCTCATGCCCAAAATTTCATGCAGGATATGACCCACGAGATCTTTTGCCTACTGTCTCAGCTATCTCGCGCATCTTCAATTGGCGGTCTGCCAATACGAGATCGTGGATTTTTGTCACGTTATCCTCCGTGATAGCCGTTTTCGGGGCACCTGGATGTGGCTCATCAAAAAAACCGACGTGCGACGAAGTGAAACTCATTAAACCAATTTTTGATGGTCGCCCATCAAAGGAGAAGAGTCACCGTACACAACATCCAAACGCTCTTTGATTTCGTTGCGCGATTTCCCTTCCAAAAACAAGAATCGAATCACCGACCGATATTGCTCTTTTTCCATTTTTCTAAAATCCGCGGACACTCCCGCTTCTACACGGTACTACACGATAGTAAGTTGCTCTTGCGATACTGGCGCCATCTGGCGGTGATGCTAAGTACTTATCGGACCACCCTCGTATTGTGTGGATATATTTGAGGACCGGAATAGTTGTGAAATTTCACCATATCATTATTTCATTATATCTATTGTCTGCTGTCGGTTTATAAATTATATCTACAACAGTACCAAGTGATCCATTACACAAACCACCTGATGTAAACAAATTTTGCCTTAAGATTACTGGTGCACCAATGCAAAGAAAAAGTCTTGGAGATAAGCCCTGCGCAGAGTTTGAAGAGATCGAAGCAGCTCTGAGATCGTTATGGATTGCATTTATAATTGCGACAGGACGGTTTGCAATCTTTAAACTTTCTGTATTGTCGGTATGGATTTCTTCGTTTGTCGACATCAATCTGATTAATTTGTTTATTGTTGGGAGCTCTGAATATAATTTAAAATATTCTTCAGTAAAGTGTCCAACCGCCAAATGTTCTAGTGTATTTTTCAATTCCTTTTGCTCGACACCTATATGGCGTATAATTTGCTGCAGGAAAAATATTTTGTTAAACTGTAGATAGATCCTGTAAGTAATAAAAACGGATAATTAAAACACGGATTCTGTTTGCTTATTTTGGCTAAAAACGTTCGAAAAGAATCTTCAAAAAAGAAAAAAAATAGCGTGTGCGAAAATTTTGCACTTTGAATTTAAATTTTTTTCATCAGTTAAATTTTTTAAATTAGGATCAAAATCAAAATTTTGTCTCGACAATACCCTAGATATTTTAAAATACTTTCTGGGGGTCCAAAAATTATAAGGATCGGAGAAGAAATGGCTGAGGAACAATTTATCTTAGATCGCAATTGAAGTCACCCGATGAGAGCTCCGCTTCGCTTCGCTCAATAATAAAAATAGAAATCCCTATCGGAATCTACTAAATTGCAGAGTTTTTCCATATGGAGAAGGTTACAAGGCTCATAAGCCTCGGAAAAAACTTACTCCAACCGAAAAGAATATACAGAAGACCGAAGTATGACAAAGAATGTGTGCATAAAACGGAGGAGTTCTGGAGTTAAATGTTTTTTTTGTGACAAGCCATAATTCGACAATTTTTATTCCGATGGTCGCCATTTTGTATGGAGGAGAGAAGGAACAGGTCCCATATTGTTGGACGCCTAATTGTCTGGGGTGCAATGACAGCAAATAGAGATGTCTCCCTTCATATATTGTAAGTTTTCAATATCAAATATCACGTATAGTGTTTCATTAAATTGGGCCCTCTCTCCAGCTGGACAACTTCTACCGCTGGGTTTCCTTTAGGAATTACTTAAACATCATTCAAAGGCTGATCGTTTCCTATTCTACTAAATTTACATCATGCCTCTCCATATGTCCCAGGAATATATCATTTTTTCATAATCAATTCGGCGTATTAATTTGACGCATACGCCATTTTGTTCGTCTGAGATTTAACTACAAACACTCATAAGTTGAGTCCGCCAAAAACTAGCGTCTTTGTTTTATCGTTCAGTGGTCATTTCGAGTTTTGTGTCTGAACGAGAACATTTGCAAGTTCAACAAGTTGTTGAAATTCATTTGTTGCTGTATGGTGAACACGCTTCATCAATAAGAACATCTGAGACCTGGTTTTGACAATTTAAAAGTGATGGTAGACCCCAAAGATATGAAGACGAACAATGGCAGAAGTTATTGGATGATGACGCAACACAAACTCAACAACAATTGGCAGAAGCATTACATGTGTCACAAGAAACAACTAGCAGACGTTTACGGGTAATGGGGAAGATCAATAAACTTGGTAAATGGGTCCCACACGAGTTGAATGAACGTCAAATGGAAACTCGCAAAGTCACTTGTGAAATGCTGCTTCAACGTCACGAAAGGAAATCATTTTTGCATCGAATTGTGACAGGTGACGAAAAATGGATTTGTTTTGAAAACCCGAAGCGGAAAAAATTGCGGCTTTCACATGGCGAAGCTTCGGCAAGAAGACCATGTTGTTACACGACAACGCGTTGTCTCACACGGCAAAACAAGTAAAATCCGCCTTGAAATCGCTTGGATGGGACAACTTTCTGCACTCGCCGTAGTCCCCAGATTTGGCGCTGTCTGACTATCATCTGTTCGCATCAATGGGGCACTCGCTCGTAGAGCAACACTTCAGCGATTTCGAGGAAGTTGGAAAATGGCTCAACGGATGGTTTGCCGGGAAAGATAAGCAGTTTTTCTGGCATGGTATTCATAAATTACCTGAAAAACGGTCGAAATGTGTAGAATCCGGTAGCCAATATTTTCAATAAAAAAAAATTTATTTCACTACAAAATCACGTATTTTTCTTACCAAAAAAAATTTAAGGCTTTTCCAGTCTTTTTTTTTTCTTTAAATTTATGGTATTTCTGCTATTCATTTTTGTTTTGTAAAAGTTATATAAAAATTATAATTTTTTTTATGGGACTCGTGCAGGTTCAAAAGTGTACGCTCAGGTGGTTTGTGTCGAAGGTGTCCGTTCACTACTCTCCTTTGTGGTTGTCTTAGATAGGATTTTTTGAGATATTAGACTGAATTTGTCGCGTTGGTTGTAGTTCACAGTAACTCTTTTGTCATTCCATGTCATTAAGGTGTTATATTGGAAATGCACACACGGAGTATGAATTTGAAGTCATCAAAATTTAATGAAATTGTAAGTTAACTTGCAATTTATTTGTCTTCAATATGTCAAAAACTGACACAGATATTTTTTTGGTTCAAAAGTATGCAAACATTTTTAGTAGATATACGATTAATAATTTTTTTTTAAATTTCTTATAAAAGCATTGTTCGAGCATATATGGCAGCAAAGTTGAGCGCTGCAGCATAAAACTCAAAACTGCTCACAAAATTTATAAGGTATTTTAAAAATCAAATTCTTGGCTCATAATTAGCAAACTGGACGGCGGGAAGAGAATTAAAATACTCTCTATGCAACGCTTTTAAGAGTCTCAAAAAGCCCCAAATTCAAATAATAACTGATATAATAAAAGAAGCACTCGAACACAAACTGATATGTCCGAGTGTATTCCTTGACATCTCCTTTGACAAACCAGGACCAGTTATGAAAAGCAGTTCAAGAAGATTGGCATTCCATATTTTTGCCAAAAAAGTATAAACACAACGCAACGCAGATTTCAAAAAGTATTGGTTAATAAAGGGGGATGCTCCAGTTATTAAAGTAAGGCAAATCATAAACTGCATTCAAAAAGCATTTATATATTGATAATAAGCCATGATTATACATATTTCAGGACCTATCTTCTTGCCCAAGCGCAAAAGTTACCATTAGCAGTCTCGTAACAAAAGGTTTTTTAAATTTTTATTATAAAACCATTTTTTTACCGAATTTGGTGAATATTTTAATTTAATTCAAAACCCGTTAAAAAAGTTGCAACTTATTGAAAAACAAATTAAAAATTAGTTTTTTGATCAGCCTTAAAATTGTGCTATATCAATACTTATTTTGTGCACAGTATATTGTACTTGTATACCTTCCTTGAGAGATGTTGGCTCACCCAATCAGTGAAAGCAGAAAGCGTGGACAGCTGGTTTCAGTTCTGTCTCAACTGACCCTTAGAAGTATGTGGGCAATAATCTTATTTTGAAATGATTGCGGGTTGGCTAACCTTGCTAACCTTGTCGGACGAACACGCGTTCGAGTCTTCAAATAGTAGACCTATCCAAGACGTTTAATATATCGACTGCGATCTGGCGGTCTATATTTCATAACTTCCTACTTTATGTTTATAAAAAGTTATAGCAATGATAATTAAACCTTGATAGTTCAATAATGGAGCCAAATTTAAAAGGACACTTCTTGTTGGATGCGTTCACATTAAATTTTGTTAGGCCATAAACAGTAGACTTGCCCTCATCAGTTTTTTTACTCTTGGTATGACATTACACTCAAAGGAATCTACAAACTCTGAATGGAGAATTTCGAGAATTATTTTTCCAGGAAGTACTTATATACTGCAGGTGGTTTTGTCGGTATACGCAGTCATGTCAGCTAAATTCGAATTCGATGACTTGACTGTTATGGAACTCAAACCTTGCTCGTAGGAGTGAGTAGCCAACATACTAATCACTTAGTCATGGTGATACTCATCAGCGGTATGGTATTGATAAACAGATAATATTTTTGTCTAAATATAGGGTCAACCAGTAGCTTATTGGAAAATTATAGGCGCGATGACCTAGTTTTGTCAAATCAACGTTAATCTTTATTGGTCATTGAAGCTTGGCCTATGGTAATTAAAAGTCAAAATTAATGATAACTTTTGAAGAATATGTGGCGCAATGGCCACAATTTCAGTTTTCAGATGTTATGTATGAAGTCCTTACTCTTAAAACAACCCCAAAGAACAGAGTCTGAAGGTGCCACCTCGGAGGTTGATTTGCCCTGATTTTTCCTAGAGTAGAAAAATTGCGATTTTCCAATTTCGTATGTAATCTGCCTTTCTAGCTTCATCTTCGGAGAAGAACCTTGTATGGGTTATTTCAGTCCCCAAATCTGACACCAACCAAAAAACGTGATTCGTGATCGAAGTTGATTGTCTTAACGACCCAACATTTATTTAACCAATCGGTGATTTAAGGCTTCATTTGTTGAGTAATATCGATTTTAAATGTGTGACAGTGAAGATCAACCTTTAAAATTCCACATAAAATGCCATAAATGAAGCCCCATCGTTGACTTCAGCGACGAATTGAGGTGCCGGTCACAGGGGTGATCGCTTGATCATGGCATGAATTCCAAACTCACTAGTCTAACTATGTTTACCGAAAAAGTACTTGCATTTTACGAACTGTAACCTTAACAAACCTCTCCCATTTTCATAGCAAGTTTGAATAATAAAAATGCGTTGTTGTGTTGATACCGACTCCGTGACTAAAAATGCCAAAGACTGTAGTTGATTTCTGAAATAAATGACTGTAATTGATGCCAACATTATCCTCATTTGTTGGCCTACATCTTAGATTGTTCAAAATATTCGCTAGCCTATTGTCTATTAGTTTTGGTGGTCTAATGGTTTCTAGTATAGAATCTATTCCGGAAATATTTCATTCACATTTGCCGTATTTTTTTCATTCACCATGGTATCCATCTAAATTTTTCCTGAGTCTCTTAAAATAATTAAAGTAAGATTAGTGTTCTGTAAAAAGTTCGTGTGAAAACACTGTCTTTTCCGAGCACGGAGTATCGAAATGCCGAAAATTAATTTTAATAATTGTTTGTCATTGCAAAATAACGTAATTTGGGCTGTAACTTAGGAGCTCATTTCCCAAAGACAAATGACCCATCATATTGCAGCCATTATCACCCTTACCCACATAATTAATGAACAAAATAAGAGTCATTGACAGAAGCGCTCAATTTCCTATTGCACGACATGACAAGGTAAAAACCACGCAACCAAGTACGACTTGGAGGAATAATAAAACGTTAAATTCCACTTAAGCCGTAAATAATAATTACGAGTACGCCAAGATATTTTTAGACTTGAGGTTTCGTAACCTATCCCACTAGCACCCATCTCTTGGGATACCGTTTCTATAAATTCAGTTCACTCGAATTCGTGGGTGATGACTTGAAGTTTCACCCACGTACATCCATACATATGTGTCTAACGTCGTTACGGCATAGCAGAATATCACCAACGCCTCGAAATTTATACATAGTAAACCCTTTAATCAGTGAATATACGACACACCAACGCGGTTGGATTGCGTGTCCTTCCTGTTGTCCTCCACTTTTCGCTTTCAACAAACACCACATAACATATTCGTAGTTTATTACAGTTTACTGCACCCACTACTATATATTTCGTTCTTTGCCTCCTGCGTTCGTATGGTATCAGAGCCGCGACCTACAAATCTTTTATTGAATCCTGGAAGACGGTAAAATGAATAAAGAAAAAAGAAGACCGCCGCCATACAATGTCCTTGATCCGTAACAGCACTCCGACACCTATAGTAATTATTTATTAAAAGGAAGCATTGGACAGGACTCTAACAAATCGATCGGACAAACCTGTTAACGTGCCTGTATGTATACTTGTCTCTGTGTGTTAGGCGTCCGCCCTCGCACTCTCGACCATCATGCGCTGTAATGTTCAATAGCTTTCCTCCATTATTATTACAATATCCTCTCTGTTTCTCCGTCTCCTGTGGAGGTTATAGCCACGAGTCTGGGAGCGAGCCGATTAAAAACTAAAGTCAGTACGGTTCAGCAACAGTTAGCTTTTGGTAGGTAAATACTCGTACAATACATAGCGCAGGACATGGACTGGTGGAACGATAAATGAAAACATTATCGGTGGAGTTCAATGTAGGAGTATTTGTGAGGTAGTTAGGTAAATAACACACCGCAACAGATGGAAGGCAAGTACAAAAACGACAAAGTCCTTCGAATTGCTGGAACGTTTTATTCAATTGTTCGGATACTCACGAGGAGGTGAAATATTTATGAAAATTGCAGACGGGAAATATGGATAGATGATTGAAGGCTAGTCTGAAATGTTGGGAATATTTTGTCTGCCCCTGTAATCAACGTGAAATGCCAGCGGAAGGTTAATTGGAAAGAGTGGAATATTGGATTTTTAGACTTATTTCTTTGAGGATATGTTAAAGATAATGGGTTTTCAACGGTTCATATACCAACTAAAAAACTTCTTCTATTAACATAAAATGACACCTCTTATTGAATAGTGTGTTCCAAAGTGGAACAGTTTAGTGGTTCAATCTGTTAAAATTGTATAACAATTGGAAAATTACAGAAGTCATTGCCGGAAGACCAGGAAGACCGTGGTCTTTTTCTCGAAAAATAAAATTTTTTTTACCAATAGTTTGTCGCTTTCAAGGTAGTTCTGTTCATATACATACTTATAATGCACTCCAGCGCTTTTTCCAATCCTCGAAGCACTACTGATATACGAGTATGCCTTTTGTATAACCTTCTGCTCTGTCAGCGATGCAGTATTTTTTCTCCTCAACCGTGAAAAATCTCGGTTCTTTCGTGGCCTTTTCAGTTTTGGGACCAATCGCTGAAGCTTAAGTCAGAGGAAAACGGTAAAACGGAAAAAAATTTGGACAAGCAACCATGGGCGAAAGCTTATTGATCGTATGACTTTCCTGAACCTATGATGAACTTTATTATTTTATTAGATGACATTACAGCTCACGGAGAGCCAGAGCCAAGCTTCTCTACACACACAAGTAAACGAGACCTACAGTTTAATGCCGATTCCGAACGGTGACCGCCGAGAAGCTTTTTCAAGTCAAGTCTATGTACTAAGAGGCGTTTTGCCAGTACTCCGCCGAGGAGAGAAGCCGCGAATCGAACATTCGAGGGCGTTGGTGTTATCGGGATCCGAACTCGCTCATCGTGCGTCAGAGGTCGTAGGCAGACTACCCACTGCGCAACGGTGCTCTCCCATGATGAACCACGTCAATGTAATTGAAGAAAATAGAGAGCAAAAAAGATTTGACTAAACTTAGCGTGCTTTTTCCGTTCTTGACTCTTCTGGTTGCTTCCATTGTAATGATTGGGCTTTTGGTTTCGTCGTTAAAACCATATTAATACGAGTTCGTAAGTTCGTAAGTTCGTAAGTTCCGACACCAGTGATGGCCCTTTTCAGCAAATCTAGATCATCCGTTTTACATCCGTTTACATCCATCATTAAAATCCATTGAGCGGAGCTCATGCGGTGGTTCTTTTAGTCAACATTTAACAATTTTGAAAAAAAAACTTCCCTAACGCACGTATCCTACCCAAAATTTTCGAAAAATATTCATGCCTTCACCCAACAGCAACTATTCTGATTGTGGTTCGATAGCAATTTTCTTCACGGCTTCAACGTCTTCTCGTACTACTTATAAACATTTTTCGTGCTCATAGTAGACTGACCAAATGCCACAGTCAACTTTGCAAATACGTTGGAGCACTTAATTTATTTTTAATAATTAATTTCCACATAAAATTTAATACAGATTTTCTGATTTTTTTCCAATAGCAAAAACAAACTAAATATAGAAATTGGCTGACAATATTGACATATGTATATATGTTAGGAAACATGTGTACCAACATAACAAAATAAAATTCGAAAATTTTGAATGAGCCTCGTATAACGTCAGTTTCTATATTATTCATTCTAGAAAGGCGCCGATGGTTCCGCTATACGAAAACCCCCCCAAGCACTATATTCCCTTCTGGTGTATCTCGTGTGGATTGGTTTGATCTTCAAAGATATATCCAAGAATGAGCTTTGCTGCCAAAAAAGATTTTTTGGTGAAGCTTGACTCAAATTAAGACTACTCAAAAGCCTAATGAGCGAAGCGACTACGTTGTCTATGGCCTTTTATCTTAAGTTATTGGGTAATTGAATTTTATGCGAGTACAGACCCAAATTTGAGTTGAAGTCGCAATAACATCAAGTTCTTGTGATGGATGACAAATTGACTGCCTCGGGTTTCTCCGTACACTCCCTCGTGTTGTTTAATGATTTATTGAATCAATTGACTCAAATTTTTATAAACTTACAACTGACTATAAGTAGCCTAATCTAGCTTATACTATAAATTAAATTACTAAAATGTGAATCATATACATGTAGATATGTATATATTTTTTCAAGCACTCAAAAACACTGGAGAGGTTACGCGTACAACATATCAGAACCTTCGAAAGAAGTCAGCCGTTTCCCTCGGGATAAAAAACGACAATGGCAAAGGAAACAGCTGGGCAGGACACGTATAACTAATGGACAGTGGACAAGCGTTCAAAAGAATGATGAGTGGAAAACTCGAGGGAAAATGAACGCCGGGAAGTTCGCGCAGTAGATGGAAGGACAATATAAAGATGGACTTAGGAGCGTTTAACATTTGATTTTCAAATAGCCGCTAATAATAATTTTAATTAATTTTTTTAATACAATAGGATTGTACGGGTGGACAATTTTCTATTGTAATTAAACTGGTCCGAAGTCACGTTGCAAAGGCAATGATTTCGACCAATAACCTGATCTCCAAGGCTTACTACCCCAATTACTTGTAACATGAGAGGGCGCGCCTTAACAGCTTTGTTTGCTATTTAAATCGATTTGGACTGGTCAAGTCCGTGAAGCCTCCGTTCCCCTACAAATATGATGTCAGGCTCCGCGCCTCAGGTTCAGTAAGTCGATTTCATGATAGGATTGAGGAGACGTCGTTCGATAGCATCAACGCTTATGTGGTTGGAGCAAACTGTGTCAGTGGTCAATTTTAAGAGTTCAGCCCCTTCAAGGCCTGCCAAATGTCAATGGCAGATTGGTATAGGTTAGGGTAGGTTAAGGTAAGCTATAGTTGGAGCTAGATTTAATTTAGCTTTAGTATTAGTTTGAAAAAAAAAATAAATAAAAAAAAGATTTTAAACAATGTAGTCGAAAGACTAAATTAAATTAAATCCTTCGGGGTCCGAAGGATATTTTGAGTTAATTTTGTCAAAATGAATTTAAAAAAAGCGGTTGTACTAAACGTTAGATGATTCATAGTATTCGGCCAGAATATGGTAAAGAACGAAGTTGGCATTGTTCCATTATAAGAGAAATTATGACTAATGTGTCGAAAATAGCAGCCGCTGTAGATGCTGATATAGCACAACATTTTACCTATTCGGAGTGTTTCTATTTGTCGGTAAAAGGAAAGCACTATATCGGAACGGGGGCTAGACAAAAGGCACGCAATGACATTCTCATTGCTAGAGGATATCCGAAATACCCGCTGGGCGTGTCCCTTTACTAATTAAATACCTGAACAGAGTTTCAAACCCTTTCTGGGGCTTACAGTTTTGTTAACACATTTAACAAAGGGGATTCAACTAAACAAAAGTTTTTTGGCTTTCATTTGAAAAAAAAAAATAATGATTATATTTTTTTTATTTGGTTATTATGTTTTAGCTTAGTATTAAGGAATTTAGTTCACAAAACCAATACGGAAAAATTTGTTTTTATTCAAATTACACACAAAAAACTATTTATGGGAAAATTTTCGCCAACTCTCTGTCTTAATCGGATCACAACAAGCCGTATTACCATTTCAACCTAACTCGCGGCGGGATCGGTGCCCTCATCCAGGATTACCAGCTCTGTTTTGCCTAGCAAACATATTCCAGCCTTTACAATAACATTGGGGCCCCCAAATCGGTCACTTCCATGAATGCAGGGGTCGGTAAAAGGTGCGCCTTGTCTACTCCACACGCGTACTTGTTTATCATCACTCAAAAACTTTATCTTGCATTCGTCTGTAAAGAGTACAGGCCTCTAGTTGTCAATGGCCCAATTTGAATGCTCACGGACGTACCTTAAGCGCACTGCCCTATGGGCCGCTGAAAGTTTTGGCCGAGTAGTACGCACTCTGGAACGTTGACTATCTTCGTGGAGTCGATTGCGAATGTGAAGTTTGTAAAGCCCGGGCGGTTACGGTAGGCTCCCGGCGTGCAGTTCTCCGAATGTGCCGGTCTTCTTGCCGAGTTTTGGCTCTGATTCTTCTTGATCCAGGTCTCCTTGCTACACTCCCGGTCTCCTGGAAGCGTTCCCACACGTTTCCGATAGCTCGCCTCGGCACACCAACCTTTGAGACTCTCCTGGCTCCAGCATATTTACCGCTCTTATTGCGTTTTCAGTACTCAAACGATGCTTAGAACCGGGCATGGTAATCACGTTTAATCACGAAGAAATAAAGAAAAACAATTAAAGGAAGTAACACTTAGCAACAATGCTAGAATCCGACTGAGAAAACAAATGCAATAGTTTTTGCATTGATTGTTTTTTCGAGCCATAGGCTTTTTTTGCCTACTCACTTCGAAGCAATGGTAAAATTGTTGTTCAAAACATTGATAAGGATTCATACACATGCAAGCTATACAATAAAATGCTTTATTTCGATAATGTTTACCAATTAAATATTTTTTAGAAAAACAAAATAAATCTTGGGTGAGCCTTGTTTTGTTTAGACCTGTTACAGCTGGATTATTCTTCTTCATCTGGTTCTTTTTAGCGGAAATAACAAAGACACGAGACGTTTATGATTTGATCTTGAATTATAAATATTGGGAGTTTTATAAAAACAATTGTTTGCAATATTTCAAACTAAATTCAAAAACTATGTTATTCGAAGTATCAACTTTGAATATCTTTCGGGCATGATACGAAAGATGTAGTCCACGAATCGATCCATTTTTGAAATCCAGGAAGTAAGCTTCTTCTCAGAGAGATCGAGTCATCATCAGAAGTGATAATCAGAACGAGGTACAAGGTGGCGCAAAATTAATCACCCTATCAATCACCCCAATAGGTCAATCATGTTTGACATTTGTGAACTAGACAGCTGCAGTATACAAACGAATGGGGAATAAAGCGCTATACTCTACAAGAGCGTGGAATAATTGTGTCGATTTTTTTTAACAATAATCGGTCAGTAGCGTTAGTGCAACGTGAATTTCGACGTCGATTTTGCGGCTGAATATCGCGGAGAATATCCCGTCGTCAGACGGACACTGAGATTTTAGTCAAATACTTACACATGTGCCTGTACAAATTGCAAACAGTGCATAAGTTAATGCCTGCTGACCGTCAGTCGCGTGTGAACCACTGTTAAGCCATCCTTAATCACAACAACGAAAATGACAATTTTATGTCGTAAATCATCATGAGCGACGAGGCGCATTTCCATTTAAGTAGTCACGTTAATAAGCAACCTTCGTTCCTGGGGCACTGAAGAGCCATTACATTTACTCAAAGCTACTGTGTGGTGCGGCGTTAACGTGGGAGGTATTTTCTTAAGGACATCATCGGCAACACGGTCACTGTTACTGGCGAACCCTACAGGGCCATGATAAGCGACTTTTTACTGCCGGAATTTGATGAGAGGGGGGCTTGGTGAACATGTGGTTTCAACAAGACGGTGCAACCGCACACACAGCATCAGCCACAATGGATATTGTGAAGGAAACGTTTCCTGGTCGCGTAATCTCTCATTTTGGCGATTTGGAATGGCCAGCAAGATCGCCCGATTTAACCATCCCAGACTTCTTTCTTTGGGACTACTTGAAGTCGCGGGCTTATGCCAACAAGTCTCAAACAATTGCAGCCCTTTAGGACAACATTCGACAGGAATGCGAACAGTTATCACCGGAAATCTTTCGGAAAGTCATGGAAAATGCCATAAAACGAGTACAAAGGTGTACCAACACTGGCGGCAGCCATTTGACCCATATCACCTTACTAGAAAAAGTTTTTCTTAGCAGAAAAAAATGTTAAGGTCCAAGTAAAGATTTCCTTCACTCAAAATTATTTTGCTTTTTTACTTAGTAAAAAAGTAATTCAAAAACAAAATTGGATGATTCATTTTGCGCCACCTGTATAACTAGAGAATAAGACGGGTTAGTTGGTGAATTTGGACTTATCGTTGGAGTGTTGCCAAGTACGTATTGACCGGTTTTGTCACATGCGGATGTGCATTGTCGTGCTGCAAAATCACTTTGTTATGTCGTTTGGAGTATTCCAGTCGTTTTTCTTTCAATGCGCGACTTAAGAGCATTAGTTGAAGTCGATAGCGATCTGCAGGATGCCTTTAAACATCCTTTGATTTCAATTCATATAGGATCTAGCTTCTATGTTGCGGGACAAATCCTATGGCTTTAATATGTTTCCATTGACAAGTCAACTCCCAATTATTTATTCAGAAAAAAATTGAAATGAATGACATCGGTCTTTAAAGAGCAGTTCCTCCAGTTCTTCATTTCCGAACTTTTTCGTTTGTCTGGCTCTTTCCTTGTCTTTCAAGTAGAAATCACCATAAGCTTCTACTAGAATACTATGACTTTCAGGAGCATTTATTTAGAGAAGTAGAACTTCTCGCAAAAACAATTTATTCGGAACAAATTTCGACGTATTCCATAACGTACGAAGTAAATATTATTATTTACTCTCTGAATAAATGACATACTATATTGAAAATGACGCCTAATGACTGCCGTTTTTTTGGAAAATAAAAGTGGCATAGGTAACACCTTGATATGAAAATCGAGAAACCTACACCATCTCCTATTAATTAACTCCAAATTAAGAGCAGTAATCTAAAAAGCGTTTATTTGTGGCCTCTTACCACTTAATCAGAAACACGCTTATTATTTCTCCACGGACATTCATATTCATATTCATAAAGGGAGGAAGATATTTGATTGAGAAGGGTTGGCGAAATATTATATGTTCTAGTAAATGTTAGCATATATGGTGGGCATCAACTTATTTGGTTAATTTAATATATATTATGATCCATCTCAACAAAAAGATTAATTTGCATTTTCCATAACCAAAGTACAATGTTCTTCGAATAAAAGATTACAGGAATAAGATACGCGAGAATCAGGTATATTATACCACATATCATAATTATTTCCTTTTGACCAAAACGAAAACAGCCAATTTGGGGCAAAAATCAGCAATAACTTGCGCAAGCCCTAAATAAGCAACATTTTGAATGGAATTCATATTTCTTTTTCATTTCAGCCCAATATTCCTCCTTTTTATTTTCGAAAACAAGGTAATGTTCGCAACGCCGCGATATCACAAACATGCCGCATATAATGATCCGTTGACAAATTTTGGCAAAGTTTCTCAAAGTCGTCGGGGCTTGCATTGGGTGCCGTACAAATATTTATTTCTATTCCTGTACCGCACGTTTATCGTAGAGCTGCACGGAATGAGGGACAATAATGTTCAAGTTGAATGTCGGTCAGTGTTTAAATGGGATCATTTCCGTTTAGGTCTTGTTGAAATTGCGCTTTTATATCTCGTTGGGTGGGAAAAGGGCTACGGGCAGTTTTCTTTGAAGGTAAATCGGTATCTTTTTGATTTTAGAAATAAAATGTTAGATGTGTGTAAGTTGGGCGGTAAAAATAAATATCCTTCATGTGGTGCATTCGTCAATCGGTGTAGTGTCTTTGACTTGACGGTAATTAGTCAATTTGAACTTGAATTAGCGAGGGAAATTCGAAGAAAGAGCCAGATATTCTACAAAATTGTAGAAGAAATTAACAAAATATTTTAAGTTATAATATTAAAAATTACAAATTATTTTGCTAAGAAATTTTCTTCTAAAATATTTATATTTTAAGACCACGAGGCATAGTTAAAAATCGTTTTTAACTGAAAAATAAATTTTAAAACAGATTTCCATTTATGAAAGAAAATATTAACATTTTTTATAATATATATTTTTAAATATTTGTAAAATTAAAAATAAGTAGAAAATACCATTTTTTAAACCGAAAATTTGGCATATCATATGTCTATTCAAGGAAAGAAAGAGCTAAATTCGTCCTTACAAACCCCAATGCAATTGTTCATATTTAAATCTGCTTGAACAAATCGAAATACCTATTCCATAGATTTTAAAATAAAAATTAAAAAAAAACCGCCACGTATACAATGTTCTGTCTGACAGTGACTAAACGTAATACGTGGCAGAGGCTATTCGGAAGTGGGGAAGCATCCACCTTTCCTTGCTAATTAAGTATTAATTGGAAGTACTGAATCCAGTAATTAAATTCCCAACAGAATGCTTCACTTCAATAATTAAATTATTTTATTCACGCGTGCGAATGTCAACACAGATACAGCAAAAACAAGAAACTACAATATAAAACGGCCCCAACCCCCCATGAATCGAATTTAAAATTCATTAATTACTCGACCACATCGTGTCTAAGGACGAAAGTTATTAATAATATTATCTTCCTCAATGTCGATTGCATTTCAAGGACACTCGCTTCATTACCGATCGCCAACAAATCGATTTTTCATACGCTCATGAGTGGCGTGTGCCATAAATGTTCACCTAAAAAACACTTACTCGTTAAGGATATGTGATGATGTAACAGGATCTGTCACTTGAGAGCGTCGTACTTAGGTTATCTCTTCACCAGTAGCACATTGGTAGTCACTGCACTTTATCGTCATTTAAATGAATTTACGATGAATTGTTTAAATATCCTTCACCGAATCAATCATCATAGGATCCTTTAAAACACTCGAATTCACACTTTTGTATACAATGTACGCGAGGTAGTCTATCCGCAGAAGGATAGTGCGCTTTTAACGAAACTCCAAGGTCATCGATGCTAGAAATTACATAATACCTATAAAGCCCACGGATTCACTAGTCTATAGACCGCTATTTTCAACGCACCGTCAAATCTCTCAGAGCACCATAAATTTCCGACAAATTTCTGCGTTCGAACCTATAACGCGAATACTTTGAGAAATTTTCCGTTTGCATATAGCGTGTTGTTAACGTCCGATTAATTCAAAAGTTTAACCGACACTGCACCCTGCACGGGTAATCCACTGTCCACTACACCTGCAGATGCACAAAAGAAGAACAAACAAATAAACCTATTAGGTTGGCTGGTGTATTTGTGAATTAGGAAATTCTCGGAAGGAAATTGTCATCAGGCGACTATAAAAACAATCGCTACTGGCGCTGCTTCTGCCCGTGTTGCAGATACTACACACATTCGTACAGAAACGACATTCATATATTTTGTTTCTTAAAAATCTAAAAATATGTGAATGTACCAAACAAATGAATAGGGAGAGACAGAGAAATAAAAATCGCAATTGTTTAAATCGTGTGTAGAGTATCTATGCATTTGTCAATGAATCGAATGCAATGAACACGAGAAGTGAGTAATAGTCATTGTTAACAGTGATTAAGTCGGGAGCAGGATTTTGTAATGAAATAATAAACAAAAGTGCAACAAACACATGCACAAGCACGTAGCGGGCTGCGATTTTGTAAATTTTTAATTGTGCAATTGAGACTCATTTTAAATTTTTTTTTTTTTTGCATTTAATTTAATGCGATAATTCGGGTAAGGGTGATCGACAGCTATTAAATCGTATGTCGTGCAATTAAGTCAATCGCGAAGAGATTCTTATCGTTAGTAGACCCATAGGGCAGGCGGTTGACATTTAATGTCGCTATATTTCGTTCAGATTGAGTATAAATCTTCTGATTTGCGTATGTACTTATGTACAATACTTGGTGCTAAAATTCACTTTGTGCTTTAGTTGTAAAAAAATGTCAACAAGGAACATGTCAGGCTTTTTGAACTAACTAACCATGATGGTGTTGCATTACAGCTTTTAAGCTACATTCAGCGCAAAAAATAAAAGCCGCTTACACAAACATTTTCCAATTTGAATTTGAATTATAGCTTTCCCGAATGATGCTTTGAAGGTAATCCATAAAGCCCTGACTAAATAAGACAAAATCAGTCCGGATAACCAATTCACCTTCAGATCGAATATCCAATGGAACAAATGCAAGAGCCAATGAGCGGATGCTTGTCTGATTGGATTGAAAAAAGGTTGGAAGGCTTTTAATGCAAACTCAGCCGGCTGGGCATAAGTAGCTATTTTTTTTTGACATGTTGAGAGGTAGAAAATTCATTGTCAGGATTGCAAATCCGGCTTCTAGTCAAACATTTGAAATTCACAATGGACTACAGCAGCGTTTTTTACCTCAGCGATCTGATAGCTTCGCGTCACCACTCAGACCCAACGATCGATCACATTTGTCACCCTCTTACAGCGTGATTTTGTGTGTTGAAAATCAACATCAAAAAATCAGTATCTACAGGAGGGCCAAATACAAGTTTCTTTTTAAAAATGCAATAAAATTAACGAAATTAATTTTTTTCTGTGTATTATGGCTTTATTAGTCAAAACAAATATTCCCATTAATTACGAAATGCAAGATCGTTCAAGTGACTCAGTTGGCTTCACAGTAGCCCATTCTGTCACCCCGATTTTCCAATACCCTATTGAGAGCTTCGGACTGTAGCTCACGGATTGCTTGGATGATATTGTTGGCTTTAAGTGCTTGAAGTGTTTCCGGACCGTTGGCATAACATCGGTTCTTCACGGTTCTCCACAAAAAAAAGACCAAAAGGATCAATTCGCAGCTCCGAGACGGCCAATTGACATCGCTAAGACGTATGGCATGGCGCGCCATACTGCATGAACCAGAGGTCGTCCAAAACCATGTTTTCAATTTCCAACAACCAAAACGTTGTTCCCAGCCTCATTTTCGAAGAAAAATGGTGCAATGATGCCTCCACAATCCGCACCAATGTGTCACTCTCTGTGGATGCATTGGCTTGTCAGAAAAGATGATTTTTCCCCAAAATCGTTGTCCAATTCAAGCTGCTCTAAGGCCCAAATTGCGAAGCGATAACGAATCGGATTGTCGCGCGCCTTGAATTTCTGAGTGAATTGAACCTTGTAAGCGAATAATCCGAGATCTTTGTGCAGAATTCTCCTCAGGCTAGTGCGTGAAATGTTGAGCTGTTGGGATCGATGGCGAGTTGATGTTCGTGAATTAAGGCTCACACTCTCGACCACAAGGGCCATATCCTCATCTGTGCGCACCGTACGGCGACAAGGACCATGAGTGTTGTCCACTAGCATACCAGTCTCACGAACTTTTTGCGCAAAGTTGCGTACAGCAGTCGCGGTGGGTGCTTCATTTCGGCCAAAACTTCTTTTTAAAACACGCACCTTTTGGGCTACACAGCACTCACTTTGAAAATAAGTTTTCAATATATCCCAACGTTATTCAAGCATAAAGCGACTCATTTCGTTCCTCGGAAGTATGATACTGATGTTTTGTCAAGATTTCGAGTGGGAAATAGCTGTCAGTGTCAAAATAACCTATGATTAAAAAAAAACCACTAGAGGGCCCATTGTTTATTCCATCCAGTAAGCTTCTGTTGGGGCCTCTCGGGACACAAGAAGACAATGGGGTGATCGTGGTGCAATGGTAATCATCACCGTGTGTTGAGACGAAGGTCTGTAGTTTAAGTCTGTGCAAGCCAAGAACAATTCGCATTCGGAAAAACTGTGCAACAACATCAGTTATAATGCTGACGACGCAGTATAAGTGAGTGCAATTCCAACATTACTACTTAAGGCCATGGAAACAAAAAAGTTACTGTGAACTACAACCAACGAGACAAATTCAGTCGAATCTCTCAAATCCTATCTAGGACAACCACCCCCGGAGAGTAATGAACAAACATCTTCGACACAAACCATTTGCACCCCATTCAGGTTGTGTTGTGTGACAAGTACTATAAAAGCGTACACTTGGAACCTGCACGAATTATAAAAAACAAAAAAAAAACAAAAACGCAGGTTCTTAATCTTTGGACCGACAGAAAGTGCAGTCAGATACCTTGGGATCTGGATAGACCACTACTTATATTTTGACAAAAATATAGATGTTGGGGCCCGAGTCGTTTTTGCTCGGACAAAATGGCTGTTTGGAAGCAACCCACTCGATTTCAGATGTGAAAGTAATCTGCCACATGGTCTTTTTTTTTTATTGGAGGCTTCCGCTATCTGTTGGAGCACTGAGACACAAATACTGTATCCATCGTACTGCCAGACAGCTTGAGCCAAGCTTCTTTTATTCACTTATGTTGTGTACGATTTGTTTTTCACACCAGTGAACGGAACCTAAAGTTTCATGCCGATTCCGAGCGGCGAGAGCTGAGAAGGTTTTTCAAGGCAAGTGTACAACGGGGGTTTTGTACCACGGCGAGGAGAGGAGCCGCGAAGTAATCATTCGATGGCGTTTGGTTTGGTGTTATCGGGATCCGAACTCGCTCATCATGCGTCAGTGGCCGACACACTACCCAGTGTGCCACGGCGCTCTCTCTACATGGTCTTACTCCGGCCTCGAATTGCATATAAATGCCCTGTGTAGTTCAAAGTGAAAGCCAGTTTAATAGAAAGAATTCATGTGAGAGATAATGTCTGGTATTACAAAGTACACTCGTATCTGAGTACACCATACCTTACCGAAACGAGTCCTTTTCAATAGATTTGGGATTTTAAGGGTGGACAATTTTCTGATAAACCTGATTCGAAGTTACTTTACCGGAGAAATGACTGCAGTCAATAACCTGATCTCCGGGGTTTTCTATTCCAATCACTTGTACCACAAAACGGTGGCGCCTTAACGTCTTTGTCTCAATAGAATCGTTCCTCTTTTTAGATCAATGAGGGCCAATCGAGGATACAAAAGAGCTAGCGCTAATTGTCTATGTTACCCGTGATTCCATAGAATGGCGGTTCTTCCATGAACAAGATGTCACTGCTTCTTTATTTTTAATTCATTTTGCAGACACTCTAAAACAAATATAATATGATATAATATATTTATATGACTACCATATTTAAACTTACATTTTCGCTTCGATAACTCAAGTTAAGGAAAATTTGTTTTATTTAAAAAGTTTAACATACGAATGATGTTGAACTTTGGAGTTCTATTTCATCACTTTAATATAAAAAAACGTGCAGCTGCAAGTGATAATATTTGTTGAATATTTTTGGCGATTTGTTGACTTGTAAACATTAGGAAAGGGCTTCAAAACCATGGTAATAATCCAAAAGCAGGGAAACTAGGTCCCATACAAATTGAAACCGAGGGACGTCGGAAGGCGCTAACACCTGTTAACAACTGCTTCAACAGCAGAATAAGAAGAGAGATTCGCATTGAATTCAACATCAACGGCAAAGCCAAATTCCATGGATCATGCTCTATATTTAATCAGAGAAGGTGTGATTGACTGGCTGGCCGAATGAAACTATTATTGCAGGTCTTTACCATCAACAATTAATTCGCTTGAGCGTATGACAATGTGCGCCCCCACAGTGCAAATCATACTTGGAAACGCACATTAAATAAAAACAAATGCACATGAATATATAAACTAGAATAAAATAAGAAAACTAGAACTATTCATAGATTTTAAAAAGGCATATGGCAATATGCATCATGTCTCTTTAATGTTGTAAAGAAAGCGTAAAGGACGTGTCTTGTCACCCCTCCTCTTTAAATTGATGCTTGAATGAATTCCTTCAGAAACATTATGGGGGAGAAAAATATCACAGCCGCTTATGCTTATTATCTGGACCTTATGGAGATTGTGAGGAAATTGTTAAGTAAATGAAGAGAAAACCAAGTATATGGTCACTGGCCGACTTGGATCGATTCAAGCCTCACGCCTGACTGAACGATTTCAAATATCTGGGTCACATACTGAATGGCATAAACGACATAATGATCGGAATAAATGAAAGGCTACATGTGGGCAACGCGTACCTCCTCGCGATGGAGGAATTATTCAATACAACTTTTTGTCTCGCAACGTTAAAATCCTCATTTACAAAACTATAATAAGTGACACTTACCCGATGTAAAACTGACTACGAAGGAGGAAAATAAGTTTCTTTAAAAACGAGCCAAAGCAACAGGCGAATAAAGAAAACGACACAATCAGGAACTCGAGGAAATTTATTCAGCGGGGAATAAGATGGGCAGGAAAAAGATTCTCAGGAAGGCTGTGCCGCAGATGGGAAGACAATATAAGAATGGACCTAGAAGAAGTGACAGAAAAGCGAAACGTGGAAGGAATAGACTCATCACAGGGACGGTTGGCGAACATTTTTCAACGGGGTTCTATGTTTCTGAGTTCTAAATGGACGGTAATAATAATAATACAATAGTTTCCCATTATTTAATTGAACAACTGTACCAGTTTTTCCATCCAGGGAAAAGTTTGCAAAATTCAAGGTAGAAGACCTGGAATTGTAGCTTGGCTCCCGACGAGCTAATCCCATCTTGTATAAATGTGTGAAACCGTCTAGTGCCTCATAATGTAAATGTTGTATGTTTTTTTTTCTATTTTCTATCTTTCTATTTCTTTTTCTTTTCTCCTTACTTTAGTTATTAAGTTTATATTTTCTATTTTGTATTATATTATAATATATTAATCCTAAAGCATGTGCATATTTAAAAGAGTCATCTTATATGTACATGTATATTCTATGTATTAAATAAATAAATAAATTACATAAATAATTTAACAATTTAATGCAATGTTTGAGGTAAAGCTTTATAGTTTTTCGTAATAATATTTGTTGGCAAAGGGGTGTAATTAAAAATGCCCTCGTCATAAAAAAAAAAAAATTAAAAGATATTCGTTGACAATTAGAATGTATTTTCAATGCTTCTGGAGAGCAATCAGCAAACTCCCGATTCAAAACAGGGTTTCGTGACTTGGTGACGCTCATTCGTCACCACGGTCGACATGTAATACATTTAGCAAAATAGACGAGCCATTTTTCATAGCAACGAAAATGATCGAGAATACAGACAATAGCCAAATGGAACCTTACCGACAGTATTATTCTTTTCGAGGCAAACTTTGTCTTGATACTCGCACTGCTTTACAAATAAATAATACCAAGACTTAAGATGACATCCAACATTTGTCTAATATTTCCAATAAAATACTTTGGAACTAAACAAAATATGTATAATTATTCATTCCAAGATTTACGTTTATATATGTTTGCATTCACACGTATTTACAAACATGCCATCATATCAAACCATGTCAAACCAGTCTTAAAAGGTCGCTAAGCAACATGTAAACAATAAGGTTTCGGTGTAAAATGGGGGTAATTATTTCATGACTCCTTAGCCACCATCTAAATCACAAAACTATAACTAATCCAACAAAAGGTGTCATTTTAAAACAATAGAGAAGTGCAACATCTTCATGAAAAGTGGTGACAATTTTAATTTTATCCGAGGTCTAGGCTCTGAGGTTAGTAATGAAATACAACCGTGATATTTTCGTGACTTTTCTTTATTATGAGTCGTTGCTGGAGCATTGACATTGACGTATACGTTGTCCTTGGCGATATTTTAAAATTACCTTCCCGGACGAATATAAGTTGGTATTGAGTCCTCACATCACCTAACCGGAGCGCTCAAATTTATATAAAATTAACTTTACCTGAACGAAACGAAACTTGATGACGACCAAAAGCAATACGAGTTTACGAAACGTTTAGGCGAAATTTTTCACCGTTTTTATGGTGAAATTTCACTATTTCATCACGTTGTGTTAATATTTATCTTTGGAAATTTAAGCTATGGCTTATCAAAAATTATCGCAGTGATAGTTGAACAGTTCAATAATTGCGCGACATATAAAATGGCTTACTAATTACCATTCAATTCACTTCTTTTGCTGTTTTAAGAGTTTCAACATTTTTTAGCCTTTGTTGTTGGAATGTTATGAGGGAAAAACATTTTTAACCTAACCTTAGGCATACCTTTTCGTTTTAGTGCCTTTAGAGTCTGACGGGCGGACCCCACAAGCGGACCAGTAGGAATGCAGTTAAGTGGGAAGGTTATGGTCCTACACTTCTGACCATAACGACGCCGGAAAAAAGGAAAAGAAGATGAGTCTGAATGTACCAAATGGGAAGTTAATAATTTGAACAGTGGCGCCTGAGAGCTCCTATCTTGTCATCATGTACTTGAATAATAAAAGCTGTTTAATAAATGTTTTGTCCTTAACTTAACACTTTTCAAAAATACATCAACGCTTTCGTAATTTATTGTGTGCATGACAACAAACAAAAATTGTTTACGTCTGATATTGGTGAGAGGAACGTACGAAGGATGTTACTCACTGATCGACAGTTTTTGTACGCATTTCCCCTAATTTTATTCGCCACTATTGTGAGCGAACACCATAAAAAAATATCCAAAACGATGTCTGTTTTATAGAAAATACAACGTCGGAAGGAGAGTCGAGATGGGGTTGGATGACATGACATTCTCTTGAGATGTTAGGGAGTCAATGAGTTCACTTATTGCTTTGTAATCGCTTTCTAATTTTTTAAGGGTTTGGTTTTTAATCATCAAAAAGAACACAAGGAAACTACAAAAGTGTATACAATTTTTATTTAGGTTGATAAATCAATATCTGCCATTTGCTTTTTAAATATTGACGTAAACATTAACCGTTTTAAGTAGTTCATTCTGAAAGTCCGATTTTGTGCCATTTTTTCGAACTTATTGGCTAGTGTCTCCTTGACTGACGCTGGCAGATCAGCATAGACGAGTGATACATATGACGTATCATCATAAAAAATAGTCTAAAGGCATAAAATCGCAAAATCTAGCCGGCCAGTTCACCTATCCAGAACAAGAGATAAGTTACTCGCCAAACTCATTTCTTAAGCGCATCGATTCGCATGTAGCGACGTCTTGTTAGAACCTCATACCGACCAGGTTTAGGTCGTGAATTTTTGTGCAGACAAAAAGTACACCATTGACGTTGTTGTTGTTTTCACGGTCTCCGCCGGATAAATTACACAAAACTCCATTTTTTTTCGGGTGCATTTGCAGCTTTTGAATTGCCTAATATCATCGGACCAAATACGGCAAAAAAAAGGGAATTTTCCTCCAGTTACACTCAAAATCATGAATGCGCTGTCAAAAATAGAACACTAAAAATTCAAATGAAAAAAAGATCACCCTTTATTATAAATCCTACCCATATTCTTATATTTTTATAGGAAGTACTGATCCTTCTATGGAGTGAATTTCCTCGCTTTTAAAAGTGAAGTTAACGATTGCCATAGTGATGTCGACTTGCTGAAAAAACAGTTGTAACAAGACTGAACCTCTATCAGGTCTGTAGACAACTTTATGATCATAGATAAAAGGTTTTGATCATTTCTAATTTTCTTAGATTTAAGAATAGCCCTCTTACTCAATAAGAATGTCTGGCAGTTTATTTCAAATAAATTGAGTAAAAAAAACTGAAAGTAAATTTCGTTTTTATGGTTGAGCAATTAGCGCCATTTTATTTACACTAAGGCGTTAACATTTTATCATGCTTGATGACCACCACGTAGCCGTTGCTGAGCCGAATGATGGCTACCCTCCACCTGTGCCATTACCAGCTAAAGCGCCCACCTCACTCATCATATGCTCGACGTTATTATTAGACCAACCAAGATGATGATGGAAAATTTATCCCAATTAGCAGTAAATGAATTTATGTTAATTTTATTTGTACACTCACGAGTATAGCTTGAAAGGTTCGCTCCTAAATAGCCATCTGTGTGGGCAGTGGCAAGAAGTGACTACATTGCAACCGCAATGGCACATTGCATTCGTGAAACAAAGTATCAGAATATCGTCGACATATTTTACAAAATCTCATATCAACTAGACACGAATGCTCCTGAGGTGTGATCCACCGCGCTGATTAAGTCAAACAGAACTAAGCATACCGCACACCATCGCCTCAAACTAATCCAATTAATTAAGATCCATGGTGCACATTGAAATTGTTTAATTAAAACACGAGTATGACCAACTGAAAGCGAAGACCAGAGTACGAACAAGAATGGGGCACGATCGCTTGGCACGTCGCCCGGGTGGTTTGGTTTATTTGTGCTTAGGGAGCTGACGGGGCGTCGGAAGATCCATACATGATTCTCATGCTCGAGACATGTGCTTGGCCAAATTTTGTAGTTACTCATGCGATCAGTGGCAAGTGTCTCGTGCTTTGCTAGACTAGACCTTGAATTTGGCGACAGGACAGCGATATGGACTTGGGTGGAATCTAAATTTGTTTTAATAATTATAATATTTGTGTTTGTTTGTGCAGTTGGATGATATGAATGGTAAGGTCTTTAGAGGGCGGTTCTGTAGATGATGATAGATGGCTTGTGGAGCAGTATTGATGTATGCAGTTTGTTCATGTAGGAAAAATGCTTTATCATTGAAGTATGACCGTCGTGTGCAGATGTGGAAATTAATGCATGTAAATCGGTTGTCACCTTGGTGTATCGCGTGATATTTTCATAAAAATTATATTCGGATTCTATTTTTGAAATATCGTAACTAGCCTCCTCAGGGAAGAAAACTGTTTGTTTTCTTAATATTGTACTATTCATCAAGCGAAGACTTGGCTCCATATATGCATACGCAAATTCAACATTAACAAGTGGGAATTTTAAACACTTAAAGCGATCCTCAGTTTGAAATCAAGCCAAAATTATAGAAATACATTTTTTTTTATATAATATATTTGAATGTATTTTCTACTTTCTTACTTTATTTTATTTTTTTTTCTTCATTATGCTCATTTTGATTTTCATTTACTTTCCTTTTCTATCCTTTTTTTAAATGGGAAATGGTCAATTTCACATTAACTTTTTGATTTTTTAGGAAGTTGGTGCTTCCTGTAGTCGTGGAAGGAATAAAACTTTATACAAAATTCCCATTGGCTTAGACATTTTCAACAAAATTCAAAACAATTCAAAAACAAAATTTAAAGTTCCGCTTTCACTCTCGACGTTAATGCAATTTGTATTTAGGGGTGTCCGTGGTGCTATAGTGCTCATCACCGACTGTCGAGCGGAAGGTCTGTAGCTCACGTCTGTGCATAGCCAAGAACAATTCCTGTTCTGAAAAACTTTGCAACAACATCAGTTGTGAAGGCATAACACTCGCAGTATAAAATCACTTCAAAATTCAAAGTCTGTGTGTGCATTTCCAATATAACACCTTAATGACACGGAAACAAAATAGTTTCTGTGAACTACAACAAATTCAGTCGAATCTCTCGAATCCTATCTTGGACAACCACCACCGGAGAGTAGTGAACGAACATCTTCGACACAAACCATTTGCACTCCGTCCAGGTTATGTGACAAACACCATATGAGCGTAACTCTTGTAGCTGCGCGAACCATATACAAAAAAGCTGATTCGATTTTCGTCAGCGTCGATGCAATTTGTGTTTTCGAAGGCTGATTTAAGCCCGATATGTCTGATGAGCTTCTATCAGCTGAAGGTTTTAGAATTGTTTATTTTGATAGAAACGTTAGCGTAGTCGGTGATGCTGTAATTATGTCAGAAACACACTTAGCAATAATCTCATATCTACATCACAAATCCAGTTTTTGTTGCATTATAGAGGCCTCGCAATTTTGTCGATTTATCCCCGCTCCGAGTCATCTTGTTACACACCAATAATTAACTTTGTGGAGACCTCAACTGCAATCTTCTTGACTATCCTCTTATTAGCAATATGCAATTCAGGTTTTTAACTCTTCTATTGCTACGCTCTTCTCCAATGATACTATAGGGTCCGCCAAATTTTTTTTTTTTGAAAATGCTATAAAAAAAACTACTGAATATTTTCTCAAAATTCTTTTTTTATTTGAAAGTACAATCCTTCCGGTTAATAATGGAAAATAATTTCATTCAAATGGCTGCCTCGGCTGGCCATGCAGTAGCCTACACGATCGGTCCAATTTTTAAGCACATTATCGATTGTGTGCAGCTGTATTTCACCAATGGCTTCACGAATATTGTCCTTTAAAGCGTCAATTGTCTCTGGCTTGTCGGCGTAACACTTATCTTTGACGGCACCCCACAAATAATAGTCCAACGGTGTCAAATCGCAGCTCCGAGGTGGCCAAACGACATCAGCTCTGCGGCTGATAATGCGATCTTCAAAAACAGGGCGCAAAACATCGAGTGTAGTTTCGGCTGTGTGGCACGTAGCGCCTTCCTGTTGAAACCAAATGTTGCCAATATCCTCCTCTTCAATTTTTGTGAACAAAAATTCGTTCAACATGGCCCGATAACGATCGCCATTGACTGTAACGGCCACTCCTTGCTCATTTTCGAAGTAAAATGGCCCAATTATGCCTCTCCACCAAAATCCGCACCAAACAGTGGCTCGTTTTGGGTGCACCGGCTTTTCAATGTATGCGTGCGGGTTTTCTGTGCCCCAAATGCGACAATTTTGCTTGTTTACATACCCGCCAAGATCAAAATGAGCTTCATCTGAAAAGATGATTTTTTTGGCAAAATCGGCATCTTCTGTAAGTCGACCGCAGGCCCCCTTAACGAAGCGTTGTTCAAGCGTATACACAACCATATTCGTTCAGCGGAAGGATAAAACTAATTATCTGTCAAATCAGACATGAGCTAAGTGTTACCATTCACGAAATAAGCACTACTTGAAAAAAAAAAAAACGTTAGATGGCGGACCCTTTAGAACACACCTGAAAACAGGCATGCCGCAGGGATCTATCGTAGGTCCCATTCTGTTCCTTCTGTATGTTAATGAATTACCTAACATGTTAAAACATTATTGTGCGTACATGTATGCAGACCTCGAGCAACTAAAAATATTATTCCCACTTAACTCGGCAGAACAATACACTCCCTGATAAATGATGATCTCAGGAATATCCTTGACTGGAGCAAAACCAAGAACCTTGGCCTCAATGTCAGTAAGTCTAAGTCATTTATTATATACCACAGCTTAGTCATATAACCACACTCTTCACCATGATCATATCAATGCCAATATATAAAACGAGTTTTGTAGTCTACCTAACTTTATATATCCATCAAGATGAAGATGATTTTCGCAAAAACTCTGTTGCTACCATTTTTGTTCTATATTTCCGAAATTATCTGCAAATAGGTGCTACTAGATTTTATAAGGTAGTTAAAAACCACATTTTGACGGAAAAGTTTACAACCATTTTTGGCATGTCGGTTGTCTAATGCCATGCAATTTTGTCAGATATTTTAGGCATGAAACCGTCCCTCAGGAGCTATTAACACGATGGTTGTAACGACCAAACTGAAGCCCAAAGACCGAAAAAAGCACACCAAGTTGGGTCATATATGAAAGTTTTGCTTATTGTTTTCTTAGATTACAATGGAGTTCTTGTTTGAAGCTCGAATGGTCAAAAAGGAATATTACCTTAAAGTTATGCGCCGTTTGCGTAAAGCAATACGAAAGAAACGTTCGTATTTGAAATTAAAAAACTCATGGCTTCTGCATCATGTAATGTACCTGTTCACCCATCGTTGATTGTGCGATGTGTACTTTTTGGCCAAAAACAGTGCCGTAATGATGGCTCAGTCCAAAACTGAAAAGACGATTGAGGAGATAAAGACCGCATATAAGAGAGAGTTTCGAAGCTTGGAAAACCGTTGGTACAAGTGTATTATTTCTAAGGAAGACTATTTTGTCACCTGTTTTTTAAATAAACCTCGTATACCAAAAAACCTTCTTTTTTGGTTTCTATGAAAGTTTGGATTCGTCACCATATGAAATGGAGCAACTAGCAAATAGACCTGACAGTTGAAGCCCTTCATTACCTGTATATAGCATCTAAATTCGGAAGATATTTCTATAGCTTTATTGTATTAAAAAAAATTATCCAAGGTCAGACGCTGCAATTGCGTTTTGTCATTTCTGTATCCTTCTAGTAGAAAATACTTCTCTCTAAAGAGCATTCCTCTCTTTCAAAAAGGGTGGAAGATTACAGTCGCAAACGTCTCACTTCTGGATAGGAAAACATAGTTACTAAAACGTTCACCTACTAAAAGCTTTTGTTTATCATCTATTATAACTAGTTTCCGTAGCTATTTTATCTTCATGACGAGCTATTAAGCCATCCAGCTTAGAATTTTTTTTTCATACAGATTATCTACAAGATTCGAGGATGAAGAATTTGGTCGCATTAGATAGTGAATGTCACAACATGACCTCGCCTTGAGTACCTTTCTTTACCTTGTCTTACAATTTGGATGAAATCCTTGTCTTGGCATATTCGTAGAAGACTATATGTAGCATTGCTTGTTTGGTGTATAAGAAAAGAGACACCCAAGATGACTTCAACCATCGGGACACTAGGCTAAAAACTTTTGAATTCCAAATTATAGCCTCAACTTCTTAATTGATTTTAAGACCGCCCTATGGTATATATAAGACGTCGACGAAGAGCATTCGTTTTTTCATTGATCTTCAACGTTATCAAAGGCTTTACTCAAGGCCTCGGTTTTTTAAACATTATTTTAGGTTGAGGAAACCATATTGTATATGCAACTATAATTTCGCGGCAGTTAGAGACTTCATCTACGTCACGTCTCAAAGGAATTTGTGTTAATAAGCCTTCTCGTCATTTTTGTTTACCCAGAATAGGGTGTGAACATTTTAGTCTTTTCGATATTAAAGTTCCTCAGGTGATGTAAAACTTCAGACGAAGACCTAGTCTTATCAGACGTGAAGCAACTTGGTTAGCGTAATTGGGTAGGTTTCAAGCTGTTTGCACCGGTGTGAACTGTCCCTCAGCCTGGCCGACTGAGCGCTAGTATCATCTAAGTAAGTTATTATAAGCCGTGACCTTGTTTCATGAAGCTAGCTTGTATGCTCTAATGGGGAATGGTCTAAATTAATTAATTAAAGGTATTTGCTATGCGGACAATTACACTTTGTCAGCGACTTAAAAATTAATATCCGAGTTGATTCATTGATTCTACAATCCACGCCTCAATCTGCCCTTGAACTTCGATGTAGTCCATGAAAGTGTAGTGTCGTACAATTTGTAGAAGTAATTACCTGCCCAGAAATAGGCGCGTGCCGTCAAAACTTTATCACCCATGTGACCAAATGAATGCTAATCAATAAAGCACTTAAAAGCTAGACAAACCCCACAGGCCCCAGCGCCCAAATGACTAATACTCACTTATTCATGAGGATGTCCTTTCTATTCCACATACGACTTAAAATAACTCTGCTCTGTTCGGAGCACGACTACACGCAATAGTTCTTCAACATTTTATGTAAATAATTACAAAACTTTGGCTATTTTGTTAGATTCATGTCAGGAGAGCACTGTTACACTTGATTGCATGATGCGGGGTAATTTGAATGCGATTCTCGGCACACGAAAGTAATTGTTTCAAGATCAAGGGCAAGACCGCGAGCTATTCAATTTATTTACTGATGCAAACGGACGAGGTCTCAAGGCACTAGACAGTCACTATGTACAAGTATTTACCGTGGAAATGAATATAATAGAGATGCAGCACGGTTCACAGCTATCGCGACACGTTTTTTTTTTGTGTTTTGAAAAATATTTCACGAATCTTTGGCGGTTGAGCTAGTGCATCAGTGTGGTGATGCGTTGTTAAAGATCTGCTAACCAACTAGTGAGGTTGGAAAGTGTTGTCACTTTGTACCGAAAAGCATGTCGTAACTAACAGAATCCCTAGTTGACCGTTAATTGGACTGACAACAATATTTTTGAGTAGACGGGTCGGGGTCAGCAGATTGCTGTCTTCTTTTTTCTCTTCCTTGTTTCCTTTCGTTGGTTTTTCTGGCAAATGGTTAAAGCCGTTTTGTTTGTTGTTTCGGCTTTAGGTGGCGTTTACATGGTGAATGCCAAATGTCAACACCACATGAGGCACGAATTTATACCAAATTGACTCTTTTGCTTTTATTGTCCACATATTTATTATTTTTAAAGTTTATTTTTTTTTTTATTATTATTATATGCATTAGGTGACATCCTGTATTTAATTACAAGTAATAAATAGTGTCGAATGCCACTTTACAAAGATAAAATACAATATAAATAAGACAAAATAGGGGGTGGCAAAATATTAAGGAAAAACACATGTGTAATTTGCACAGTCTATAGAATAATATAAAACAATGACAGCATCTTGAGACTTAAGATAAATTAATAACTAAAATACAAAACAAAGAAAAAAGAAGGGATTTTTTTTAAGAGACAAAGTATTCCAATTAAACAGATATGTATATATGATATATGACAATTAAACCAATATGTCAGTGAATAGATGAAAACTCGGAGCCAGTAATAAGAAATTCTAAGAAATTCTACAATTGTAATTCAAAAGCCATCGCTTTATTTGCTTTATAAAAAGTCCAGGTGTTGATATTGTCCTGAGTGATCGAGGAAGCTTGTTAAATAGTCGAATGGATAAGATGGAGTAAAAATTACGATAGGCTGTGGTACGGAACTTTGGAACAGGTAACAAATTGGAAAAGTTCACACGTAGATTATGAGACGAGATCAGACGAAAATTACGGTTTCCAGACCTCATAAAGAAAGTCTTTAGAACTTTAAAACAGTATAAATGCCTTACAGGAAGAATTTTCAAGTCACAGAACAACGAATAACAATGAAATTTACTTGGTTTCCCACATATTTTTCTCAGAACATTTTTCTGCAGCGTTAGTAAGTTTTGGATTCTACTAAAGTATACACCACCCCAGCACGTGATTCCATATTGCAGCTTAGAATCCCAAATGCCATGATATACCATTTTGAGAAGTTCTTTAGAGCAGATCTTTCTTAGATAGAAGAAATGTCTAATTGTGCTTCGAAAATATTTCTTTAAATAGTCTATGTGATTTAAAAAATTCATTTTATAGTCAATGGTAAGCCCTAGATATTTAAACTCGTCAATGTTTTCGATTAAGAAGCAGTTATCGCTACAGCTTAAGTCATTACAAAAAGAGGGAACAGACGGAGCGAGGGTACAATTGCAGATGGACAACGTATATCTCTGCCCATCTGATGAATGAAAATAGACATTAGCATCGAGGTTTAATGCTGTCAAATTAAAGTGCATTATTTTAGTTTTTTTACTTATTACCATGTTATGTTGGGCAAACCAGTTGCGCAGTAAACAAAGGTCCCAGTTAATGTCAGAGATCAAATCCAAGGGACTGTTGCAACCATAGGAAAAACCCACGTCGTCGGCAAATGCAGTAGGTTTGCCTTTAAAGTCAAGTAGAAATAGCGAGTTAATGTAAATTAGGAACAGGATTGGTCCCAGTACCGAACCCTGGGGTACACCCAAATTGTAGAGCATGATTTCGCTCCTAATTTCGTCCAATTTCACTCTTTGTGAACGGTTTTGAAGGTACGATTTAAACCATTCAAGCATGAAGCCACGAAAACCTGCTTTTTCCAACTTCCTTATTAGAATATTATGGCTAACCATATCAAAAGCCTTAGTAATGTCGATAAATAAACCTGCGGTGCATTTTTTCCGATCTAGGTTTGCCATTATTTGAGAGCAAAATTGTAAAAGGGCATCCTCGGTTGATTTCCCTTTTTGAAAGCCGAATTGAACAGGAACGAAGAACTTAGTTGAGTTAAGAAAATTCACTATTCTGCTTTTTATTAGTTTTTCGAGAAGTTTACTAAGGACAGGAAGAAGTGAAATTGGCCTATAGTTGGAGATTTCCGTAGCAGCACCTTTTTTGAGCAGAGTTAGAACGTCTGCACATTTGAAAGCTTCCGGGAAGACGCCTTCAATAACACAATTGTTGAAAATATCTGCCAACACATCTATCACAAAACTAGCAATTTTTTTGAGCATAAGACTGGTAATGCCATCAACTCCACAAGAATTAGAATTTTTTAGGGTACCAATGGCGTAATTTGCTCGAAAACATAACTATTTCTTTGACTTTGTTCAACAGAAGTGTGCTGAGACCCACATTGATGACACGCAGATTGAATAGGAGATGGTAATGAATTCTTCGCTATATTAGTAAAGTACGAATTGAATTCATTAGCAATGACAAGTTTATCAGACACTTCACACTGGTTGACATTAATAACAGTAGGTTTTTTGGTTAGGGATGCTTTGTTAAGAATACTATTTACTAGAAGCCATTCATTTTTTAATTTTCCTTTCGATGCACTAAACCGAGAGCGATAATATGCATCACGGCATTTTGGTATTTCCTTCTTAAGCTCAGCACATAACTTCTTATATCTACTTAGGAAGTTAGAATTGTAGGGAAATCGTTTGCATTTAATTCTGAGTTTATTTTTAGCTTTTACTTTATATAATAAATAACTGGAAATCCGTAAATATTTCTTCATACATCCATCGTCACATCTGTTGAAGCTAAAAGGAGCGGTTAAAAAAGTCCTAGCGGGCAGCATAGATTTGTATTACAAATCAAGGTGTTATAATAATCAGTAGATAAGTTAAAGTGTTAATTCCTTTCAATACAAGGAAAGAATATGTTATTCAATAACCTTCTGTCCTCAGACCTTCTATTTTCTTTCACGTTCCCCACGCTAGGGTGGGACATACCCCAATCATAAATGTTAAAAAAAGAGTGTTTTTATTAAATTACATTTTTATTCGTGCCTAACATTGTTAAATACAATACTTTAAAGAAGTATTTGCTTTCGGTTATAGTGAAATATTATCCAATTTTATTTTATAATACTATTGCTTGTTTCAAATCTTGTCTTGAGCTCTGAACTTAAATCCTTCATTTTAGTTGTGTTGAAAGTTCATATAAAAACTTTTAGTACCACCTGACACCATGCATTGGGTGTACAAATTAACTCGGTTAAATTTTTTGTCTTATCATGTCTTTGTTCACATTCCGGCCTTTTTTTTCCTGATAATGCACGGCTCAAACTAAGCAGCTCCAGCTCGCCAGGTTGAAGCAGCTCATAGTACACAACAAGCTCTTGGTCCCACCAGATACCCAGTGATCTTCGCACTCAAATTTTGCTTTGGATGTTCAAATCGATGGTAACGATTCACCACACTTAGCGTAGTATTTATTCTTCTTGAGATTACTGTAGAACATCCACTTCTTCACCAGTCATAATCCGATGTAAGAAAAAATCTTTCTTTACTGACTTCGAATTAACACCTCTCGGTTTTAATTCATGAAAAACCCAATTGATACTCCCAATGAAGGAATGCAGAAAAACGTGGCACACCACAAGGAGGAGTATTATCACATTGTGGGTGCTGGTTGTAAACGACTTACTCCTATCCCTGGAGGACAGTGGGTGCAAAGTCATTGCGTATGTAGATGATATAGCACTAGCAATCAGCGGGAAAACATCTCCCAAGAATCAGGGATTTGATGGAAAGGGGTCTGGGCAAACTGACCAATTCGGCAGAGAACTGCGGGCTTGAACAAATCTCTTCAAAACGGAGCTAGTTTTATTCTCCACCATAACTCAAAGGGACTTACCTAAGAATCGCAGACCACTCCAAATATTATACCTTGTCGTGATACTCGATAGGAAACTCAACTGGAAATTGAATGCGGAAGAACGTATCAAGAAAGCAACAACTGCGCTATACACCTGCAAAAATGCCTTGGGCACCAGATGGGGTATCATATTACCCACAGGCTATATACCGCGGTTATTAGACCTATACTAATGTATGGATGCTTTGTCTGGTGGCCGGCACTGTGCAGTTTTAACTATTGTAAACTCCTAAGCAGAGCTCAAAGGATGGCGTGCATCGCGATAGCAGCGGCACTGTAAACAACTCCGACTGCAGCTCTCGAAACGATGCTTCACCTAGTCCCCTTTGATCTCTTTGGGAAGGAAAAGGCAAAGAAATCGTCCCTGCGACTTAAGGAATCCGCTTACTGGAAGCTGGTATTCTATGCCAAAGCAATAATCTAAGTGAAGTCATAGACTACTTAATCACGGCTCTTGACTTCAAGATTCTCTGTAAAACAACAATTCCCAACCGACGACAATGGGAAGGGAATGGATTTCCAAAAAAAGGCACTGCACTGGAAATATACACAGAAGGGTCTAGGACAGGCAATGGTGTTGGTACCGGTGTCTATGCACCGACGCTAAAAATCAGCCAATCCTTTAGACTACCGAACCACTGCAGTATATTAAAAGCTGAATTAACGGCAATTCGTGAGGCCGCCAACTGACCGTCTGTGAGATCGATGAACAATAGAGACATCGTCATCTACACAGATAGCCAAGCTGTAATACAAGCATTCGAATCACCAATAATGACATCAAAATTGATCAGGCACTGCCGCACGCCTCTAAATGAGATATTGAGCAGATGCGCTGTAACGTTGTGCTGATAGACGGTGTGACTTTGAAATATGCAACTTTGTGAGACAAACTTGGCCCAGGTATTGTCATGTAAAACCACAAGCCTGCTTATAATGCGCAGGCTTATAATCAGAGTCCTAACAGCACATTGGGCTTTAGGAAAACATGTCTCATGATTAGGACTGTCATATAACGACTACTGCAGTAGGTGTCATGATGAGAAAGAGGAAGAATCTCCAACCCATCTCCTATGTAATTGCCTTGCTATAGCCGCCTCAAGAAGACGATTTCTGGGTGAATATTTATTTAATGAACTAATGGATCTATCCGAAATGGAGATCTACAAATATCTATCTATATCTACTTTATTCAGTATTCAAAATGGTTCCAAGAGTAATGGTGACCAAGCCGACTCAAGTGGTAGCACAATGGACCGATCTAGGTCTAAGTGATCCCCACCGCATTTACGGAAGGAAGCCACCTTACCTAACCTAACCTACTCCCAATGAATCTTTAAGCTGGGGGGTGGTCGTGGTGCAATGGAAATTATCACCGACTGTTGAGCAGAAGGTTTGTAGTTCGAGTCTGTCCATAGCCAAGAACAATTCCTATACGGAAAAATTATGCCACAACATCAGTTGTGAATGAGAGATGATCAAAAATTGTGGCGAATGCATAACACTCGCAGTACAACATCATTTCAGGAATTCATACATTGTGTGTGCATTTCCAATATAACACCTTAATGGCATGGAAACAAAAAAGTACTGTGAACTACAACCAACGCGACATTTCAGTCGAATCTCTCAAAAATCCTATCTAGGACAACCACCCCCGGAGAGTAGTGAACGAACATCTTCGACACAAACCATCTGCACCCCGACCAGGTTGTGTGAAAAACATCATAAGAGCGTACAGAAAAACATTTGACTATAATTCTTTGTTTTCGAATTTTTTCGTTTATTCGAAGCTGATTCAACGCTGATAAACTTCCCTTCGATGTCCTTAATCTGTACTTTTTTTTCCAGTAAAGTAAACAATAAAAACCTCCCGTAAATATTTCTTAGTCGACACAAAACTAGACATATTCAACTCAATAAAGAACAACAGAGCCATCTCGCCTCCAATGAGGCTATCTGATCTGATCACCAAAATATCAGATTTAACATCACTCGTGAGGCTGGAATAGCTGACCATAGACATCAGCCTAAAAGTACCAACTAGGTTCTCTTCCAGGCTCAACTTGGCGCCACGCTTGTTAAATCCATCAAATCGACGGATGACATTGAAGAAGCGGCTTATCGATTAAATGAAGCTATCATCTCATCCTTCAAAAACAGCTGTGCACCCAAAACAGATACACACAAGCCGTGCGTATCTTAGTAGAAGGCACAGCTCGAGGAAACAAGTGAGATCTCTGATTGCTGTGAGGAAACAGGTGAGATCTCTACATAGCAGAGCTAAAAGAAAGAAGAACTGCACTGATTATAGATCTGCTCTAACAAAACACAACCTCGAATTAGTTAGTTGGGTTAGGAAAATAGTTTCACACGCAAGGAGATCGCAATTTGGGCCTTCCTCGATAATGCGGAGGCATTTGATAATACTGGCTACAACTAATCACCACTGCACTGTCCCAGAGAGGTATAGACCACCCCACTAACCATTGGATCAGAGTGATGCTCGAGAGCCGTATTATATCAGCTATATCCGCAGAAGTCTCAGTGACATAATCGGCAGCTAAAGGATGTCCACTTCTCTCGATTGTCATCGACGACTTACTCTACAAGTTAACCAACCTCGGATATGAAGTCATCGGGTACGTCGATGACCTTGTATTTTTTGTTACAGTTAAAAGCGATATTTTTGCCTGTGAACGCATGCAACTTGCGCTTCAATTTATCTCTGGCTGGTGTAGCAGAGAGGGTTTATCGATACACGCAAATAAGACAACATTAGTCTCCCGTCTCCCTAAACGCTACAAACATTCGATTTTCAAGTATCGAGGTATTGACCTTGATCGCAAACTAAACTGGAACTCCAACATCAAAAGCAAACTTGCAAAGGCGACTAAAGCATTGTGGGCCTATGGACGCACCTACGTTAAAACCCGGGGATTGAAACCTAAGGTAATCCACTGGTTATATACCGCGATAGTAAGACCTATGATCACTTATGCGTCTGTGTATGGTGGACAAAAATTGAACAGAAAACTACAATAGTTAAACTTCAACGCCTTCAGATACTAGCGTGTCTCGGCATTACAGGCGTCAACTTGCCCGACAGTAGCCCAAGAGGCACTGATTGGAATTACTCCACTGCACCTTTTTATTAAAAAGGTTGCTATAGGCAGTGCAATCAGACTCCTCTGCTCGAACCGGTCATATAGATTATTGGTTCACATATCCATTCTATAAAACCTTCCTCAGCTGGATGGCCCTGGGAACTAGTCCTAATGTCTTCTAAGCCGAACTATACGCCATCCTAACGTGCGTCAACCTAAACTTAAAGACTGGCATAAGAGGTATAACCATCAATATACTTTGAGACAGTCAGGCAGAGCTCAAGGCGTTGGGCTCGTAAAATGCATACCCAAAATCCGTCAAGGAATGCCACGATGCCCTGCAGGACCTAGAAATAAGGCCAAACTCTGGTTGATGTCAGGTCACAAGTTCATAAAAGGCAACGAAATCTAAAACTCGGAAACGAAACTCTATCAGTATCCTCAAATATAATAGAGTCGATATCAAAGGGATAGTCAGCCACCTTTCGGGACACTGTAGTCTGAGATATCTTCTTAACAAAATTAACCTCTCGTCTGAAACCGGGTGTCGACTCTGTCTAGAGGACAAGGAAACTTCAGAGCACATACTATGCGACTGTACAGCCCTCTGTATTGGCTACCAGGCCCAAGAGACCTGCACTGGTCGCAGGGCTCTATGCTATATGTTAGTCTGTAAGCACTAGCCCCCAATTTATAAAAAAAAGATATTTACTTATTTTTGTAGTGAAAATAGAAGTGTTCATAAAATGTGTGCAGGCTTCTTAGAAATCTAAGAAGATCCTTTAGATCTTATCCTGTTCTTTTCTTCTCTTCTCTTCCCACTTCTCTAAGTCTAAACAAAAAGTCCACAGACTCCAGTACAGTATTTGCTGCCCAATCACACTATCCGTCGTCTTCACCTGGGCTAAGATTTATTTCAAATGTAATAAAAGGATTTTTTTGTTTCTCGAAGTCAATGATTTTCTGGGTTATTTAAAATTGTATGAGCTTTTTCGATCTAGTTTCGAATCAAAAACGTCCAGACAATCTCAGTTTATACATAGGGCGCAGGAGAATTATTACTCCCAAGCAGTCAAGTTTCCTCAAAATGGTCATTAGATCTCCTGTGCAGGGGCGATCTGAATCTTAAGGTTTCCCTAAGTATGACTGCTTGATATCCCATAGTTTTCAACGTCTATTCACTGGTCGAATAACAGCTTGCTAATGATGTTATAAAACATACAGTTTTCGACATGTAAACAACAATAACAATTTGTTGGTTGTCGTCTCATTTTTTGAGGAACCCTTGCTTTTGCCTTCAGGAGTCCGAGAAACGTTGAACTAGACATTTTTCTGCTTAGCGGCTCCGGTTCTGAAATTTCTTGGAACTTGAGGTGTTGAGGGCAATAATACTCAGACGGAGCCTGCTTTTGCTCTGCCTTTTTAAGTAGAACAAATGAAGGAATGACCTAAATTTCCGTTTGAAATCTTATTGCTTTGATTTATTTTTGCAATTCCATCGAAATTCAAAGTCCCATTATAATCAATTGAGTAAATTCTTATATAAAAGGTTACAAGCCCTCGATAATGAATATATTATAACCAAACTTGCGTTTCCTGGGCTCTCTTAGATTATCACATCCGAACACAATTTATTTACACTTTCCTTACGACTAGCACACTTAAACTCAAGAACACATCCATTGCACTTTCATTCAACGGCATGTTATGCTTACATACTAATTTAAACTCGAGATGGATGGCGAGCGACTTTTTGTAGAACTCGCAGCCGCTTCTTCGCTCATAAGACAAAAGGGAGCTGTGTAATAACTCGGCAGGAACGCAGGCGGTGGAGGCGGTGCTGCTCCTGCGGCGGCTGCTAGTCCAGCAGGAGTTAAATACAAGTGACTGCCGTATATTCCCTGTCGTTGGGCGATTTTCAACCTCGTCGTCAGTTGTTTCTTCCACTTTGTCCGGCGATTCTGGAACCACGTTTTAATCTGAACCTCTGTCAGATTCAGGTTTTTCGACAGTTCCATGCGCTTACTAACGCTCAGGTATTTGTCTTGTTTAAATTCGTTTTCCAAACGTTCGAGTTGCTTGGCGCTATAGGCTTGTCGTGGCTTGCGATCGACTCCGGGCTTACGGAATCGCTTACCGCTTGGTTTGGGAACTGTGATAAAGATTTGGAAATTAAAGGTATTTTAAACGAGAAGTGAACTTTGCACTGCTTACCTTGAAGGCCAAGTATGTAGCTTGTAGGATGAAAATGAGACTGCGGCAGAACTTTAGATGGTAGGCCAAGCCAATTGTGGTACAATAGGTGGGATGAATGTGCGCTGGTGTAGTCATGCATAAGGTGAGCAAAGGGGCGGACGGCTTGGGAGAGCTTTCTTCCGTAGAGCTCGTCGTAGGTGGATAAATCGCCGATAAGTTCCGTCGTTGAACTTAGGGCATCAATCACATTTTTGGTTGTAGCTGGAAAAAAAAGGAAATTCATTAAATCTAGTTGAATTGGTTAAGGAGTAGCAGCTTTTCGACGATCTCCCATATGATTTAAATTATTCTTAAAATTGATTTAAAGTAGAGAAAGGAACTTGGCAGCACCACATTCATCTCATACAAAAAGACTGCCATAATGGCTTGCCTGTGTTGAACGACCTCTGTTAAATAAGATTAAAAAAGGTAAAAACAGCTTTAAAAAATTGGGTTACAGAGCTGCGGAACCATAACTGGCAAGAAATCACATTGGATAGAGAGACATTTTGATCGTGTCTGGGATTATCAAAATGCAAAGATCCTTGCTAGGACTTTGATAATAAGCAACTGGGAGCCCATTAAATATGAGCACTTGCATTCGCACAAAATGATGAATTAATGAAAATTAACCTTCGTAAACTTTTGATCGTCATCAAACTCTTCTCGCACAACTAAAGTGATTTCAATCTACAGATAAGAACGTTTCGGGCAGGTAAGTGATGCCAATTAAAAATATTGCCGCCAATATATAAGCTGAGATTGTGATTGAGAACCCAAATTTGTCGCTTTTGAAACAACCACATTAATTCTCAGTATTCCCAACCACTTTACACCGCATTTGGATAAAGATCTTGTCACATTTCTGAAGCCAGCAGACCACTCCACAACACCGTACTAGATAAGGCTCATTAATATGTATGCAAACAAAACAACTTTTTTTCGAATGATCGTTTGTTGTGGGACTTAGGCTAACAGTATCATTGGACCATATTTGTTTTAGAACGAATTTCGTTACTGAACGACTTTTTTGCTGCCTGATATTGCTGCTATGGACATGGCGGACACATATTTTTAGCAGCACTGCACCTCATGCCACAAGGCTGGCGAAACCGTGACTGTTTAGCGTGAAAAATTTTCTGTGGAACGTGACTTCAGTGGGCCCCCGACATCGTCCGAAAATATTGTTGCTATATCCTACAGTGTTAATAAAAACCATGGTTTGCCCATTCGTCGCCATTCGCAACAATTGGGATTTTACGCAAGACCGAATGACCTGCCACAGCGTCCAATTTTCGGCAACTTTTTCATCGAAAAGGTGGAGGTGGTATCAAGACCTACAGTTTCAGAAAAAAATTGAATTTTAATTTTAATTTTTTTATGCGAAACATCTTCGAAGCTCAGTTTTCAGAAAGTCATTCACGTCCGTTTGAAGTTTTTTTTTAGCTTTTTTTTGTTAGCAAGTGCTAACAGACATAGGAGCTAAGCTGATCCCCTCCTTTAGACAGAGTCGACACTCGGTTTCAGGCGAGAGGTTAATTTTGTTAAGATAATATCTCAGACTACAGTGTCCCGTAAGGTAGCTGACCAATCTTCTAATATCGACTCTATTATATTTGAGAATATTAACAAAGTGTTTGTTCGGGAGCCGTATGAATCTCTTCGATTGAAAGCTGTTCAAAAATGCAGGTGTTGCCGTTTTGCCCCCTTGTCTAAGAGAAAATTAATCTTTTGACCTGGGGATTTCGCAGAAAGTTTCGGCACTTATGTACCTTTCTCTGAAACCTTCTCTGAAATCGTTGTCTTTTATGCCCTTGTGACCTGGCACCCACCAGAGTTTGACCTTATTTCTTTTGCCTACGTCTTGCAGGGTCTCATGACAGTCCTTGAGTGCGTACTATACGAGCCCAACGCTTTGAGCGCTGCCTGACTGTCTGAGAGTATATTGATGGTTATACCTCTTATGCTTCGAAAAGACAACCTTTAATTTCCAGGGCCTTCGATATCTTCCGATTTCGTTCAAAGATGTCAACACCAACGCCGGAATCTATCTTGGAGCCATCTATGTACCAGCTGAAGACTTTGACATTTAGCAAGGGATAGCAAGGGCTTGGGATCAGTATCTATAATACTCGTCAAAGGTGAACGTGTGGTAATGCGTCCGAAACATTATTTAAATAATTCAAACGTTCGTTCCAAAATAGACTTGGCCTCAAAAAGTCCCTCAAATCAGCACGATCTGTGGCAGCTTTTCCCAGAGCAACACGTCAAGCTATTTGAAATTTCTTCAATATGTTTCATCTCTATGACGTCGTCCCTCGAAATCGGAATTGAACACGTTTCGAAGCAGAGCTGTAGTGTTTTTTCACTCTGAAAGGATCAACCAACTTAAAAGGTAAATCCATGGATGCCCAACTAAATCGAAATCAGTATACAAGCCCCACAGTTCCATTCCCCATCTTTTGTATACTGAACGAAGGTTTGCCCGCATAATTTTCTAAAGCTTCCGGCATCCACTTTTGATTGAGTTTAGTCTTCTACAGCATATAGCATGCGTCTGGTCTGCGTCAGAAGAACTGCTGTCTTTCTTCAGTATCCGGACCACAGCCGGATACTCTTCAACCTTGACGTTAATAAAGAAAAACCGAAACCTTTCAGAAACCCTCAGAAGACAGACTGGAATCTTTTCTCAAACCTAGTTGACAACAGGTTAGTACCGCCACACGCCACCACTAATCCTGATCCAACTTACATTGAGAATTCAGTCGAAAATCTTGTGAGAATTCTGAAAGCGGCTTTCAACAAATAATGTCCTTTGCAACGTGCTCGCAGGAAGACCAGCGTAGTTTGGTGGACCACAGAGCTAAAGCAACTCAGGACCAGGACCCGAACTCTATTCAATAGAGCAAAGTCCTCAAAAAGAACCGAAGACTGGAATAATTACAAATCCAGCTTCAACGAATACAAGAGCAAAACAAGAGCAGCAAAATCTAAATCCTGGCGGGAGTTCTGCTAATCAATAGAGGATCTCAACGAAGCCGCAAGGCTCAGGAAGATCCTATTCAAGGACCCCTGCGTCCCGGGATTCATCCTTAAACCAGATGGTTCTTGGACAGAATTCAGTCAGGAATCCTTAGAACTGCTGACTGAAACCCACTTCCCAGGCTGTAAAACCCCTGAAACCACAGTCTCCTTCGAGACGACGGTTCCTACGGTTCACACAACCGAAGAAGTAATAAACAAGATTATCACAACGGATAAAGTATCATGGGCAATAAATTCCTTCAAACCCTTTAAATCTCCGGGGCTGGACGATATCTTGTCAGCGATGCTTCAAAAACACAGACCCACACTGTACCCCATCTCGTAAGCATTTTTTCCAATTGCCTGCGCGCGGGGTACCTCCCAACACAGTGGACAGAAATGAAGGTAATTTTCATACTGCCGCAAAGGACTATAGGCCAATTAGTCTCTCGTCGTTTCTTTTAAAAACCTTGGAGAGACTCCTTGACCTATACATCAGAGGACTCATCAACTCACGCAACTTATACAACACCCAACACGCCTACCTTAAAGGCAGATCAGTGGAAAGTGCTCTGCATAGTGTTGTCCGTGAAATTGAGGGCTCGCTGAACCTAAGAGAGTTTACAATGGCAGCCTTCCTCGACATAGAGGAAGTGAAAGTGACAACTAGAGGCACACCACAGGGGGAGTTCTCTCCCCCCTACTGTGGCTTCTTACAGCTAACAATATCCTCAAATTATTTATGGAGAAAGACACAAAGATCATAGTGTACGCGGATGACCTGGTTATCTTGATAAAAGGTAAATTTCTACCAACTATCAGTGAACTAATGGAATCTGCGTTGAGAGAACTCTCCTCGTGGGCAAGACAGAACTGTCTGAGAATAAACCCCCAGAAAACCGACCTGGTCTTGTTCACCAGGAAAAGGAAAATTCCGATATTTGCTCCCCGAAAGTTAGAGGGCACTCCACTCAAACTCAAAACGGAAGCCAAATATCTAGGCATCATTCTTGACTCAAAACTTTTCTGGAAAAGGAACCTGGAGGAAAGGATGAAAAAAAGGATTGAACGGAAGGATTTTATGCATGGGATGGGGCTTGCAACCGTACATCATTCATTGGATGTACACAGCAATCATCAGCCCCATTTTAACTTATGGGGCCCTAGTCTGGTGGACTGCTAGCAGCACGAAAAGCTATATGAACATGCTCAACAAAGTACAAAGGTCAGCCGCTGTTTGTACAACGCGAACCATGAGAAGCACGCCGCAAGCAGGGTTGGACATGATTCTTCATCTCCTCCCCCTGGATCTATTCATAAAAGGCTGCGCTGCAAAGAGCTTCCTCTCTGTGGAAGCAAGCCAACTATGGACATGCGGCCATACTCAGAATAATAGACGACCTGGGAAGGAAACATGGTTTTAGTAGCCTCGCAGCTACGACCGACTATATTTACCCCCCAAAATGACTTCTCTCTCAGTATACCTATCCTTTTCCCCGACAGAGAAGAGTGGCTATCAAACGCCGTAATCAACGACCACGAGATCACTCTCTTCACCGACGGATCGAAAATGGACACAGGCACTGGGGCCGGGTTCTACTCTGATACCCTCCACAAACAGGAATCATTCAGACTCCCTGATCTGTGCAGCGTTTTTCAAGCAGAAATCCTGGCAATAGAAAAAGCAGCCAAACACCTTCAAGTAGCCGATATCCCACCATCTGATATCACTATCTTTGTAGACAGCCAGGCTGCATTGAAGTCAATAGAATCCTGTATAACGAGATCAAAGGCTGTCAAGAAATGTCGCGACTCACTGAAGTCCATCAGACACCACAAAGTTAAACTCTGCTGGGTCCCAGGCAAAAGCTCAATCGCAGGGAACGAAAGAGCAGACGAATTGGCCAGGCAAGGGTCTGAAATGGACATCAGCGAAGCGGACACGTCATTGCAACCACCGATCAGCGCATTATACCGGGTCATAAACGACACAATCATAAAAGAAGCCAACTCGTCTTGGCTTACAAGAAATGAGCTCTCCAGAATCGACGCCTAGTGTCGCTAGGCCAAAGATTCTTTACAGAGATTGCGGATGTGGCTAATGCAGATATATCGGATCTTCTAAAATTCATTAAGAGCACGGGGTGGTTTCAGCCACCACGTGATAGGACAGGTTAATTTATTAGTACCCACACAAATGAAGGGAATCACAATGGGCCTCTTGGCCTTTTATGAGCGAGGTCCATGAATATTTCTAAGCTTATGAGATTAAAGTCTAATTGGAATCCTGTAGACTCTTTGGGATATTACTAATGATGGAAATTCGATAGTTTTTGATTTTTTTTATTAAAATGAAAACAAAATGCCGAGATATGAAAGTCTAGTAATCCCCTAGTCTTAAAAACTATCGAGTGACTTCTCGAACTGATCATGAATTGGTCTAATTCGACTATACCTTTAGATCAACACTAGCTCTCAGAGATAAGGCTTGCTCATGGTTTTCGATGGAGGCATAACTACCAAAATTAATTTTTCATCGTCATGTATTCGACTACCAAAGTCTTAAACAATTTAAAAATTATTTTTGAAACGAGATCATATGGCTACAAAAAGCTCTTTCTTGAAAAGATTGTTGGTCAATGGCTTTAACCAAGATACCCTTCAATTTTGAATGATAAAAATCCAACGTACCACATATGAATCTGCTTAATTGAGCAGATTAAGCTGTAGCTCAGAAAACAATAGAAGCTTTGTTTAAAAAGAAATCGGAATTTTTTTTTAACTACATTTTGTCACTACACGTTATCTTGTCAACGGTTAGTGCGTTTCATTTAAATGCTGTTTTGACCTTTATCATTTATTTAAATTTGTGTTTAATTACTATCACTTTCCATACAAAAAAAAAACAAAGATTTGTTTTAAACAGACTGTACACGAAAATTCCTAAGGGAGAATCACAACTTTCGTTCATACATCTATGGTATTAGGCTGGTATGCTAATTGAGTGCATATTGATTCTGTCCAGATTACAAACAGACTGCTCGTTAAATGGAAATCAGTTAAAAGGCTCTAACTGCCCTCACATGTCTCGCCTCTAGAACAATCGCGTTAAACTCATAAGCCAAACAGATTGCAGCCGACCAGTTCATTGACAATTTCAAATGTGCGACTTTATGCAGATTTACACTTTTGTCAACAGTCCACCACCTAGCTAACCGGCCAACTAGTAAACTTTGGAACAAAGTAAGCACTTAACCGTGGCGCTAATTGATAGAGCAGCCCTATTCAACCAACGAGTGATTATTTTGCACACTTACAAGACACGCATGTTAAATTTGGTGACGAAGCGGCAGGTTTTTTAAGGTCCAGTAAGCCCGTCTCGGTATCTGTGACGCGTTCGCGTTTCTTCGTTTCAATTCCAAGGATACTGTCTATGCTGAAGGAGCTCTGTTTGACACTTTTCTCACTGTTAACTGCGGAATCGATCACGTCACTGTCGTCGTCACAAATAATTTCCTCCGAATCCCGACTGTCCGATGACAGGTAGTTGTCATCGTAATCGCTTAATCGTCGACTTATCTCCATTACACGCCACTATCGCCGGCATTCACTTAACGAATGAGCACTTAATTACATCAACTTGGATGCTGGACTGATACCAGCAGCATGCACTAGCTCCGCCTTCGAATTAACACCACCATGTGAGGTCGGTGCCCCTGCAACCCCGCAGGTACAATACGACTATCGAGTACTTCGGATGAAGGTGAGAAGAAGACCAACCGGTATTGTATCTTAGTTTTATGGTGGATTAAAAATGGCTGTCGCAGCATCCCTCGACCAGCCAATGAGGGTGAAAAGCGTAGCATGCGCGATATAGAGCTGTTGGCACGTCTTCAATTGGAGTGGACTCTATGTGCTAAATGGCTCATTGTCGATTGATTTAATTGTCACTTTCGGTGCCTAACTCGGGGTTTAGATACATTTTATGAGATACTAACAATCTATATTCGGAACTGTGTGGATTAATCGTGATTTTCGGTTTCACGTTTGTGTTGAATTTGAATTTTGATGAAATTCACTGGAGCAGCTCGGGTAGCAGGTAATGGTGGTACGAGTACCAATTGTTGTTTTCGACATTTTCAATGCGGACTAATGATGTATTTCCTGGGAATCGGAGTAAATATCAGTTAGAAGTCCATTGAGAATTGATTTATTTATATATTTGATAATCGCTCCGTACAAGGATATGATAATTGATTGCGGTATGTAAGCCGGGGCTAAATGATGCGTAAAATTGAAATGTACATAAAAACACAATTTAACAGTCATATGTCATGCTAAGTGCGTGGTTAATGCAATAAACTTGATTATCTTTTTGATGGATAGGCTGGCGGGTCCGCACGAATGTGTGAAAAATATGCTTACGGAAAAATCCGTCAGCTCGTCTCAAAGGTTGTCAACAATCGGCAAAGCTGCTAAGTTGGGCCAAAGTCGGTTAATCAATAATCATCGCTCTCGTAACCTGGAGAATTCTTCACAGCTGCAAAAGCTATGGTCGGATTCGTCAAAAATACCTCTAAATATCCTTTTTATATTAAAGAAGCTAGCTAAAGAGCGACTTATCAATAAGCTTTGACTTTGAAACTGCCAAAAGTATATGAATATCTAATCCAAGTCCATCACAGGCCCTGACGTAACCTATTTTTGTTAAGAAACTTAAGCTTGGTAGTTCACAAAAAAGTAGCCCAGTTGCATCGGATAGACATCTTTTAATTCGACGAGGGGATTCTGGAGAAAACCTTTTGCACACTTTTCGGACAACATATTACATAGATAGGTAGGTTGGTAAAGGTGGCTACTTGGACTAGGCACAATCAGCCTGAAGCCAAGTTATCTTAGGTTTTAAATGGGCTACGAAATATTAATTACTAAACTTATAATTGACTAGACTACTGTGGCGATCGGATTATTGTATTTTCGAAAGTTCTTTATCGTAGAGGTTGCATTGTAATCCGGTGCATCTAGGCTCAAGCGATACGAAGATATCATCCAATGCCACGCACTTCTATGTTCAACTCAATGTCACTTACGGTGTAGGGCCAATTTCTCAAATAACATCGCGCTCAGACGCTGGATGATCAATATCGATATTGGAAATGCCAATAGTGGACGGTTGATAAATTTCTATGGTTATTAAAATCACTGTGACCATCCGACTTTCCACAAAGTCAACTACATCACATCTGATTGGAAGGCAAAGTCAAATCATATAGACCTAAATCGAAGTCCAACGCGATCACCATATTATGCGCCATGCCATTATTTTTACTAATCCCGGTTATTGATGAGCTACTGTTGGTAACAATTTCAAGAATTGGTTATACGGAGATGAAGAACGAAGTTTTGCGAAATATATTTTATTGGTAGGCCTATTGAGGAACGCCATAACTGAGATTGGGAGATTGGAAGAATGGATTACAAACATTGGCAGGAGACATGTGCCGAGCAAAAAGATTTTCGACCTATTTTTTTAAAGCCAAAATGGGAAACGGCAACGTTGTATTTTATAGCGTTCGGGCAGGTTCAATTATTGCGCTCTTATGGTGTTAGTCACACAACCTGGACGGGGTGCAGCTGGCTTGTGTTGCAGATTTTCGTTCACTACTCTCCGAGGGTGGTTGTCCTAGATAGGATTCGAGAGATTTGACTGAATTTGTCGCGTTGGTTGTAGTTCACATGTCATAAAGGTGTTATATTGAAAATGTACACACAGAGTATGAATTTTGAAGTGTTATGCCTTCGTCAGCATTTTTTTGATCATCTCTAATTCACAACTGATGTTGTTGCACAGTTTTTCCGTATAGGAATTGTTCTTGGCTATAGACAGACTTGAACTATAGACCTTCCGCTCAACAGTCGGTGATAATTACCATTGCACCGTCATCGCTTCCTGTGTAGGTGATATTATCCGAATGGAACTGTTAGGGATGTTGATGGCAACTTACCTAAAATATCTAAACTATTCTGACACTTGCGACCTTTCCCATAGTATTTTTAATTTACTCCAGATGAGTTAGAAAAGTTTAAGTTTAAATTATTAATTGAATAAATGACTTGGTATTGGTATTTTCGGTATTTTGTCCCGACAAACAAAACTTTCCATCCTAAGATCATGTTGCTCATCATCATTTCTATAGTGATCTATAGTGATCTTTCTGGCGTGAGGTTCTGTAAAGAAATTTTTATATTTTTTTTTGGGAATCATATCTGACGATGAACTTATTAAGTTGTTTTTTTCCTTCATAGACAATGCTTGCGTCAATACTTTTAAGGGTAATCTTCCTATTACAATACAAAACAGGCATGAACAAAGCTCTAAGAAATGGACGGTGTTTTTGATCTGAGTGCAACTGATCTGCCAAATTCGGCGAAGAAGACTTTTCAATAAAAATTAAGCTAAAAGGTATTCTAGAGGACGTTTTTGACAATGAAGAACTTCCACCAGAGAATCCAGCTGCGACTGTCTGAAGTCGGTCTAAGATAAAAAGCTGGAGATTTATATGTTACTGGCCCCGTACTGCTTCATGATAATTCAAGACCACATACTACACAGGCACCGTTCCCAAAGCTGAAGCATTTGGAGTATCAAGTTTTGCCTCATCCGCCTGAAGTTTTGGGCAACAATCTCCGAGAGTAAGCTCAGATGCCATAAAGAAGGACTTTTTCGGACGTTTCGGGACGTTTTCTAAAGAAGTTTATTTGTTTTAGTGGAACGTTAGAAAAATACCATAAATGTTAATGGAGAATTGTTGAAACGTACTTGCTAATTTTTGAAATACAGTCAAAATCGCTTACAATAACATCGGTTATAACGCCCAAATTTCTTAGTCCCAGCTAAACTCCACTATAATCCCGTTGAGGAACAAATCGTTTACAACGACGCTGCTTACAACGACATATTGCTTACAAGGACCGATTTTTACATTTTTTAATTAAAATATTTGTTACAACGTCTAAAATCGATTGGTGCGACTGCATTCTTTTCTAAGCCAGTAAACTATTTATCTGTAGATGCAATGCGATGTATCGGTGTACATAGAATTTCGGATATGTTACAACTTACAGTTTGTTGACATGTTATTCTGTTTGTTTCGCGTTTATTATTAGTTTTAAGTTTGGGAAAATTAATTAGTGCACATTTTTCTGTCTCACAAGTGGTCGTAGAAGTTTAATTAGTTCACATAAAGCTGTATTGGAAAATGAATCAGAAACGAAAAATCATTCCCATTGAAGAGAAAGCAAGTATCATTTTTACATTCGAAACTGGAGTGCAAAATAAAATTCTTGCCAAAGAGTATACCGTTTCACACCTCAAGATATCCACTGTTTTAAAGTATAAGGAAAAAAATAAAAAACAATATAAGGAAACAAAACTTACCGTAAGCAAGATTGGATCAGCTAGCCGGGAGCCAAGCTACAATTCCAGGTCTTCTTCCTTAAATTTTGCAGACTTAACCTAGATCTTTTCAGACGGACAGAAAGCCTTAGCATAAGTCTTCCCTACCCCAGCTTTGAAAGGTAGAAGACTAAAAAAGGAAAGATTTCATTGCACACTGAGGTTGAGAGGGCTCTGCTAATATGGACCTATTTTGCAAGCTAAAGCAAATGACTTTGCAAGGAGTTGGAGAAGAACGACTTTGCGTGTTGGTCAGCATGGTGCAGCGTTTTCATTCACGCCAGGAGAGGCCGAAAGCATTCCTAAAGGTAGAGTAGATAATTAGTTAAAGGTTGTTTGGCCCCAACCTCGAACCAACTATACATATGATTTTTGATGCTAAAATTTAAAGGTGAAAAATGTATTGGAAGCAAAATATGCCTGGTGCAATAAAGGAGAAGCTTCTTGTTGTGGGTAAACCAAGATGCTTTAAGAATGTGAAAAGGCTAGTAGTAGAATATGAGAGCAATAAGAAAGCCTGGATGATATCTTCAATTTTCGAAAAATACCCGTGAAACTGGGACTTCCAATTAAAAAAAGGGAATAAAATTTTTTTTTTACTTGTGGATAATTTTCATGCGCATCCAGCAGTGGAAGGCTTGCAAGCCACTTGAATTCCTTCCACCAAACACCACCTCGGAGCTCCTACCAAAGGACCAAGCAATTATTAGATTCGTTAAAGTCTATTACAGAAAGTTTCAAGCTCTTGAGCTTATTAAAAATATTGAACATTGTTGCGACAAAATTTTACTCATTTCTTGGGAAGGGGTTTCTAGTCCAACCATTGCAAACTCTTTTATACGTACATTTGGGGTTGAAAAAACGCTCAAGCAAGGGAAGATTTTAAGTCAGAGGATGAATGGCTCTTAAATCAGTGGATTCAAAATGCTGCAACTGTTGAAAATGCACTCCCAGGATCGTTTGATTAGTTACTGTGCAAGTTTGCAAGGTGCTCGCAAACGGCCGCGTGTTTGACTAATGGAAAAATCACTGATTTCGTGTAAAATGATAAATCTCAAGAAAGTGACAAAGAAGAAGATAACTGCGTTTAGTATTTTCTCGATCAAAACATAACAAAAAAAAAACTTTGTTTTTTTAAATATAATTTCAGAAATAGGGTTAGTTCAGCCAACAAACGAAGATGTTCTGTGTTCTGTACGAACTTTAAGAACATTCTTTTTATTAAATGATCTTGGTGACAACAATTTGACCTAAACAATTTGAATCTAATATTAATGGAAAAAAATATTGAAAAAAAAGTTTATAACAACAAAAACTAAGCAATTAGATTCGCCATGTTCCGACATATATTTTTCTTACTACTCACTTCTCTACTCTGAGTGATGAGGCAGGATGACTGTCCAGTTTTCCTCTGACTGCGGTTTTAAATAATTTTGCTCTGACTCTTTAATATATTATCTAAGAGGATGTCGATGGGCACGCATTAACTATAATACTGAAAAACCACTTATTGTATTCAGTATGCACAATCTGTATTGACAATGGCTTTCTCTTGGCTTCCCGTTTGGATAATACTAAATCGGAGCAGTATAAAAAATACAAAGTCCACCTTTGGATAATAAAGCTTTCATCATGTCCACTAATATTTGGTGGCATCCGTCAAAGTAGTGTCTTTTTGTTTAAGGCCTATTGTACCTGTGGTTCAAATTTCGACAGTATCTTCTAGCTTCTATTTTTAATTCGAATCGTGATTGTAACCGTCTCTATTTTTGGGTCCACTTATATTAGACTGATTGAACATAGGTAGCCTTTAATTTGGCTTATAGTTACTATCATATTCAATTCTGCTTCGTCATCGACCTCTGTAACTATAAGAACGGCTTAGTCGTATATGATTCCAATTTTGTCTACTGCGAGTGAGAGCGCTGGATGTCCATCTAATCCATTAAATTTCACAACAGGCCAAATACCGATCCCTGCGGTAACGCTGCGTTTGTTTTTTAATTAACCCTGCACAGTGTTATATGGCGTCAACAGTAGAGAGCGATCTTCTAAAGACTAATTTGTGTACCCTTTTTTCCCTCCGTGTAGAGCCTGATCTCTAACCTTTCATTTGTGTTAAAATATTCATGTCCCAGGGGAAACTAATTTTCCGGTAACCAGGTAATAGGTGATCCAATACGAGTTTCTCATACTGGTAACATTGTAGATTAGGCACCGGCTAATAACAGGGCGTATTTCTAACCTCATATTATATCCCAACATTTTGTGCGAATTTATGTCAAAGTTTATTTAAAAAGTGTGGCTATTTTGATTGCCTTACTGATCGAATCATTTGCAATGTAATAAAAAAAATGCATAATTTTGATAGCTTATAGCTTATGGCCCTTAGGTGCATATTGTAAAAGATCTTTGAACTGAGATGCTTTTTAAATGTTTATACATAATTTCTAAATGTTTTCCGTGCAGGGACGGGTTAAGAATATCTCTGCAGCGATACCTCTCGCTTGTCGTAAAAGGCGACTAAAACAAAGGTAAACAAAAATCACATCTAGGCAATTTAGAAAACACCAAGGTGAGCCTAGGGACAACTGCCCCACAAGTGTACATGCAAATCAGTGGGTTGACACGACTGGAGATCACCGGTGTTGTAAGAGTAAGATCAAACAAAAAAATCTGGAACATGCCCGTGTCACAAAAAAAAAAAAAAAAGGCAGGCCGAAAAACAATTGGTGCAAACAAATGCAAAAACACCAGCATTTGATTGCCCTCAGCGATGAAGTAATTCCAACCCGGGAAGCCTGCCGCTACTTTCTGAGGTCAAACCGGCGGACCCCACAAGCGGACCAGTAGGAATGCAGTTAAGTGGGAAAGTTATGGTCCTACACTTCTGACCATAACAACGCCGGAAAAAGGAAAAGAAGAAGAAGAAGACATAATTTCTAAATGTACAGTGCTGATCAAAATATTAGGTAAATTATGTTTTGCAACAGTGGCATCACTGGAAATGTCAGCCGAACAATGTTCTTTGAGAATTTTATTGGTACCGTTGCTTGGGCAGATAAATTTCCTTTATTTCAATGTGATGTGAAGTCACGTGCTGTGTTTTGTTGTGCTGCAGAAGTGACTGTGAAAACACACCATTTATTACTTGATCAAAATAATAGGTAATTACTGTTTATCTCTGTTTTAAATTTTATAAATGTGATCTTTTGTACTTTTTAATAATTTCGATTAAAATCATTAAAATTCTCAGTTTTGTTATCATGGATTGAACGCAATAACATTGCACTCCGGAAGAACTTCGTGTCATCAAAAATTTGAGAAACTGTGGCAAAACGCTAAAATTTATAACTGAAAATTTGAATAGATCAGTCAATTCCGTACCTGATGCTCTAAGAAGAACACCCGTAGCAAAAACACGGGCTAGACCCTGAAAAACTACTATCCATTCAAGTCGCCAAAATCAGTTGCCGCTGAAATGGACGACATCATCATTTGCCATCCGCAAAAGGCTGCTTTACTAAGCAGAAAAAATATTAGACATAGGAGACAGTTCGCACTTCGTTTGCAAACCCATACGGAAAAACAGTTTCGAAACATATTATGGAGTTGTGGAGTGACGAAACGAAAATAAATTTATTCGGCTCCGATTGCAAGAGAAATGTTCGAAGGCCTAAGGGGAAGGAATTTGCTAGCCGTTAAACCAACAAAACCGTCAAACATGGAGGCGGTTCAGTCATGGTATGGGGATCCTTTTCCTGGTTCGGAATTGGTCCTACTGTCTATGTTGACAATATGATGACGAACGAAGTTTATTACGATATATTGGCTAATATCATGTTGCCATATGTGGAGGACGAGTCATCAGCAGGTATCGGTGTTTCAATGGCCTTTTAATCCCCCGATCTCAATCCGATTGAGAATTTGTGGGGGAAAAAAAAGGTCACTGGCCAAGGAAACTTTCCAAAATGAAAGTCAATTTTGTTTAGCAATAGAAAGAGCTTGGAACGTGATTTCTGTGGAAACTTGATTAACTCTGTGCCTATGCGAATACATGCCGTTATAAAGAACAAAGGTGTCGTTCTAGATACTGAAACAACAATTACTAATAATGTCAAATTAAAATCAAATGAATTTAAAACAAAGTAGGTATAGGTTTTGCATATATTTTTAAATTTTAATTTAATCAACCTATTTTTTTGTAACTGTTTTTTTTTTTAACCAAAAAAAAAGTTGATATGATTTGAAAAATTTTCTTTTTTTTGCAATGTAGACATTCTTTTAATTAAGCTTAAAATAAGTCTACAAAAAACAAAGGCTTTTCTGATTCAAAGCCAAAGTTAAAGCGTTTTTTATGGCTTACCTATTGTTTTGATCAGCACTATATAAAGGGTCCGCCATCTAACGTTTTTTTTTTCAAGTAGTACTTATTTCGTGAATGGTAACACTTAGCTCATGTCTGATTTGACAGATAATTAGTTTTATCCTTCCGCTGAACGAATATGGTTGTGTATACGCTTGAACAACGCTGGGAAATATTGCGACATTACTTTGAAAATCATGGTAATGTTGCAGAATGTGTGCGAAAATTGCGTACGGATGTTGGAAGAAGAGAAGCACCGTCAGCTCCGTATGTTCGTTATCTTGTGAAAAAAGTGAAAGAAACTGGCATCCTCATCGATAAACCAAAGCGTGAAAAGCCAAAAACAGTGCGTACACCCGAGAATATTGCTGCTGCGGCAGAAAGTGTGCGTGAAGCGCCATCAACATCAATTCACATCAGTTCTCAACAATTGAACATTTCGGAGACATCATTGAGACGAATTTTGCATAAAGACCTTGGTATGACGCCATACAAAGTCCAATTGGTTCAGGAGTTGAAGCCAACTGACCATCCAATGCGTTTTCGCTTCGCTAAGTGGGCCTGCGATCGACTTACAGAAGATGCCGATTTTGCCAAAAAAAAATCATCTTTTCAGAAGAAGCTCATTTTGATCTTGGCGGGTATGTAAACAAGCAAAATTGTTGCATTTGGGGCACAGAAAACCCGCACGCATACATTGAAAAGCCGGTGCACCCAAAACGAGCCACTGTTTGGTGCGGATTTTGGTCCAGAGGCATAATTGGGCCATTTTTCTTCGAAAATGAGCAAGGAGTGGCCGTTACAGTCAATGGCGATCGTTATCGGGCCATGTTGAACGAATTTTTGTTCACAAAAATTGAAGAGGAGGATATTGGCAACATTTGGTTTCAATAGGACGGCGCTACGTGCCACACAGCCGAAGCTACACTCGATGTTTTGCGCCCTGTTTTTGAAGATCGCATTATCAGCCGCAGAGCTGATGTCGTTTGGCCATCTCGGAGCTGCGATTTGACACCGTTGGACTATTATTTGTGGGGTGCCGTCAAAGATAAGTGTTACGCCGACAAGCCAGAGACAATTGACGCTTTAAAGGACAATATTCGTGAAGCCATTGGTGAAATACAGCTGCACACAATCGATAATGTGCTTAAAAATTGGACCGATCGTTTGAATGAAATTATTTTCCATTATTAACCGGAAGGATTGTACTTTCAAATAAAAAAAGAAATTTGAGAAAATATTCAGTAGTTTTTTTTATAGCATTTTCAAAAAAAAAAAAAAATTATTTGGCGGACCCTTTATAAAGGAACAGCTCACATGTTTGCTACACCTTTGGCTGATGGTACATATTCGGTTGTTTTAATTTTTAATTTGGGGTGGTCGTGGTACAATGGTAATCATCACCGACTGTTGAGCCGAAGGTCTATAGTTCAAGTCGATCCATAGTCAAGAACAATTCCTATACGGAAAAACTGTGAAACATCAGTTGTGAATGAGAGATAATCAAAAAGTGCTGACGAATTCGTAACACTCGCAGCATAAGATCACTTCAGAATGTATACTCTATTTGTGCATTTCGAATATATCACCTTAATGACATGGAAACAAAAGAGTTACTGTGAACTACAACCAACGCAAATTCAGTTGAATCTCTCAAATCCTATCTAGAACAACCACCCTCGAAGAGTAGTGACACAAACCATCTGCACCACGTCCAGGTTGTATACAAACACCATAAGAGTACACTCTTGAACCTGCACGAATTATAAAAAAATAAAAAAAAACAAAGTAAGTCCGTCCTGTTGGAACAATATGTCGTCGATATCAACAAGAAGTTGCCTAACATCGATTTGCAGCACTTGGCGTCGGTTCGTTTTGGAAAAAATATGAACAGCCAGACCAAAATCAGTGACAATTTTTCTTGGTCACATATCTAGTCGTGCTTTGGGACTAAAAATATATTTTGGCGAAATATAGGTTGTCTTTCAACTGCTGCAAAGCGAATTCAGCGAATATAAGGCTTTAGCTATATTAGTTTACTTCAAGTTGCTGGCTTAGTTGGATTGTGCACGGCTACTACTAACTTTCTTGTGAGCGACGAGCATTCAACTCCCCCGGTTTTTCAAGTACATTCCCACGCACAACAACAATATTTCCAGTAGGTCTAGTGTTTCAGTAGCGTAAGAATGTTGGCTGATATTCTATCATATCAAAAATCTGGCTACTCGGCAATTCGGTTATGACGCGCATGAATATCACGAAATGCGCCTAACGTTTGGCCACTGAAGTCCTATTTGAGGAAAAGGCGATCCAATGGCCTGCAAACTTTGCTCAACGCTATAGGTTATTGGTTTAATTTGCTATATACAACTAAATAATTTACTTTAAAATTGATGGATTTTGTTTCGAAAATATGACCGCTCTAAGCAAACAAAATGTCAAGCTATTCCTATTGAAAGAGCCTTTATAAGGACCCATAGCCATATAAACTTAAATTAACCAAAGATTTAAAGTCTAGAAATCATGGGTAGGGAAGGTTTTAATTGATTATACAAGCAGGAAGTAGACGATGATTTTTGGCAAAAAAAAAGAAAAATTTTCCAACCCTCTGGACAGTGTTACTAATGAAAAAAAATATTTTCGCTTTCAAGCCAGGAAAATCAATACTTGATACAGAAAACACCATTACCAGTGCATGCCCAAAAGGGAACCGTGTGGTGTGTATTATGTCTAGAAGACGTAACTGAGCCTTGCTTTTTGACAAAGGTTAGGTTCCGACAGTAAAAGTTAATGCTAAAGGCGTATCATAAATGATTATTTTTAGCACGGAATTGAAGATTATTGTGTGGAAACCTTCGAAGCTCATGAAAAAGTCATCTAAGATTTCCTCAAATGGATCAACTGATGTAGAAGGTCGAATTCGTGGCTTTTTTCTAAAAAAAAAAGTGAGGAAATTTGAGCTGGATCACCCTATATTTACTTCTGATATACGTGCGTAAAATCCTGAGCATTTTATTTCATGCTGCTAGTGAGCGTTATATCAATGACAGCACACATTTTTGTCATGCCATTTTTGCGATGTCAATTTCCTGCCATAAGAACTACCTCGCGTATTTAAATACCTATTGCCCCGTAAGTACCCCTTCGTAGTCCTACCTGCCGAGACATACATGCATATAACTCAAATGATAAAAAACTTCATAAAACTTTTAAATATCATCTTTCGTCACCCATCCAGTTCAATATACACATGTATCATCCGGTACACATGATCACGTTTTATGTCATGATAAAAAGCACTTTACAAAACCAATACATCCAAACCGATCATCCTTGCCGCGTCCAAATAAGATAATTTACTTTGTCTGGAATTACTAAAAAACGCATTACCCCTCAGCCATCAGTGTATTATCATTTCAGAAAAATACAACAAAAACAAAAAAACCAATAAATAAATACAAAACCATCTAATCTCAAATATCCTCGCCACAAACGTACTCGTATGATGGTGGTATTTCAACACCACTTACCACTTCTGATTTGGCGTACATTCATCATTCTCACATTCTCGCCCCTCAGTCAGCTCAAGAGCTAGTGGTTACCACATTAAAACGACGAGTTACTCGACACCTGGACATTCCCAGTGCTTTTAAGAATCATTTTACTCACCGCCAACCATCACCACTCTAGCGGCCGTCATCATCTGCCAAGGTGTCGACCAGCAGAACTGAATCGAGAATACCATGATGCAGCATCCGCAATCATGGAATGGGATATAAAAATCCTTTTACAAACTCGTTATGATAAATAATCATATTATTTGCCAGACATGGGGTGGGAACACCTAAGGTGTTTGCTCCGTTCAAGTCTGTCAAAACGTACCACCCACCTTCAACATCACGAACACGACCATCCGTAGAGCAGAGATACATTTGTTCGTTTCGACGAATACGTATACCAATGGTATTGGTTTGCTAAAAGGTGTAATAGCTACTTGAGAGATCTAGCACTTGGTTATCGAGGGAATGGGGAAGCAATACACACGCGAGGCACAGCACGGTACCGTGTCCGACACCGAACAATTGCGTGTCGAAATTGGAGAAACGATTCAATTTCCAACTGGCGTACATCAATTTTCGTCCTTATTCCCTGACGGAATAAGTAATGACCATAATGACCCTTTTAGGAAACTTCCTCAAACCACTTAACCGAGAGGTGTTGATTGGAATGCATGTCTGAAAATTTGTTCACAAAATACTTTGAATTCTTTGGCTTGAAGAAACAACATTGGATTTATTTGGACAAGTCTCTAAGAGAGTGCCCACGTGCTTTGCTGACAAATGTCGGTAATCCGATATATTGCTTTTGAAAAACAGCTCTACTGGGGTTAAAGTCCGATGTGAACATTGGACTAATCCAGCTCCACTATTAACGATACAAGCTACTTTCAGTGCGACAGATCATTCTTACTGAAAGTCTGTAAGTCAATTGTCCCACATTGCACCGTTTCGTTAAGTTTCGAAGACTATTTGTGATATTCATACGTTTGACATAAAATAAGTAATTTTAGCTAATTTAGACTCTAATTAGCTCCTTCTCAATCTTAATAAAGTAACGAGAGTTCTGCATCAGAATTTTGCTTGAGTTATCTCCAACTGAGGCAGTTTTAGTCTTCTACCTTGCAAAGCTAGAGTAAGGAAGACTTATGCAAAGGCTTTTCTGCCCATCCGTCCGTATGCATATATTAAGCCAAACTTGCCGAGTAGCTATGAGTCTGAAGTTTGGCTGTGCTATAGAGTACATGATTCTGAGCTCATAGCGATCGGTTTTAGAACCCTGACTATTATGGTCCTGAGATCCAGGTAAAAGTTTGCGATCTTCAATTTGGTGGACCTGGAATTGTAGCTTGGCAGACAGCGAGCTGATCCCATCTTGTTTCATTCATCAAATAAACTCTCAATAAACTCTCAGATATTTAGTTTCTTTGGAAATGAGACCGATGGCGCCTCTAAGCACCTGCCGTCTCTGGAAGAGATAGGTCTAGGTTCTGACATGATTAACTAAAATTACTTTTCTCGTGCACCATCGATTACACTTAACGCTACCTGAGCTTTCAGGTAGGCAAGAAACAAGAATCAACGAAAGGTACGGCAATATAGTTCACGTAAATGTCAGATGCAACCACTATGCACAATAGCAGCGACGACCACCAACACTGATCAAAAACTGCGTCAATGACTAATTACCAAAGTCCCCAACGAAATCAGTGAAAATGCCGAGTGCATACTCTATTCTTTTTTCGAGCCAGACGACTTTAAGCTTAACTGTCATCTGCCTTTTGCAGTCACACTAGGCAAAGCAACACGAAGTGGGAAATATTGTTAGGGCTCCAACCCAACCTATTCTTTGATTTGCAGTTGGCACCTAGTATAAGGCAGTGTAAGACGGAGGAGATGTTAGGAATTTTTTTTCTAACATTAAGGTCGATAAAAGTCCCTTATAATAGGAATATGACTGAGAATTATGCCTGATGAGTGTATGAACGTACTGCTACTGACTGGCATTGCAGACGTAGCGAAGAGTGCGACTTCAACTTTCCTCATCATAATAGACTTCTTCAGGCCTCTTGCCTACTAATGCCGAAGAGTGCCTCTTTCTAGATCGCCTGGCTGAATCGAACCTCAATGGCATCTCAAATGACATAGGTATACAACAAGACTTTATTTTTAAGACTGATCCTTTTAGTATATCTGCTTCACTTTGTCTTCTTTCTCTTTCTCGATAAAACCATCCTACAGTCCTATGGTAAGAAAAAATCCAAACTGAAAATTGGATTTTTCAAAAGGAAAGTTGAATATATGTAATATAGTATGAAATCCTAAGCTTTCACTCCAATTTCCCCTGGACAATATCGTTTCCTTCCACGACAAACTTTATCAAATTGCCCAAATACCCTCTCAGGCTCTTAGGCTTCTCTCACTGGCATCCCACCACACAGCCATTTAGGCCCACTTCTTTTCGTTCTTACTATCAACATTCCAACATCTAACTGACATCAAGCTCTTCAAGATTGTTTCATCAAGACATGACTCTCACTCTTCTCTTATTCAACGGGATCTTAACAGTTTTCTATCTGGTGCTTCAAAAACTGCTTAGAACTTATCATATTCAAGTACAATACTTATTTTTTTCACGGCAACATCAAGTTTCCTGCCCGTCTCTGCTTGTTCTACAATTAACCCATCTCCACGGTTCAAATGAGCTGCGACGAAATATTATTTGACCAGTTATTTGACATTTTTAAAGCCAATTCAAGAGTTGGTTTTTGAAATCCATATATGACCTCTACAAAACGTTTGTTCGGCTCCTTCTTGAATATGCTTCTCAAGTGTGGTCTCATTGCGAACATATTCCTATCCAACCCCGTAATCTATATTTTGCTCTTCGAGCTCTGTCCTGGAAGTATCCTATGGGTCTACCTCTATAACAATATGGTAAATATATCAATATCAATAAACGAATCAACTTGAATACGCCGGAAGATCGTATAGAAATATCCTCTTTCTCGTTCCCTTACAGATATCCTTTACAATGTACTTTTTTAGCTACCTTATCTGCCTACCTTTCTCTGGTACCCCATATGTTTATAATGATCCTTCGAATTAACAATTTCGATTTCAACCTCAGTAGTCTATGCTTAAAACTCCATCTTCTCAATTGCTTTCCATAACCTTAATCATAGTTTTAAGTTACATTAAGCTGGTATAAAGCCTAATCAAAGGAGTGTATCCATTTTAAGAAGATCACAGGAATTGGACCTGTATCCGACCGCTTATGCATAAATATCTTGGCCTACGACTTTATAAGAACCAGTTGACGCGAGAATTGAAACCGGTAAAAATTTCTATCTATTAAATACTGAGATACGAAAACAGAATTAAATCCAACAAGAAGTGTCATTTTACGAAAAATAGTAATATTTTTAATTAATTTTCCAGAAGAAACTTTGAGGCTAGTTATGGATTATAACATTTGTCTGCTTCGGCTCTGCCTACAAATAATGATACTTTTGATAAAAATGTTATCAAAAGGCTGTATTTCTCGCGAACAAGTTTTAATATCTTCTTTCGTACATGAATTACTTGGATTATGTAGATTTTGTCTTTAACATTGTCACATTAAGAAGTCACACGTCCATCGTATTTGTTTGTTGCGTGATAGAGCTAATATTTGACCGGCGCCGTCTTGCTGAAAATAAACATGGTCCATATCCAAAGCACCATTTCCCGGCAAGAAAAGTGTGTCAGCACCAAACTGTCATTCGTTGTGAATGGAAAGTGCTTTCCACTATTTGTCTTAAGTTTTCGATGCTTTTGATTATTTATGTACTTACCCAGACAAATGGAAATGAGCCCCGTCATCAACGAAAATGCGGCGTTGTGCCTCATACCAGTAATGTACTTCATGTACGAGTACTTCAGAGGGAATCTCAGACACTCATCAAATGTTGACCTCTATTGTTTTCACTACTACAAGGTGGCACAAAACTATTAACCCTACCCGAAGATGTTATAATTTTTGCAAATGGCGTCGAATGTTAATCATATTTGACATGGTTGAACTAGATTTTCGACGTCGATTTCCTAATCGTATTACGACAATTGGCCAACATTCCGGCGCTTAAATATTCAACTTGAACAGACTGGAACCACAGGAGACCATGCAGGGCGTGGCCGCCGCCGAACTGGCAGTTCCGCGAAGATAATTGCGGCTGTGGCTGCCAATGTCGCTGAGAAGGAAGAAATATCAACCAGACAAGGAGCCAAGCAATTGGGAATCACCAGACGGACGTGAACTTAAAATTTTTATTATCGGTTAAAAGAACAATTAATGGCATTTACTTTTTGAAAATGATATCATGTAAATACTGGCCACGACTATGTCTGAGGTGGTCCATTCGGAAGGTCCAATTTTGGGCGACTCGTTCGAGCATAGCGACAGTTATCTCGCGAATAACACGAGTATCGTAGCTAGCTTATTCCTGAAGACCTGAAACTTTACATATCCCCAGAGAAAATAGTCCAAAGGTGTAATATCGCATGATCTAGACGGCCAATTTACCGTAGCAAAACGTGAAATTAAGTGCTCACCAAAATGATTTCTCAACAAATCCATTATTTCACGCGCTGTATGGCAAGCGCCGTCTTGTTGAAACCAGAGCTCACCTAGACCATGGGCTTGAATTTCAGGAAGCACGTAGTCCGCTAACATGGCGCGATAACGGTTACCATTGACGGTAACATTCTGATTTGGCTCATTTGTGAAGAAATATGGACCACTGATTCCACCAGCCCATAAACCACACCATACCGTTGTTTTTAATGGATGTATTGGTAGCTCTTGGTACTCTTCGGGTTGCTCACCAGCCCAAATACGGCAATTGTGTTTATTAACATATCCATTGAGACAGAAATGGGCTTCATCACTGAACAAAATTTCACGATAAAACACCGGATTTTCATTCCAGAGCCCATCCACTGAAAATACGACGCAAATTCAAGTCGCCTGGCTTCAATTCTTGCACAAGTTGAATTTTGTACGCTTTTAGACCGAGATGCTCATGTAAAATACGCCAAGTTGTTGAATACGACAAGCCAAGCTGCTGGTCTTCGCGTACACTCTCACCTACAGCTGCTATAGTCTCACCACTACGTGCTGGATGTGGTCTAACCGATCGAGTATTATCCACTAATGTAAACTGGGACTCAAATTTGCGAATGGTATTGGCAATAGTGGTTTCAGTAGGTCGATTATGCGCACCGTAACTTCCTCGAATCGCACGAAAAACATTTCTCACTGAACGCTAATTTTCGTAATACAGCTGAACAATTTGGAGACGCTGTTGTGGTGTGAGCCCATGATGACTTGTCAAATGATACTGAACAAAAATGACAAAGCATTTTGATAGGAGTCGCGCGTGATCTGTCAAAAAAAGCCTATTGAAAATCAAACCTCACGATGAATCACCCTTTACATGCCTGCTGACCATCAGTCGCGTGTGAATTACTATCCTCCAAGTCGCCCTTAATCTCAACAACGAAGAGGACGATTTTGTGTCTAAAATCATCATTAGCGACGAGGCGCATTTCCACTTGAGCGGTTACGTCAGTAAATAAAATCTTCATTTCTGGGGTGCTGAAAGTCCGCGTGTGATGCACGAAGAGCCAATGCATCCACTCAAAGCCACTGTGTGGTGCGGCCGGAATCGGATGATGATATTGTGAAATAAGCGTTTCCTGGTCGCGTTTTGGCTATTCGGCATGGCCAGCAAATTCGGCCGATTTTACCTCCCCAGACTTCTTTCAAGCCTCAGACAATCGCAGCCCTTAAGGAGAATATTCGACAGAAATCTTGCGTAAAATCATGGAAAATGCGATAAAACGGGTACAAATTTGTATCAACAGAAAAAATTGTAAAGGTCCAAATAAAGATTTCCATCAATGAAAATCATTTCCCCATCACACGAGGGAAAGGCTATTTATCGGTCGAATCCCAATGGGGAACTTCGAGACAAATATACTCTACAGGCGTTTTCGCCAGTCTCTGCTGAGAGGAAATAGCGCGAAATACGACGTCGATGTCTCGGCTGTTTCGAACTTCGAACCCCGTGTCATAGACGTCAGAAGCGAACACACTAACCTCTTAGCCTTGGTGTCACCCCTGAGAGAATAGTTATTCGCATATTTAAACAAATAATATCCATAGCGAAGGCCTTTTTGACATTAACTAACTCCAAGAGACGATCAGGAATTGGTGATCATCAATGGATTCCAATTCATCATCTGCAAAACCACCCCATGTGGCGACGTATTCCCGTTGTTCGTTTGTTTAAACAATGACCTCGCAAGGGTCTCAGGTGCGTCGTTCCCTACCCCAGCGATTGCCACCGATTAACGGACAGAGGTCAGTAACACGAGAAAATAATAACACATTTTGTCGGGTCGACCTAAAGATCGATAGATATCTCCAGAGATGGAATGCTGCTTGTCATCGCGGTGACGGAGACGCAACACATTTCATAGAACTATCACTGCCAAACGGCATTCTGAATCTCTTGATCCATCTAACCGTGTGGTCTGCAGCCTTAGAATTTGACTGCGATTGATCTGACTACCATCCATCTACCCTAAATGTTTACTCGAACTGATGACTAACAAACACGCGATGTTTTCTGTACATAATTGAGAGGTGCCAGTTCAAACAGAAATATACTTTCTCCGTTCTTTCTCCGTTCCTTGGCCGTCCCATTCGGGATGGGATGGGTTCGCGCTTCTTGACCATTTAATGATCCGTTCAGCACCGAAGTGTCAAAACGAAAATTACCGTCCAACGCGCACTGTTGTCTTTTCCAAAAGTCGGAAATCAAGCGAATGATCAACGGTGGACCGACCGATGATCTTGGAACTGATCTCTTCTCCCATGTTTGCCAACAGTTAACGAGCTGCTTGTTTATCTACCGGCAAAGAATCGAATCCGTGAAGTGTGAAGCGCTACGAGACAAGGTGTCTCGTACCATGTCAGACGCTGCGTTTAACTGTGCGGTACCTTTCCAGAAACTGACATAGTAGGTAACCCATTTTGCACCATCACGGCAAATTAATCACAGTCGTTCATGTGATGCTTACGCACTGGAGCGCAGAAGAGTTCCAAGCCACTGTCATTGTGATCGTCGTTTGCATGCCAGTTTCCTTCCGAACTTCATTGTAAGCACACGCGACTGACAGATGATGAACAAGTGCTGTGTTTCTATATTGCTCGCCGGTCTTGGAATCCTTGCCGTTCAAGGATCAATGGAGTCCTTCCAGTTCGACGTGAACGATATTTTGAACGAAGAACTGATGCCGGCACACCTTCTTGCGCGGGAGTTGAAGGCGTTCTTGAAAGGTTCTCCTAATGTGACACGTGAACACTTCTACAAACAGGACGAGTCCACGCGTCACTCAAATTTCTCGTCAGCCCTTACTACGATGGAGTTCCACAGGTTGGACATAGGACTACTGTTTGCTTTATTCATCATACTCTACTGCCTTTCCAGAAAGATGATGAATGAATACCTAGCGACCAATTTCCTGGCGAAACAAGTTTTGAAGGAGTTCCCCTTGGAACGTGTACCTCCGATTGAAAGACGCATTGGGACGCCGTCGACGGATCCAGCTGACAACATCACTAAGATGGACTCGAACCGGCGCAAGGGAAAGTATATTCCAAATGAAATGCTGGAAGATTCCGGCTCGGCAAGATACCGGAGCTGGCTAGACAAGTAGGTATTAGAGTAGACAGATTACGATTAAGACAAAGATGTTTTAGGACGACTATGTTGGAGGACATAAAACGTCAACTTTTGGACGACAGCAAGACTTTAGTGAGGGATTTCAAGCCTCTACAGCAGGGGATGAGCGGTCGACGGAAAGCCGTCGTTGATGAAGAGGAGACCCAGGAGGAAGAAGACTTTGAGGATGGGGACATCACTGGATACGCATATAGCGAAGGAGCTATAGATCCGGTAAGGACGTGACCAACATCTAGAAAAAAAAAATATGTCTAACTTGCTCTCGATAGATGCCTGCTTATCCACAAACGCTTTTTCCCTTAAGTCATCACCTGCCCTTCGACGCCACGGAGAATATACCGTCGTTTCCGGCAATTTATCCAACAGCGGGCAACAAGAATGGTACAAGCGAAGTGATGTTCTGTTCCTTACATAAGTGTTATAATTTTTGTAGGCTACTACCCACCCAGTGGCCATGAGAACTCCTTTGTCGACAATAACTACGGTCCTCCGCATCCCGTTCAGCAGCAGGCTCAGCCGCAATCAAAGGAAATCGGCCTCAAGGACATCCTGGACATTGCACTCACCACCCTAGCGTTCTTGTCCTTTGGCATGTTTATCCTCCAAGTCCTAATGTGCATAACTATGGTAGGATCGATAACCGCTACGATAGCATTCTGAACATATCCTTTAATCCTAGAACAAAGACGACACCAGTAATATGATGATGATGCCAATGGAAGCCGGCGATAGTGGTGCGATGATTCCAAGCAACAACGAAAACACCGAGGAGATTCGCAGAAGAAAAAGGAATTCTCCCGGAAATGCGCGCATCGAACTGGTGAGTTCATTTTCTATTCCTTCCGACTTTCATTTCCCTTTCCGTTTCCTTGAAAGATGAACGAACTCTCGCGACGTGTACTGCGTTCAATTGATGCGGTGCTTCTAATGCCGAAGGATGACGGTCAGTGCCACTATCGTTCGCTTTGTGAAGATAACAAATTCGCGCGCCGACAACGCAACGGCCAAAAAATATGGATTCCCATGTGGAGGTTCCTTTTCTCGCTTTTTTTCCTTTTTTGTTGCAATAAAGTGTTTTTTTCTGACAGTTTGGGAATTAGCTGGTTCTCGTCTAAGATGTCGGGCGAAAGTGGACATTCTATACTGGAAAGTTTGAAGGCAGCTGTCGTTGGGTTGGGTAATGGCGACTGCGCGAAAATGTATCGCAACTGTCAAATGGGAGTTATTGCAGATAAGCACGAGAAATTGAAAGAACGTGTTGACACATATGATGGTGAAATTGGGAGTCTGTTCGAGAAGAAGACTTGAAGACGGGAAGTTGGCATACTACGTTCGATAATACAGCCGATCGAAAACATTAACATTGTGTTTTAAAAGTTATATAAAATTATCAAATAAACGTTTTTTTAATCATTTCGTTCAACTATTGATTGCCTTTAAGTATTCGGTAAAAAGTAAGTAAGTACAATTCAAGTTCTGCTATGCTTTTACGTTGGATTTCAAACTTGACACTGCCTAAGATTCTAGTTGATGTCATTTACTTTCGGCCAATGGATGTCATTTACTTACCTATTACTTTAATTTGTTGGGCTTTTTATGGTGGTAGAGATTATGGAGAACTATAACCCGCGCCAAAAAGTGCCAACACTCCACATTTTAAAAAAAAAAGTAGTTCACTGAAATTTAAATATATACAGTAGAATCTCGAAAAGATGAACAGATATAAAACAGGCGCCGTTCATCTTTCTAAACATCGAACATTTTTTAAAGAAAAGCATATAAAATGTATTTAAAAAAAAAAAGCAATTCATTTTATTTTTAAAGAACATAAACATAACAAAAGCAAAAGAAACAATTTATGAAAAGAAACAAGATAGGATCAGCTCGTTTTCTTCCTTGAATTTTGCAAACTTATGCAAAGGCTTTCCTATCTGTCCTTCTGTCCTTACGTATTATATCACATATCTACAAAATGGCGCGAAGTGAATGTGAATTATAAACTGCGAATGAAATATAAATTATAAAATCAAATACATGAACCGTAATGATGAAAACAACCCAATTCACCAACCACATATTTTTAGAATATGATAGGGGAAGATATTGTACCTTGGTCCGGATTCCAGCTTTTTGCGAACTGTCACCTCTGCCAAATTTCTTTAGTTGACTGAATCTGGAGTTGGATTTCAAATCCTCGTTGGTGTGGAGTTTCGTATAAATTAAATAGGAAAGTCAATATTCTGTGATTCATATAATTCTGTAGGTCCATTCCGAGAAATTCTCTCACATAACTGGAAATGTGGTCTCTTCGACTCAAGTTGTATGCAAATCGTATTGTAATATTGACAGCGACTTTCAATTTGCGATAACTGCGGCTATGAAGATCACAGAAAACTGGATGAGCATAAAAGAGGATCGGTAACAACATTGATTTAACTAACATTGCCTTGATATTGAAGGCTTCCTATTGATACAGAGCTCTAAGCGAACTGTAGATCTTAGCAACTACATTTACAATTTGAGGCTAAGGCCACGCACTGAGCGGCAAGCGGCAGAGCGGCAAAGCGGCAAAAAGCTGAGCGACAAACTTAAGCGGCAAGAGGCTATTTACTGAGCGGCAATTTTCTAAGCGGCAACTCACTGAGGGGCAATTCTTAGCGATTAGTTCTGAAAATGTCGTTAATGAGTGCTGTTCGCCGCAATATTTTACAAGAAAGTCGTTTTAACATTTACAGAGTTATCTCAAGCTTAAAAAAAGAAGATTTGGAGTTCATCCAATAAACCGAAAAAGATCAGGTTATGGCGAATTTCACCATTTGTATAATAATCTTCGACAACACGAAGACCGATTCAGACAATACCTACGTATGTCAATACAATCATTTGATTTGCTGTTAATATTTCTTAAATTTGCCATTATTCCTTCTTGCCGCTCAGCACTACCCTAAAATAATAGAACAGAATTGAAAGCTGAGCGACGCCGCTCTGCCGCTCAAAAACGTCGCTTGCCGCTCAGAGACTGTGTGGCCACAGCCATACGATTTCATATGTTTTAAATTTTTTTTGCCGCTCAGCTTCTTGCCGCTCAGCTTTTTGCCACTTGCCGCTCAGTGCGTGGCCTTAGCCTAAGCCTAAGGCAGAGAGGAGGAGTTAGCTTACGCTTATAACGCAGCCTTCGGCATCAGATGAGAAGATCAATTCAAGCTCGTTTTGCTAGTAATATCGTTGAGTCGAAGAAGACCAAAGTCAGAGAGTGAAGAGGATTTTCTGACCTAAAGAAAGGTCGGATTCAGTCCATTTCAGGCCCGGAGTCTTGAAATAATGTTATTGAAACTAGCAAGTTGCTTACGATAAGTTCCAAATTCATTTCCAAATTTTGACGTCAGCTCTGGACCGAAGTATCACAATTTTCGTAGCTCCTGACCAACCCCTATTTTCACATCAAATTCTATTTCTTATACTTCAGCGAAATACCCCTCTCCCTATTTCCTTTTATTTTTTGCTTATCCTCTTCTGCTCCCTTAGGTAAAACATATACAGCAATCTTCTGACTTTTCGCTAAGGCAAAAAAAGACAAATAGGCCTGTCCGTTTTCGGCTTATTGCTACGACAACTTAAGCTCAGTTTGTTATGAAGGTAAAACAAACTCAATCGTATTGGTCCCTATTCAACAGGAGAGTCTTCCTAAAAATGTCGGTAGCCTCCAGAAACTCTTCATCAAATATCAATAACAGTGAAGTGTTGTTGGGGAGACGCACATCATCTATTCTCCTAATTAATACTTATTATTTATATACTTATCTCCTAAAATCATTCTACCAGTGCGTATAAGTTTTTATTTCACTAAAAGGAAAACTTTAAGAGAACAATTAGTTATGAAGTGTCACTTGTGCCTAGTTAAAATTGATAGAGTTGATCTAAAAATTCAGTGTGCGGTATGCAAAGAATTTTCTCATGCTAAGTGTGCCAAAATCACCAAAAAAGAGATTGACTTCTACGCAAAGAGCAATCAACCTTTCAAATGCTCTCTATGCGTTTCTCTGCGAAGAAAATCTATTCTTGTGGAATCTCCAATTATACCTCTCCAGCACCTGCAAGCGGCGAAGAGTCCAACTACTTGCCCTCTTCCAGTCAGCAGCATTAGCAACGACAGCGCTACACCACCAATGGCCAATCTCAATGTCAACAATGTGGGAGACAAAGAGGTGACCATGCAAATGCTTCTAACGGAAATACTGGAACTGAAGCATGTAAACTTCAATGCTCTTGAGAAAATTAAATTTCTGGAAGCAAGTAATGACTCTCTTACCAAACAAGTGTTGTCATTGGAAAGTAAGATAAATTTCTTAGAGCAGAAGGAGAAACAGTGTGCTGTGGATATTGTTGGTCTTCCTGAGGTTGACTGTTCAAATGTTGTGGCAAAGTGCAATGAGCTATTTGAGACTATTGATGCGCAGTCCGCTTCATCAGCAATTGTCTCATGTGTGGTGAAGAGAGCTAAGACGGGGCACAACAAAAAGAGCAGCATTATGTGCGTCAAGTTTTCGTCACTGGACAAGAAAATCGATGCAATGAAGTAAATGCGATTGCACAGTAGGCAGATCTCCAATAAGTGCGACGGTGGAAATGGCAAAAAATCGGACACCTACAACAAGATTTACATGAATGATTGTCTCACAAGGTATAACCGTTCCCTTTTAAATAAAGCGATTGAACTTAAACGTCTGAATAAATGTAAATTTGTATGGGTACGAAATTCGACTATTCTCATTCGGGTTAAGGAAGGTGATAACGCAATAAAAATATATTCATTTGAAGATTTGCAGAAGATTGAGGAAGCGTAAAATAATTTATATTTGTTAAATATGTCGAATCCAACTATTTTAAATAACTCTGTTTGTATATTTTCTCCTAGCTCTAATAACATTGATGTAAACTTTTTTTTTCAATCCGATCATTTCAATTGTTATTGTATACATCATTCAAAAAATGAACAATCTACTGGTTTCTCAGTTATCCATCAGAACATTCGCAGTATGCGAAAGAATTTTGACACATTTTTCACTCATCTCTCATCTTTAGATCATTTACCTGACTTAATTTTTGTTTCGGAAATCTGGATCTTTGAAAATGAAGTTTCCGATTTTTGTATTCCAAATTATTCATTTAATGCAACATGTAATGATTCATATGCAGCTGGTGGTGTTGGTGTATTTTTTAAAAACGGTTGAACTAGCATAGAAATCAAAAAGTTCAACTTGCAAAGTGCTGACATAATCGCCTTAAACTGTGTAATTTCTAGTTATTATTATTGTTTTATTTGTGTTTACAGACTTCATGGTTGCACATTTAAGTATTTTTTTTTGGAAGAGTTTTATGAATTTCTAGAACATCAAAATTGTAAAAATATTATTCTAATTGGTGATTTTAACATTAATATTTTGTCTAACTCAATTGATGTTGATAATTTCCTGTCGACCTTATCTGCATTCGGTTTCGATTCTTTACTAACTGAACCTACTCATTTTAATTCGTGTCTAGACCACATATTTGTAAGGGTTCACCGCAACAATAAAACTATGTTCAAAACCATGTCACTTGACCTCCAAGTAACAGATCATTGTTTAACAAGTATTCAATTCATAGATAACAATGTTCCTCGAACTGTATCAAGTGCATCAAACATGCTCGATCAAATTAATTACACTGTTCTAAGGAATAGTTTGAACTTTGAATTTTGGGACGATGTTTTTTGTATCTCTGATCCTTCATCTGCCTTTGACATTTTCTTGACGAAATTAAAGTCTCATATTGCGAATAGTAAACAGATTGCAATAAGCAGGAACAGCAAGAATAGTTGTATTAAGCCATGGATGACTTGCGCACTACTGAAAAAGGTTAGGAAGAAACATAAACTCAGTCTTCTAATTAAAAAACATCCGGATAACTTCAGACTGAAACAATATTATAATAAACTCAATAATGAGCTTAAGACTAATATCTCTCATTGCCGAAATACTTATTATCGTAGGAAGATAACAGCTAGTCTTGGTAACCCTAAAAGAGGATGGCGTGTTATTGATGAAATTCTCAATAGGAATATCCCTGAAACAGATATTGTCTTGAACGTCATCAACTTAACTATCTCTAATCATTTGGAAATCGCTAATTCCTTTAATGAATTTTTTTGTAATATTATTTCCTTTCAGAACTCAATCTATTGTCCTTCCCTTTCTGGAAGCGATTTAATTGATTTAGGTAGTCAATCAGAGAGTGTTTTTGCGATCCATTTAGTCCTTTGGAGACACATAACTTAATTTGCTCTCTTAAAAGTTCTAAGGCTACATCCTTCGACAAGATTACAAGTTGTTTGCTAAAGAAAATTTCTTTCCATATTTCGGACGTCTTATGCCATATTTTTAATTCAAGTATTCAAGAAGAATTCCTGAATTCCTGTGCTCGTGCACAGGACACTGATCGCTGATGCAGGCCTCGAACATTGTGTCAAGTCTGGAGTAAACAGGGGCAGCCCGCAAGGTGGCGTCTTGTCTCCGCTGTTATGGTGCATGGTGGTCGACTCTCTGCTAGGTGCTCTCTATGCCTCTGGAATCTATGCCCAGGCCTATGCGGATGATGTTGCTGTTCTCTCTGTCGGCTCATGTTTAGCGAATGTCTGTCTCAAAGCGCAGGCGGCGCTAAACGTGATCGATGACTGGTGCACGAGAAATGGGCTGTCGGTTAATCCTCTTAAGACCGATGTCGTTCTCTTCACGAGAAGGAGGAAAACAACTGGCATTGCTCAGCTGGTGCTAAAAGGCATTCCCATCCCTATATCCAAGGAAGCTAAGTATCTGGGAGTCATTCTAGATAACAAACTTCTCTGGTCAAAACATGTTGAGTCCAAAACCACCAAAGCGCTGTCAGCTTTCTGGCAATGCAAAGGTGCCTTTGGCAAAACATGGGACTTATCGCCGAAAAAGGTCCTTTGGATCTACACGGCAATGGTAAGACCGATAATCTCATATGCATCGGTTGTTTGGTGGAGCAGGCTGACACGAAAACACGCTGTGGCTTCACTTACCAAACTCCAAAGAGCGGTCTGCCTCAGTTGCACGGGGGCTTTCCCCAGCACACCGGGAGCTGCTTTGGATGCTATGATGAACCTTCCACCCCTTGACATATATATGTATCAGAGGGTGTGCACTGAAAACTATTTCTCGCCTAAAGAGAATGGTCTTTGGTACAACTCGCAGTGGAGTGAAAGTGTACTTGAGAGAGAAATATCCTACGATCACTGTCTCATGGATATGCCCTCTGACGCAATGACACCTGCCATCCTACTGCGCTGTAACTACACAGTCACATTTCCTTGGCGTCAGGATTGGCTTTGGCCAGACACTGAACCTGGAATAGAATGTCTTCGCATCTTCACAGATGGCTCCAGGACTGATCAGGGATCCGGCGCCGGAGTTTTCTTCGAGCGCGAAAACATTCGAATGCACTTCTCGTTAGGAAAATATGCGTCTGTCTTCCAGGCGGAGATTTACGCAATCCTAATGGCCATGCACTATGTTGTGAAACACAGATGGAGGGGAAAGAGCATATGTGTCTGCAGTGACAGCCAAGCTGCACTCAAAGCTGTATCCAATCCTCTGTCCAACTCCAAACTAGTGCATGAACTCAAGACCTTTTTGAACAAAGTCGGAAGACTTAATTCACTTAGGCTTGTATGGGTTCCAGGTCACTCTTGAATCCCAGGAAACGAGATCTCCGATGAACTCGCTAGAAAAGGCTCAGAGGAGAGGTTCTCAGGGCCTGAACCCGCCTTAGGTCTACCAGCTTCAACGGTTAAATCTGACATCAATGACTGGGTCTTTAACGTACACAGTCGCAGATGGAGGGAATATCCAGGATGCAGGATGACTAAGCGCGTACGCCCTGACGTCTGTAAAAAGTCCGCAACATTCTTCTTATCTTTAAGAAGAAATGACTGCAGAAGGCTAACGGGCGTCATTACGGGCCATTACACTTTTGCCAGGCATCTTTACGTGCTTGGCATCAGTGAGACGCCTACCTGTTGCGAGGAGGACGACACAGCGGAACACTTTCTCTGCGACTGTCCCGCCTTCGCTCGTGCACGGTGGCGCACCCTTGGGGCCGACGTGGTGGGTGCCGAATCTCTTAGCTCAACATCACTGAAGCCCCTCCTCACTTTTCTCCGGACAACGGGGAAAATACAATAAAGACAAGGTGTCTGTCTGGTAGTACAATGGACCAGTACTTGTGTCTGAGTGCTCCAGCAGATAGTAGAAGCCTCCAACAAAAAAAAAAAAAAAAAAAAAAAAAAAAAAATGGTGATCTCTCAGATATTTGAATCTTGTATTATAACTAAAGATTGTGGAGTTTTTTTTAGAGTGAATTGAGTCATTCCGGTTACTTTCTTCCTCGATCACATATAGTGCTGTCTGAGCCTTGCAATAGACAGTCGGTGGAGAGAACGACCATCCATATAGGCTTAGGCGTAGTTTTCAGAACCGTCGTCCACCATGAACCATAATACCAGAGGCAAAACACCACCCTCTGAGAAGGGCCTGTTTGCCTTAGGAATGACACATTGGTCCAAGCCCGATTCCGTGCATTAGCATTATTCCGATCTACAATATCAGAACTCGACTTGACTAGGCCCCTCGATATCAACGAAAATGTGTTCGAAGAGCAACTTTGCGCAGATGCAATTCTATAAGTATTTCCTAACTTTTCAGCAGAAAGAGGTTAGACTGAGCTCTATAGCTCTTGGCGAGGGAGTAGTGCTTTTTATCGATCTTGGGAAGGAGGCCGCTTTCATCATACGGTTTTAAGCGGTACGCTGCAAAAGCGAACGCTAGACTGGCAGTGAATTCTTAATATTATTTCCTAAATTCCGTCAGAACCTGGCAGCTTAACGCCATGGAGAAATGTGACAGCCTATTCAGTAACCGTACGTAAAATATGAGGTTCTTATCAGCCCAGATATAATTCAATCTGATTTCCTAGACAGTCAATCTGAAGCAGAAGAAGAAGTTTCTATATAAATAGGGGTGTTAGCCGAACCAAGATTAATTTAAATCGAAACTTGAAGGATTTCATAGTAGTTTGCCATCAGTATATTACTAGAATAAGATGATCTGAGAAGTATTACATAGGAATGGAGCTTGATAGTGTATCAGAAAAAATAGACTTATCCAACCAGACACAATAATATTCATACGAACGCTTTTTCAGATTTCTTATAAAACGTCATCATCATCGAACACACTCTGCACAGTACCACTCGCAATCCCCGCATACATCCCTGTTGCATTTCTAGCACTTACCCAAACGTAAGGCCCATTACTCGCCCTTGTGTGTATACGCACCGGCATTTGTATTCGTGCACAAATGTCGTCGCCATCTTTGATTCCATAACCTGGCTTCTTCCGTGCGATTTTTTTTTTAATCCACAGAAGTCTATTTCGAGTAAAATATCAAAAGGGAATAGATTTTCCTCAATTAAAAGTAGTGACCAGAAGCAAGGAGCCGGCCTTATATTCTTCAAGTTCATTAATCATAACACGCACTCCATTAGCTAGGACCCGTGGAGAGTAAATCGGATTTCATTCGTATTCGCATTGCGGTCGGTGATATTCAAAAGAAAAACCAAAAAAGAAGAAACGACGGGAAATAATAGAGAAAACCCAACGAAGAAGAAGCAAGAGAGAACAGCAAAAAGAAAAAAAAGAAAATAAAACACCGAACGAAGGAGGAACGAAAGTATAAGACAAGTAATTACGCGATTATCGTTCTATATCGTGTCATATCGTGTCGTCGCCTGCTTACCGAGCGAGAGGACACGAGTCACAACACAAGTCAATTCAATTTGGGGGAATTGTGAGAAAAGTCGAAGAAAAGCAATTGCCCGAAATTGGTTTTGAAAAAGGAAAAGACGGAATAGAACGTAAGAAATTTCTCCGTGTGTATTTCGATTTTGCTCACGTTCGTCCGGCTACAAAACGTCTAATTGTCTCTCTCGAACTATTGATAGAATTGTCACCGGCTGGGAATAGTTGTGCCGCTCGTTTTTACTTTCAGCCGTAGTAAAAACGAAGGAGATAGATTCAAAACACACCGGACGGGGCCACGTGCGTGCGAGGGAGATCATTCGTTATTCGCAAGTATATTTGACTTGATCATTTCGTTGCTTGCTGTTGTCTTTATCGCTATCGTCTTCGTCGTTATCGTTCTCGTCGTCGCCGTAGTCTATTCTACTTCTCGTTTCTCGTTTCTTTTCATTTCGATATAAAAAAAAAAACAGTTTCGTTCCGTGCGGCTGAAAAGAATTGTTTTATTTTTTCGGAAAATCATTTTATTTTCAATACGAGAGCAAATAATAGATTTTTTTGTTTGCTGTTGCGAGGGCGGGTACTGGAGCAGCAGCATAAGCAACAGAAAACGTCCAAGTGAATTTTGAAAAAAAATCATTTTTTTTTAGCAAGCGGAGCAGCAGCAGCAGGTGAAGAAGGGTAGCAACATTGCAAGCGCAACATCATCAACATCATTATCGCCAGCAGGACTGTTCGTATTTGCAAGTGGTCAGGAGGAGGAATTGATGGAAGCGGATATTGCCGCGGCCTGAGACTTCTTCCGCGCGAGTTGTTCTACGGTTTCTTGGCTAGGCCAGCTCAATCGTCAATAAAAGCCCCTCTACCATCTCGAACGAGTCATTTGTGGTCGTTGAACGATCGAATAGTCACGTTTAAGCGATTTCTTCTGTGCACACGGACGTATCATCATCATCATTATCGGTATCGGCAGGAAAGCCATTGCTTGTATTCCACAACTTCGAGCGACGGTCAACGCAATCAAACCGTATCAAAGTTAAATCACAAGCGAAAGGAGAAGAACAAGAGCTCGCCAACACCACCCGAGCCGATACCACATTGCGAGGAATTCAAGAATCTAAGGTTAGTATTCGCAATGTGACAGATCGAATTTTTTTTTCTCTCATTTTCATAAATTTTTTTCTTGTTTTCTATCGTTTTATCGAATGATTAGTTCATTTTCGCGTTTGTTTAGAATATTTCGAGATCAGTTCGATGGCAATGAGTGAATAGAAATAGAAAAGTAAAAAAAGAGAAAAAAATGCTGCGGAAGCATTTAGAAGATTGCGTGTGCCGCGTTACATGTGTGGACAAAGTTTCACTCGCACCTCGCAACCCCCCGTCCTTCTTCGATGTCATATTCAAATTGGTCGGTCGGTGTTTAGGTGAGGGACGGCCGGACGGGGGCGGAGGGCTCCCCGATGAAAAGCGACATTTTACGCTTTCACCATAATTTTTTCTTTCATATCATTGTTTCGCTTTTTTTTATTCTTGTTTTGCTTTGTTTTTATTTTTTTTTTTGTCCGCACGTTGGATTCCGTTCAGTGATGAGCGCCGACATTTTGCGCTGGATAGGCTCTCTGTATTTTATTTTGTTCCCATGATCGTAGGCTTGTGCGCCTTGGCCGGAACTGGGATTTGTTTATTTATGAAAAGAGGGGCCAGTAGTCGGAGGAATCCAATCGATTCAGATTATCTGCAAGCACTGTGGTTCGCAGTATACATAGTTAGTCATCGAGCGAATTGTACTGAATTGTGTTCATAAGCCGATTGATGGTGTCATGAGCGCGTGACGCATGATTCGAACGCATTTTGGTAGGACAGAAATGCATTCCATTTATGGGCGAGTATCGAAAAACTCATATCCCCTCATTCAAAGCGGGAGCTTGCCTCCAAACAATGACCCGAGTATGTTTTGTAGTCACATTTCGTCTCTATGTGGGTCAAGAATGTGTGATTTCTACTTGATCGTAATCTAGTATCTCGTTTTCCAGAATCTCGGTGATTTATGGTTTGTTTTTGTTAGTATTCTCATTAGTTCCGTGCAAATTGTTGCACCTCTGCACACATGTGTTCTTGGATTTCACTTAGATAGGTTGGCTTGTTTGCTTGTCATGTCTGAAGCACTTTTTTGGCTTGTCTTTCAGGTTGTTTGTTTTTTTAATATATCTATGATTAGATAACTACTTCGTTATAAGCCTCTTATGTTCTGTAGGGTCGTTATCGTACTTATTTTGCTTTTCACTGTTCGTCATTTGCTTAACGTATTCCGTTGTAGGCATTCCTCTAACGTGACAAAATACAAACATTCTAAATTAGAAACCGTCAATCCCTCTTAAGCTTAGTGGCCACGTGGTCAGCTGACGTGTTTCCAAATAGCTCGCGCGTTAAAAACGTCATAACTCAATGGGTAATGTGTGAACACCCGGGATATCACGGGATGAAACCCATGACGGCCCATTTGTTGTAGTGTAGCTATCAGTAATCTTTTCAAATTCTATTGTTCGGTCTATAGATTGAGAAGGGTTGATACTCTGTCAGTAATGTACCGGATGGCCCAATAAAACGGCAACTTTCGGAAGCTGTAACATCGTAAGCAGTTTTTAAAACTGCATCAATGTCTCGCTTAATGACAATTGGTCCATTGTTTCCAGGGTGCAGAAGCACTTTCGTGAATTCAAACCCAATAGTGTGACAGAGTTTTAAGAATAAGTCACACGTTAGAGCCGGGTATCGTTACAGCCGTCCAGAATCGTTACAACAATACTGGCAGCGTTACAAAATGCTATGCAGGTGGCCGAAGAAAAATGTCGCACGCACCTGTAGCGGTTGGGCAGTGAAATTCTCGACGTTGAGTGGCAGGAAGATGACTGTTGAGCTGAAGATATCAAATAAAACCATGCAACGGATGTTGAAATATGAGCTCAAACCAAAGTCTTTTAGGATCCAAAAACGAGAAAATCTTGCGAATATCCACAAAAGTCAGGTTCGATGGGGCAAATTAGCTGCTTACGCTGGCATGATCGTGGCCAGTTGTCGAGTATGGTTGTGCCTAATTGAACATAGAAGCCGATTGTGTTCATTTGACGCAAAGCTCATACGAACATTTGAACCTTCGATTGGCCACTAGACTAAGCGTTTGTCATGGTACGGGCGACTACGACGCGAGCAACCTCGGAGCTTATGTTTTTGAATCGTAGCGCCACGATGAACGTGAATGATTACCGCGAAAGTGTTTTGGAAGGCGTTGGGGAACCTTGGGCAACCAAACATTTTGGTGAGAGAGAATGGATGTTCCCAAAGTCTCTGTACAAGCACACAAAGCACTTCTCAATCACGAGTAGTTTAAAACCAACATCCGTTACAAGATTTCTCCCACACATTAGCCGTCATAGTCACCACATGCAATTCCACTTGATTTATCGATATGGGGCATTAAACGGGAGTAGAAAGCCCTTCTTCGAGAATGGAAGAGCATCCCGCGGGCTCACGGTAGTGTTTCATGCATTCCAATATTTACTATCAACTCTAAATGTAAGAAACTCTTCTTGGATAGGTTTATAATCGTGGCCATTACCTAAAGGGCGTCTTTAGCCGGACCATGTGGCGATGTAGTCCATCGGTCTGTCCGGTCGGAGTAGCCAAGTCCACTGGTGATTTGATCTTCGGTATAGCAAGATCGTTTCGCTTGATACTTCTAAAGTATTTGGCAGAGTTTGGCATCAGGCTTATAGTTTCGATGAGTCTCTTCATCTACGGATTAGAAATTTAATCTTTCGGGCCGTTTAACTCAAAGCGTTTTAGGTGATTTCATGTCTGATATTGACCAAATAAATTCTGCTGTTCCTCAAGCCTCTGTTCTGTCATCGAAGCTCTTTCTCATTATTATAAATGATCCCGTGTATGCTGCTTCTAATCCAATCTACGCCTTCGTTAATGAGTTTTTTTTTTTCATATTCGATTAATCACGATCCTGCTCTTCGTGATGGGGTATAAACAATAGAATGGAACTTAATGCTCCTAAAACCTAACGCTGTCTCCTGCCACTCGAGTAATTAGCCATAATCTATGAATGGCACTTGTGCTGTTGAAACCGAGAAACTCCATCCTTGGTATGTGCGTTAATAAAACATTTGATTGGAATGACCACATATCCGAGGTTGCAAAGAGTCTGCGAAATGTCTAGGTTTCCCTGAACGATGGAAGAAATATTTCACTTTCTCTGATTTGGCTTTAATCTACCATATAAGCTTTATATCTGCCCCAAACTTAGGTACAACCGTCATATCTTGTCTAGTACTCCCAAGACCTCTGCACCTGCCAATTCAAAAGCGGGCGATACGACTTATAGGAGACATTTCGAAATCACTTGACTCTCTTGAATATTGATGCAATCATCATTCTCTGTAATTGTGATTGTGTAACAGTGCTCAAATGAGCTAGCCAATGTAAAGGGTTTTCCAAAAAGGACTTGACAACTTTTTTTTTAAATAAAAGGCAAACCATTTGAGATATTTCAAAAACTTTATTATCGGCTTGAAGTACAATCAAAACATTTATGAATGGAACTCGACTTCGTTCATATGGCCACCGCGAGCACGTTTGCAGTGTTCAATTCGTTGGACCCAATTTTCGATGACTCGGCCACACATTTCGGCCGAAACGGCCGCTATTTCGCGTTCAATGTTGGCTCTTAGCTCTTCCAACGTCGTCGGCTTGTTGGCATAAACCAATGACTTCAATAAATCGATTGTAACGTGTGCTGTGTGGCACCATCCTGTTGAAACCATATGTCGTCCAAGTCCATATCTTCCAATTCGGGCCAAAAATAATCGGTAATCATGGCGCGATAACGCTGGCCATTCACAGTAACGTGACGATCGTTATCGTCGACGAAAAAATATGGCCCAATAACGCCGCCGGCATGCAAACCGCACCAAACAGTTATTTTTTGTGGATGAAGTGGTGATTTATGAAGCACATATGGATTTTCATCCGACCAATAACGCATATTTTGCTTATTGACGAACCCATCGAGCCAAAAATGAACTTCGTCACTGAAGATGATTTTGCGATGAAATTCATCATCTTGGCGCATCTTCTCCAGAGCCCAATCGGAGAACGTACGTCGCTTCAAATGGTCCATCGGCTTCAATTCTTGAGTCAGCTTGATCTTGTAGGGGTGTAAACCAAGATCCTTACGCAAAATACGCCATAATGTGGTCTGAGCGATGCCCAATTCTTGAGAACGCCGTGGAATTGATTGATTTGGATCGTTTGCTACGGACGCCTGAACGGCAGCGATATTTTCGACACTTCGACCAACCCGTTGTCTCACTGACACGGCAACATCACACAACGAATATGTAGACACAAATTTTTGCACTAAGCTTGTTATTGCCTGTCTACTAGGGCGAGAATTACGACCGAAAATTGGAGTTAACGCTGTTAAAGTTGCCGTCACCGGCTCCGAATTTCGGTGGAAAATTTTTATAATTTGCAGACGTTGCTCGTTCGTGTACTTTACCATGATGAAAATGTTGAGTTTACTGAATAAATTGACAATGACAGTTCGATGATTAGTGAAAGGGTGCATTCACAAATTAAATTCAAATCTGTCAAGTCCCCATTGGAAAACCCTTTATGAGGGTGGTCTAAAATGTTTCCGACCTAGCAAAGATACAAGACATTTTTTTTCTTAAAATTTATTTTTATTTTTCTACAGTCTCCTTGTAACTCTACACACTTCTCCCAGCGATGGTCCTATCTCTAACCCGTCCAAATAGTACTCGGCGTTTTCTCTGCAAAATAACTGTTCTCGAAGGTGATTGCCTTCTCAATTGACGAAAACTGTCCTCTGAGCGCAATTTTTAGATTAGGGAATAGAAAGAAGTCGCTTGGGGCTACGTATCCGGCGATCTCGGATGCCAGTCAATATCGCAAAAGGTTCATTGTTTTGTCCGCAGTATGGCATGTCACGCCGTCTTGTTGAAACCAAAAATGAAATAAGCCTTTTTTACGCATTTCTGGGACCACATAGTGGGCCAACATCCACCGATATCGATCGCCATCCACTGTATCGCCAATTTTGAAGAAATACGGTCCAATAATGGTTTTAGCGCATACACCGGCCCAAACAGTAACTTTTTGATCATATATAGGTAGCGGCTGTGAGGATTTTAGGTGCCCCAGAAGCGACAATTTTGTTTATTAACTGAGCCAGAGAGCGTATAATGTGCCTCATTGTTCATCGAAATTTGCTGCCAGAACTCCGGCCCAGCATGTTGTGCGTATACCAAGCGCCGTGGCTCATCTTGTGACAAAATTCTTTGAGTTATCTGCACTTTGTATGGAAATAAGTGAAGATCATCCTTTAAAATTATCCGCAAAGTGGTCCCACTGATGCCTAACTGCTGCGAACGGGGCCGATATGACAAATTTGGGTCTTCTTGAACACTGGCCCTCACAGACTGAATAGATGAGTTTGAACGCCGCGGACGTGGCCTAGATTGCTAACGAGGGCTTGCCACAGAACCAAATTGAAAAAAAATTCGAGGCCAAACGACGAATAGTATCTTTTTTGGGCGCAACACGATCACGATATTTTGCACGATACGATACGATTGGGTTAGCACAATCGGGCGTTCATTTTTAATGAACATTGAAACTATTTCCGCGCGTTCTTTTTTCCAAAATGCTATGACATGAAAATCGGTTGACAATTGTTGAAGTTATTCGAAGTTTACATCGACCCATAAGAGATGGCGCACTCTGTAGTATGCTCCTGTAATGGTTTTTCATTTTTAAGATAATTCCATGAGTATCCAAAACAAAAAAAAATAGCTATCACTTTCCCAGGCCGAAAAAATAGTTTATGCTTTTTTTTTGGATCCGATTCCACCCTTGCTGTCCACTGTTTTGACTGCATTCTTGTTTCCGGCGTATAATGGTATATCCAAGTTTCATCGGCAGTAAATAATCGGCGCAAAAACTAGGATTTATTGCGCCTAAACTGCGTCAACAGAGCGTTGGAAATGTTCATTTGAACGCGTTTTTGGTCTAACGTGACCAAACATGGCACCCAACGCGCGGATATCTTTCTTATGCCTCAATCTTTGTTATGTGACCAACACGTTCTTTGAACATTTTCATATCCTGTGCTATTTCTCTCACTTTAGTTCGGCGGTCGCGTAGCACCATTTGGTGAACTTTAGCGATGTTATCGTCTGTTGTTGCAGTTTTTGGACGTCCCGAAAATTTATCATCTCTCAAGCTCTCACGGCCACGTTTAAATTCAGCCGCCCAAAATTTCACTGTGGTAAATGATGGTCCAGAGTCATACACAGTGTCCAATTTATCTTTGATTTGCGTAGGCGTATTGCCTTTCAAAAACAAAAATTTAATGGTAGCTCGATACTCAATTTTGTCCCTTTTCACAAAAACGACTCACTCAAACGGCTGTCAAATAAAAACTACGCGTCCAAAATGGTTGAAATTTTGGTGAGTAACTGTCAAAAGATGCACAACTAAATTCACTAGCTTTTATTGATGAGTGCTGTTATCTTTACGTTGAGGTCATAAAATTCTCAGACCACCCTCGTATTCGTTACATTGAGAATGTCCATCAATTTAACTTCTAACCTATCCTCGGACGTGCCAGTTAAATTTGGAAACTTAGGAAATGTTCTTTCAAGCTGTATATTACAATCCTTAAGTAACGTTCACCGGTACCTCCTCTCTCTTTCTCCCTCTATGCATTCGCTTGTACCTTGACGAAGATCACCTAAGGGCGTTCATAAACCCTTTAGCACGCGCTAAAAAAAAATTTTGATGTTATAATCGAAGCGGCCATCGTGGCCTGATGCAGTACTTCAATCTCTTCTATTGCTCATAATGTCGGTAGTCGAGCAGGGTTTCTTTAGAAAAGTGATCTGCAAGATCTTAAATCAATATTTTCAATTTACCTTTTAAAAATTGATCGCGACTACGTTTTAAGCGATCTGTACGGGGAGCCCAAGTGACTTTTTTGGGCATATTGGCTGGTATCTCGTTAATAACACGTGTAATGTTTAATTTTAAGGTTTCAATTGGCGCTGGCTTATGGGCATAGATGAGTGACTTGACTCCTATTAAAAATAGTCAAATTGCTGGATCTATCAGGCCAATTCAGCTGCCCAAAACGAGAGATAAATTGCTCATCGAACTCTTGCTGAAATCACATGTCGATCAGGTTCAGATTGTACATTTTGGCTGGGGTTGCTCACCGGACAAAATGGGCAGTTTTACCCATCAAACCAAAAATGAGCTTCGTCGCTAAAGGCAATTTTTCGACAAAAAAGCAAGTCTTTTTCCAGCTTTTCTTGGGCCTACACACTAAAAATTCGGTGCTGTGATCGGCTTGAGTTCTTGCACGAGCTGTATTTTGTAATGTTTTACACCAAGATCCTCGCGTAAAATCTTTCTCGGCCTTTATACTGAAGGATTTAGTGGCGAAATTGGTGCGAAATCGGGCACTATGGCTTGAATTGCTTGCTCAGTAGCTAGATTATGACGACCGTAAGTACGCGTTTTGTTGTAATGTTGGCCATGATGAAATTGCAAAGCTAACTGAGAATGTTTGTCTCTGACACATTTCACGAATCACGTGTGAGCTTTCAAAAATAGAAGACTGAAGAATCAAATGGCAGAAAAATTACGCTTTATTTTCACTTTCGCAACTATCGTGCTTACATTCAACTTTGGAACTCCGGCCAATGTGCGGAAATGTTAGGAAAGGCTCACTTTAGTCACCTTTCAGAGCTTCATACATACCAATTTCAAGCAATTATTTTGATTTCAAGAAATCACATGACAATCAAACACAGGAGGTGCGGTAGATTTACGTTTCGTTTTGATACCTCGAAAACTCGTTCACCCGCTTGCATAGGGGTGTTATCCGGTAGTGAGGATTAGTTTATTGAAAATGTGATTTGTCCAGAACACCCTGACTGGTTCTTGATTTGTTGAAAATCTCCCTCTCCTTACCGTTTTTCTAACTACGACGAATGACCGCGTGGCTTCTAATCGGTTAGGAGTCGGCAACGATAACAAACGCTTTTGAGATGTCCTCTCTAGAGGGTAGGCCTATTCTTTTCCGTCTGTTCAAACTGGGCCAAGTGTTTCTTGATAAAACACATTTCGCCAGTTTTTGCCACCTGGAATTTACCTAAAGAATTTCTATTAGGATACGAATGGGCGCAGGCAGAGTGTTGTTAGGAACTAAATCCCTTTCAGTTAGTTCTTAAGCTTAAAGTTGCTGCGACTAACCCACTTGATGGTCCATTGACTGTCTGGGGCTTATGTGTGTGTTGGGGAATGTGTTGCTTGTTTCGCGAGAAGCGAAAGTTCTTCATTTCCATCGAGGTCAATCTGACATTAAAGTGTCGAAGCTGGAAATGAATTGCTATTGCTCGTTCCCACGTGCGGATTTTAACTCCTTGGCCGAAGACAATGCAAATTGTTTTAGGTCTTTTTATAATAAGGATAGAGATGATATGATCTTGTTAGGATAAGATAAGGCTTGCTTTTACCGAGACTGATGGTCCATGGCGTAATCGGTTGATTTAGTTTATTATATTTATCCCTGATTTGAATCTTGAAGGTACGTCGACACTTCCTAGAGTACTGCTTGGTGGACAAACTATTCGTAAGCATTTATTATTATGCTACTGAAGAAAAACGAAATACACTTTTGGGTTTCTAAACCTGCCACTGCCTGTTAACGAGTGTTATGCCTCCATTCTCCATCAGCCTGAATCGGTCGCAAATGCCAAGTGAGTTTTGTCTCGCAGCTTCTACAGTTGGTTTTCAATCCCCCTTTCCGGTCATTCAAACAGATGCAATCATAACTATAAATGGAGCTAAGAAAAATTGTGAAACTACCTATTGCTCAGAATGTGGCTTACACGGAGCGAGGGAATTGATGGATGGGCCGTTAATCAGTGCCATAACAGTGCTTATGCCTTTTAAGTAATCTCATGCGAGCGTCGTCAGTCAATATATATGCTTTCCATGCTTCGATACAATTCATCGTCATATTAAGGCCTTTTTTCGGCACTGATAGCTACTTTGAAAAACTGTAAATTTAGTTTGGACTAAGCATTTTGATATTGACAAATTGACGTGCAAATTCGCAATCCTACACGCGACTCATGAATAAATCAATAACTATGATAAGATCGGCCCACATTAGGAATGAGAAGTCCTCAACGATTTCATTCTCAAAATGTACAAAGTTACGCAAAGGAAACAAAAAAAAAAATCAGATTTAAACCCACAACAAAGTAGCAAGCTTGCACAACGCTCGTTACACTATAATTGCCGATCAACTTTGCGATTAGAGGTCGCTGAGATGTTTACTTTACATTCTATCTTTCGATTTGTTGTGTGCGGTGCTTGGGAACGGATCGTCGCTCAATGAATTTTTTGTGTTATTCAATAAAATGAATTCGAGAGCAATTTGACCGTTAAATAATGAAGACTGAAAAGAAGGAGCGAAGCAAAGTCGAAGGCAAAACAACGTAGACTACTATTTCTACGAGAAATAGACGATTTCGCCGCAAATGGGTAAACAATTTTAGATCTTTGACGGTGACATGGGTTTGGAACCTCTCAGTTCTATGTCTAGATATTAGGTTTAGTAAAAAGGAATCCATTTTAGCTAGTATGATGCGATTCAGATCAAATATGCACATTTTTTTCGACATACATATTTTCATTTTGAAAGTAGTTCCATTATTCTTCCCTCATAGATGCCCACGTTCCTATTGGCAAATAGCAGTAATTTTTCACAAGTCTCTCGTGAGGCGATTTTTTTTACCAACAAAATCGTTCGCAATGGACAGGTGATAATTACTTGGTGCCGGGTGTGTGGCCTGGCAATGTGCTAATGGAATACAATTCCTCTCCTATTGGCCAAAGATACTAGCTTGTTGACAGTACAGTTTCGAGTTAAAAGTTTTGTCGTAGGGAACAGCTCAGAAGATGATTCCCTGGCAATCGCACCAACCTTCTTGGCCACCATTTGCGCTGGCTCAACGCGATTCGCCTCTTTACACTTGAAGTTCTCGTTAGTGATTCATTTCTCATCACCAGTCATCCCCTTCAAAAATGGTCGATTTTGTTGCGGTTAAGCAGCGGTTCGCGGTGGAAATTCGGTCCATGAGGTTTTTTTCTGCATTAATTTCTATGGCACCCAAACATCGAGCTTCTTCTTGTATCCAGCCTTATTTATATGGTTCCAACTGCTGGCAAACTATATCGAGTTTGGCCGGAACAATTAAGTCATCGAATTTGTATTGTTGCTCAACAGAGCACTGACGTATTCCTCTTTGCGTGATTGCAATGAAGGCTGAATCGGGAAGAAACAGCAGATTCACTGAGAACACCTTATACAATGGTACCTTTTTGGATGAAAACACAGAATAGAATCAAGTTGGCGTTGCTTTTTCACTGACTCTTTCTTAGAAGATGGCAATACAGTCCGGTGTGAACCTTGGCCTCAACCAGCAAGCGTCTCAGCTGGCATGATATTTTGCCAGTTGTTTCCAGTGCCGCACTCCCAATTGGTTAAGATCTCCTTCCATCTGCGTGCGCCACCTTAAATTCGGTCGTTCTCTGCTTCACCGTCCCTCAGGGTTGGATTCGAAGACTCTTCTTGCCGGAGCTGTGTTGCCCATTCGCTCTACATGGCCTAGCCATCTGCGGCGTTGTATCCGGAGACGTCGTACTTGGCCGATGTCGCTGTACAGCCCGTACAGTTCGCGTCGTTCGACCACAGATTGAACGTATAACTTTCCACTAGAAGCGATCAAGGGCATCCTCATCCGTTTTCGTTAAGACCCAGGCCTCTGCATCGTAAACGAGAATGGGGATGATCAGTGATTTATATACATAATTCTCAATTGCCTCTTGAGGCCAAAGAAGCAGCAGTTGGCAAGAGTTATTGTGCGTTTTATCTCAGCGCTAGTATCGTCACTATGCTGCTTGTCACTATCGAGCCAAGGTAGAAGAAGTCCTTGACTACTTCAAAGACATAGCTGCCGAAGGTGACGTTCTGACCAATCTTGTACGTAATGTTCACTAGACTTATCCTTCTGTAATTGGCGCAGTCATAGGGATCTCCTTTCTTATGGACCGGACAAACGATACTGAGATTCCATTCATCGGGCATGCTTTCTTCCGACCATATACAGTTTTTCATCCGCTTTTTACCTGGCCCATCCCATCTTCTTGGAGTGCGGTAATGTCTGCCTTATAGCAGTCTAGAGATTTGCCCAGTTGTCCGGCCGCACCTGGTCTGTTAAGGGACCTAATGTTTCGTTTCCTTTTAGAAATTTGCGGGGGTCGTCAACATGTAATCCGTCGGTATTCGAGGCTCTTGGTTGTCTCTGAACAAGTGTTTATTTTACGCGATAGTGATGTTAAGCCTAAGCGCAACCCCCAACCTGGAGGACCAAGTTCTTACTTACCCTAAGAACAAAGGGCCTGCTATGCGGTTCCATATCGGCATGAGCTCCAAATATGTTGTAGTAGCCCGTAATAAGGTGTTTACCAGCTAGTTCTTCTCGCTCGAAACGTGAATGCCACCCTTGAGTCCATCTTGGGAATTCTTCCGCCGTCGTCCCGAGGAAGAAGCTGAGCCCTGGTGGCGGCTCAGACTCTCTCCCTCTCCCTCTCCCGCTTGCTGCCCTCAACAACCTTATAAAGAGGTTTACCCGATCTACAATTGAGGTACTAGGCACCCAGGAGCCACCGCGTGGAGGTGAGGGTAGGAGTTGGTATACAGAGACTGGAGTGTCGGCGCTTGTGCCACCTGGTAACTTAGTTACCGCCAGCTAATCAGCAGAACATGCTAAAGGGCTTTGCAATAAGGACGCTCTGAATTCTTGGAAGTGCCCAGTAGTGTATTGCAAATCACCATGGAAAGTTACAGCGAACGAGTATAAATCTGCAAATTTCTTTGTTTCGATTAACGTTCCTTGTGTTACGTGATATTGAACCTCATTACAAGCGTCGTGCCAACTATTCGATGTTTTGATTTAACCGAATCGATAAATAAACAGCCAATATCCCCACGTCACTGAAGCACAAGGTCTGCTGAAAACATGGGCGTGAGATCGTACTCGAGGCAGTCAATATCTTGTCGCTCATTAGAACCTGAGTTTCCAAGGCTTGAGTTGAATCTGTGCCTTATAAAATCTAACTGATTCAGGAACGTTAGATAAACTACTATGGGCAACGCTGTGCGTGCATTTTTCGACCAAAATTACGACACAAGATTTATCTTTAGCGCTGCAGGCTATTTTTTGATGAATGGATCTGTGAACAAGCAAAATTGGTGAATTTGGGTCGATACCGATGGACACGATATATACCAGCATCAAACGCATCCCGAGGATGTCGCTGTTTGCTGTGGATTTTAGACTTGCGGAAACATGATTCTGACAATGCCAACGGCGAGCGCCACAGATCGGTGTTACGACTTCTTGTAGCCTTAACTGAATGATTGGATACTGATGACATGTGGTTCCAACAGTAAAGCGCTACGTGCCATACAGCGCATGGGACGGTACACATTCCGCACGAGCGATCTGAGGCTAGAATTATCTTGATCGATGACATGAACTCCACACCGAGATCGTGCGATCAGACTTCGTCCTTTGGGACTATCTGAATTGCAGGCATATGCGAATGAACTGCAACTAATATTGCCCCCAAACTCACTTCAAAGCGATTCAGTCAGATTTATGTGACAAAGTCATTCATTGGACATACGTTATGAACGACGTACGTTATATAGCATTGCATAGACCAATCGATTTATTTACTGATTGCAAGACCCTTAACAACAATACAATGCGCGTGTACCCTTCATCCGCATCATCCGGTCTCATTCAGCTGTGTCTAGCTATTTTCGAGTATAAATCAGCAGCGTTTGTCTATTATGCAATGACCGGCTTATCATTTTGAACGATTAAAACAAACTACTCGTGTTGATCCTAAAAAAGAAAACCGTTTCTTCGAGAAAAGTTCTGTAGATCGCCATTCAATAAGAAAATTCGCACAGTAACAAAGTTAAATACTTGGTACTTGGATAGAGCATGCCTTATGGATGGAAAGGTCAGATAAGATAAGAAACCGTCTCTATATCTAGTCCTGACCTCATACAACAGCAATTGATCCGAAATCCCACAGCAATCCTACATGACAATTGCATATTATCATGACGAATGGAAACCTCACCCATTGCATCCAGCCAACCGTCGCAATCATTCAAACCAGCGCAAACCTACATGAACGAATACATTACATACGTACAACTCTTTTGCTATCCCACACCCAAGACGGGCACGTACGATCCACCCTTACTTCGTGCGCGCACACAAGTTGCTCGCTCTCGTTCCCATTACCGGAACGCCGGTTTCGTATAAATAAAGATCGAATGAATGAGATCAAGCTGAAAATCAGCACACACTTGAATGTGAAGTCCGGAGGGCAAGTTCGTCGCGTCGCGGTACTGTGGCTTCATTAGCATTTCATCACATTCGAGGGGAATCAAGTGGTTTTTTGTTTATTCCTCTACTCACCTGCGTTCCGAATATAGTAGTGGCTTCGCAACTATACGCGCCGCTTTGATGTAATAAATCCGGAGTGACTTTACTCAAGCGATAACAGCCGGAGTGAGAGTGAATCGTGTTCGACTCAATTAACATCGACTCATGGATTGACAATTATCATCTTCGGAGTTGGGTTCATTCTTCTGTGTCGTTCGTGTGTACAATGACCTATCCGGCTGGCTACTCACCGTCAGTTTATTCGAAGGTGTCTCAGTTCGAATTGGATTGTCGCGTTTTACGGATGAATAAATAAAAACAATTCCATAGCGGTCATTATACTCCTACGGCGAATGTGAGGCAAAATGAGTGTGAAAGATATGATGCGGTATCAGGCCTTCCTGCTAACGTTTTCCGGTAAATTGAAGTGAGTTCTCTGAAAGTTATTTTGATTGTTAACGCCGCTCGAAATATAAAAAGTACTTGATGATTCAGGCACAGCTCTGTCTGGGCTTTGAACTGATAGTCGCTTTGTTATTTTCTTAATTTTGACTTTTTTTTTTTCATTTTTATCACGGATGACTTGTGTAAATAACGGATTAGTTTATGGATTTGTTTCTATTTTTAGCTAATCGCTACATGTTGTTCAGTGCTTGCGTCTTGCGTGAATAAAATAAGAGAAGCAGAGCTTAGGGGTAAATGTTTACTCAAAGCACATAGGATAAGGAGGCATTATTTACTGTCAGTTGCTGGCTGCGTTGGGTGTAAGCAGGAAGCATTGCGTACAATAAAGAAGATCCTTTTAGGGAAAGATGAACTTTAGCCGAATGTAATGTGTCCGAGGCCTGTACACGGTCACGTAGACTTGGTGTAGATAGATGAAAGAATGAGGAAACCCGGGAATACACGACACAACTTTACGTCATCTGAAGGAGGTGTATGTACGTGTATTCCTTCGTGATCGTCAAGAACGCACGAACGCTCTTATGGTGTTTGTCATATAACCTGGGCGGGGTGCAGATGGTTTGTGTCGAAGATGTTCGTTCACTACTCATAGATAGGATTCGAGAGATTCGACTGAATTTGTCGTGTTTAATTTAGTTGACAGTAACTTCTTTTGACAGTAACTCTTGTTTCCATGTCATTAAGAGATTATATGTGAAATGCACACACAGAGTATGAATTTTGAAGAGATATTATACTGTGAGTGTTATGCCTTTGTCAGCATCTTCTTGATAATCTCTCATTCACATTTAACCCCATGACACGGGGTCTGAATCCTTAAACCGCCAAATCACTGAAATCGTAAAGCTTCTCGAATTTCGCCTTTCGGAGTCAACAATAAACCTTAGTTCACACACAACATAGCAGATCACTGAATAGGCTCGTAGGGTGACTAATAAAGCAACAACTTTTATTAGGCAAAATTAAACTTTAATCATCAACAGGAACTCCTTCGAGAGTAATAAGTTCATTTCAACGCTTCTCTAAAATTTTTATGCTATTTTTACAAAATAATTTATGGTTTGGCCTCAAAGTAGCCTTCAGTTTCGGCAATCAATTTTTTATCTGTTCATTTTTTTAGGTCTGGACACGTCATGGGGCCAAAAAAATGGAAGAAGTTCAAACCCACCGAGTGACCCTTGTTAACAAGGAAATGTGGGGCTCGAGACTACATTCTTTACAAATTAATTCAAATCCTAAAACGCTTATACGAGGGTGGCCTGAGAAGTTTCCGACCTAACAAAGACACATGAACTTTCTTTCTTAGAATTCATATTTATTTTTCTACATAGTCTCTTTGTATCTCTCGCGTTTTTCTCTGCAAAATAAATGTTCACGAAGGTGATTGCCTCCTCATTTGACGAAAATCTCTGTCATCTGAGCGCAATTTTTAGATTAGGGAACAAAAAGAAGTCGCTTGGGGCTAGATCTGATGAGTGGATTTTCGCCCTGGCAATTGCAGAGGTTGTGTATTGTCTTGGTGAAGTAGGATTTTCCTTTTCTGCAAATTTCCGTTTTTTTCGCAATTTCTACCTTCAGTTGGTTAAATAATGATGATAATGTAGTATGCTCCTGTAATGGTCACAAACAAAAAACAAAAACAATCGCCATCACTTACCCAGCCGAAAAAAGTTTTTTTTTTTTTTTTTTTTTTTTTATTCCGAGCTATCGATAGTAATTAATCGGCGTTAAAACTCGTACTTATTGCGCCTTAACTGCGCTAAAAGAGCATTTCATTCGAACACGTTTTTGGTCTGGCGTGAGCAGCTTTCTCATGCCTAAGTCTTGATTTAATATATGATATGTGACAAACACGTTCTTTGGACATTTTCGTAGCCTCTGCGATCTCCTCACTTTGATTCGGCGGTCGCCCAGCACCATTTGGTGAACTTTAGCGATGTTATCGTCAAGCTCTCACGGCCACGTTTATATTCAGCTGCCCAAAATTTCACTGGGGTAAATGATGTTGCAGAGTCTCCATACACAGATCCCAACTCATCTTTGATTTGCGTAGGCGTATTGCCTTTCAAAAACAAAAATTTAATGACAGTTCGATAATCAAATTTGTCCATTTTCACACAGACAGGCACATCGACTGAGTCGAACGACTGTCAAATAAAAACTTGGCGTCCAAAATGGCTGAAAGTGTCAAAAGATGCACAACTACATTCATTAACTTTTATGGACGAGTGCTGCTATCTTCACGTTGAGGTTGGAAACTTTTCAGACCACCCTCGTATTTGATAGCTACCTTAGCACTTTCATCTGCCCTAGATCCTGGAAGGTTTCTAAAGCCATACCTGTCCCTAAACATGGAAATAATCATATGGGGTGGGGCTGATCTGTACAACTTTTCCACCTTTCTCAAAACGGGGGATCAATCGGGGATCCATCTTTACGGTTTTCGCTGCTCAATATTTACTGTATCAGCTACCATTTTCACCTAAGGGTCGACCTTGTTGCACGATTAAGCTATTGTCGTATGTCGTACTATCCTAGAATCAATTAATTTTCCACCCATCCAAGGCAAAGAAAGCAACATCGACTCTGAAAAATCTTGCAGTTTTTAATCATTTAATCTGTAATCATCAGCTTAGGTGGGAGGACCATGTCACCAACTTATCAGATAGAGCTTATGGCCTTTTGCGTATACTAGACTGTTCTGATCAATATTCCGATCCCCATTACAGACTCGCACCTCCAGTCTTCTGCGATCGCGATAGTCAGAGTTCACGTAAGCTAACGTACAGCTTACAACGACGGATCATGTCTCGTTATTTGCTGAAAACTTGCTTGGTCTGAACGTTCAAAACTTCCTTATGATCTTCCCTCGGCACACCATACCCTTATTAGAGACAGAAAAAGTTTTTCATTTAGGCAACATTTTAGCACATTTCTTTGGGATATTTTTAGATTCCTAGGCTAGATCACTCCTAACCCTTATGAAACATCGAGAGTTCGCTTGCGTCGTCCTGCGCAACCTGACGAGCTTTCCAATGACGTCAAAGCTAAACATGATTCAGCTCTAAACGCACTTTCGTATGCTGGTTTACTTTCTTCAGGATCCGTCCTAGTGTACATTTTTGATCGCGGACCTAACTCATACTGATATGTACCGATCAGTTTGTTTACAAATGGAAAGTCTTGTTGGGGCTTCCTTTATGTCGATCCATCAAACGATACTGAGATTCCATTCATCTTTCCCCTGGCCATATCCTACAGATGAGCTGGTGCTTCCTCCCCACTAGGTCTTATTCAGCTGGTTAAAGAGTCTAACAGGCAGTCGATCTGCGCTAGTAGCTTTGTTAAACTTATGACATAACCGTCTTGGCGAAATTCTTAACGTCAGCCATAAATGGTGTTTAGAAACGCAACAACGAAAAAATCGGACGGGACTACAATATTCACACCACTTCTTGAATAGTTCTCAGAGGCTGCAAAATATTTGTCTAAGTTGTCTCAACTATTCGCTTCTCTGGCAATTCTTCTTTACGGTTGAACAAAATCTTTTTTTTTTTTTAAGGAGTCCAACAGCAACTCAGTGTTTTAGCCCTTGCCCAATTTAGCTTTCGATTTTAGGTTCGTTTGAAGCCGAAATTAAACTAGGAGAGTTTGTGTATAAAGTCGAAACTATCTGATGTCAAACGTGTATTTGTGCAAAAAAAAAAGATGAAGAGATGTAATTGACTGGACAAGGATGAAGCTTGTCAGATCTAGAAACCTAAGAAAATATCATTCATTAATATCATAACCAAATATTTGTTTTCCGTCACCATTTAAGTTAATAACATTCCTTTCCCATTTGCAGAGATCACTACAAAGTTAAGGATTACGGTTGGCGTGCATTTGATTCATACCCAAGCGAAGAAGAAGAGAGCGACAGTTCATTATCCATCTTAGAGAATCCCACTACAGGAATTGGTGAATATCAATTGCCACTTACCGCCGAAGCTATCATCAATCCAATCAAAATCCCAACCACAACTAGAAATCGCAACAGTCTCGATTCACCCGAAACGATGACATTACCGAGCGCTGCACGTGTCTACACCGATGTGAATGCACACAAACCGGATCAGTACTGGGACTATGAAAACTACATTGTCGACTGGGCCAATCAGGATGACTATCAATTGGTACGTAAGCTCGGCCGTGGCAAATACAGTGAAGTCTTTGAGGCCATTAACATAACAAATAATGAAAAGTGTGTGGTGAAAATCCTGAAACCGGTCAAAAAGAAGAAAATTAAGCGTGAAATTAAGATTTTGGAAAATCTTCGCGGCGGTACCAATATCATAACACTCCTGGCTGTTGTCAAAGATCCAGTCTCGCGTACGCCAGCACTTATCTTCGAGCATGTCAATAATACAGACTTTAAACAACTTTATCAGACATTGACCGACTACGAGATACGTTACTATCTATTCGAGTTGCTCAAAGCACTCGACTATTGTCACAGTATGGGAATTATGCATCGGGATGTTAAGCCTCACAATGTAATGATCGATCATGATAATCGTAAATTACGTCTAATCGATTGGGGTTTAGCTGAATTCTATCATCCCGGTCAGGAGTATAATGTTCGTGTGGCCTCGCGTTATTTTAAGGGTCCTGAACTGCTTGTCGATTATCAGATGTACGATTATTCGTTAGATATGTGGTCGCTGGGTTGTATGCTCGCATCGATGATATTCCGCAAAGAGCCATTCTTCCATGGTCACGATAATTATGATCAATTAGTGCGTATAGCCCGAGTATTGGGCACCGAAGAGCTTTATGCCTATTTAGATAAATATAATATCGAGTTGGATCCCCGTTTCCATGATATATTGCAAAGGCATTCGCGTAAACGATGGGAACGATTCGTGCATGCGGATAATCAGCATTTGGTATCGCCGGAAGCATTAGATTTTCTTGATAAATTGCTGCGCTATGATCATGTTGAGCGACTGACAGCACGCGAAGCTATGACACATCCATACTTTTTGCCAATCGTTAATGGACAAATGAATTTGCATAATTCATCATCGAAAGCGAGTAACCAACAATAGGAGAGATCAGATGGGGAACAAGAACAGAGTGTTGTAGCAGCAGTAGTAGCAGTAGGAGTGGATAGAGTCGAAGATAAAACAGTTCATAAAGTAAAACAGCAAAACCTAAATGATGATGATAAAGAAGAAGAAGAAGACGAACAGCAGCAATCGAAAGAGGAAGAGGCGGAAGGTGCACGAGACGAAGACAGACCAGATAATATAGAAACAGTTATACCACCACCTGAGATGGGGCCGGACGATCAAAGTGGTGCTACGGCAACTAAAAGAAAACAAAATTCTTTCAGTGGTTGTAGCAGTTAGTGTAGGGCAGGACAGAACTGAAGAACAAGCACTCCACAATAAACACCATCATCAACACCTCTACCACCTTGTCGTCCACATACATTCATATTTACATAAATCGAGAACAACTGTTGAAATTGACACCATCAAAGCCATTCGCTCTCTCTCTCTCTCTCTCTCTCTCCCTCTCTCTTTGAGAAACTAAAATCTGAGAAAAAAAAATATACTTCGAAAAAAAAAACAAACAAACAAATAAGATATATGAAATACTATTGTTTACTACAAGTAAAAACAAAAAAAAATTACAAAACTTAAAACATTTAAAGTTTATTAAAGGAAATAAATGAAAGAAAGAAATTGAGAAGAAGCAGAAAATCTTAAAAATCTTAATAAACTAAATAAAAAAAAAAACAAAAATAGAAGAACAATAAATTGTACATTTAATCTTTAGATTTTTCTTTATTTTCGGTTTTGGTTGAACATTCCGGTTCAGTTCAATTTCCTTGCGCTCCTCCATGCTCGCCTCACGTTGGCCATCACATCATGTATTCATTGCCGTATCTCTTCCATCTTCGCGTGACTTATGTTCTATATTTTCGATATCCTTTTCTCGCCGGACACAAAAAAAAATAGTTTTAAGAACGACTCGTTTTGTTTTGTGTGCCAACAACAGCACCGACCGTACCCCCCTCCCCTGATCCAGAGAGGAAGCATATATTTTTCTTTATTCATACAAATCAGTGTTTTTTTTCTGATCTTTCTTTTTTGCGTTTATTTTCTGCTCCGAAAAGAAATAGTGAAAAATTGCTAAAAGCAATTTCAAATTGTATTCGAAGGAAAACAAGACTTTTCGACTCTGTCATTCATACGTTCCATCGTCATCCACCAACTTTCCCCACATTTTTATCTTTTCCCTGTTTTTTTTTTCTATTTGCTTTTTTAATTTTCAAAATTACAAAATTGTTATTTACTAATTACGTTCATTTTTAATTTTATAAATATATTTTTTACAAAAAAGAAATATTCGAAATCATGCAGTAAACTACAAACAAAATGAGAGAAGGAAAAACTAAAAAAATAAAAAATAATTTCAAACCAACACACGCATATTCAATTGAAAATAAGAAAAATATAAGCAAACAAAAATATGAGAACCCATCATTATTATTATTATAATTATAACAGTTATTATAATTAATAAATACAAAAAAACAGAAGAAAAAAAAAACGAATAAAAAATCTTTAAAACAAACTTAAAGGATTTTTTCTAAATCAAAAACTAAAACAAAACAAAAAAAACGAAAAATCTAAGATTATAGAGAAATAAACAAAAAAAGAAAAACTGAAATTAAACATAAAACTGTAATAAAACAATTGTTAAACTATATAAAAGAAAAAACAAAAAAAAATAAAATAATTATATACATAAACCACAAATAAAAATAAAGAAAAAAAAACAAAAAAAAATCATTTTCTTAGTTTTATTAAGAATATTTTTGATTTTTCTGTGAAGTGTGTATGATTTTCCGCGATTTTCCGTTTACCCAGTGAATAACTCCAATTTGACGTGAAACCGAGGCTAGGCTACTGCACGTTTTATATTTCCTTCCCTTATTTTTCTAGTACGTAGTTGTATTTAAATTTATTATTTTATTTTTGAACTAAACTCGTTACGAAGTGATTTTTCATGAATCATAGGAAAAAAAATAAATTAAGATTGTAAGAGAAATAAATAAACAATGTTTCCTGTTTTATAAAAAGAGAAAAAAGAGAAATTTCAAAATGAACATTTTTTTTTAAATAATTTTAAGGATAACAAAAAGTTCGTAGCGATGCGTAGTGTAGTAGCTGAACAAGACATTTTACGAAAGCAACAACTAAATACTAACAACAACATTATACAAAAAGGAAAAACAAAAATCGAGACACGTACACATCTTGCGTATAGGAAATTTAATAAATAAAATAAGAAAAAAAAAACAGAATAATTGAAACTTTTTAAATATATATACAAAAATATATTATTATTATGATGATGATGATGAAATAGTGTAATAAATAAATAAGTAATGCTAAATACAAGAACAAAGGTCTAAAGAGTCAGTAAATGATTTAAAGTGGAAAATGCGTCATGCAACGGGGGAATTGTTCGAATTGTCTCATCATAAACTTGTAGTACCAGCAAACACCTGACATAGAAAAACTGTTTAAAGATTTTTTTTTTTCAATTAAAAAATGATTTTATTTTTCTTCATAATCTTCCTCGACTTCAGCACACTTGGTGCAGCGTTTCTCTAACATCAATATTCTTTCCTGGTGTCTGAAAAGCTATGAAAATATTCACTAACGGTCCTCTCAACTTCTTCATTGGATATGAACAGCTTTCCAGAAACAAATTTCTTCAGATGGAAGTCTGAGGGTGCCAAGTCAGGAGAATAGGGTGGATGACTGAGCAATTCGTACCCAATATCTCACAGTTTTCTCATCGCCTGATAAAATACGATTTTTTTCTTCTTCAATCCTGGCTCCTAACGAATTTTGATATCTAGCTGGTCAAGGTAAGCCTTTGACAAGGTAATCAACTAACAAGATTCCTATGATATCCCAAAACATGCCGCCCATGACCTTCCCGGCAGATGCGATCCACTGTGTTTTCTTTGGCCCTGAACCAGCAGCTTTTACCCACTGCTTAGACTGTTATTTCGTTTCTGGCCTGTAGTAGTCTTATGTCTCATCCATGGTGACAAGTCGACGCACAAAATCGGTCGGATCCATATTGAATCGGTCCAAAAATGACTGCTTTTAATCGGCATTCAGTAAATGCTACACCCATCTTGCAGAGAGCTTTCGTATCCCTTATTTTTTGCGCAAGATGTTTCGCTTCCTCAACAGCCTCAACTATCATACCTTCACTCGTCAATCGTCCAACACGATATCATGCAATTTCTCGATGGTTCCCGGTGTGGTTGCTGTTTTTGTCCGTTCTTCACGTGGATCATCTTCGAGGGGTGTGCGACCATGTTTAAATTCCACTTTTTGGCGGTTGACGTCGAAGGAGAGGCAATTTTTATAATCGCACCATTTTCAAGTCGAGGGTTGCCTTTTAAGTTTTTACAATCGAACAATAGGTGGCGTTAATGAGTTGCGGCACCACTGTATTTGTGAACATTGACGTTTGTTATTGCGAAGCCAGTGGCAATTTAGAAATTGAGTTAGTTGTTGATAGTGAATGTTTAAAAGAAACAAGTTGGTGCAAAAATGGAAATCACCCGTGAAGGCTTACGTTGGATGATTTTTTATGATTTTGAAAAAGGCCTTACTCAACAACAATACACAGAATCGCTTCGTGCAACTTTTGGTAATGAAGCACCATCAGAGAAGACTGTTTACAATTGGTTTGCAGAATTTCGTCATGGTCGTGCGTCCGTCAGTGATGAATGTCGAGAAGGTCGGCCAAAATCGGTTGTCATTCCGAGAAACATCGATGCTGTGCGAAACATGATTAAAGAAGATCGGCATGTGACTTACAGACAGATAGAGGCGTCTCTTAGGATATCGCAGACTGCAATACAATCGATTTTGCATGAACATTTAGGTATGAGAAAGATATGTTCCAGATGGATTCCGCATAATTTGACCGAAGCGTAAAAAAAAGGGTCGTGTTGATTGGTGTCAGGAAATGTTGAAAGAATTCGACCGAGGACGTTCAAAATCCGTATACACCCGATTTATCGCCTAATGACTTTTTCTTGTTCCCCACTGTCAAACAAAAGATGCGCGGACAGCGATTTTCATCACCTCAAGAAGCTGTTGAAGACTTTCAAAACCATGAGTGGAAAAAATATTTCCGGAATTGGTTTGAGTGTATGCAAAAATGTATAGACCTTAAGGGCGAATATTTCGAAAAGCAATAAAACACTTTGTTTCGAACTTGTTCGTTTCTGTTTCACTTTTTGTAAAAACTTAAAGGCAACCCTCGCATTAACGAAGAACCCGTAAGACTGCAAGAATAAGTTGAAACATGTCATTCGAACTAATATATTGTAACATACCTTATGTATGTAAACATACCTTTTTGTTGATTTGAAGGCCATCTCGGTGTCACCTTACGTAGGTATGTATTTTGTGCCTCTAAGTTATGATGAGAAAAAGTACGCACAAGCAGCGATGAGCATTATAGTGATGATGGGAATTTTATTCCCACGTATCCGTACGTTTACACACGTACCAATCTCATTCTCTTTCAATGGCGAAACCTAGAATGATCCCACAACTATCGCAACTTTCTTTCAAACTTGTTCAAACAATCTTTCACCGATGACTCCTTTGTACCGGGCATTACTTACTACGACTATTTACCAAATTGAAAATAAATTGAATCAACTTAATGATGGTATTACTAAAAAAATGTTCCTCCACTCTTTCTCTCGAAAATTCTCTCATTCCTGTCCCTTGGAGAACTTCCCCAGATATGGAGAACCGCATTTTTAACTCCTATTCACAAAAAAAGGACCGAAGAGTGATGTTAACAACAACCGCCCCATCGCTAAAGTATCCCAAACTTTTCGAAAGTATCTTGTATGACACCCTAAGTTTCCACTGCAAATCTCTAATCTTCTCTAAACAACATGGATTCTTCAAATGCAGGTCTACAACTACAAACTTTGTCTAATTTGTATCCTTCACCCTCTCAGCATTAGAGAATGGGAATGAAGTAAAGGGTCCGCCATCTAACGTTTTTTTTTTCAAGTAGTGCTTATTTCGTGAATGGTAACACTTAGCTCATGTCTGATTTGACAGATAATTAGTTTTATCCAGAAACCACCAATGAGACGTCCCACTCAAAATGGCCGCCGACGTTTGCCTACAAGCTCGGGCGAGCACGTGGGTACCTCAAGTGCTGTCAAAAGAGCATGTGAGTACCTCAAGTGCTGTCAAAATTTTGTAAACAACCGCGCACATTGTTATAATTCCAAGAGTGTGTGTGGCGGGAGTACACTGCGGTAAAATGAAATGAGCTCACACGTATTCACGGATAGAAGCTCGTTTGTAACGGGTTTTGTCGCTATGCACCTGAACCGCTGTCAAAATCTCGTCAAAATTTCAGGGTGTTACGGGGGAAGACGTACGAAAGACGCACGTCTCATTCTGGTTTCTGGTTTTATCCTTCCGCTGAACGAATATGGTTGTGTATACGCTTGAACAACGCTTCGCTAAGTGGGCCTGCGATCGACTTACAGAAGATGCCGATTTTGCCAAAAAAATCATCTTTTCAGATGAAGCTCATTTTGATCTTGGCGGGTATGTAAACAAGCAAAATTGTCGCATTTGGGGCACAGAAAACCCGCACGCATACATTGAAAAGCCGGTGCACCCAAAACGAGCCACTGTTTGGTGCGGATTTTGGTCCAGTGGCATAATTGGGCCATTTTTCTTCGAAAATGAGCAAGGAGTGGCCGTTACAGTCAATGGCGATCGTTATCGGGCCATGTTGAACAAATTTTTGTTCACAAAAATTGAAGAGGAGGATATTGGCAACATTTGGTTTCAACAGGAAGGCGCTACGTGCCACACAGCCAAAGCTACACTCGATGTTTTGCGCCCTGTTTTTGAAGATCGCATTATCAGCCGCAGAGCTGATGTCGTTTGGCCACCTCGGAGCTGCGATTTGACACCGTTGGACTATTATTTGTGGGGTGCCGTCAAAGATAAGTGTTACGCCGACAAGCCAGAGACAATTGACGCTTTAAAGGACAATATTCGTGAAGCCATTGGTGAAATACAGCTGCACACAATCGATAGTGTGCTTAAAAATTGGACCGATCGTGTAGGCTACTGCATGGCCAGCCGAGGCAGCCATTTGAATGAAATTATTTTCCATTATTAACCGGAAGGATTGTGCTTTCAAATAAAAAAAGAAATTTGAAAAAATATTCAGTAGTTTTTTTTATAGCATTTTCAAAAAAAAAAAAAGTTATTTGGCGGACCCTGTAGAAGTCATTTCAATTGATTTCAGTAAAGCTTTTTACAAAATCTCCCACAAACTAATACTCTTCAAACTCTGGTCTCTCCTATCTATCCATCCCCCGCATCCCATACGGCTCCAATGAACCCATTTCCCGTATGCACGGAAGTGTTCATTTTAATATTAATCTCGATTTCAACCTCAGCATTCCATGGCTTAAACTCCGTCTTCTCAATAGCTTTCCCTTCTCCCAATCATAGTTTCTACATGGTGGGCCAAATACAAGTTTCTTTTTAAAAATGCAATAAAATGAACAAAATTAATTTTTTCTCCATGTATTATGGCTTTATTACATAGTAAGAACAAATATTCCCATTATTTATGAAATACATAGTCTGTTCAATTAGGCTGTTCTGGACTGTTCCGGACAGAAAAGTACACGTTTTGCTGTTCAGTGAGAAAAAATTCTGTCCGAAAGTGTTCTGTTTTGTGTTCAGTGACGGTGTTTCGGACACTTCAGAACACGATTTTTAGGATCTAGGTACTCTTGAGTCAGAACAGATTCGTGAAAAGTGTCCAAATCAGCTGTAGTTGAAAAAAACACTTAAGTCTTTGCTAAAATATACATTTCATCACTGAAATATGTTGTTGACGAGTCACTAATAACACTAATTTCACTATCAGTGCCCACCACAACTCCTCCAAAGCAATTTTATTTGAATTCATTTTTCAGTTTATTATTTAATACTAAAACATGTTTAATACAATCTGACAAATAAGATGTTTTTTTGTTTTTTGACAACTTAAATACGGCTGTACTTTTCTGTTCTAACTTGATCTGTCAGTTTTCACGAATCTGTGCTGTCCTGTCCTGTTCACTTCTGATATTTTCGTCATTGAATACAGCTACAATGTCGTTCCAGTGGCTGCCTCGGCTGGCTTCGCAGTAGCGGAATCCGTCACCCCAATTTTCCAAGACCTTGTTGATGGTTTCGGGCTGTAGCTCACGGATTGCTTGGATGATACTGGCCTGTGCTTCCGTTTCCGGATTGTTGGCATAACATCGGTCCTTCACGGTCCCCCACAAAACAAAGTCCAAAGGGCTCAAAGCGCAGCTCCGAGGCGGCCAATTGACATTACCATGACGGCCGATAACACGATTTGTAAATTTGGTACGCAAAAGGCTGAGCTCTGTAACGCCCACCGTAGACTCAAACGTTCCCAGCCTCATTTTTGAAGAAAAATGGTCCAATGATGCCACCACTCCACAATCCGCACCAAACTCGAGAATAACGTGCAAGTTTTCCGAGCCCGCCGAGATGAAAATTCGCCTTGTCAGAAAATATGATTTTTCTCCCAAAATTGTTGTCCAATTCAAGCTGCTTTAAGGCCCAAACTGCGTACGATAACGAACCGGATGATTCAATTGGACCTTGTAAGCAAATAATCCGAGATCTTTTTGCAGAATTCTCCTCAGGCTAGTGCGTGCAATGTTAAGCTGCTAAAATCGATGGCGAGTTGATGTTCTTGAATTGAGTTTCACACAGCCACAGCAGCCACAATCTCATCTGTTCGCACCGTACGACGATGAGGACCGTAAGTGTTGTCCACTAGCATATCAGTCTCACGAACTTTTTGCACAAACTTGCGTACAGCAGTCGTGGTGGGTGCTTAATTTCGGTCAAAACTTATTTTTAAGAAACGCACTGTTTGGGCTAGAGTTATGCTCAACAAACGGTGCCTAATAATAAAAAATGCCACATTAAGCAACACTTTCACATTTGCCCGAATTAATCATGCTTTTATCGCTTTTGCCTCTTCTGGTCGCTTCCATTGGGATCATTGGGCTTGGGTTTTGACCTCATAACAATACGCCCACCAGCATTGATAACCCTTTTCGGAGAATCTGGATCATCATTCCTGTCATTCAACAACGCCTGAGCGATGCTCATAGGATGGTTCCTTTGGTCAGAATTCAGCAATTTTGAAACAAAATTCGCTGACATGCGTTTCATGCCCAAAATATATGAAAAAAAAATTCGTGGCATGAGCCAGATGTGCCAATATCTTGAGCAACTCTCCTGATAGTGATTCGATGGTTTTTCATAATAATTTTCCTTACTCCTAGGTTTCCTCCGTTGCCTATGTGCTGGGTCGTTCAGGGCTAGTATCGTCATTAACATCTTCTCGACTTTCTTGTAGAACTTTACCACTTATAAGAGTTTTTTTTTTTTTTTGCTCAGAGTAGACTCGCAAAATGCTATAGTCAACATTTCAATTACGCTGGAGCACTTTTTTTTCCACACAAATTTTAATACAAATTTCTTGATCCAGTTTTTTCAATACCAAAAGTTTGAAAAGCACACCAAACCTAACTCAGCAGACACGTCGAACCTTTATATCTCTGCAAAACAAACTAAATATCCAAAATGGCTGACTATTCAAAAAGTCCCTTAATTTTTTTGACAACCCTCGTAGATCACTCCTTTCTGGTCCCACCAACAACACAACATCACTTAGTCATGAATAATTGGTTTCAGAGTCGATGAGCCGAGTTGACCCGGCTTCTGATTTCCTCGGGTTGCCATAATGGATCGATTTTTCGCCCCCAGTTACCACTCGACGCAAAAATGACTTTTGCGTTCGTTTCCGACATGTATAATCGCCTTGCGACGTCGCTATTCTTCAATTCATATGGCACCCAGTTTCTTTGCTTTTGTATGAATCCCAATGCCTTCAGCCGCCTGGAATCTGTTGCTTGTGTCACTCCCAACGATTCTGCAAGCTCTTCTGGCCTTTGGCATGATCTTTCAATGAATGTAGCCTCCGAATTTTCAACCTCGAAATTTTCGCTTGACGACTGTATTGGATGAGCAACATTTAATCAGCACCACTTCTTTCGGATTGGAAACAAAATCAAGACTTATCGCAAATGCTATTTTTTTGCCCCGTACGCTGACATATTTGAACACTAAAAGTCTTTACACTTTGGTGAATTGATGCATACCATGAAAATATTTACGGAATGGTTCGCTCACGCCATCTTTTGCAAAAACCACATTTTCAAGTTCAATATTTAATAATTTCGCTTCGTTCTTAGTGGGCTTAATTTGCAGGAAGCGCTTAATAGGTAGGTCTTAAGCTATAGCCGCCACTCAAATTACCAACTTAAATTAGCGAGTTGATCGCTTTACAAGGTAACCTAATATTAGATGTAAAGAAAGTACACTAGGTCGCCGCAGTCGCGTGTCGTGTCGCTACGCAGCGGCATATTAGAGCGGAGCTAGTAAATAAAATTTTTAATGAACTTTTTCTTCAAACATTGGTTATGAAATTACCAGGTACATCAAATATATTGTACTATTTTGCATTTGCATGCTGTTGATGATAAATTCGTATGATAATTGGAGACATTCATCAACCTGATTGTTGCCCCACAAAATGTCAACTTTCTTCATACCGGCAATTGATTTTAGGAACTTTTTTGCATCTGAGGTGACCACTGTTGCGGGATTCGGATCAAACATTCGAACTTGATAATGTTTTCCAACTTTACGGAAGATCAAAACTATTTGATGGTAGCCAAAATAAAGAGGAGATCCGAACATGTTGGCCCGAACTAACGAAGTTACTGGCACAAACAAGTCAATTCCATGATAGTGTTGGAAGAAGGTTTGGATGTGCCGCCTTGCATCTTTGGGCTTGTAACTGCGCTGCCACTTTATTTTTTGGGTGTACACGTCACCTTGGAATATTGCGACCTTACCAACTTTAATAACCGGAAGACCTTTAAGTTGTTCAGCAATTTAGGCAACAATTAAACCATTGCCCAGCAACAATTAAGGGCATGATAAATTTGATACGCAATCTTACATAGAGAAGGTCAACTGTTAGATATGTCAATATGCTCGTCTTTGACCACGAATATCAGAAATGGCAGGGTACAGTAATTTTTAGCACAGATTATGAAAGTGTATGTCAATAACATTCACTCGCTATAATATCTTGCTATTCGAGCCACAACTTTTGAAAATCCCTCTCTATGGACTTTAACCTACCAATCCTGTCTATTTGATAAACTATATGTCAAATAAAAAGAAATAAAAATAAAACTTTACATTGAGAATTTCTATGTCAATTAAAAAAATGTTTGTGGGCCAAAATTAAAAATTTGGGCTTCGTCATGACGAGCAAAATTTTACATATTTTAATCCAGTTAAAAAATCACAGAAATCCGTCAAGAACTCGAGGTGCTATACACGGGCAAAGATTTGACTTTTCTTACAGCATGACTAGATGGCATTAGAAAGATGACGTTTCGTAATTCACTAAATCTCCCTGACGGGTTTGTGATTGGTTTGAAAATGAAAAGCAAAGAAAATAAGCGCCATCTTCTATCTTTAGTTTTTCATTTTACCGACAGAAGTGGACACGATTGCCAAGCGGTTAAGAATGTGAATAGTGTGGTATGAGCTCCACTTTACGGCAAAACTTTTAATTCGGACCCGTACTGTTATAAGTTGGACCGTCTGAAGGAAATGCCCAGGAATTGCGTTCCATTACACTTCGTCAGGTCACAAATATCGATAGTGGCTCGTCAGAAGCTCTAGGAGCTTTGCGTTGAGGTATATGCATATACCTTATACGAGTAGTTAAAACTTGGCACCAATTGATTACCGCTGATTTTGCTGGTGAAAAATTTGCGTCAAGAGAGGCTTATGAAAAATGATTTTTCCAGTTTTTTGCCAATAGATACGAGAGCTTCTGTGAAATACGCAGTATGGACTTGTCTACAAAATGGCAATAAGTTACAAATAAAGCGGCGCACATTTGATCTAAATTCTAACTATCAAAAATAAAGCTTTCAATGTTATGCAAAAATAATGGATTTCTTCTTACACCTAATATGTATAACGTTTGCTTCACTCCCTATCATGCTTGGTAACTTTTTTGGCGGTTATCACAGCTACGTAGGTAACAGTGGTTCTATTCCGAACCTGGGATTTGGAAAGCAGGAAAGGCATGTGATTAAAAAGTATCACGGGAAGTGTAGGGTAGGCAGGTGAAATTACATCCACTTGACTGGGTTCAGGTATTTGGATAATTATGTTTGGTTGACCTAGGTTGCCAATTTTTAAGCTATTGCATAGCTTTTATCTCGGGCTTTGAGCGCAGCGACCGAATCAAGAAATTCCGTAACGAAAATAAACCTAACACCCCCCACTCCGACCGGCACAGCGGTACGGCGTTGAAAGCCGTGCATCGTCTAACGTCGTTTCAGTTCGGCAGACTTCGGCACGGTGTTTGTGTGCGTGCGACTAGACGTATGCGTGTAGACTATACGAAGCTCGCACGGATCGAGACGAGCTGCTCCGAAATCGGACGAATACGTAAGCAGCTGTTTGTGAGAAAGTATAATATATGTAGGTGTATAGGTATCTATCATCACAGAATAAATAGTATACTATTTATTCTGTGCTATCATCTATGTACAACAGTGAATAGCTGTACGCGTAAAATTTGTGTATAAAGTGTTTTCAATATGAATAAACAAAGTGCATTTATTAATGAAGAAAGTGATGAAAAAATAGTGGAAGAAAATGAGTGAGTACTCTATATACATACATTTTGTTGAATATGTCAATAAGCATAATAGAGGGATTAGTAATTTGCAAAGACAGATAATTGACATAATGGACGAGCATCCAGAATTCGACATTGTCGATATCACGAAAAAAATGAGTATTGACATACTTCAGTCTGTTGAAATGCCGGCACAAGAAGCTGCTTGGTATTTAAGAGAACCTATGGCTAAGTCATCGGTGGTGACAGTCTACATTCCAACGGTATTTCCTACTGAACGCGGAAGAATTAGAAAATCTATGAAGGAACTTGAAGCTTTAGATGATGATTGTACGAACGTTTGGAAAGAGAATTGGTTCGATAAGTATGAGAAAAGACCTGAAGAACTCCGCGATGTTACGTTAGCACAAAATGTTGCAAAATATTACCTAAATAAAAAGGGGACTTACACTAAATGAGATACTGCAAGAATAATAAGATACAGGAACTACGATATGGCTGACAATTACAACGATTATAGGCGTGAGATGGTTCTGTTGCATGTTCCTTTTCAAAGTGAACAAAATGATATTATTGCTGAAAATAAGTTCATTCAAATATACGAGGACAACAAAGATACGATATTAGAACGTAGGAAAGAATTTGAGTCAAAATTGGACATAGAGAAAACTTTAGAAATTTGTAGACAGTTGTGCCGAGAAAACGATGAAGAACAAGAAGACGAAGAATTATTAAGAGCGGTTGATATATTGCATGAAAGAGATCATTATGACTTATTGCTACGTGATCCAAACTCAACTGCTAACGTTGATTTACAAAATGCATCTCTGCATAAACTTGGCGCTGTAGCTAAAAAAAGACAAAATTTAATGGATTATCAACAGTTCTATGATTTAATGCGAATGGCCAATGATCAACAAAGAGATATTCTTATGACTATAATTCATCATTTACAAACTTCAATTCAAGAACCATTTCAAATTTTTTTTACGGGACCAGCTGGTACGGGAAAATCATTCTGAAATTATGAAAAAACTGATTATGGATTATGGATATTTACAACAGGTTCACTGATAATGATGGTTACTGCAATGCCTATATTACATGTGCTTCAACCGGCAAAGCTGCCGTGGCTATTGATGGTACAACTGTTCATACAGCTCTCGAAATTTCTCTTTCAAAACTTTTGCCTCTGTCATCAGAAACGTTGCAATTGTATAGATCTCTTTTCAGATATGTCAGAGTACTGATCATTGATGAAATTAGCATGGTTAGTGCAGAACTTCTATATAAAATTGATAATCGTCTAAAACAAATAACAGGAAAAAACACATATTTCGGAAGTATAGATGTTATTTTGATCGGAGATTTACGGCAATTTCCACCAGTAAGATCGACACCAATTTACAAGACAATCAGAACGAGCATGATTGGACCGCATTTATGGAGAAAATTAAAATTTTATCAACTTACCATAATAATGAGACAAGCTAATGTTGCATTTTTACAAGTTTTGACAAAAATAGGTAATGGAGATGTACTAGATGAGCATGAGTTTCAACTTATTGAATCGAGATTTTTCAAAAAAGAGGATGTTGCTACATTATGTCCTCATGGAGTTCGTTTATTTTTCAAAAATGAAGATGTTGCCGCCTATAACAATTTGATTTTGAGCCAATGTGAAAACAAAGTTCTTTCAACATCCGTAGACGTCATTATTGGCGCTAAAAGTACTGAGCAAAAAGCTAATTTTAGACTTAAATTACATAAGAAATCTGTTATTGACACTGGAGGACTGCCTTATCACATTACTTTTGTTGTTGGAAAGCATTATGTTATTACAACCAACATCGACGTTACTGATGGTTTATGCAATGGTCCTGTTGGGAAATTGATACATCTAGAATTTGATGAAAGTAACACATTGATTAGAGTTTGGCTGGAATTTTGTGGTTCAGATAAAGTGGGTCGAAAAAAAAGGCAAAAAGCAGCCACTCTAGCAGTGCAAAATAGAGTCGGCAATTTCGCTGTTCCCATTGAATTACGTACAGCAAATATTTCATTAACATCGGATAGAAAATGTATAGCCAAACGCAAACATTTTCCATTAACTTCAGCTCTTGCTCCAACTATACATAAGTCGCAAGGTGGAACTTTTGACGAAATAGTATATGAATATATGTAGTAAAGCACATTCTCAGGAACTCGTTTATGTTGCGCTTTCTCGGGTGACTAATATTGAAAAATTGTTTATCACGACAAAAAACGATAATTCTACATTCAAGTTTTATCATAATCGAAGGCAAACTGCATCTACTGCATTTTTGTTGCAAGAATTCAAAAAACTGTCTTTAAATAGTGTTCAGACGATAGCTGAAAGTGTCTTAGATTTCATTAGTAATAGAAATGGCATTTCAATAATGACTTTCAATTGCCAAAGTCTAAATAGTCACAAATACTATTTACAAGATTCAGTTACGAGACAAACAAATGTGTTACTTCTTACCGAAACTTGCATGACGCGTGATAATCCGATTGAAATACCTAATTTCAATTGTATTGTTCAATTCAAACGAGATACTGTTCCAAAAGGTGGGGTAGCTATTTACCAAAATAATAATAATGTTACTAATATTATGACTCCGAATATTGAAATAAATATTGCACACGTTAGCGACGTTAATGTTAGGCACTCATTTCTTGGAGATATTTGTGCGTGCTTATGCAAACTTAGAAATGGCCTACACATAGTCATGGTAGCAATTTACATTTCTCCAAATCCAAAATTGGACGAGGTAGAGCATTTTATTCATCGCACTTTACTGGAGTACACTGAAGAATTGTCGAAAATACTTGGTACAAATTGTAATAAATTTCCACTTATCTTGGCTGACGATTTCAACATCAACTTCGCTGATAAAAAATTAGAGCGGTTGATAACTTTTCTTTCGGAAAAATTCAATTTGAAAATGAATAATGATCCACAAGAATCCACAGCAAAATATGGGACCACCATTGACGCGGTATTTTCCAGATATTTAGAGGATATCAAGTCTCAAACTTATGTTTCTTATTTTAGTTACCATAAACCTATAGTTTCAATGATAAAAATTCCTGAATAACCTACATGTATTGTAAGATAATAAAAATATTTTAAACAATATTAACTTCTCATTTATTTAATAAAAGAAAAAAAAAATGTTTCTTATCGCTCACCACGCTCAAAAATATTGTATAAATATTATAAGTGCATAAGCTATGCAATAGCTTTACCGCGGCAGTCCCCGAGTGCCACACGTATTTTTTTTTTTTCAAAGGAACGAGACATCTCAAAGTAAATGGAGGGTGTGTCTTTTCACCAGTGACAAGCATCTTCTCGACGATTCTTCGACGGTGTCTGTTGTATACCATATTGTCTTAGAATTTCTTCGTACTTTCCACTTTCTTTTGCAATTAGAGATCAGAAATGTAGGTGGGAGTATTAGTTGGTGGTGGATATTGGGGGTTTGCCGACATCTGGCGAAAATGATGCTGCTAATGTTCATTGATTTTTTTGCCTGGCATTGGTGTTGCGGCCGTAGGCGAAGTTTACTCTCAACGCACACCACATGTCACAAAGTGGGTGAAACAATAATTATTATTAGTTCTTCTTCTTTTCCTTTTTTTTTCCGGCGTCGTTATGGTCAGAAGTGTAGGACCATAACCTTCCCACTTAACTGCATTCCTACTGGTCCGCTTGTGGGGTCCGCCGATTTGACCTCAGAAAGTAGCGGCAGGCTTCCCGGTTTGGGATTACTTCATCGCTGAGGCCAATCAAATGCTGGTGTTTTTGCATTTGTTTGCACCAATTGTTTTTCGGCCTGCCTTTATTGCCTTTATTGCCTTTATTGCCTTTAACGCCTTTTGGACGGGGTTCAAAGGATCTCTCCTTTGAACATGGCAATACCAACTCGCGCTCTATCTTTCTTGTGATGGTTTCTTTTACGTGGAGGCTTCCTCGGATCTTTGAACATCTAATTGTGTCACGCTTTGTTACTCCCGCTGTCATGCGAAGCATCTTCATCTCAGCTGCCGTTAATTTGCTCTCATACTTTTTGTGTATTGTCCAGCATTGTGAACCGTATGTGAGCGCCGGACATACAACTGAAGTGTAGAGCCTTCCTTTAAGCTTAGGGGGCATTTTTCGATCACAGAAGATGGCGGAGTTTTCCCGCCACTTCATCCACCCTACGCTTACGCGATGGTTGATGTCGTCATCACAAGTTGCTTCTTTATTAATCATAGATCATAGATATTTAAACTTTTCACACTTGGGAAGCACTCTTCCATTCAAGTAAATGTCTGGAATAGGCTGATGAGGGTCAGAGAACGGGCAGCACAGATACTCTGTCTTCTTTGAACTAATACGATACCCGTGTCCCTCAAAAATGTCCAACCCACACATCAAGTGCTCGTGGTAGGGACGCCTGATCATCACTTATAATGGCTCCATCGTCAGCAAAGAATAGCTGGTGCACATTGGGGTCCGTCACTTTTCCTTCAAGCAAGCAATCAAGGACTGCTATAAAGAGCAGTGGGCTGAGGTCGCTCCCTTGGTGTACACCGACTTTGATTGCGAACTCTTCGGTGCCTCCTGCGGTGCATCTTACTCTTGTCGTTGCTCTCTTGTACATGTCCATGATCACTCGCACGTAGGTTTCTGGAACTCCTTTTTGTCTTAGCGCTACCCATAAAAGATCTCTTGGTTGCCGGTCAAAGGCCTTCTCGAAATCAACCAACACCATATGCAAGTCCTTTGAAGAATCACGATGCTTTTCCATCATGACCCTTATACTTTGGATTGCATCTGTGTTGATTTACCCGAGACAAACCCGCACTGGTCATCAGATAGTCGTATTATTTTCCGCAGTCGGCTATCTAATACCCGTTCAACGATCTTCATGGTGTGCGACATCAGCTCGACAGGACGGTAGTTATCACAATTTCGCGTATCACCCTTTCCTTTGTGCAAAGGATGAAGATAGCTTTCCCTCCATTGATTAGGCATAGTGTCGCCTCTCATAAGTTTGGAGATAAGAACCATGAGCCATCTAGACCCGATGTCTCCCATCTTTTTCCAGAACTCAGAGGGTATCCCGTCCGGCCCAACAGCTTTTCTTTTCTTGGAGTTTTTAACCGCGTACCGAACTTCTTCGACTGTGATGTCGGATATTTCGGCATGATTCGGGGCGGCTCTTGGAAAGTACACTCGGGGAAACTGTTCGTTCAGAAGTTCCTCGCAATACTGTCGCCATCTGTGGAGAATTTTTTCGTCTTCCACAAGGAGTTGGCCTTCAGCATTGTTAATAAACTTTGGGAAACGATTCTCCTGAGCATTTCTTCTTCTCTGGGCGGCTATCTTAAAGATATTTGCTCCTTTGTTCAAATTGTTTTGTCGAAGATCCTGGGTAGCCTGGTTCCTGTCAGACGCGGAAGACGATATTTCTTCCAACTCCTGATAGATGCCTTCCATGCTTTTCGCTTTGAATTCGGCGCACTTTTTCTTCGCGATACCTTTGCAACATCTATATACCTTTTCACGGCGAGCTTTTTCCTCTCTATTAGTAGAAGAGCTCTTTGACCGAGCTTGGAAAGCCATTTTCTTTTCGTGTATCACTGCTTTGGCTTCGTCTGTCCACCACCAGGTTTCTTTTGCGTGTTGGCAGGGGCCTTTAGATGTTCCGAGCAGTGATTTGGCTTTCTCCAGGCCAGATTGTTGTAGGGAATCCTACATGTCTTGTGCTCTGCACTCCTCATTGCCGACCTCATCGATAATGGAAGAGAGGTAGTTTTCCATGTTGTTAATAAAAGCTTCGCCTTTTCCTTTATCCAGCTTATACCACTTGATTCTCTCAGACACCTTCGTTTGCTGCTTTGACTTCTTTCTCGCATCCATAAAAAATTCAGTCAGGAGGAGACGGTGTTGAGGGGCGATCGCGTCTCCCAGGATCACTTTGCAATCTTTAGCTCGTGGCTTCATGAAACTGGACACCAAATGATAGTCTATTCTAGTTTCATTTCCGCCGCTGCTATAAGTGATCAGGTGCCGGCTTTGTTTGACGAACATGGTATTTAGCACTATAAGACCGTACGACTTGCACATGTTTAGGATATCTTCACCTGAAGAGTTCCTGGTGCCGTATCCCAGCCCTCCGTGGTAGCCTTCATAGTCTTCGCTTGTCTTCCCGACATGTCCGTTTAAATCTCCCCCAACAAACAAAAGCTCTTCGTTTGGGATGATTTTGATAAGGTTGTGGAAATCTAGCCAGAATGCATCTTTTTCTTTTTGTTCGCATCCTACTTGATGCGCTTACGATGTTCCACACCTCACCATGCATCACCAATTTGAGAGCCATCAAACGGTCACTGGACTTTGAAATGGTTAAGACGTTGCCAAGTAACTCTGCCGCAAGGATGATGGCGATTCCGTTTTTTCCTTGTTCCAATCCATAGTAAAACATCTTGTAGGCTTTTGTTTTAACGTCCAAGAAACGTGCCCGATTACCGGTGTTTCGCCATTTCGTCTCTTGTACGCACAGGATGTCTACTCGCCTTCTAACCATAATTTCTTCAAGCTCATAGCTGCGCCCACTCATGCTTCCAACGTTCCAACTCGCGACTCTTAAGTGTGGCTTACGCCGTTGCATTACTTTGCTATCCCCCGGAAATCGTATAGCTCTGACTTAATATCTACCTATATTCTTAAAACCCTTAACTCAACAATGGCGGGAGGCATTCGTACTTGAATGAAGAGGGTGATAAGTCTCGCTCATGTGATTGATGTCATGTGAAATCGCCAAGGCTATTAAAAAACGACAGTGATTCTAACTTTTATAAAGAAGGGTGGAAACATATACATATAACGTAAGCCTCTCGTGCATATCCCCGGAAAGTCGCTGTTATGTTGTGCTCCGAATGATATTATATAAGAATCACAGATTAGAAAGATATGTATGGAAATATACAATAGTTGGGATTAGACTATGCCCTTAGAAAAAGGTGGAAAGCAAACGTTGCCTGGACCCTAGCAATATTGAGACTCAGATTTTGGGAACATTGACTACACAACTAGCAGTTTGACCTTTGAAACCCAAGTCTGAAAGATAGTGCCAACAGAAAAGTTTCACCTTATGAGACTGATGAGAATGTAATGCATATTCTGGCTAGAAATACAATTAAAGTCTACTTGTCAAAAATTATTTAAATACGAGTACAGACCAAAGGAGCTAAGCGGTCTAAGCGGCTACAATATTGATACATAAATAACCCAGCAGCCACGCGTTTGTAATATGTATCAAATTAGCCACCCTGTGGTCCCAAAGGTTGTTGAAGTAATCAAATAAAAGAAGCCTAAGCTGGATAAGTCTCTATCTTTATATGCCAAGTAAGTAACTTTAGATGGGATAACATCAGCTTTTAATTGAAGATGGGAATTGATCCCGCACAAATATAAGCAATTTCTTAAGTAGATATGACTAACAAGTAACACCCTCACATAGTATGCGTAATGCAGTCGCATCATCTTTACGACAGAGTCCGCACTTGGTTTCAGAGAATAGGTTCATTTTCATATCCGATTTTTTAAACGTTTGGTTTTTAATTTTCAAAAAAAGGCACAAGAAAATAGCAAAAGTTTAATTTTTTTAATTAGATTGATAAGTTAATACTTGCCATTTACTTGCCATATCCACTCAACCAAAATTAAGTTTTGTGGCTAAAGAATATAAAAAAAAGCTGTTCTTCCTCAAGCTTTTCCAGGGCACACTCACTCAAAAGCCAACGCTAGGCTTCAGTTAGAAAGCTAAGCACTCTTTTGATATCGCATCCGTCCTAAAGGTTGTCAGAGATTTTATTCAAAGGTTAAATGGATTTCTTTGTTTGACAAATTCCTGGACTCTAGAATCGAGATTTATATTAGTACGAGTGTCGATTGGATATAATAACGCTAAGGTATGTATATTGCTTGGAACTCCACAGGTTGTGTCGAGAATACCAGAGCTTACACCTGATTCCATCTTTGAGCCATTTCTGTACCATCGAAGAACTTTGACTTTTTTTCAGAAGATCACCACATAATAAAAATAAACATTTATGATAGGGTAACCATCGTTACCATTTTGAACTCGGGAGGTTAGTTATCTGTTTTCTACTGGATCCTTTTCCATTATACTACCCAGGCAAAGATGATGATACTCATAAGTTATATATACTATCATGGTAAGTAACAATAGGATAACTTGAGGTTCTAATCTCAGGTTTTACCGTAACGGCGATGAAAGAACCATAGTTCCTAGTCAATTTTGTTACCAGGTGTACAAATGGGAAAACATCGTCCAAAAACTGGTGGTGCAAGCTGGACAGAAACATTAACAAATATTACCAACTCCAATCAATCACCAATCAAATAAACCGACGTTGAATTTCACGTGGGTGTCGCCATTGCGGATACCCTTTGAGACTTTTTGTCCCGCATTTTTAATTGTTTCGGGAAGAACTTCGGGCGATGAGTTCTCGCTATTCTTTTTGAGAACGTCCAGAATAGGTAGCGCGTTCTGACAGACCTTGTCTTCAGCAAATCCTAAAGAAAGAAGTCCGAAGCGGTCAAATCTGATAATCTGACGAACAGTGCAGATCGTTAAATCGAGACGACCAGGAAAGGCATCTTTCATAATATTTTTTGCCGCACGAGCAGTGTGTACGATTTCACAAGTCGTCCATTTCAATTTGCAGCACTATAAACTTGTTAATCATGGTTCTGTAACGCCCACTAGTTACTGTCACCGTGTCATCCACATCCGCAGTCACAGCTTTCCGGCGTCTTTTTTGCCGCGCATAACAATACGTGGAATTCAAAGCGACAGAAACAGTGGGGCGCCGTAGCTTTATATCAATACCGAGGTCAAGCCAAGCACTCATTGAAAGCTCATCTTGAGTATTTGATAGGACCGGCTCAGCATGTATTTTACATCATGAGTTATTGAAACTGGGTGAAAATATTACCAGAGTTCTCTAAAGAACACAACTAATGTGTTTAAGCCAGGCATTGAAGGAAAACGGCCACAAAACAAGCCAAGACGCAAGAAGCTAAGATCGTAAAAACACTGAAATGGGACGTCCTATCTTACCTTCTGTATCCTCCAATCATCTCGCCTTCCGATTACTATCTACTATCTGAAAACAAGTGCGATTTTGCTCATGTGAAATTCGTAAGATCGGCAAAGGTTGTAGCTAACATTACTTTCAAAAAGCTCTAAAATTTTTAAAACTCTAAATTTTTAAAAAGCAAAAGTGAGATTCCCAATAATACACATGATGGTCTTATTTTTTATATTAGAGTTCCAGATGTGTAAACGATTAATATTCAATTCAAAGATGTTAAACCTAACCTGAAAAAAACAACGTCTGCTCTATTTCACCCTAAATGGCAAGGTTTTTTTCCATTTTCCTAGTAAAAGGCCGAAGGATGTCTTAGCCGTGTTTATGGATAAAACGCATAATGAATAACGCAACAGTCAAACATATATTTAAACGCAGTTTCATGTGTTTATACGTCTTTAATATACAGGAACATTCTATTTACTTATGGCAATGACCGCAAAATCGTCGACATATCCAATGACTTCGTAACCGAGATCGGTTAGCATGTATAATAGTTCCTCAAATATAATTGATCTGTCAAATGGTTTTATTATAATTGATCTCCCTGGATCTGGTTGTGATAATACGGCTTTCAAACAAGCCACCGGTTAATGGTATGATAGACGCTCATTTTAGATAGGGATCTCGTGATCGAGTTGTAATTTAACCTGGTTCCTAACATCCATTTAGATGTGAGATGTTATCGTAATGATGTGTTTAGATGGTATGGTGTAGATGTTTTTGCGTTTGCTTCTGTTATGAAGTCCGAACAGTTTTTCCATTGATGCCGACGTGTGGGCAGCTCGTAGGGTTTTACTAGGTTTACTCTGCGGTTAGTAATAACCTGTGCAGGGACGGGTTAAGAATATCCCTGCAGCGATACTTCTCTTCTTCTACTAATAGAGAGGAAAAAGCTCGCCGTGAAAAGGTATATAGATGTTGCAAAGGTATCGCGAAGAAAAAGTGCGCCGAATTCAAAGCGAAAAGCATGAAAGGCCTCTATCAGGAGTTGGGAGAAATATCGTCTTCCGCGTCTGACAGGAACCAGGCTACCCAGGAGCTTCGACAAAGCAATTTGAACAAAGGAGCAAATATCTTTAAGATAGCCGCCCAGAAAAGAAGAAATGCTCAGGAGATTAGTTTGCCAAAGTTTATTAACAATGCTGAAGGCCAACTCCTTGTGGAAGACGAAAAAATTCTCCACAGATGGCGACAGTATTGCGAGGAACTTCTCAACGAACAGTTTCCCCGAGTGTACTTTCCAAGAGCCGCCCCGAATCATGCCGAAATATCCGACATCACAGTCGAAGAAGTTCGGTACGCGGTTAAAAACTCCAAGAAAAGAAAAGCTGTTGGGCCGGACGGGATACCCTCTGAGTTCTGGAAAAAGATGGGAGACATCGGGTCTAGATGGCTCATGGTTCTTATCTCCAAACTTATGAGAGGCGACACTATGCCTAATCAATGGAGGGAAAGCTATCTTCATCCTTTGCACAAAGGAAAGGGTGATACGCGAAATTGTGATAACTACCGTCCTGTCGAGCTGATGTCGCACACCATGAAGATCGTTGAACGAGTATTAGATAGCCGACTGCGGAAAATAATACGACTATCTGATGACCAGTGCGGGTTTGTCTCGGGTAAATCAACACAGATGCAATCCAAAGTATAAGGGTCATGATGGAAAAGCATCGTGATTCTTCAAAGGCCTTGCATATGGTGTTGGTTGATTTCGAGAAGGCCTTTGACCGGCAACCAAGAGATCTTTTATGGGTAGCGCTAAGACAAAAAGGAGTTCCAGAAACCTACGTGCGAGTGATCATGGACATGTACAAGAGAGCAACGACAAGAGTAAGATGCACCGCAGGAGTCACCGAAGAGTTCGCAATCAAAGTCGGTGTACACCAAGGGAGCGTCCTCAGCCCACTGCTTTTTATAGCAGTCCTTGATTGTTTGCTTGAAGGAAAAGTGTCGGACCCCAATGTGCACCAGCTATTCTTTGCTGACGGTGGAGCCATTATAAGTGATAATCAGGTGTCCCTACAACGAGCACTTGATGTGTGGGTGGACATTTTTGAGGGACACGGGTATCGTATTAGTTCAAAGAAGACAGAGTATCTGTGCTGCCCGTTCTCTGACCCTCATCAGCCTATTCCAGACATTTACTTGAATGGAAGAGTGCTTCCCAAGTGTGAAATGTTTAAATATCTGGGATCTATGATTAATAAAGAAGCAACTTGTGATGACGACATCAAACATCGCGTAAGGTATGGTCCTACACTTCTGACCATAACAACGCCGGAGAAAAAAGGAAAAGAAGAAGGTAGATATTAAGTGAAGTACCTACCTCTAGTTAATAACTTTTTTTTACTTTGACGAATGGTCTCAGTAAATTCCTTGTTCGAAGATTTGTAGTCATTATTTATAGCTACTCCTAGCCACAATTGCTCTTACACCAAATTGCACACTTAACACGGTGAATCCCAAGGTCATACTGACTAAGAACTTAACTACCCCAATCAAATACACGTCCGAGGACGAGGATATTAAATACACTTTCCCAAATATAATAATTTTTAACCCATTAGAGGAGATAGCCATAATAGCTCGTCTCCACGCCTTTTCATTATCGCCACATTACATAACTCCTTCCAATGATTTCGAAGTATTTCTGCTCTTTTTATGTGGGTAGCACATATGCGAATGCGAAAAATCCTAGGTCCTCAGCTGTAGCTTGGAAGAAAAAAAAATTAAGTCCTTTGACCCAGTTACGTGATTTAACTTAATGCAATGATTTTCCCTTTTCTTTACTCCTCAAGCAACCAACGCCCATCAACAGAAAAACAGGACCGCTTCACAATCCAGTACCGCAACAAGGAGTACTGATGCATCCTCGCGCTGCAAGTAATAATAATTATTACTCAAATCTACACACACAGGAGCGCCATGGAACATGCTACTGCTCTTAATGAAACGAACGATATAATAAGTTTTAACTAATGGGAAGGAGAGAAAAAGGGAAAAAAATAGTCAGAAGTGCGGGAAATCTGCCACAGCACTCGTGCTACATGTGCATGTCACCGACTCACTTGCTTTCCACATCTGAGGCTTTCGTGAAGGACTCGGGGGCTCTAAGTAGTATAGAGTGATAGCGCTAAGTGAAGAAAACCAAAAGAAGTCAAATAAGATACGAAAAGACGTAGAGATGCGGAAGGAATAAACTGGAATAGTATACGTGCTCACAGCAAGGACATGTAAGCATTTTAAGCAAGAACAAACTCCACTCGGCGAATCCAATTTATGAACACAGATTTATGCCAATCTCTGGTTTCCATAGAACCATAAAACGTTCGTCGAAAACACGAACTGGAAGAATTGGATGACATTCTGGTTAGCCGTTAACCTTTTTTTTTATACGTGTGCCATATGTCGCCTTTAACAGACCATTTGATTGCACTAATCAGTGAAGCGAATGAAGGTGTCCCCTAGGACGAATAAGCGGGTTTTGTAATCCCTGCGAAATTGCCCCTGTACCAAGTGTCGGCAATTAAAATAAAAGTCGGTCGAGTGGGTTCTGGTTTTATGCCCACATGCGATGAGATGGCTGTGTTGATCGTTTTTGAGTGTCATTGCTTTGCCTCTGTTTATTACTGTTTTGCTTTTACATCTTAAAAAGACATTAGATAGAAGCTCGAAAATACTGTAGATGAGTGCCGGAGGTCCGTGCCAGGAAATTGAACTTTATTGCAAACTGACATAAAATTTAGGATAGGTAGTTCTTTTTTAGAAAAGCAATTTCACGTTTGATGGGGAAACAGAAAATTAGGTCATCCCAGTCAAGAGACAAACCCTTACTTTTATGCTGATTTGACTTTATGCTTTTCATTACGAGTACATGACCACCGGCTTATACGACTGAACTCGTCAGCAGCTCCCATTGTTTTTTTAGTTTTGAAAATCATGTTTGTGAAAAAATAGAGCGCCGAGCTTGTCAGCGATCGTAGCAAGCCGTGCCACTGAGACCAATTATATAAAGCAATAAAATTGCTTAATCTTGACCCGTTAGGTTGTGCAGGACGACAACCTTTGCTCGATCAAGTTTGGTAACTGGTTAATTATTAGCTGCAATTCCAATATATTTTCAAACGGGATAAAGTGTATCCTTGTTGTGTTTAAACATGGGCCTTAAAAGTTGAAAGACAGTTGCCATGTAGATTTGTCAATTCTTTACAATTGCAACATATAAAGATGACTAAGCATATATAAAAGTTCCCCAAATCAATTTGGCGATAAATAAGAGCAATGATAAATACAATATAAGGTACAGGCTTTTTGCTCAGAACCTTTGCATTGACAGATATAAATGCTTTTTTTTTAATTATTACCAAAATACCTACATCCTTGAAGTGGCCCCCTCATTTATGGTTAGAAGGCCATATCAAGACCTCACTCAGCTCAGAGAAACCCTACCTGGAATGTGGCACCGAACGTAGCTAGTTAGACCATTTATTGCTTGAGCCGAGTTTCATCCCGGGCGCCAATTTTATAAATAAGCATCATATTGAGTGAACTGTTTTCCATCAAATGGGATCTTCAAGCATCTGTGGTGTTAACAAAAATAAAAACAAAACAGTTAAAAGCGTATTGAAAAGCATTGCCGTTATATACATGAGCCGCTTGGCAAGTGGACTATTAGGAGATTAATACATCGCTATAGTTGAAGCTCAAAGGGATCTTCGTTTAGATCAAATCTTATGACAGGAGGGAGATAAACGCCCATCGAAGTACAGCAGGTTCTTATGCACATCTTTCTCTTGAATTTTTATATTGAACGCAGAGTTACTTATACAAGGTGGCGCAGAATTAATCACCCTACGGAAGATGTTATAATTTTGGCAAATGACGTCGTACGTCAATCACATTGGACATTTGTGAACTAGACAGTTGCAGTATATAGACAGATAAGCAACGGAGCGCTATACTCTGCAAGAGCGTGGAACAATTGTGTCGATTTTTGGTGGTGTTAGCGCAGCGTGAATTTCGACGTCGATTTCCTAATCTTGTCGCGCCAACTGGGCAAACATTCTGATGCTTAGCTACTCGACTCGAATAGACTAGAACCACGGGCGACCGCTCAGGGCCGCAGCTGGGCTGGTCGTTCGGCCGAGAATATTGCGCCTGTGGCTGCCGACGTCGCTGAAAACGAAGAGACATCAACCAGACGACGCACAGTGGTTCCTTTCAATGGAGCAAGCGGAAAAAACTCTATAAAAAGGGAATGGACGGACCGATAATGTTGAAATTTCATACGTGAAATTAATGAGATAAAGTATCATTATGGTAAGAAAATGATGACTCTAGTCCAACAATTAAGGGTACTTCCCATACAACAGTTATTGAAAAAAAATATTTTTTCACATTGCTCTTACCGATTCTGTTCCCGTTCTTATTTTAAGATTCCGTGCTAAATCTTTTTGTCAAAAGATGTCTTAGAAAAGAAATCAACACCACAAAAATCGTATTAGAACAACTAGATCGTACGAGTTACGTTTTTTTTTTTATTTGCTTTCATAGCTAAAAACCGAAAATTTAATACAATAAATTTTGTGCCTCTCCGGTAAGTGGAATACAATTTTTTGTTTTCGGTTCAGGCCTTAGACGTGTGATTTTGGGATCCGATGATACAAGCATAAGATGAACAACATCCTCGTTAGTTGCCAAACGTGAACACTTCCTAGTATTGTGAAGTCTATAGTACCTGTAATCTTTATTTCTGCTCTCTTGAGCTTCTTCTGAAAGTGATCCTACAGGGAGTGCTGCCGATTGTATTATTTCAGCTCCGTGCATTAAGACCTTATGAACTGTTGCTGGCATATAATACCAAGGATATAATTTAAGGGCCAACATAGCTGTTTCCTCTGTATAAACTCCAAATTTATCGGGGTCAATAGGAAAATTACTACAGATAGTTTCCAAAATAACGCTGAATTTATTTATTAATGTTAAATCTATTTTGGTAATTTCTGCTGTTACAGTAGGGTTCTCAAAAAATCTTCGTGAGGTGTTACCATCATTGGTAGTACCCGCTCCTTGCTTAACAATATCAACTTTTATACCGAGCTTTTTAATGAATTCTTTTTGAATGCGTTGTTTTTCTTCTTGTTTAATAGTACGAGTAGATTTTGTTGTTCTCCAAGCTTTACAACTTAAATTATAACTTAAATGTAATATATATTCCATAAAACGAATACGAGCATGCAATGGAGACATTCCGAATTGAAGAGCATCTTCATTTGATGGCTTTGCACGAAGTGCCGATAAGTTGTTCATGTCCGTCGGCTTAGCGCCACAAATAAAGCAATTACTTGAGGAAGATGTGTTCGTCACAGCCTGTGCTACCTTTCCACCTATCATAGTGAAGTATAATTGATGCTTAACTCTTATTACATGCGATTCAAAATGTATTATAGTTTCATGCAAATTTTTAATTTCATTTTCAACTCGTTTTTTTTCTTCCCGTATTAGTTCCTGGTTTTCTTTTTTAAATTGAAATTTTAGTGTGGAGGAGGGGCGAGGATTTTTCCAAATTTTTCTATTTGAATCAAATATGTTTAGCTGCAGTGGCACAATAGATGTCATAAACAAATTTGAGTCCGACGAATACGAATCACCATCTGAAAATTTTTGCATAAACTCATTCTGACCCGAGGATCCATCACAACCCCATTTCGTTAAAAGTATCAGATTAAAGCTGTTTTGTGATATTAATTCATTAGTCACTTTTGGGTTTATAATTCTTTTAGCTGTATGGTTAAGCAAGTCTTGCAATGGGATTTGGGCATACGTTTCTTCTATTTCAATTTTCTCAGGATAACACTGCATTTTAGATTGTAAAATTTGTTTATATGTCGGAAATACATTATGGCCTATATCATCAGTCGCTTTTTTAATTACTTCATATTGATACTTTGACATTTTTGTTTGAATCATCAGGGCTAATGCTTCGTCGGCACTAAAAGCTGAGGGGAGTGTTGAGGACGACGAAGTAGCGGCAGCGTTTATTAAATTTTGGGAAGTAGTTGCTTTTAGTTCCTGGACTTTGTATCTTTTTGCCCGAGCACTGCAATTTTCAAATACTTTATTCGGTCTTCCACTTGTACCTCCACCTGACTCATTTAAGCGAGAGTCCACAACACCTTGACAAAAACTAACAAGAAACTTTCCATTAAGCCATTCTTTATATTTTAGAAGAAATTTCGCTTTTATGTTACGAGTGGACTTATATCTTTGTTTAAAATGCGGTAAGAATCTTTTCTTAACTTCTAGAACAACTTTTGTAATTTGACGTGGTTCCAAATGTTGGTAACTTTCTTGTAAAAAGTCTCCTAGTGAGTTAATATTCCTGCTAAAAAGGAAATCGCACAACACTTTATATTCTATGACAAGATTAGTCATTTTAACACTCCTTAACTTAAACGTTATTCAACAAAAGCTCAAACGCAACTGCAACGATACCTTTGTTGATCTTTAATAATGTAAACAACAAATTCCACCGAAATAGCTGTGCAATTTCGAACGGTAACAACAGAAGTTGATTTAAAGTGCTGTTTGTCCAACACGCATTGTTAGACTTAGAAGCCTTTCACAGGCAAAGTGATCAAAAGTGTCATTTAATTTTTACATAATAAGAAGAATATTACATCAGCTTTAAAAAAAGGTCGGAGTCAGAGTGGAGCAACGTGGAGCTCTTTTTTTATGTACCAACAAAAATTGTAAAAGATTCGTTTCGGAGATAGCTCTGGATAAGGGCCTTTATTTCTAGGTTGATAGAGAAATTTGATTAACGGTAGTTGTATTTTTAAAATTAAATATTCAATTAAAAAAAAAAGTTTTTGTTTTGACAACATGAGTGCTGCAAAGGGAAAAAATAAGGGTTTCAAAACTGGTAATAAAAACCTTTAAATTTCGGAAATCTTGGAAGAACCACTTTGTATTAACTGTACCCCATACTCCAATAATTAAACAAAAAAAACACTGAGTGTATTTTGTTTCCATATATATGCAGAATCTAAAAATCATATTAACGGTACTATGCACCTTATTTCATTTTCGGGCTTTTTTTCCGCCTGGGAACCACTGTGCGACGGGCCACGCAATAGGACATCACCAGATGTACCCTACAGTGAATTTTAGTGAAAGACTTACACATATTCCCGTACGAAGTGCACACAGTGCATCAGTTAATGCCTGCTGACTGTGAGTCGCGTGAGAGTCAAGCCATCCTTAATCTCAACAACGAAGAGGACGATTTTTTGTCGAAAATCATCATGACCAACGAGACACATTTCCGTTTAAGCGGTTACGTTATTATGCAAAATATTCCTTTCTGGGGCACTAAAAATCCGCATGTGATGCACAAAGAGCCGTTACATCCATTCAAAGCCACTGTAGGGTGCGGCGTTCACGCGGGAGGAGAGATTAGGCCGTATTTTTTTGAGGACACCATCGGTCTTTGTTACTGGCGAACGCTATAGGGCCAGGGTAAATGACTTCTTACTGCCGGAATTGGATGAGTGGGGCTTGGTGAACATTTGATTTCAACAAGATCGTGCAACCGCACACACAGCACGAACCGCAATGGATATAGTGAAGGAAGTATTTCCTGATCGCACAATCTCCCGTTTTGTGATTTGGCATGGCCTGCAAGATCGCCCGATTTGAACATTCCCGACCTCTTTCTTTGGGGCTACTTGAACGGGAGTATTCGACAGCAATGCGAATAGTTATCAATAATCTTGCGGAATGTCATAGAAAATACGATACAACGGGTACAATTGTGTATTAACACTGGCAGCAGTTACTTGACGGATATCATCTTTTCCATTTAAGAAATAAAGGTCCACATAACGATTTCCATCATCTAAATCATTTTTTATTTATTTAGACAAAAAGTAATTCAAAAACAGAATTGGATCAAATTTGCGCTACCTTCTAGTACCATCAGACTCATCAATGCTGGTTGTTGATCACCTAGTTCACAAGTGTAGTAAAATCGTGTAATGTCGCAAAGAATGGAAATCTCATTCGCTATCCCCTAATGCCGACTACTGATGTTAGCTTCAGGACCAGGGATCTTGTGATCCAACTGGATGTTTCTTATTGGAACTGCCTCCCTAATAAACACTCTTCTTTCAAAGCTCTATATTCCGCAACTATTTCCTCCAGAGTGGTGGGGCAATGGAAGGAGGATATCAAACGGGCTAAACAAACTCTTCAGTATTCAGGGACACAGTAACATAATGGAGATGTGGTAAACAGAAAACTATATTCACCAAACTCCAAAGACTCCCAAATCTCGTCATAACAGGCGCCATTAAAACTTGCTCTAAGAGACACTGATTGAACTTACTCCACTTTACACACACATCAAAAAGCACATATTTGCATGCAAAGCACATTTTTATATATACATATGTAGGTGTAATGGAGTTCAATTTAGTCCTTAAACAAACACTCTAAAACCTTTTAAAACCTACAACACTGCGGTCTGAGTCCTTGAAGCTCTCTCCAGAGATAGTGTGCAGACTCTGTCCTGAGATCTATGTCCTAAGTGGTGTCTTCTGAGGAACTTACCATAAGTTCTGCGGTATCAATCCTCTCATCAAGAAGCTTGAAGGTTGTCACAGTTCCCTTCTTGCTAACTATAGCATGTTTCCTTAACAAGGTTTCTCAATAAGAACATAATAAATTTATATTTCACTAGAACACCGAATAAATGAGATAATGGTATGAAATTTATTCTAATTGTATGGCACATATAAAATCTAGATATAAAACTCCATCTTTCACTTACGCAGCAATCGAATATTTTGAGCCAATTTTCCACTCTCCTCCATACATATCGGCCGGAAAGTTGGCAAATTTACATTGAATCCTGAGCTCCTCCAACTTAATGTAATCGCACAAAGCCAAATCCAATGGCATCAAATCGCATGAGTGATGTGGCCATTCGATCGCACTATTTCTCGAGATTACACGATTCCTCAACTTACCCTTTAAGAGATCATCTTTTCGGAACCACATACATATCTCTAATATCATATCCAATTCTGGCACGAAGGCGAAGTCAATTAACATACCGATTAATAAAAAAAAATACGGTCCAAGCACACCACTTTTTGCCGATGCAATGGAGTCTCTTGAAGTGCGGGCTTTTTGTGCATATTTTTTTAATGCAGCCCTTGAGCCAAAAATGAGTTTCATCGCTTTTTCGATGAAATTCAAAATTTTCTTAAAATGTTTGCCGAAACCAATGGAAGTAGATTCTTCGTTCCAAATGACTATGAAGCTTAAGTTTTTGAGTTAATATAATAATCTGTTAATGTTATAGGCCAAGATTTTTACACAAAATTCGCCACAGTCTGGATTGAGAAATTCCGAATTCTTGTGAAGGTGCGTAGAATCGGTCGATTTGGCTCATCAAAGCATCAGTTCAAGCTTTGACCGGAGCGTTGTCTCACTCGCAATCAATAGTCAGTATGTACATATATATGGGAAGGGGTAAAGAAAGGGAAACACAATGTTAATTCGATTGAATTAGGTAATCCAGTACTTAAGCGGGTGGTCGTTGTGCGATGGTAATCATCACCGACTGTTCAGCGGAAGGTGTGTAATTCAAGTCGGTCCATAACCAAGAACAATTCCTACACGGAAAAACTGCGCAACAACATCACTTGTGAACGAGAGATGATAAAAAAATGTTGAGACGAAGGCATAACAGACGCAGCATAAGATCACTTGAAAATTCATACTCTGTGTGTACATTTCCAATATAATGACACCTTAATGACATGGAAACAAAAAACGTTACTGTGAACTATAACCAACGCGACAAGTTCAGTCGAATCATATCTAGAACAACCACCCCGGAGAGTAGTGAACCAATATCTTTGACACAAACCATCAGCACCCTGTCCAGGTTGTGTGACAAATACCATAAGAGCGTACATTCTTGAACCTGCATGAACCTCTAAAAAAAAAATACATTACTTTTTATTATTCAATTCACTTTTCTAATAACTGATTTTGCTATAACAGAGATAAGCTACAATTTAACGTTCGAATTTCGATCAACGAAAATACTCTCGTCTCCGACACGTCTCACTATGTTTATCGGCACAACAACTGCCCGTAGATTTGCCTCATTGCGTTTCCTTTTCGACTGCCCGTGGAGTCGTCTCGTTGAGTTTTCTTTCACGACTGACTGTGGACTCTCCTCGTTGCGTTGTTTGTCTCGGCTGCCCATTGATGGTCGGGTGCGGGCGGTGAAGCCTAGGGGCGGTGAAGCATCTTAATTCCACATATATTGACTCGAATTATTTCTAGACACCACGGAGAGTCTTACCAGTTGGACGATTATCATGACCGAAAATTGTAGTAAGCGCTCTTAAACTTGTTACCTACGACTCAGAATTTTTGTAGTAACGTTTAATAATTTTCAAACGTCGCTCGTTCATGATATTACCTTTACCACGAAACCGTGGGTCGCCCCCTAAACCATATTAGTTTCATCCTTCCTCAACTCTTTTTAATCACTGCATTAAATCAGTCAGAAGACGGATGGTTAAGAGATTATGATCCACCAATATGAAAGGTTAAGCTTACGGCTTAATACATATTTTCGCAGCTGCTACAGCAACCAATTACCTACCTAACAAAAAAAAATTTGAGAGAAATTCATCAAGTCTTAAATCCGGTGGTTAGGTTCCGACTTATTATTATTAGAAACAAAATACCTTAATTCCGAACTAACACATTGAAGTGTGATAATAACGGTCGTAACTGCCAAACCATTTTCAATTACCTTATGTATGTCTCCCGCTCACTTCTTTCTGTCTGGCGGTAGGCAATTTAAAGTGCTGATTGTGAATCAACCTCTCTCATTTGTATGTTCCAACAAGCTTCAAAATCTGTCTTAGCCTAAAAAAAGTAAACCTTATTCTCTTTAAGCACTAAAGCAGCCCCAATTCCTACCAAGTTGAATCAAGAATTTAGGAATTGAAGCCACAAATATGTTCTCAAAATTGCCGAGTGTAGTAAATGGTGGAATGGTTACATCCCTTTCCTCACTTTCCTTATTTCAATTTTTCAGTTACACGTCTTATACCGTCCACAATCTGCAAGACTCTTCCACCATTCAACCACAACGTTCGCATCACCAAGCAACTTGCTTTAAAGGAATATAACAGACCTGACCTAATTAACCGACACCACAATTACATTCCTCCGCCTCAGTAGCACGTTTTCCAGCCAACGACTCCAAGACAGATACAGACACATATGGTTGGACCAAATTGGAACGTAGAGGGAGGGAGGGTGGTTTCCTGTGTGTTCGATTTGTGTTTTCATCGCCAACGGAAACGAGTGCCACAATGATGTCTTCAATTTGCCTCGTGCAAGCATCCTTTGACGCCATATCCACTTGACAGGTGGATTCTGTCACTGACTCTCTTTGCGAACGATTAGCTCCCTTTGTGGAACAGCCTAAAATGCCGACCTCCAAACCCGCCGAGGCCTTCGGTTAGTAGAACGCGTCCACCACTTGGAGCCGAGATGCACGAATAAATGTTTACTCTCCGAGAGGAGTGGAGCGAGAGAATGGAGAGTGAGAGAAATAATATCGATTAAAAGGGTTGCAATGAATTGTGGATCCTTCAAGTCGTGGCTCGTGGTTCATTGCGCAATATTTCTCTTTATCCGAGTCTTCCACATCTCTTTCGCATCTGCCAAGCCCAATCTGTACCGAAGAGATGTATCCCTTGTTGACAGCTCTGACACTGATAGTGGTACATGTCACGAGAACTTCAATATAAAATAACTTCGGCCACGTGGTTTGCATGGTTTACAACATCGTGGTGCACTTGCCCCGTTCCCGACGAATGCGAATGTTTAATTTTCGGGGAGGGAGACTAATTACTGAGCGTGTCCCTTGGAGCATGTTGAAATTCAAACACTTAATGGTGAATGTGTGGTCCCACCATAGCGTCGGTGTTTAATTGCGTTGTTTTACCAATCGACCGGGATGGGGGCGGCTATCCAGCTCCAACCCTATCCAAAGGGCTTATGTATAACATAAATGTTGATTAACGACAATGTTATTGGAAGTAATAGGAAACAGTCGGATTGCTTATTTATGCTGGTCGGCGAGCAGTCGTGCTTGACTGGGCGGGCGGAGGCATATACGCCTGGTGAATGGGAAGCATTTTAAATTTGCTTAAGTGCGCCGTTGGGAGTTGCGTAACTTTCGTGTAAGATGATTCGGTGGATGTAGCATCCGACAAGTAAAATTGTGAATTCGGTAGCAAAGACATGGGGTCGTGTCGAATGGGGGCATGGTAATGGAACGTGTCGTTTAGTATTATCGGTTCATGTGTAAACGGAGGTGATTTGTCTTTCGACGTTACATGTAGGCTGGAATTTATAAGTTTTGTCGCGATGCTTGAAGGGGGTGATTACGTTGTTAACCAAAGAGAAATGACACGTTGGTTTTGTTTTAAGCAAGGAAACAAGTTCTGGTTTTAGGTAGGATGATTCCAATCAGGATTACATAGAATTGATGAAGTTGTTACAATTTGTACGATCATTTGTTCAATACATAATAGGTCTTTTGGTTGTAAGGCTTAGGTTATTCTTGAACGCATCACTCTTAGGAATAAGGAATCCTATTTCTAGGAAAGAGAAAACGTGCCAACGGGCAGACAACAGCGGTTAATAATCCTGCAACCAGATCTCCTTCCTTCAATGCAACGGAGGTGGTCGTAGTGCAATGGTAATCATCATCAACTGTTGAGCAGAAGGTCTGTAGTTCAAGTCTGTCCACAGCCAAAAACAGTTCCTATACAGAAAAACTGAGCAACAGCATTAGTTATGAATGAGAGGTGATCAACAGTGTTGACGACAGCATAACACTCGCAGTATAAGATCATTTCAAAATTCTGTGTGTGTATTTCCAATATAACACCATAATGAGATGGAAACAACAAAAATTCTGTGAACTACAACCAACGCCACAAATTCAGTGCAATCTCTCGACTCCTATCTAGGACAACCACCCCCGGAGAGTAGTGAATGAATATCTTTGACACAAACCATCTGCACCCCATTCAGGTAACTCTTGAACCTGCGCGAACCCTAAAAAAAAATTGTCATTCATTAAGTAGTTAGTAGGATTTGTACTATATAGATTACCGCCAAATGCCTGAACCTATTTCCTCAAAGAACATATGGTCCAGAGATGTACTTAAAACGTAACGAGAATACTATAATAAAGCGGATTTGTTAGCACTCGATTTGCCATATCTGAAGCATGCCTGTAAACATGTTCGAAACAAGCGGGTAACTATGTATTATTAAGACATGTACGAGGTTTGTTTAAAAAATAAGGTACATTTTTACTTTTCTCCAAAAATATTTATTTATTCATCTATCTCTATTTTGTTCCCTTATAATAATCCTCTTCAAAAGTGCGCCAGCACTTTTTCCAATCCTCGAAGCACGTACGCACTTTTTGGTATAGTCTTGAGCTCTTCCTGCGATGCGGTCTTTATCTCCTAAAATAAGGCTTTTCAGTTTTGGGAAGAGGAAATCGCAGCAGGGGTCACGCCAATTAACGGTTCCTGAGTGATGCTCATGCTAGGTTTTTTTTTTGTTAAAATTTAGGATTTATATAAAAATTGCCGACAGTATCAATGTCAATGTTTGTTATGGGAAACAGTTCCTTACTGATGAGAAACAGCGCGAAATACAATTTGAATGACTTTGTTGCTACTGGGATTCGATCATGGTGTCCTCTGCAGATTGCCTCACACTTAGGGGGCGATGGCATTCCATGGGCAGATGGGTTATTATTGGTGACTCGTTTAAAGGCTTTCGAGTCAGATATTTTCAGATTTAGATCTGACGAATTAGGAAAGCATAACTGATTTACGAGTTTTTCACATGCTCTTAAAGGAAGTACACAACTGGACGCGTACAAATATGGAGGCCAATATGAACAAGTATGAACGTCTCTCGAAATGAAGAATATTTGACAATACAGTCCTGTTGAGTAAGATCGAACATTTATAGTTTATACAGAGCTTAATTGATCTATTGGTAAAAACCCAACTGATTGAAGACGTAAGGCTATAGGTCAACGACTCAATCATTGTTCCAATTTCCACTTTTACTCCAGGTAATAACTAGGTAAAAAATTATCTCCATATTGCCACAGTTATTTGAAAATATAGAGTAAATATAGCGATAAACAGATAGTTCGTTGTAGCATGAGGATAAATTCAAAGCTTTTTTTCCGCTTTATTATTAAGAGGCTCATGCTACAGAGGGTGCTGCGACCAGAAAGATCTATTTGCTGGTCAATTGTCCTAAACCTTCATAATGAAGCTAAGGAAGAATAAAAGGAACTTCTTCAGGAGCCTCAACATCTTCAAGTCAGAGTTCGTTTTGTATTCATTTCATTTATGGGGAGATTCCTTGTATTTAGGTAAAGTCTCAAACCACGGCGCGGCGTCCCGTGGTTATCGAAGTCCGTGGACTTTGTTTCGTTGGGATAGATGTTGCGATTTTTCCCAACTATCTAGAAATGAGTTGATTTTAATTTGGGGAATATCACGGAAAGGTTTGATGCCAGAGGAACACTTTTTGTATAAGAGGCCAACTATTTCGCTGCCGTTGCCTTATTTAACCTTTGTGTTATTTAACTAAAGTTTGATTTTGTGTTCCTATGTAGAGTAAAATGGCAGTCCTTAATAAAATTTGAGCTTAGGCTATAAGAGCTCAGCTCTTTGTGGGTTGTTTGGCTCGGGCATCACCACTATCACAAGTTAAACGGTTCACAATATCGTGCTTACTATTGCTAGCTTTTGCTCTTACAAGATGACTGTTTCATAGCATCCAACTTGATTCGAGTGAAGGTAATTTGCTACATGGCCTTAATCAGGCCCATGATTGGCTATGGATGTCCCGTGTGGTTCAATGTGAGAGCTAGCTTAATGGAAAGGATTCGGGTGTTTGAGAGACAATGTCTCAGAACTTGTCTTGGGTTATATAGGACACCCGAATTTGAGTACACGAAATTTTACCCGAACGAGGTCCTATACAATATGGCCAGGATTGTACGGGTGGATAATTTTCTAATAAAACTGATCCGAGGTCATGTTGCGAGAGCAATGACTTCGGTCAATCTCCGGGGCTTATTTCCCTAATTACATGTACCACGAGAAAGTTCGCCTTTGTCCCTCCAGAGGCATTCCCCTATTTTGATCAATGTGGGCTGATCCAGGATGAATTGGCGGTTCCGCTAATCTTCCACGTGGCCCGTAAGTCTGTGGGGCGACGGCTCCTCTACGAACGTGATGTTGCGCTCCGCGAGCCCGAGCGCCTCAGGTTTAGTAGATCAGTGTCGCACCAAGATCGGGGAGACGTCGCCCGACAGCATCAACGTTTGCGGTGGCTGGAGCAGACTGCGTCAGTGGTTAACTTTAATAGGTCAGCCTCTTTAAGGCAAAACTTGCCATATGCCAGTGGCAGGCTTACATAGACTAAGGTAGATTAGAAGAGGTTAGAGTAGGTTATGATAGGTTAGGGCAGGCTAAGGCAAGCCAGGGTGGCTGGAAGGCTTACTTTAGACTTAGCTGTAATTAAAAAAACAACTAAAACAAAAAAAAAATCACAAAACTATAACGAAAGAAAGATATATTATACATACAAAAGGTACCAAAAGTATATCACGTATGTATTTTTTATATATATATTTTAGTTAAGGTAGGGTTAAGTTATTTTTAGTTATAGGCTTTTTTCTAAAAAAGTGATCTGATGCTAAGTTTTTTAAAAATATCACTTTTCTTAGCTTAAGTTGTATATTTATTTTAATTATTGCAAATTAATCGTAAGGCTGAAAGGCATAGTCAAATTGTTCTATTTGCTTTAGAGTGTCCGTATAGGGCCAGTAAGGTATTTTATGTTAGTTGTTATGTAAGCTAATTTTAAGCATTTTTGTCTAGGGTGTGTTCTTAATATATAAAAACAAAAATGAATTAAAGAAAAAAAAAAAAACTATTGCTAGCTTAGAAAGTATTCGGAGAATGGTTACGCATGTGGACATGCTTTCCGAGAAACTGCACTGCGTATAGCTCCTTCTAACGTGCAAAGGTGGTTGGGGAAGACTTATGCCAAGGCTTTCCTGTCCGTTCGTCCGTCTGTACGCATCTATATTTCCGCCTGCCGATACGCATATATCAAACCAAACTTGCCAAGTAGCTATGAGTTCGAAACTTGGCTGTATTATAGAACTCATATTAACCGGTTTTAGTACCCTAGCTACTGTGGTTTCTGAGATCCACGTAAAAGTTTGCAAAATTCAAGGTAGAAGATCTGCAATTGTAGCTTGTCTCCCGGCGAGCTGATCCAATCTTGTTTGTCGTATGTGTAAGTAAAGTGGAGCGAATCGAATCTGTTGCCTTGGAGATACTGGTTTTTAAAGACGTTGAAATCGGATAATTATACCTAGTTTTCCACTCGGTCTTTTTTAGAGAGACTTAGATGATCTTAGGCGATCTATACCCAGAGCTTACACTGACAATAGTAAGGGAATAGTAAGGGAAAAGCGGAAAGTCTAATAATGGCAGGAAAGGAAGTAGGCTTGGAAGTAAGTGAAGAGAAAATCAGATATATGGTTTCCGATAGACTTGGATTGATCAAAGCCGCCAAATCGTTCTAATATCTAGAAACCTCATGGACTGCTATAGACGAAATAAAGATCAAAGTAAATAAAAGGCTGCAAAAGGTCAACACAGTGAAAGAAATATTTAAAGCAACTCCTTTGTCGAAAATTGAATTTTATAAAATTATATCGTAATAACGCCAGTGACGCTTTACAGATGTGAATCTAAGTTTCTAACGAAAAAAGAGGAAAATATTATGGAATTCGGGTTTTTAAAAAGAAGATCTTACGGGGAATCTGTGATGGAAAATGGGACGAAGCTGAATGAAGAAATCTATATAATTAAGAACTCGAGGAACTTAATTCACTCGCAAACATTGTACGAGTAATAAAATCGCGAAGGCTAAGATGGGTAGAATACGTAGAACAAATGGACAGTGGACGAACTGTCGAAAAGTAATCATGAGTGCAAAAGCCTAAGACCCAGAAGAGATGGAACAGGACAGCGAAACATGGAAGGAATATACTCATGACAGGGAGGCTTGGTGAAGGGTTGACAACGATGTTCTCAATTTTTAGGTTACATAGGGCAGGTAATAATAATAATACTAGGTAGCGCAAAATTAATCATCCAATTTTGTTTTTGAATTACTTTTTTACTATATAAAAAAACTATTTTGAGTGATGGACATTTGTATTTGGGGCTTTGCAATTTTTTCTGTTAAGTGGAAAAGATGATATCCGTCAAGTGGCTGGCGCTAGTGTTGATACACATTTGTTTTATCACATTTTCCAAGACTTTCCGCAAGATTTCCGGTGATAAATGTTCGCATTCTTGTCGAATATTCTACTGAAGTGCTGCGATTGTCTAAGTCTTGTTCGATTTCAAGTAGCCTCAAAGAAAAAAGTCTGGGATAGTTAAGTCAGGCGATCTTGCGGGCCATGCCAAATGGCCAAAATGGTAGATTATGTAACCAGCAAACGCTTACTTCACAATATCCAGTATGGCTTGTGCTGTGCGTGCGGTTGCACCGTTTTGTTGAAACCACATGTTCACCAAGCCCCGCTTATCCAATTCCGGCAGTAAAAAGTCATGTATCAGTGAGTAGCGTTTGCAACAGTGACCTTGTTGCCGATGGTGTCCTCAAAGGAATACCTTCCGCGTGAACGCCGCACAACACAGTGCTTTTGAATGCCCCAGGAACAGAGATTTTGCTTATTGACGTGACCGCTTGTGTGGAAATGCGCCTCGTCGCTCATGATAATTTTCGACACAAAATCGTGCTCTCCTCTTCCTTGAGATTAAGGATGGCTTGACAGTAATTCACACGCGACTGACGGTCAGCAGTCACTGTTGCACTTTGTACGGGAAAATGTGTAAGTCTATCACTAAATTTCGCTGTAGTCTGGTGATTGGCCCCATTTGCGTATATCAAGTAAAGTAATGGCCCCAATTAACTACCTTGCGGAACGTTAGCTTGTATGATATGCATTTTTGAGTATTTGTTCATGCATTTTACATAGAAATGCCGGTGGTCAAGGTCTCTTTTAAATAGCAGCTAAAATTCCAGTGTTAAGGCTTTATATAGTTGGAAAAGCAGTCTCATGTGCCAGGCATTATCAAAAGCTTCAGATAAGTCAAGAAATACTGTTGAGCATTATTTTTTTTTTCTAAGTCATTTAAAATTAAATTTATTATTCTGTGCGTTTGTTGTATAGTCAAGTGATATTCTCTGAATCCGGATTGCCGCACAAAATTGTCATGGTCGAGTATGGGTGTAGCTTTTTGTGTAGGATTTTTTTCAATGAGCTTAGATAAAATTGGTGACAGGCGAATTGGGGGTAGTTTTTGTTATATCTTTTCTTGGTTTCGGGATTTCGTGTTTTTCAGCCACATTCCATGTTCTGGGAAGTATTTTGTTCGAAGTATAGCATTAGAATTAGAAACATATTTCTAATAAATAATTCCGTGGTCAGGCAATTCTTTTAGGATTTTTCCGTCTATCATGTCATAACCTGGAATTTTATTAGGTTTAATACTATGTTTTATGTGAAATATAATTTCTTCTTCAATCGTCGGTGTGATTGGGAAGGCTTGGCTTGTGTTTTGGACATGTAGAAGATGTCTAAAGCCCCTAGTGTTGCAGCTTTTTCTACGTTGGTATTAGACCATGTTTTGTTTTCATTTAGTATTGGTGGTTTATATGAAGTGTTTTTTGGGGTTTCCGAAGAGAATAATTTATTTAGAAGGTTGCATAGCTTAGATGAAATATACGCTTCGGAGGATGTGATGTTTTCCCTGTCTGAAATTCGTAGCTTGTAACTAGTTAACTCAGGGCCTATATTTATGCACCCGATGTGTCCGACCATAGATTATATATCAACTATTACCACCTATGTATGGTAAAAGAAAAAAATGATTTCGCTGGACATAAACATCGATACTCAGCATAAGGTAAGTAAATAATTTAGAGCAGTTTTTGCTAGATGAGTTGATGATCTTGATCCATCTAAGCTTCCTCCAATGGAACATACCTAAATTTGATAGCGCTAATATTTTTTATTTACCATCGCTCCGAATTCCAACTTTGTAAGCCTTAACTTTATATAAGGCGTTTCAATGTGAAAATAACAATTTTAAATTTTAAAACAAAGACACCCTTAAAATCTTTTATGCTCTGTTAATGCAAAACCGTTGGTTAAGTCTTACATTTTTACCATAATGAAATTCATGAACATCTTTTGGAAATTACTCAAAATGACTAGGGAAAGTCTGAGGTAGTGGTCGTATTTTTAAGAGTCTATTGTATATCGTGGCAAATCCGGTATTTGTCGAAAAATCATCTTAAGCGATGAAGCTCGTTTTTATAAACAAAATGTGCATTTTTCGGCAGCAAAAACCCACATACAAAGGTCGCACAAAGGATCACAAAAGGTGACCGTGTGGTGTGGATTTCATGTCGGAGGTGTACTTGGACCGTATTTTTCATTGTTATGTTACAGTTGAGTTCGCTATCCCGCCCGAAACGAACTTGACATCATATGTGATTCTAAGAAAATGGTACCACATGCCACACAGTTGGTCAAAAAATTGATTTATTGAGGGGAAAGTTCAGTAATGATATCGAATGGCCCCCTCACTCATGTGATTTAACGCCATTGGATTTATTTTTATGGTTTTGCGATAATCCGTTGGATAACTGCTAAGATAGTATGGTAAGGCCAAGCAAAATTAAAGGTCTCCTTGGTTTTCAGATAAATTTAATATAATATTTAATGGAAAGGTATTGCGGTACTATCAATCTTTTAGTCAAGGCTACTAATAAATTTATTCATAAGCAACTATTATTAGACATGGCACAAGCTCGGAGCATAGGTCTTATGATCGGCTACAAAATTAGGTTTAAAATTGTCGTAACTTTGTGTATAAATACAAGGGCCCCATGATATTCCAAGGCAAAAATCCAACAGGAATGAGCATTCAATGTTTGCATACCCACCACTTGTTGTACCAAGAGCCCATCAGCTTACGAACCGAGAAGCCCAACCCACAACCAATTTAGATTTATTTTATTGAAATTTGCAATCCTAGCAATTTATCTGATTAGTTCACAGCATCTAACCCAACTAAATCGACAACAATATTTTCCTATTCAATCCAGCCCGTCATCGTAGCTAGCTCCACCCAAAACAAATCCAAACGAAAGGGATAAATGATAGCTCCCATTGAGGCAATTTACAATCGTATTTACGAGTATTGGGTGCCCTCCTCGAAAGTCCTTCGAACAGCTTCTGCTATAAATTCCGCCCACACAAGGCCAAGGACAGATAAACATCTCGAGCCGAAATGATGCACGGTATTGTATCATATCAGAAAGTAATCATAAATCTTATATTATATTGTACAATATGTAGATGCTCGCACTGTTAAAGTTTCCAATCAATTTTCGATCCAGATGAAGGCGGTTTCTTCGGCTTATCCCTAAACCACACATGGCCGCACTACCGGCGACGGTTACATCATACCGCACATTCTCTGCCGTAATGTCTTCGGAAAACATGTTACAAGTTGTGAATAAAAAGAGCGAGGAGCACTATAGAAAGGAAAACCGCCCACGTGGTGATGTCGTGAAACCAATGCTAGGGATGGCCTATCAGAACGCCACACGTTCCCCCTGACCGTATCTTGTTCGGAAACAAATCAACTTTATCGAGCATAAAACGTTGCCCGTTCATCTCTTCCCTGTCCTTGCCTGCGGGATTGTAGTCATCGTCATCATCATCGTTCTGCAATATTTTCTGTAAGGGCAATTGAATTTTCGGCAAACGGATATCTGCTTGTTGGCCATTGTGGCTATGTCCTGCAGACTACTGTGCCTGCATGTAGACGTACGCCCCACCATCCCCCGCATGGAGAATGCACAAGTACGATTGTACTTTGAGGTCATAACTGTGTAATAAACTCATTCACGGTTTGCCTGTTTCTGTCCACCCAAAACTCATATCCTTGCTCCCAGGACACAACTGGACATTTGGACAATGTATACTTATTCGCCGGTCGGTCGAAAGGACAGTTAACGAAATGATTTTTCGAGCATTTCTTCAAGGATCTCTCATTCATATACGACACATTTCACATGCATTGGAAAATGAAACGAAGATGGCATTGAGTGCAGATAGATTCGAAATGTGTGGCACATTGGAAAGTACTAATAAAACGAATAAGGACTTGAAGCATCGAAGAAAGCGAGAGAGTGGAACAAAGTGAATCGAGAACAAGTGCGAGTCGAACAAATCGATATTCAATTTGGAGCTATATAGTAGTGGACCTAGGGCTTCGACTCAGTGGGTTGCTTACCAGCTCCTTGTTGAGTGAATGCTTGTCATTTAAAGTTTTGTAATTTTGTTGTTCTTGGCATGCACACTCGGATTTCGGGACGAAACTTTACAAATTAAATGTGACGGAGATTTGCTGGTTGGGATTTATGTTAATTCTTATTGCGAAGACGTCTATAGACGTGTGTCATCGAGAAAAGTTCAAGGCATCTCGGATTGCCTGGGACATTAATATAATGGAACGAAAGAAATCAGAAGATGGCCTCTGTACGGGAGGGGGATGAGGCTGAACAACCTGTTTGTTCACATATAATATTTACGAAAATGCCAGTAAATCCAATAAATTATGTAACTGGGGTGAGGGCTCAAAGCATAACAGGCAATTAGTATTGTGGCAACAAGTTCATTGAGGGAGGAATGCTACGGAATATCTTTGAGATATTTTTGGAAATTCGGCTTCTTCGGGAAAAATCGGTTCAATGATACCAATAACCTTTGAGAAAATTCTTTACGCCCTTTTGATTTAGTCTTTTTTCTTAGAAAATATTTTAAAAGCGAGTTGAATACGAAGGGATTACACGTACACCCAGGTGGCCGTATTTAGTTTTATGGAGAGGAAATTCGGGTAGGAAGGCGCGGGTGCTTTGATGAATGTGCCAGCAGCGAATCACAGAACCCTTTTATTTTCTTATTTTAATTGATGTTATTAACTGTAACTTGAATATAGGGTAATCCAATAAGAGGTGTAATTTTTGATTTAATAGGAACACAACCTTTTTTAGGGGAAAGTCGTGATGTTTTTACTTAAAGCACATGCTTTAAATAAACAACAGAAGAAAATGCCTATTTGACTCTGTCTACAAATTGTTGTTGATTTAATGGAATTTTTCTTGTGTTTTTTGCATAATTTCGGCTGTGTTTCCTGAATAACGGCTCTGAGATATTATTTTAGTGCATAAATGGGTGGCGGAACATTGGCGTGAACTCTATCTTAAGTAGAAGACCAAAGGATCAGAGGAAAAAGTTGATCATGACCAAAATTTTGCGAATTTTGCGGGTTTGTACGATAGTAAGTTGCGTGACAGTGAATTATGCCGAGTTTTTCCTTATCAGGTGTCATCGTAATGATAGTTGAATATTGACAGATCGACAATGTGTTCGAAATTTTATATGACACCTCTTGTTGGATAACCCTTTACTATATTTTCCTTTTTATCTCTTCCAAAAAAATTCTGTCGCAAAAGTGCCTCCAGATATTTTGTAATTTATGAGCATGAAAAAACCTTTTTCACAAAAACAGGAGTAGGGATTTACTGGAAAACTCGAAAACAAACTGGAAGGATCTCTGCAGCAGTTGAGTTGAATCGTACCAATATCTGATTGGGAATTGCTCAGCTTTCCGAAATAACCGCCTAAAATCCCAAGAATGATTCTATATGGGAACTAAAGACATAGCAAATTAAAGTCGAAATTCGTGAAGCTTTCACCCATTCCAAAGGTTTATAATGAGCCTAGTCTTGAGTATTAACGAGCCTTATGGCCTCTGAATGTTAGCTGTACTTAGGCATCACAAAATGTTTAATTCAACTTGACTTAACCTAGAACGCGACTTCGCAATGATGAGCCTGAGAAAAAATGTAAGGAGAGAATTCATGCAGGGCTTAGGAGACTGACTGGGGAAGGAGCACATAAATTAGAGAGAAATTAATGATTTTAGGGAGATGAGGAAGGAAAAAGAAGTTCTCAAACCGTATCACTCATCTATAGATTGGAAAGCTTCTAAATCATAATTGTTATCAATCAGAACGATTTTTTTTGTAAAATACCGGATTCAGCCCACACAGTCTATAGCAGTCTCAAAATTGTTCGCGATTTATTAAAATTTTGGGACTGACGTGAATTCAATAAGACCAGAGTGGTCCGACTTCAGCCTGTAGATAAAAATCGGTCGTTTAATGTAGGGAACGACATCTAGAACTCTAAGAGGCAATGGTTTACTGGATCTAGTGTGTTATGATTCTATTCTGTCTTAGCTTGTAAAGGATAATGAAGAAAGTTGTCAAAATACATACTGTCGAGTTGGCTTAATCACTCCACGCGTTCACTTCGATCACCCAATAATAAGTGCACTCTCGTGTTATTGATGGGAATCATGCGTGCACATGAGACAACCAGAGATGTGATGTGTGAGAGTGGAACTGCATTATGTACCAACTGTTGTCACACAGCGAGCTCTCAATCATCACATACTTGCGTAGGTTCCGAGATTCATTGTTGATGGCAAAGCTTACCTGATACTCGTTGTCACTAGTATGCTACATATACAATCCCAGATGTTGAACTTATTTGGAAATTGGAATGATGACATCCTTTATCATCATTGCTTTTGAGAGAATTGACAGATAGTCCAATTACATGCAGCATTCGTTCGAAAGCTCGGTTTTTGGAATTGCTGTAGCCTTAAATTCTTTTAGGCCCTGTCAAGGCAATTCAGTTTTCCCAAACAAGTTTTGATGCGCAGTTTTCCTGGGTGACGGGCAGCTTCGCGTATATTCATATCCACTAGACTTACCATAGTTTTCAGCAGGAGGAGCTGGAGATTGATAGGCCTTAAGTACTTGACGAGAGAGTAGTTTGCTTTATCAATCATGGAATGAATTGGTAGAGCAAATACTCCAATTTTAAAGAGCTCTGCATATCCTTAACGATGAATCTGGTGCCTTATGCAGGGTGCTCGTGAGCTGAAGCATGTGAAAGTGATCAAAATGATGTGTGTCCTGCCATATCGCGTTATAATTTAAAACATTATTTAGGTGGTTCGAAAAAGATAGAAATATCGTCAAAAGCAATTCAGTAAGTGAAGGCCACAATCGAACTAAACATATCCATAGAACAGATGTAACATATTTTGAAAATTAAGCTCAGGTTCAGGCCGTAAAGTTCTAAAAAGCGCATGATCACACACGTGGCCAAAAATGTTAGAATGAAAAGAATAAAGGAGTTAATCTGCTTGAATAACTGTCGATGATCAGTGTCCGCTCATATTTTTGAATTTTTGCGCTTATATTAACGCTACGTCGAAGTCCTGGGTCTGTATCATTTCGGAAAAGACTCTAGACATTCCAAAAGGGCTCTGCACTTTTCCACAAGTCATTTCCTCGGCACAATGGCGATCGAATTCTATCAATCTATTATCTATTAGACTTTTCTCTCAGGGGCATTTGAAGGCCAAGGGTGACACTAGAAAATGGCAAACAACGGCCGAGCTTAAATCGATTTTCCGGAGACAGGGTGAGATAAATCAGCGAGATTTCTTGGTGTCAAAGATGGCCATATCGAAAATATTAAGAAGATCCTTAAACCTGAATAAATTTCCAATATTTTTTCTTTGGATTCTTCCCATTCTTGAATTCATCATTATGACACGACAATGTTCGGCTGCAATTATCATTAGGCCCAGATATTAACAGCCCTAATAAAATGAAGGAGCATCTACGCATGCACAGTTAAGTTGCACCTAATCCTAAGTATGTACATAAAGGTGCTTTAATCATTGCCCGAACCCAGGATCTCCTAGAACGAAGTTGGAAAATCGAATCCAAACTAATTTCCTACAATGTACGGGCCAACGAAGCCGGCCAGTGATTTTAAAAATTTAATGATAATGATCAACATCCATCCATTGGCGATCGTAGATAATCTAGAAGCTTCAATTGATGTGTATTTTGGATTTTATCGAAGAGTAAATAAAGATCAACCGATTAAAATTAGTCATAAAGTGCCACAAGTTAAGTTCAGTTTTGACATCGGCTACGATTTGAGGTGCCTGGCTGACTTCGAACACGGCGATGATGTTTTGGAATGTTACTTAATGTTACCAGGGCGGCTATATTTATTAAAAAATTCACGAATTTTCCTAAATTCAAATTTTACGGATCTTTGTAATCTTCGTCATTCGATCTTTGTCATTTTTGTAATAAGTTTGGAAAACACAAGTGGATTGTTGCGTTGTAAAAAACTCCATGACTACCATTGCCAAAGGCTGAATTTAGTATCTGTCAAAAAGATCAACCATATTGAATTCAGTTATTGACAGCCATCATCCACGACATTCGTTGGCTCACGCTTTACATTAATTAAGGTATTGCCCATCGCTTCTTCTTAGATGGCGTTACAGCTCACACCAAGCTTCTCTTATTCACTTATGTTGTGTGCGATTTGTTTTTCACACGGGACCAACTGTTTAATGCCGATTTCGAACGGCGAGAGCTGAGAAGCTTTTTTCAAGGCAAGTGTACTACGGGGTTTACCAGTACCCCGCCGAGGAGAGAAGCCGCGTTTTAGTTTTTTTCATTTTTATTCATAATTTCTTAGATCTATCTTATCCTAGACAGAAATGCTTAAAAACTAGCTTAACTATCTTAACAATCTAGATATCTTACTGGCTCTAGGCGGACACTCTAAAATAACAACTTAAATCTATGTCTTTCGACTACTATATCAACTTACCACTAACATTACTATATCTAGCTTAAGCTAAGAAAAATGTTTTTTTATTAAAAACTTAGCATATGATCATTTTTTGTATTATACAGGGTGTCCCACGAGCAGTGTGCCAAAAAGCTACAGCGTGTAGGTCTAGTCAAGACAAGAAAAAAATCGTATGGGAGGGGGGGGGTCTATTTCCCCCCGTTTAGCCGGGAGGGGCAATTTTCTAAAAAATTGACTTAATATGGAAAAAAAATTATTAAAAATCAACAGCTACATCCACAATACCGCGATATACTTTTTTGTAAAGCCAGAAACCTCTCCTTTCATCTTGTTTTTAAACGAAGCAGTTTTAAGGAATAGTTTTTGAGAAATTAAAAAAAAACCCGAACCATTTTTTCCTAAAAAAAACCTTTTTTTTGGTTTTAACGCGGCTGGACTTGTAGGCAAATTAATGTATGAAACATTGACCTCGAGATCGTGAAGCCAAAAGACTCTACGCTGAAAGATATCCCAATCGGAGGTGTCCCAGTCGTAGCATGTTTTCAAGAATCCACCGACGTCTGCGAGAGCACGGAGTGCTAGAGCATCGAAGAAGCGAAAGATCAGTAACAGATGGATCAGGAATCCTAGATGAAAGAATTTTGGATTTGGTCCGACGTAATCCCTCCCTTAGTACAAGGAGGATAGCTATTATGCTCGGAGTGCCCAAATCTAGAGTATGGAGTGCTTCATACCGAAAACTTACCCGTACCATTTTAGGCCAGTTCAGGAACTCACCTTAAACCACAAGTTTTTGAGAGCAGAATTTTGTCGATCATTACTGCTTCGAGATGAAACTGAACGAAATTATTTTGCAAGGATATTCTGGACGGATGAAGCACAGTTTACCAGAGATGGGGTTACTAACTTCCACAATTTGCATCATTGGAGTAGCACCAATCCACACAACAAAAAACAAAATAAATGACAACACCGTTTTAGCTGTAATGTTTGGCTTGGTATTGTTGGACAAACTGTGATCGGGCCCCGGTTTTTGAATGCCGTTATTATCATACCTGCAGTTCCTACGAGACCTTTTGCCCGATTTGATGGACAACGTTCCTTTGGCCATAGCAGATAATTTAATCTACCAGCAAGATGGAGCACCACCACACTAGAGCTTATGGGTTAGAAACTGGCTGGATGATCATTTTAGTGACCGTTGGATCGGAAGAAGGGGCCCCACGGAACGGCCACCTAGATCACCAGATTTAACTCCTCTAGATGTGTGGGGATTCATGAAGAATTATGTTTACGAAGTGGAAATAGTATCTTTGGAACAACTGAAAGAACGGATTGAAGTCGCTGGAGTCAAATTGCAGGAAAATTTGTCAAGCATAGACTTATGTGCAGCCATTAGAAGGAGATATAATCTTTGCCTTCTAAAAATGGGGATCATATTGAAAATTTATTATAATAAAACTCCGAATTTTTTAAAAATAATAAAAAGAGGTCAATGTTTCATACATTAATTTGCCTACAAGTCCAACCGCGTTAAAACCAAAAAAAAGGTTTTTTTTAGGAAAAAATGGTTCGGGTTTTTTTTTAATTTCTCAAAAACTACAAGACATATTTGCATCCGGTTTCCTGTTTTAAACCAAAAACTAATAATAGAATTCAATTTTTGAAAAAAATTAGTACTTAATTACATACAATTTTGAAAAAAATAGTTTAATAATAAAAAATAATTTTTTTTTTAAATTTTAAGTTTGAAAATTAATTTCTCAACAACTATTCCTTAAAACAGCTTCGTTTAAAAACAAAATGAAAAAAGAGGTTTCTGGCTTTACAAAAAAGTATATCACGACATTGTGGATGTAACTGTTGATTTTTAATATATTTTTTTTCCAAATTAAGTAAATTTTTTAGAAAATTGCTTCCCCCCCCCCCCTCCCATACGACTTTTTCTTGTCTTGACCAGACCTACACGCTCTAGCTTTTTGGCACACTTCTCGTGGGACACCCTGTATATATGTTGTTGACACTTTATTCAACCTATGATTGTAATGGTGAACCTATACAATTAATAAATATTTAATTATTTACGTATTACTTAAATTTTATGTTATCCTATTTTATAAATTTGTTGAAATAAATTGTAGAAACGCGAGGCCGAAATACGGAAGAGTAACAAGGAGAATAAGAGAGAGAGAGAAGAAAAGGACAGAGAATCAAACGCGCCCCAATGTCGAGAGTAGAATGCCGCGTATTAGTAGACGGAGAAAATAGACAAGGAAAAGGAACGCTGCATATGACGCTACGACGCCAGCAACTAGTATGAATATGTTGTCCCAAACTTTTTATGCACAATTTCCGTGCGTAATTTTTTCTTAGTTGATGGTCCTGAAGCACCGTTTTCTTATTCAGAGTCTGTGTCTCTTCCTGCCATAATTTGTTATTATTCACCCGAAAATTCACAAAATATGAACTTTAAAATGAATTTTATTCACCTTAAACGTAGAATATTTAATGTATTGAATACTGAACAAAATATTATTTTATAAAATTGATCAAGAACGAAATGAAATTACGAAATAATCAAGAAATCACCGTTCGCGTAACGCTAGCAAACTCACAAACTCGCAAACGATCTACTTACTGAGATATATGTATGTAACGTAACTCTCTCTCTTTCTATCTTCACTAACTTATATCTCCCTCTCAACTTTCGTTCGCCTCTCCCGATCACACTTTTCGTAACGCTCTCGTCACGCATTCACCAGCTTACTCCCCAAGTCAAGCGTGCCTAAAGAAGTTTTACTTCAGAAACCATGTAAGATTTGACTTAATATTCTAGATCTGAACTCACGCCGACCGTCTGCATCAAAATCGAGTCGTGAAAGTAGCTGTGGAAGCCGAGAAATGGGATCGGCCATAAGCCCTACGGGGCGTATACGTAATATTTTCAATTTTCTTGTAATTGCTCCATTTCGACCCCGGGCAGCTAAGCTGCCATCGTTGGTCGTAAATATTCGAAAATATGTCGAGCCATCGAAAATTGCTTTATCAGAATCGAGTTCTACAGGAACCTCCGTGGAGAACATTTAAATGATATATTCCATTTGAAAGGACAAGATTCAGAAAATACAACAAAATAAAAAATTTACCGAAAACATTTAAAGGTTTTATTTAAATGTACTTTCAGAACCACAAATTGGATAGCCCTGTAAAAATTAGTAATTGTCATTAGTCCATCACAATTCCATCGGAAAGCCATCAATAAAAACGGGAAAAATATGGGAGGAAGGGGCAGAAAGAAAGTAGAGTTGAAAGCCAATGACTCTTTGAATATCACCAACAACTTGCCGTCTCCGTTACTTCTATGTACGTAACTACCGAAGTAAATATATTCAGTTCTGACCTTGATCTTGAAAGCCTAAAAGTTAGGCTATTGACCTAAATGTTATACTCTTTAGAATACCTACTCATTGCGATGAGCTCAGTTTCGTTTTTTCTTGATGTTTCACTGAGCTTTAAGAGTGAAGGACACATGAATCGTTTGTCAGTCCACACGCGTCTGTATGCAAATATTCCAGCATATAAGCATTGGATTTTCTTAATCATCTTTAAAGAAAAAAATCTTGGAAACAAACTTCATATGAAAACATCAACGGAACTCGATTTATTACGTTATTCGTATACATCAACATATATAAATGTCTCACAACATAAGAAGAAAAAGCGAGGAGCAAACACGCGTAAGATACACAAAAGGAGCATCAACATAACTTCTCTTGACACAACCCTTTTCTAAAGATAAATGTATCCATAACCGTCCCACCCGCTCGCCCATCTCTAAGTTAGAAACTTTCCTCAAGATCACATGTGCTTCTTTTGACCTAAAAATCTGGCGCAGATTTTCTCTTCTTCAACCACACCCCAACTCATGGGATAAAGCGATCTCAAACATAATAAATTATCCAAGAAGATGTCTTCCATTTAATATGCATATCTTGTTCCAGCATTTCCGTCCATTAATCCCCTATATACCCAGAAATTGATTAATTATAACTGGCACATCAATCAATAGTCTTACACCGAAGATTTAGTCCTTCGTACCTTGGACCACGCTAGGTCTAAGGCCAGTTGATTTGATATGCAAAAAACCATCAAATATGCCACATATTCCTTACTTTTATCTGCAATTTGTATTCCTTTCCTCAAGGTAATATGTTCGCATCACCATTATCGACGCCAACATCCCCGTATCTTACGTCCATCGAGGGGCGGTAGAACTCGACATCATTAGAATTGATTGATCATCATTCATCTGCAGAGGAGAAACAAAAAAAAAAAAAAAAAAAAAAACCAAAGCCAAACCACTGCCGTCGACTCTACTGTCAGTTACCGCTTCCGTCAATGATTAGATCAATCAAATGTCAACGGTAATACGCAGTGTTTCTGCTTTCGAAGTCGAATGAATATATAAACGATTATCGGCGACGATTACTCGCTTAAATTGAGATAAGAGAGGAAAAAACGTTATCTCTTAAAAGAAACGGATTTATATCCACAAGACCGTTAAAGGCTGTCTGCAAGATTGTTTCCGGCAATCACTCGAACCATTCAAATACGTCAATATCATTCATAGTATCCTCATCCGCCCTGGTAGCCATCATAAAAATCATCATCATCATCGTCAGACTGATGGTCTTGGTGCGGATGATGAGATGCTTACGATGACGTACCTAATGGAATCTGAATTACCGTAGCATCGAAGCACTAAAATGCTGAACTTCAATCGTTTCATGATGTCCTTACGATGAAGAGGTATCTGTATATATTCGTCCCATTCAACAAACACAAAAAAAAAGCAAGAAAATTGTCAACAGAGATTATAATTAAGACTTTGAAAGGGACACCGGAAGAAGGGCGCTAGCGCCATCCCCATTTTGATCGATAATTTCCAAAAGAGCTGCGGAACTAGAACGGACAGGATTATGGTTGTTTTAAAAATGGCAAGGAACACAACGCAAACAGTATAGATGAGAATAGGCAAGAAAGGACGAAAGACGAAAATGGAGGAAATCGAAAGGGAAAGGAATCGTTGTTTATGCACGGTGAGGCACGAGATAAATTGGTGTAAACATGCCGGAGTAGAGCAGCCGGATTTGTTGGCGCTTTCACTTTGTTTAAATACGCACACTTTTTTTTTGTTTTATTCCCAGCGGATGGCAGGAGCATGGGGGATTTCGTGTCGAGTGGGTTCATTTCGGTAGTCAAGCAAATCTCTTAAGTGACGGGGATTGTTTTGTGATTTTTTTTTCCTTTCTTACACGACCCTTGAAGGATGGATAATAGAAAAGTTAAAACTAGGGCGTTCGCAAATAAGAAAAACAAACCGGAAGTTTGTAAAAAGAAATTACGAACATATTGAAGTAACAGACACTGGTGACTCCATAGATCATAAGTATTGATTTTTTAAATTTTTTCTTCATTTTTTTAGGATGCAATAACGAGGTCTACTAAGACCTAATAAGTAATACGGATGGACTGCACATGACTTTCAAACTACAGATTAGGATATTGACTTATTTGCCATAGATTGATTGAGGATGAATATTCAATCTAACCTTCAGTCCAATGCCTTGTCTTCCATCTTCTGAGAACCTTCGCCTGTGGTACTGAAATGACTTTTATAATATGTACTAGATCAGCCACAAGCTTGTCGACATTCCCTGGTGGAAACATGAAAAATAAACGGAATTGCGGACTGAAAGATTGACGTAATGCTTGAAGAATGAATGCATAGATGAATGAAGAGGGATTGAAGGCCAAGTGAAACGATAGATAGAAGATTTGTTGGAAGTATGCAGAGAGAGGAAAAATATAAACTATCGGATTGACGGAAGAATGACTGCATGAATCTAGTGAATGATGGATTCGAGAATTAAGTGGAATGATGATAAGAACGGAATGTAGTACTGATCGAGGTCTATCCCACCAGGAACGTATAAACAGAGTGAAGTATTTAATAGGGAGTATCCCCGATCATCCATGAATGACGCTCCTGGCGCATTTCGTTCACCTCATCCTTCGCTGAATAAGCACACTCTAAGGAAATTGCTTAATAATATAATTGGATTTAAGGCCACTATACGATTCGTCCTCCTTGGGCCCATCTACATAGATAGTTAAAAGCAAATTAAAAGAAAAATAATGACATTATAAGCAATCCATTGCTATGCATGACATAGATGCATAAATGCATAAATGTCTCTTGTGTTAAAAATATTTATTTTCTTTTAATTTTTCCTAAATGAATAAACATTTTGTTCCATTTAACGGGGTGGCGGTCATGAATGTTCTCACCTAGTTAATGCCACTGACGAGTGATGGTGAATGATTAAAGGATTGTTGGATTGATTGATGGATGCGAGAACAACTGGAATAATGAATGGCCGGGGTATAGTTGCCGGATCTAGGTCCGTCACATATATTAGTTTTTGAAGCACCCGTCGACTCACTCAGCGCAGCGATCACACTACCCGGTCCTCCTACTACTCCTTATCAGTAGTGGCGGCTTCGACACTGTCGCACTGACACTATCTAGTCATTCCCTGCTGAGTTGAAATCCGACACTAACTGATAGCAAATGGTTGGGAGTAATATAAGGCCAAGCCCGTTTGAGTAAAAACCCGAATCAGAATTCTAAATGTCATAGGCTTGCATCCTCAAGTGCGGCTATAACATTCGACAAGATCCCCACTCATGTGGGAGTTCTAGCTTGGCGATATTTATCTAGCGGGCAGTTATTGGTAACACTCGCTTAAACTTGTGTGGTTTGAAACCCGACGAGCGACAGCTCCGGTTATTGAACTTCACTGCACTATGTATAACAACATCCTTTAATAAATTATTTGTAACCTTCTCGTGAGAGTGATGTCGCCCTTAGGTTTAATTTACATTACCTTCGTTCGATGCCAAGTTCCCTCGAAACCCCACTTTGACAAATACAACAAGCAATTTATTCACGTCTGATAGTCTTTCTTTGCCGTTCTAGCAGTCAGGATAATGACTTTTTGGTTCACTACGTATGAATGTCGTTTAATGACTCATAACCAATAGTCACTCAGCCAAATGTCTTGCCCTTGAAGACGCTGGACCAGCCATAAAATAAAAAGCGTTTTCGGGCCATAATAACGGATTTTCGATGGCAATTATGGCATGGACATCTCACGGTTCCAAATAGTAGGCACGATCATCGCTCTACCATGTCCGTTGTTCATCGTTCGCTTCATTTGAAAAATTGTGTGTCTGAATACTCGTAGCATCCGTGATCGCTTGCGATGGAAAATTCGTTCTCGGGGCGACATCATAGTCACAAAGTGATTTGAATAAATTTCCAAGGTTCAAAATAGACAAAAATTCACTTCGTAGCGAATAATTTGTTTTTTTTTGTTTTTTTTGGTTATTAAAATATTGAATGGCCCACCCGCTATTAAATTATGCTAGCCTTCTTTAAGGAAGCACCCGGAACAGAACAGAGCCCTAGTTAAAAGTAAGGCATAAAGGAAAGCCACAAAAGCAGCATCTCATTTTCTGTTACATTCTGCGACAATGTAGTTTAATCTCCTCTTCCGCAACATTTATTTTTAGCACTTTTGTCTATAAGCACAAGAACCCTTCCATCTGAAACTCTTTAAATGCAAAGTTCATTCGGTAAAAAAGCAAAACGGTTGCATCAAACAACAGAGTTATCCCATGACCCGCAGTAAGTAGCTCTTTACTAACAAAATAACAATCATCCGAAGCACCAGACATTACCGAGCGTGCATATGCCCGGAAAAACGGTTTTTACTGCAGCACTTATGTACCCTATGAAACAAGTGCCCGTCGGAGCCCTGGGACGAGTGCCTAACATAACAACCACGGCACTTGCCACTCAATGGTTCAACTCTGTACCTCATACCCGTATCTGGGAATAAAACAAGGACCAAGTTCAAACCACACTCTGCATGACTTTACAACGAAAATAATCCGAGACCAACTCAATCAGGTGCCGCAGGCTACTGCACTTCCGCCCTAAATATGTACGGATGTATTGGTACGTAGTACAACGTCATCAATTAAGCCGTTAATTTTCACACAAAACCCACGTTTCACCTGCTGGAGCGGTTGAATCGCGAAATCACGAAATCACAAGGACCACCTGACTACCGATGCCATGTATCGCCGGTGCAAAGTCAACACCTCGCAAAAACTGCGGGTCGCTCCTGAGCATACACACACGTTCGGGACATTAAATATTAACTACTTCCCATTATTTTAATGGCTGACCCTCTACCTACCACCGCTCCCTGCTCATATCCGGCAGCTCCAACGCCTGCATCTGAGCATCTGAAAAGGGTAAATCCACAGGAGTCTGTGCGTTGTTGAACGAGGTTACAAGGTAAGCATTGAAACCACACTCCGCCACGATGCAGCTGAATTGTGTGAAACCTCCTTGTCCCACATAAACATACTCCCCCTCCGTCCCCTATCCGATACGATGTGTGTACATATAAAATTTATTACAAATCACTGAAACACATTTTTCAATTTACAACCAAATTATGCACAGCCCCAGCCTGTATGGCACATCATGCACTCCCACGGACGAGGAGGAATTCTCGATGAGGAAGAATCAGGCGATTCCTGCAATGTCGTTGCAGGTGTAAATACATTGGAATTTTAATGACTTTGTTGCCTTAATAAATGAGTTCATAGTGAACAACCGCGAGCAGACAGGACTATGAATGCATGACCGAGGCGCTGAGGTTAAGTCACCATGTAAGCGTGCATGTGGTGAGGCAAACTATCTTTTGGGGTTCGTTGGTCGCACAGATGGTAATGACATGGTAGACAATATTTACGAAAACGAATTGCCCACATGTAGTGATGCATTTGATTGCGACTAAAGATTGGTTTTAGAGTTTTCCTGATCGTACAGGACCAACTGAAAGCAGGAATCGAGGGAGAGACGGAGTGAAATGAGTTCAAAGGATTCCAATTTTGTAGACTGTCAATTCGTTCACTTCGACATTTGCGAAATAACCATTAATGACATCCATTTTCATTTCAAAGAATCACATTTATTCCTTACCTCGTCAAGGATATATTGAGGTTTCAGAGTTATTGGATCTAGGCTTTCAAACTGTTTTTCGCTGCACAGATAACACCTGCGCTATTTTGTGGGGTGGTGGATATTGATCAATACTTATCTAAGAAACGTGTCTTGAAGTTCCAAAAGAAGCTTAGGCTTTGACTTTTCATAGGATGTAACCACAGAATTTTGAAAAAAGGGTTATCCAACAAGAAGTGTAATTTTTAATTTCGTGCTATTGCTGAGCTGTCAATATTTAACTTAAGTTAAAACCCAAAGACTATTAAATATGGAGTGAATGTGCGATCGCAGTTTGTTTAAATAGTGATAATATTGCGTAAAATGTGGTTCATATACTGATCGGTCATCTTTAAGGTCTAGTGATGTGACCACTTCGATTCGTGTTTGTCCATTTCGAGATGATTTATCGAATGTGGCAATCACTTTGCAACGTGGCAATCATTCTGCATAAAGATCTTAGTCCACATTTTTATAAGGTCTAGTTGACACAAGACCACGAACAACGCAACATGACTTTGTCTTTTTCAAAAACTTATTCTCTGATAAGGTCTATTTACGTTTATCTATGTACTCCTTCCACAAGTGAGAGTTAAGTGCAGTGCGAGCATGATCGAGACACGTCTTAGTAAAGTTGCATTGGCAAACTAAGCTGGTTATATTGACAATTTGTCATTAAACATCGTATAAAGGTCTCTAAAACTCGAATCCATTCTTTTCAGAGAGATGTTTGTGTGTGCGCGTTTATATTCGTGCGTTTTTTGCCTCGTTTATATCGAATACAAATAATGATATCGACCCCGAACCAATTCCATTTGACAGAAATTTGCAAAAGGTTTTACATTAATGTGGATTAGAGTCATTATTGCCACCACAAGCGATCGTAAATTGTTGAGAAGTGAAAGTGGGAGTATATGTATCCCAGTGTGGGCTAAGTGCGGTTTGCGGCTCAAAGGGGTGACATGTTAAATGGTTGCGCTGCTACAATGACTGTAGATTTATCGTGGAGGCAATTTTTTTTTTGTAATGATAATAAGGTATAAAGGATTTTGTTAGTCTGGTGGTAATGGCTAGCTATTTATTACAAGTGATTAAAAGCTAGAGCAGTTGGCATAGAAGTATTTCAGGTGATAAGGGCTTATACAGGAAGGGATAAAGAGATGTACCACCTCGTTGGGGAAGGAACTTTGAGTTAACTTAAAAAGGCAAAGGAACCCTTTTAAGGGCTCTTCAAAATTTAGCGTTTTTTTTTTTTTTATATAATTCGTGCAGGTTCAAGAGTGTACGCTCTTTTGGTGTTTGTCACACGACGTGGCCGGGGTGCAGATGGTTTGCGTCGAAGATGTTCGTTCACTACTCTCCGGGGGTGGTTGTCCTAGATATGATTTCAGAGATTCGACTGAATTTGCGTTGGTTGTAGTTCACAGTAAGTCTTTTGTTTCCATGTCATTAAGGTGTTATATTGGAAATGCACTCGCAGAGTATGAATTTTGAAATGATCTTATGCTGCGAGTGTTATGCGTTCATCAGCTTTTTTTGATCATTTCTCATTCAAAACTGATGTTGTTGCACAGTTTTTCCATATAGGAATCATTCTTGACTAAGGACGGACTTGAACTACAGACCTTCAGCTCAACAGTCGGTGATGATTACCATTGCACTACGACCATTCCCGTAGCTAGTTATAGCTGTTTGTCATCTTCCTAGTAGCATATGAATTTCGAAATGGAAAAACTGCACATCTTTTGAGCGGATCTACGAAAGTGGAAAGATCAGAACTGCTGCTCTGTTAGGCCATACATCATCGATCGGAAGAGGTGGTAGTCGAAGGAGACGATGTCTTGAGAATACGGTGTTTCGATGTGCGTTCTAACGATCTAAGCGTTTGTCATATCTTTGTTCGCTCGGCTCAAACGTTGCAACAACTCGTACCCACTACGTTAAGCTGGTCACACTATATACATAGCATAAGCTTCGATCCATAGATTCGATTCAAAAAGCCCCTTCCTATCTTCCTGCTGGAGCAGCAGTTCGCCAGAGAAAAGCGCCAGTCGACGTCTCTTGGCTTCAACTCCAACGATATCAAATGTCTCGCTGAGTTACGACCAATGTAAAGTTTTTGTTGGGTTTTACATAGATCTTCTTCTAGGTGCTCCTTCTTTGCGCTTATATTGCTCGAAAGTCAATTTTCACGTACAACAATGCTAATGAAAAGTCATATATGTAACGAAGATGCTCGAACTTATCACGCGAAGTTTCTGATCTGACAGTTCTGACTTGAATGTATCGCAAGCGGCACCTACTGGAAAACGCGAATTCCCATTTGTCTACCTGAAGTTACCTCAAAGCAATCCCCGTCCAATAAAATGCAATTTTTTTCCAATTCTCGATACAGTTGCTAAGCTCAATTCCTGAAGTAGCATTCAATTCACACGGCGATACAGGTTGAACCCCTTGTACAAATCCAAGTTTCATCTTTATTTATGATATATTTTATGCGTATCAACGCCTCTTGGTCAAAAATCATCACTTTATAGTTTTTTAACGCAAGGCTCAAAGAAAATTTGTGTTTTTGAAATTAAAAGAGATGACAGGTAACTGAAGCCTAAATTGTCCTTTTAATATTTCTGGACTACTTACTGCTTCATGCAATACGCCAATACAAAAACGACTTTTATGTCACTTGAGGTCTTCTGCAACATAATCGACATTTCGTTCAGCAAATAAATTTTAATGCAAATTCATTGCTCAATAAAATCAGACATAGTATAAATCAGCAAATTTATCTACTTTTTATTAGTCGTTAAGTCACATTTGTCGTTTTGATTTTACGGGTTCTGTTAGTTCAGTTCACATCATTTTTTTGGCGATAAATATAGTTCTGCATATGTCTAGTTAAAACCGGTTGCTTATTCTCTTGTCAGCTGTCAAAGAGGACTCATATGGTTAATAAGATTTTTCGAATTACACATTTATACACATACACACTATAAAATTTCACGTTCTCAAGGCTCTAGAATTTCAGATGAAATATTGCCTTTAGTGGCCCTGTTACGAAGTTTACGAGGTGTATAAGCGTTTCCAAGAAGGTCGTGGAATTATTTAAGTTGACGAGCGCCCTGGATAACCGCAATGATGAAATCGTCAAATCACGCTCAAATGACGCTTTTGACATTAGTAGTTGGATCATACAAGGTGGCGCAAAATTAATAATCCAATTTTGTTTTTGAATTACTTTCTTACGAATTAAAAAAAAAAATATTTTGAGTGAAGGTAATCTTTATTTGGATCTTTACTGTTAAGTAAAAAAGATGATATCCGTCAAGTGGCCGCCGCCAGTGTTAATACACATTTGTACCCGTTTTATGGCATTTTTCATGACTTTCCGCAAGCGCTATACTCCCAAGAGCGTGAAATAATTGGTGAATAATCGGTGGTGCTAGCGTAGCCCGAGTTTCCACGCCGATTTCGGTGTCGCGTCAGCAGGGCAAATATTCTGGCGCTTAGCTACTCGACTCCAATAGACTGGAACTACAGAAGACCAAGTAGGGTGTGGCCGCCACCGGATTGGTGATTCGGCCTAGAATATCGCGGCTGTGGCTGCTGATGTCGCCATCCTTAATCTCAACAACGAGGAGGACGATTTTGTGTCGCAAATCATCATAAGCGACTAGGCGCATTACCGTTTAAGCGGTTACGTCAATAAGCAAAATCTTCGTTTCTGGGGCACTGAAAATCTGTGATGATGTGATGAACGAAGAGCCATTAGATCCACTCAAAGCCATTGTGGGGTGGGGCGTTCACGCGGAATTAGTGATCAAGTCATCGGCAATACTGCTACTGGCGAACGCTACAGGGCCATGATAAACGGCTTCTTACTGCCGATATTATATAAGCGGGCCTTGATGAATATGTGGTTTCAACAGGACAGTGGAACCGAACACACCGCACGAATCATAATGGATATTGTGAAAGAAACACACGTATAATCTCCAGTTATGGCGATTTGGTATGGCCAGCAAGATCGCCCGATTGAACCAACCCAGACTTCTTTCTTTGGGGCTACTTGAAGTCACGGGCTTATGCCAACGAGCCTCAGACAATTGCAGCCCTTAAGGAGAATATTCGACAGGAATGCGAAAAGTTAGTCGTGGAAAGTAGAGGCTACATGATTTGAGGAGATTTGAGGAGGAGTAACAAGATTTGCACTATACGATAGCTTTTAGAAAAAAAGTGGGAATTCCACGAAACGGCCTCGATAAAAGCGTATGATCATAAATCTATTCAAAATGTATCATATCGTTGTAAGGTTGGAATTCCCGAAAAAGTTGATGAAACTGATGCAAGAGTGCCTAAAGAGAAACAGAAGTGTTAGATCTAAATAAATAAAAGACTGCATATGGGCAACGAGTGCTTCTTCATGATTATAGAAACTATTCAAAACAACTTTTTGCCAAGGGTGGGAATTAAGTAGTCCGCAACTTCACTTAGATCATTGCATATGCGTAGCCCTATATCGGAGAACTTCCAATAAACCGATTCCTTAAATCGATTTCTTTACCTTTTTCTTGCTTAGAAGATCCAAAGGGACTAAGTGAAGCATCGTTTCAAAGGCTGCAGTGAGGATTATTCGCAGTACCCCTGTTATCACGATGCATGCTACTCTTTGAACTCTATTTAGAAGCTTGGCATAGTTAGATCTGCACAGTGCCGGCCACTAGACTAAGCAGCCGTATGTGTTGTACATAGGTCTAACAACCGCGGTATACAGCCAATGTGTAATATGGGGTATAATAGCCCAAGGCTATTTTGCAGGTGTATAGGGCAGTTGTTGCTTTTTTAAGCGTTGTTCCGCATTTAATTTCCTGTCGAGTATCACGCCAAGGTATTTCGCCAGGTCTGCGAATCTAAGGCCAGTTCGCCTAGGCCTGTCTTCATCAAATCTCTGATTGATGAGAGATGTTTCCCGCTGAGTGCTAGTACCATATCATCTGTATACGCAATGACTTTGCACCCGCTGTCCTCCAGGGATAGGGTCGTTTAGAACAAGCACCTACAATTGCGGTGATAATACTCATCCTTGTGGTGTTCCACATTTTACTGCCCTTTAGGTGTGGTAGCAGCAAAATTTCGAATGAATCAACCTACTTGAAAGCATTTATTTATCCAGAGTATTATAGGTAGGTAGATAGGTAGGAGTGGCCGCCTGATATCAAGATGCCAGGCCCAATTAGAGCTTATGCGCTGTTTTGATGCCACCACTCAGTGACCTAGTGTGCTATTATTAGAGTTTCATATCCATCCTGTGGAATTAAGGAATTTGATGATATTGCAGAATCCTATTTCCCTGAATTCTGATAGGTCGTCGAAGGAGATTTTGCCGAGTAGGCGCTGTCTGGTTCTAGCTAGAGCCGGACATTCACACAGGAAATGGGTGAGAGTTTCCTTTTCCAGTGGATTCTTGCAACTTCGGCAGTAGGTGTTGAATGGGATGCCTAACTTAGCAGCGTGGGTACCGACAGGCCAGTGGCCAGTACAGATGGCTACAATTCTGGCAATCTCTTGTCGGGGTCTGTTAGTTAGGTCGAGGGTTCTTTTCCTGTTATAGGAGGGCCATGTTTTCCTTGATATGACGCAGTTGCTAAGACTGCACCATCTGGAGTTCGCTCTCGAGAGAAAGTGTTGTAGAAGGTTTGCCTTGACCAGTCTGAGGGGGGGGAGTACTGCCTCCGCCAAAGAACAGTCGAGGGAAGAGCCGTGCCTTGCTAAAGCGTCAGCCTTTTCGTTTCCCTCTATTTTGCTGTGGCCAGGAACCCAAATGAGAGTAATGTTGAAATAGTCTCCTGCACAGCTGATTACATCCTTACACTGTGCAACTAATTTTGATTTTATGGAGTGAGAGTCGAGGGCTTTGATAGCTGATTGGCTATCAATATGTATATTGACATCTCTCTTGGTAATAGGATAGCGCGTGAGTAACTTGCAAGCTTCCTTAATCGCTAGTATTTCCGCTTGGAACACGCTGGCCGAGTCTGGAAGTCGCAACGATTTGGAGATATTCAGTTCCGCTGAGAAGATACCCGAGCCAACTCCACACTCCATTTTCGAACCGTCGGTGAAAAAAGCTACCTGATGGTTCTCAGAGTGCAGTCCCTGTTTCCATGCCATCCTGGATGGGAAGTGGACATGGGCAGCTTTATTTGGGTTTTTTTTTTTTTTTTTTTTTTTTTATAATTCGTGCAGGTTCAAGAGTTACGCTCTTTTGATGTTTGTCACACAACCTGGACGGGGTGCAGATGGTTTGTGTCGAAGATGTTCGTTCACTACTCTCCGGGGGTGGTTGTCTTGGGATTCGAGAGATTCGACTGAATTTGTCGCGTTGATTGTAGTTTTACAGTAACTTTATTCCATGCCATTAAGATCTTATATTGGAAATGCACACGCAGAGTATGAATTTTGAAGTGATCTTATACTGCGAGTGTTATGCCTTCGTCAGCATTTTTTGATCATCTCTCATTCACAACTGGTGTTGTTGCATGGGTTTTTTCCGTATAGGAATTTTTCTTGGCTATGGTCAGACTTGAACTACAGACCTTCCGCTTAACAGTCGGTGATGATTACCATTGCACCACTACTTTATTTGGGTTGTGTATGGGTGTCGTGAAATCGGTAGCAGTCGTGGTAATAGGTCCAGCACCTTGCTATGACCGTAGGGTTTAGATGACCAGAACCCAGATTCTCTGAGTCTAATGGCGCTACAGGCTGCATTATATCTGATGAAGAGGTCCAGAGGGAGGAGGTTTAGGAGTACGTTAAGTGCCTCGGTCGGAGTAGACCGAAGGGCATCGGTTACCCCGATACTGGCCGATCTCTGTACTCGGCTTAGTTTTGTTATGTTGTATGCCCTACTTAGGGCAGGCCACCATACGAGCGCTCCGTAGGTGAGGATGGGGCGGATGACAGCCGTGTACATCCACAGCACCATTTTGGGTCGGAGTCCCCAGCTTTTGCCGAAGGTTCTGCTACAGGCATAGAAAGCGACACATGCTTTCCGTACCCGATGTTCGATGTTTATCTTCCAACTGAGCTTGGGGTCTAGGATAATTCCTAGGTGTCTAGCCTCGGAAGACAAGGAGAGTGACTGGTTGTTGAGTCGAGGGAGATTGAAGGCCGGTATCTTATATTTGGTGGTAAACAGCATCAGTTCTGTTTTACTCGGATTGACGCTTAGGCCGCATCCTGAGGCCCAGGCGCTTAGCTTAGTCAGAGCTCTCTCTGAGATTTCGCTAATTACCGAGGGAAACATTCCCGATACTAGGGTGACCACGTCGTCAGCATAAGCAACCGCCTTTAATCCGATTCTCTCGAATTCTTTCAAAATTTTATCGATAACCAAGAGCCATAGTAGAGGCGATATTACCCCACCTTGGGGTGTGCCTCTATCTACGGTCTTAACTATAGTGGTGTTGCCCATCTGGGCCTGAATGATCCTAGTGGATATGATCCATCTGCTAACAAGTCCCTCTACCCCTGCCGTGGTGAGGGCTTCTTGGATCGATTCAGTGTGAACGTTGTTGAAAGCACCTTCTATATCTATGAAGGTAGCTAAGGTAAATTGTTTATGGTGGATGGATTTTTCGATTGTCTGCACGACTTCATGCAGGGCGGTCTCAGTGGACTTGCCTTTAATGTAGGCGTGTTGGGACTTCGAAAACTTTGTGTTTCCTAGGGAGTCGCGGATGTGCCTGTCTAAGATGCGTTCGAGGGTCTTCAGGACGAAGGATGTGAGGCTGATAGGTCTGAAATCCTTTGCGGATTCATGACCGCGCTTGCCAGCCTTCGGGATGAAGATACATCGAACTCTTCTCCAGGCTAGGGGAATGTAGTTGAGTTTCAGCGAACTTCGATAAATCACCGTTAGCCAGGGTATAACCTTGCCCAAATTCTTTTGTAGCATTATAGGAAATATCCCGTCAAGTCCCGGTGACTTGTATGGTGGGAAGCTGCTGATGGCCCAAGATATATTATCGGGGTTGATGATCAAATTAGCATCGTCCCGTGGTGTGTGCTGCGTATGATGAGGGACCTGCGTAGTAGTCCCGTAGTCTTTACATCCGGGGAAGTGGGTGTTCAAGAGAAGTTCCAGGGACTCTTCTGTGGAATCTGCCCAAACACCATCGTTACGTCTAATGTAAGATGGATTCTGGTGCTGTTTGGATAGGATTTTGCTCAGCCTGGCAGCATCCTTTAGTGTTTCGATAGACTGGCAGTACTCTGACCATGCCTGAGCTTTGGCTTTGCTAATGGCCTTTTTGTAGAGTTTAAGGCAGTCTTTGTAGGGTTTCCAGTATTTGTGTCTGTGGCAGATGTTGAAGAAGTTATTATACTAGAGTATTATATTACCATTAACTTCTAACATTAGTGATGGTTAGTGGTTTTATGTTGTAGAAAGCTCCTTCAATATCGAGGAATGCAATCATGGTGAATTGTTTGTTGGAAAGTGATTTTTCAACGATACCAACTATCGTGTGTAGAGCTGTGTTTACTTATTTGTCCTTATGGTAACCACATTGCGATTTCGAAAGCTTACTTTTTTGTAGGTTTTCGCGAATGTACACATGCACCAGTCTCTCTAGTGTCTAAAGAAGGAGAAGAAGGAGGAGAGACTGATAGGTCTGTAGTCTTTTGCAGTTGTGTGGGAGGTTTTTTACTGCTTTGGGTATAAATGTAACTCTTACTTTCCTCCAGGATAGTGGTACATGTGTCAATATAGACTGAATGAGAATAATAACAAAAGCCATGGCTCGAGAATGCCGTACGCACGTTGCATCTCTACCGGGTAGATTCCATCCGGACCTGCGGACTTGTATGAAAGGAAGCTATTTACTGCCCATTGGAGTTTCCTTTTGCCTACTACTTCCTTTGAAATGAACGGAGGACTCGGTATGAGTTGTTCCAAATTATAGTTACTAGCCTCTGCGTTGTCTGGAAAATGTGTACTGAGCAAGAGGTCTAGTGACTCTTCGCTACTCAAGGTTGCGGTGCCATCTGGTATGTTAATTAGGGCGGGTATAGTGGGACCTTTTGACAGTATCTCCCTTTCTTATGCCCTTGTTATCTCGCTTATAAAGTCTGAGACTGTTCTTTTAGCGCTTCCAGTTCTGTATTTCTGTTTTGTTTTTTTTGCTTAGTTGAAAAGCCGTTTGCTTTCTTCTCTAAGGGTACCAAGATCAGCAGACCATCATGGAGGCCTGGTTCCCTTTTTTGGTCTGCTACCCTTGGGCAAGACTTTAGAAGGGATTTGCTCATAGCTCCTGTTACTTTAGCCGCCAGTCGTTCAATGTCTGCATGCGACTTGGGGTTGCTTAATTGAGCGGGGTCAAAGACGCCTTTAAGGTTAGCCTCATATTTATCCCAATTGATCCGTTTAGGATTCTTAAAGGAGTTTTTGTTGGGATCTCAAAGGTTAGATGGAGTGAATGTAACGGTGATCAGAGAAAGAGTTCTTTTCCGATACCGAGATATTGGAAGAATTGGATACCAAATAACCAAAACTTCCTTCCTATTTTCTGTTACGAAGGTTATTACAAATAACAAGGACTGTTTCAATAATATAAGTAAGTAATACTTCACCTCTTTTGTTGCTACTGCCCGAAATAATTTGGCAAGCATTCGCGTCACATCCTATTAGGACCGGTCTTTTTGTCTGTTCTGCCTCACTTACCATCCTTCTGATGTAAGGGCCCGATATCGTCGTAGGCCAGGTATGCTGCGGAGATCCACAAGCCTTCCTCACGGGAGACCCCTCCTCTGGCAGTAGTCGCAGGTGCTGTAATTACTTTAAAAAAATATATTAATATGGAATTTTGCTTAAATGCAGCTTCTAAGGTTACCTTCGCAGTTAGCGTAGCGCGATTAAGAGGGAAGAAAATAGAAAATAGATCCGAGATCCTAAGGATAATCTATGGTGGAAAACAGGACGAAGAAACAGGCGAATGGAGAAAATTACATGTAGAACTCGAGGGACTCTATTTGGCCCCAAACAATGTCAGAGTAATAAAGTTGCCAAGACTAAGATGGGCAGTAGGAGACGTAGAACATATGGACAATGGACGAGTAGTCAAATGAACAATGAGTAGAAAACTCGAGGCAAAAGATCGCCAGGAAGATCGCGCCGTAGGTGAGAGGACAATATAAGGACGGAATTAAAAGATATGGAACAGATAGGCACTGATGACAGGGGGGCTTGGTGAAGGGTTGTCAAGGTGAGTCTGAAATGTTGTCTTCCATGTGGGTTGTAATAATAATAACAGTTACAATATACTCACTATATACGAGTATACATATTTGTATGTGAATGCAGTTCTTTTCAACTGCAAGTTCACGAATGGAAGAGTTGTTTTAGCATTAGTTATGCGCTCCTATATCAAATTTTAGATACCAAATTTACATGAATCCTTCAGTACATCAGCATAGACTGTCCCTGCATCATTAAAGCCAGCCAGAATATTAAAGTCACATGCTCATACCGGTGAGCTCTTCATGGCAGATTCAAATTGCACATATCTGCAGTCTTGGCATGAATAATTCTTACTAATTGCTCTGTCCTTAGACTCAGAAGGCGCAGTGGCATGGTTAATCTAGTTGTTACATTATTTTCAACGACTGCCTCTTCCCATCCAACCCAACTTCAACTCATTACTCCAAAAATATTGACCGGATTTCATGCATATGCTTGTACTACACAAGTGGCCTCCTTCAACATTTGCATTTACACAAAAAAAGTGTTTTCACTACTTCATTCCCATGGTTCCCATGGCCCTGTTTTTTTTTCCGCAGAATGTTATGACTGACCCATCTAAGTCGCCCACAATTAGTCTGCCGATCCATAACCGCAAACATACCAAAGCACATCCACTTAAAACTTTCAAATTTAATTACTCGACAGCTGAGTACAATTACTATGATTGCCACACAAATGCACAATTCTAGAAAAAATGGGAAACGATGAAAAACACAAAAAAAAAACATTTGTGTACCCACTAACCAAGTGTATTTGTCCAGCGTCCACAGAGATTGAAGCTGACTACAGAGACGTACTCTGCTTCTACCCATTCTGTACATTTTTTAGTGCAAATTTGTTCAAAGTACCCGGCACACTCTTCAATTTCAAAATAAAATACACGAAAGATATTTAGTGCCGAGGACGGGATAGAGAGTGAGAAAAAGTTGCGTCTCCCATACCATCATGCCTATGGATAAACAAGCCGGTTAGGGGTAGGGCAGCTTCAATGAAATTGCGGAGTATGTGTCCCGCCACCCAGATCGGGGCAGCCTTTGGCATAAAGAAACATTATTCATGTTGAAACACGGACCGTTAAGGTCTCGAGTTGCACCTTTGCGTCCTGTTTCGTTTTTACGCTTATTCCAACGTAACCCGGATACCTGTATAGCTAGGTTGTATGGATAGATTGATGCATGGTTGCATCCATAAATCACAGAATTTTTATACAATATACTATGTTCGCATAGCAGTGATGGATGAATAACAGGGTATTTGAGGGGAAATAACAGGAAACAGATACAGTATCTCGACGGCAAGATACTTTAATGGTGGGTTGTGGCACATAGTATTTATTGTATTTTTCTGTGGAAGCAAGTTACTGACGTTAAAAGGATAGATTGGTGGCTTGGTGTTTCGGTTATTAAAGCTGTCCTGTGGAATGATTTTCCTAAATGATTGAACGTGAATTAAGTCAGATAAGAAATAATGTTTTTCTCTTTCTTGATGTTGATGGATGCGAGTTCAGAGAAAAAGTTAGGAATGTTAACCTTCTGTTCTGTAAAGGTATTATGAAATGCTATTAATTCTTATTTTTCGATGCTCTTAAACATTTTTTTTTTTTTTTTTTTCATTCATTCATTCATTTTTTATTATTTCATATAAATTCAATAAACATAATTATAATAAAGCTTGTAATACTCTGTTTTGTCGACGTGTGAACATTTTAACATCACTGAAATCTAATCGACTATATGCTTGTGCTATGATAATACGAACAGTATTCAAAAAATACTGGGAATCGATTTAAAAAATCATTCCGTACCCGTTTATATCAATCGTTTTCTCTTCAGGAGAGTATTTTATGGATTATATATTATTAGAGAATTTCAGACATTTACTGATTGCGGAGCATTTTCAATTGGACGCTCTTCGAAATTTACCAGTTTGGAACATATTTTGCTGTCACTGGTAACGATTTGGCAATGGTTCATTATGGTTTCGTATACTTTTAGGTGCTTTCACTGGTTGTTGTTTTCTTCCTTCTACTGCACTCATCATCTTCCAGTATGGTCCTGGAAACGCTTATATCACTGGTGAACTTTATATTTAACATCTGTAACGGTCGATTAAACAATTGGTTCAGCCAGGTACTTTCGAGAAATGTTTACGAACAAAACCGGCGAAGGAAATCCGCGAATTGGAGCAATATGAGGACATCCAACAAGATGTGTCATTATGAATTATTATTATAATTAACAGCTATTTCCAACTCGAAAGTTCAGAGCATCGTTGACAGCCCTTCGCTAAGCCTCACTGTCATGAGGGTGTTTCTTCCATGTTCCGCTGTTCTGTTCAATCGCTTGTACGTCATCCTATCTTCGAAGCGGTTCTGCTGGTCTTTTTGCGAGTTTTGTTCATTTGACTGTTCGTCTACTGTCCATTTGTTCTACATGTCCTGTCCATCGTAGTCTTTTACAATTTTATTACTTGGACAAAGCTTGGTGTTGAATAAAATTCCTCGAGTTGTTGATTGTATAGTTGTGTCCAATCGCTTGTTCCTCCATCCTATTTTTTACCAAAGAATCTTCTTAGGACCTTGTTTTGAAAGACCCGAAATCTATTTTGGAATTGAAGCACTTCCTGGAGCATTGAAATCCATTCGCGATAAATTGCTCAACCACCTTAATAATTGAATTCGTTGACTCCTGACTAAACGCATTTTCTCTTCAGAAGATTGCATCTTCGCCTCCATTCTCCGATAGCACAAATGGAACAAAGTCTCTCGAATCGTATAATGGCTTCTTCATCCAATTTCGACAATGTTTAAGCCTCTGCACCGTAGAAGGGGATTGTGTTAATTAAGATTTTGTAGAGTTATTTTCGTTTTTCGGGGGAAGATCCTATTCTTTAATTCTCTCTTCAGTTTTTGTCAAGATTTATTCTATGTCTGATCTCAACGCTGATGTCGCCGCTTGTTATTAGTGAACCGGGGTGGATGATGCATTTGACTATTATTATTATAGCTGCCAAAGTTAAAGCTCTGACCAAGACGTCAGCGTTGTGCATTTTTCTTTGATGATAGTGGATGCTATTGTATATCTAGTGCTGTCCTCTGAGAATAACTTAAATTTATAGTTTTTTTGACATAGGAGGTCCCTATTAATTCAGTACCAAACTTAATAGAACGAAGTCATTTGCCCTTACTGAAACGAATCTACGCTCCAGCTTTCATCCTGTTTCCGGCCAACGATCCACAGCCGCTATGATCCCTTGCCCTTCAAATCGTCGAATTCCGCTGATTTCAACTTTTGAGGCACTAGTCTCAATAAGTCTCCCTAAACGGAAACTTTATCTTTCCTGCTATTACTTAAGACCCTCAGAGCCCACACATTGCTACCAACTCGTCGTGACATTATCATCATCTGTGGCGATGTCAATCTCCCACACCTGAAATGGGTTCAGTCTGATGATGAGATCCATTATATCCCCGCTAAAACTTCCAAAGAAACCCTTTTGACAGATCATCTATCTGAGTCCGGCCTTTTGCAACTCAGCAACATCACTTATAACATGGACAGACAACTCGACCTCTTTTTCTCATCTGATCCCGTAAACTGCGTTGTTAATCATCTTCTCTCTACTTTAGACCTCTTTATTCTTCTTTATCAGTAACTCTTTCACTCGAGACTCAATTCACTATTCTTCCCGTCGAAAATACGTACTGTTTCAATTGCCGGAAAGCTGACTTCGCGAAATTAAATAATCTGCTCAAAAAAGGTAATTTTAACTTCCTTCTTAACCCTAACTCACACATATCCTTAAATGAAATCTTTGCGCTATTTTACACCAATATTCTCAGCTGCTTCATTCTTTCAGTCCCAAACTCACCAAAAAGGAATTGCACTTCATCTCCGCCCTGGTATACCAAGGAACTACGCTCTTTGGGCAATAAAACAAACAAAAATTGGCACGCCTATCTTAAATATTCCTCTGCATCTGACCTTTCTAATTACATGCAGTCCTACACTAAATTTGCACAGCTATGTGAATCACTTTTGCAATCTCCCTTATATCTGACCTCAAGTGTTTCTTCCACTGCATTAATACAAAAAGAAAAAACCGATAGCTACCCCGCTACATTTAATTTTCTCAATAACTCTTCCAATGAACCCGAAGTAATCGCCAACTTCTTTGCTCATTTCATCAGCCCATCATTCACCGACCAGGATCTTCAACCCAATCACGACTATTTTCGATATTTGAAAGACTGCCCCCAGTCGTCTCTTGTTTCACTGAATATAACTCTCGACCTAATCGCCGAAAAAATACGCAACTTAAAGGACGACTACTCTCCCGGTCCCGACTCTCTGCCTGCCATAGTTTTAAAAAAGTGCGAACCATATTATTTTACCTCTTACCGCTCTTTTTCAAAGCTTAATCTCTCAAGGACTCTTTCCTAAGCTTTGGAAATAGGCTCATATCATTCCAAGTCCACAAAAAAGGACTGAAAAATGATGTGTCCAACTATCGTCCCATTGCCAATACCCTCTCATCATACCCAAACTTTTCGAGAGCATCGTTTATGATGCACTATTCTTTCACTGCAAACTAATATTTTCTCCTAACCAATATGGGTTCCTAAAAGGTCGATCGACAACCGCTAATCTGGTCGAGTTTGTTTCACAATGTTTGTGTGCACTCGAAGCTGGCAAAGGAGTAGACGTTGTCGCACTGACTTCAGTAGAGCCTTTGACAAAATGTCTCACCAAATTATTCTCTTCAAGCTCACTGCCCTCGGTTTCTCTTCCGGTCTTATCTCATGGATCAAATCTTATCTTGAAGATCGTCAATATAACGTTATCTTCAAATCTTCTATCTCTGATCCAATTAATGCTACCTCCGGTGTCCCGCAAGGTAGTCATCTCGGCCCACTGATATTTATTCTTATCATTAATGATGTTGATAGCATTATTCTGAACTGTCAGCTCTCCATATATGCTGATGATATGAAAATATTTCAACACATACGTTCCCCTCTCGACTCCTGCCCTCTCCAATTGGACCTTAACAGGTTCAGTACTTGGTGTCAAAGAAACCATCTCGAGCTCAATCTCAGTAAATTCCAAACCATCACTTACTCCCGCTAGCGCTCTTCCTCACCACCCAGAACCTACATTATTCGTAATGAAACCGTTCCCCCTGTCAACTTCTTGGTTGATCTAGGGGTCATGTGACCGTGAACTTAACTTTCGCCTGCATATCGACAACATTATCAAATATGCTAACTCTGCCCTCGGTTTCGTGAAACGTTGGTCCAAAGAATTCTCGAATCCTTACGTTACGAAATCATTATACATCACTTTCGTTAGGCCCCTTCCCGAATATGCTAGTCAAGTATGGTCCCGCTCTTACGAATCCCATACTACGCGTATTGAAGCCATTCAATGCAGGTTTATCCGTTTAGCCCCTCGTGACCATCCTTGGGCCGACTCCCTTAAATTATCACCTTATACGGATCGCCTAGAATTAATCGACCTCCAACCCCTTAAACAATGACGTGATGTTGCAGATATTCTATTTATTCACGACTTTCTCAGCGATAACATTGACAGCCCCTCATTATTGCACATGATTCCCCTTAACATCAACCCACGTAACCTTCGGTCCACGCCCCTTTTCCGTATAAACACTCACCGCACAAATTATGGCTACCACGAACCAATGTCCAAAATGCTTCGTAAACCTTTTCCAATCTTTCACCAATCTTTTCGACCTTCACCTCAAAAAGTCCAGCCTTAGAATTGCCCTATACCCCAACCCTTCACACTCTCCTTAATTGTTTCTACCCTGCCACCTAGTTAATAAGTTATACCTAAGTTATAGTTTTGTTATTAAGGCTTGCATCAAGCTAATAAAGTGCACCTATGGGGGCGACAAATCAAATCAAATCTTAAAATTCATAATCTGTGTGTGCATTTCTAATATAACTAAAAAGAGTTACTGTGAACTACAACCAACGCGACAAATTCAGTCGAATCTTTCAAAAAGTTTTATAGGACAACCACCCCCATCTTCGACACAAACCATCTGCACCCCGTCCAGGTTGTACGACAAACACCATAAGAGCGTAACTCTTGAACCTGCACGAACCCTGTAAAAAACAAAAAAAGGAACTACATAGCCCCCAGAGGCAGAGATATTTCCGGTTGACCTCATCAGGCGACGAGCCTACTCGAGATGTTCACATTTATTGATGCGACTTACTTTACTTAATCTGCTAAATCGATTAAATGTTACGGTGTTTTCACAGATTTTGAAGTAAAATTTCAGTTTTTACCATACCTACCAAAAATCATTCCACTGATGCTTAAATACTGGCAGTTCAACAGTTCAAAAGCTCCAAATGACACCTCTTGTTGGATGGTTCTTTATATAATAAAAGTAGATCGAATTCCTTACTGCAAATCAAATCCATACATAATTTGCATATTACTTCTTCCACGTCTTCTACCACCTGAGCCTTTCACGACACTGAGTCTCGTCAAAATCGAGAATTTAAGCGCTGAACTAAATTCCCGATAATCATTATGCACCCAAAATCCCCCGATTAAGCTAAATGCATTAAAGTGATTAAAGAAACTGCCCCGATTAAAACCGATAAATTGCTCTGCGGAGTTTTTTACAATTGCCAAACACCTTGATGACACGAATGATTCATTCATCCAATTATGAAAAATTAATTTCACCATCGGGATCAAGGGTGGGGGCGTTGAATCCGCGACACAATTATGCGTGATAAATCAAACAAAATCCATTAAGACTTATTCAATCAACTGCCATCTCAGTTCGATTATAATGAAATCGCCTTTAATTTAAACCATCCCTGTGGCGTGTATCGGATTAAAAAATATTACTCCCGGAGGGTGGAAACGTTGAGAAGAACGCGCACATCCCCATTGATGTCCCACCGTGACGAGTATATACCACTAATCCGATGCTGTCTGATGATGACAACTAACGAATTGAAATAACAGTTTTACCCTAATCAATACCGGCATGAAACGAGTATAACCGCGTCGATATACTCGTAATAACTTTAATCGATGAAAAGTGTGGGACCTAATGGGTGAGATCTTCAATGAGCATGTTAATAATTTAGCAAACCATTCTAGCAAGTGTGGGTTTATCAAGTAGTCTACCAATAAGCACGATAAGACATAGAAAAGCAGAAAACGAAACATCTTTCTCACGAAGAAATATACGTTGAGTATGCATCTCGTCGAGCTGGGACATGGAAATCAGACAGCACACACAGCAGTAGTCGAGTGTTTCAACCTCTCTCGCACCCTCACCACGTATACACGTCGGCGGTTGGCATTTTAATGAAACTGCTTCCGACATTATGAGGACCATAAAGGCTGTCCTTATTAGCCAATTGCCACATTGTCGGCACTCTGCCGCACTGTGTCCTTTTTATCCACTTGTATTCAGTTAGGTGCCGACATGAAGAGGCCAGTTTATATTATCCTGTCATTGTTAATTTGCCCGACTAAGCCCATTTAACGCATCAGTGTGTAATGAGATCACAAGGACTTTTGCTGAACTTAGGCGTGCTTTCACACCGTCACCAATAGCCATGGACAACTGTTATCGTTTACCTATAGTCAAGGTACATATACCCGTTTTCCTATGTTATTGTATCTCTGGTGAAACGCGGTCTTATGATGACTAAGCGTTTCTCCATTCCTTTCGCTCTTCTCAGCTACTGGACATAACAAATATTGATGGTATTGAACGACGAGTACGGTCACCATCGTCACTTTACGCACTCCATCTTCATCATCATCAACGCTGTCGCCATCGTCATTGTCCTTTAGGTAGAGTAACACATTTTATGGTACCAGATGTTAACCTTTGAATTCGAAATGAAGCAGCAGTGTGTCAACATTCGACGAGAGTTGGTCTTTTAGTATTTGCTACATCATCGTCTTTGGTGAACTCGCCCACGTCCCATTTCATACCAACAAAGACTTATATCAACCGCACTCGTTGGTATTGGAACGATCCAGAGCAGGTTGACTGGACGAAAAGGGGTACTCAGTCCCAGTGGACGATGTGAGAGTATTTGCGAAATTACCACATTTGGAATGCCTCTAGGGATTACTGCTGGTAATCGATTTATATTATAGGAACTGATTCGTAGGGCGGAATCGAAGCAGTGGCAGGACAAGTTCCATTAGCAATTGCTCAGAGTCGTCGCAGTCGCCCCACGAGTTACTACATTCAATTAGTTTGCACACATGCACGTACAAATGAATGGAGGTACAAGTTACTTATCTTGAAGAGCTTGTAGCAAATGGGATATGTTGAATGAAGTCTGCATTTTGTATGATGAGAGGCTTCGATCTGGACGTTTGGAGTAACAAGTAGGATTAGGCCTTACATACGAATTTACAGGTGTTGAGGGCGTATTGCTAAGGGAAATCGCATTCAAAATACACTGAGCAAGAAAAAAAGTGACAACGAGTTGCTTGGAAGTCCTTTTAGAGTATTCCCATGGATAGCACTCATCATTAGCCGATCAGGATGGGTTAAGCCCATTCAATTATTTTTATTGCTCGCCCCAGTTGGAGTAAGAAGAATGTTGGGATTCTAGATTGCATGCTGCCGATGAATTTAGACAATGTATCCCAGGGTGATGTCCATCTTTTGGGCTCTTCCTTTAGTTGCTCGAAAAATTGTCATTTTTTTTTATAAGTTCAAGAGTTACGCTCTTATGGTGTTTGTCACACACAACCTGGATGGGGTGCAGGTAGTCTGTGTCGAAAATGTTCCTATACTACTCTCCGAGGGTGGTTGTCCTAGATAGGATTCGAGAGATTCGATTGAATTTGTCGCGTTGGTTGTAGCACGACATATGAGAAAAGGTCATATGTTCACCTCACATATTCATATGTCCACATATGTTCACATATTACTCCAGCAACTCGAACAAAACTCGAACTCGGTGCAAAGAAAAGTGAAAAGCATCGGCCTAAGCAAAAGCTCGATCACATACGTAAAGGAATATGCCGAGCACTTCTTCTTTTGTTGTGAAGAGTGCAGAAAAGTTCAAGAACCTCGGGAATAAGTTTGATTCCCTTATGAAATGTGTAGAAGATATCAATTCTATTATGGAGTCAATGTTCGCACAAAAACTCAGGACAAAATCCCTGGATAAATAATTGATCACCCCAACAAAACTAGCCCACAAAAACTCGGAGAGCACTTCACCCAACACCCGTGGTGTCGAACTTAAGCGAGACCTCATTTCCACCTTCAAAATATACCTCAATCTGTTAAATGTGAAAAAATTCAATCAGAACCTAAATTCCCTTCAGTCTGACACCGACGTTCATTTTAACTACTCATCTAATAAAAGTGCTCCACCCCTTTCTCAAGTAGACCCTTTGCTTAAAGCTATAGTAAACAAACCAAATGAAGTTAGCAGTGAACTCCAAGCGATCTAATTGATGAAATCCACATCCCCGGCCATCAACCCATCGTTTGTCAATACATCCATACGTGATGAATTGTTTGAAGCCAATGTGTCTCCACTGCCGCCAAAAACTACATCCTCAGTGTACATACAAACAACCGAAGGAGCAATTTCTGAAGACCCAACTGTCCGATACTGGGGGCTTTGGCCAAATATGGACTTTAAGCGAATGGAACCAGCGATTCCAAAAACTTAAAAAAGGGAACGAAGTAATTTATTGATCGAGCGGAGCGTAGCGGAGCGAGAGCAATCACCCACTTTTTGGCCTAGCGCGTGCATGTACGGGGAATATAGTGGAAAATTCATGCACGTAGCTCTAAGAAACCTAAAAATAAGCCTAACATTTGTGATAAGCGCCTTAAGCCTTAAACTAATCTCCATCATAACTCGAGCTTCAAAACAAACTTTTTTTCCCATCTTTCACCCACCCATCCATCTCCCATATACAGACCTCTTCCTATGCTTCACCAAAACCGTAACGTCAACTACTTGTTCGCCACCACTAGTCCCACACCACCAACCCTTCCTAATTTTTTTCTAAATTTCGATCTTAATTCTGGAGTCAAGTATGCTGATTTTCAAAACTCCCGCGTCCGTAACCACTCAACTCCCGCCTTTTCTAATACATACACACGAAACTATAACCAACTCCATTTCTCTCCCAACAGCTTCAACTCCTTCCTCAACAACGTCTCTACCTAACCCCTCCCAATCTTTCGTTGATCCCCTTCTGCCCCATCAGTCAAAATTATGCACCCCACTGAATGCTGCTATGCTTTCTCTCGTCTAAGAAATAAAACGATGTATGAGAACATCCGTCACTTCTTGGCTTATCTTCGCGATAACTCTCGGTTTACTATGAAGGTAAAACTGTCACAGGAAGGTCTCCCTTCTGACTTTGCCAGCTTCAAGAACATCTTTATTAGGTATCACAAGTTGTTCAATATCTCCCCGTAAAGGTATCAAACGATCAAGATACCTTTCGTCGATATATCGACTCAAACCGGACATCCCACCTCGAGCATAACCGATCTTGATCTAACTTGATCCCTAGCATAACTAACCCAGATTTGTTCGCATGAAATTTTAACATCTACCGCGACGACGATGTCAACGGACCTACCAATAGCTGCCCTTGTCGTGGCGTTTTAATAGCCGTCCTAAAATAAATCTAGTCGATTCCCTTATTGAGATATTCTCTTTCCCGTATCTCGACTTCGTTTCAATCAAGATTGAACTGCCCCGTAAAGTGCTCTATTTCAGCTGCTTTTATATCTTGCCATAAACTCGCCGTTAATACGATTGATAGCATTAATGATTTAAGAGATCCCCATGATGAAATCCTTCTCTTCGGTGATTTAAATCTTCCTTTTCTTAAATGAGCTCCATCAGACGATCAATCATTTTACATTGCCACTAATCCCTCTGCTACCAAAGAATGTCTCTTCTTAGATCGCCTAGCTGATTCACAAATCAGCCAAGTTAGTGGCATCTCAATTTACTTGGGTAGACAGCTAGACCTGATTTTCACAATATATACCTTAGTTTCTTTGTTTCACTTTGTCCCCTTTCCTTATCAATTATCAAATAATAATTATCGACAACTCCTCTTCTTCTCTAATTTTTTCACGACTCTCCCTCACTGAGCATTTTCCTTCTTTCGACTTCGAAGCAAATTTCAACCTAATCAATAAATATCTCAATAGTCCCCCCCAATTTTGACAGTCTTACAATAAATGACGCCATATCCATTTACTACAGAAAAATATTTAATTCTATTTCTCCCTACGTTCCCGGTTTCCGATTTAAACATTTATCTCCTTGGTATAATCGCAGGCTCAGTTCACTAGGAAACAAAAAAACAAACTGTGGGTAATCTCCCTTCGTACCCAATCCCCTAATGACTTTTCTAATTATATTGTTACTTATCTCCAATTTACCGAGCTTCATAACTCTCTCTACGAACGCCTTTGATCGAAACGCAAGCCAATCTTATTAGCGATCCTAAGTCCTCCTTCAATTTGTCAGCTACAAAAGGAAATATGATGGCTACCCAACCTCACCCTCTTTCAATGACGAAACCTCGAATGATCTCAAGACTATCGCCAACTTTCTTGCCACCTATTTTAAACAATCTTTCGCCGATGACTCCTTTGTACCGGACACTACTTACTAAATGTCTCCCTTGAACCATTTCTCCCACGGACTATTGACCCCCATATCATCAAAAATAAATTGAATCAACTGGGCCCGATGTTCTGCTTGCTATATTACTAAAAAAAAATGTTCCTCCATTCTTTGTGTCCCTCTCTCAAAAATATTCAACTCATCCCTTTTTTTTGGAGAATTTTCGCAGATATGGAAAACAATTTTTTAGGTTTTTTTTTAGTTTTAAATTCATTTTTATTCATAGTTTCTTAGATCTATCTTTCCTAGACAAAAATGCTTAAAACTAGCTTAACTATCCCTACAACTCTAAGAATTTTACTGGCCGTAGACGGACACTCTAAAACAAACTGCATAATTTTAACATACGAGTATGCCTTTCGATTACTATATAAAAAACTTACAATCAACATTATTATAATTAACTTGAGCTAAAAATTAAATTTAAAATAACTAAACCTATCTTATTCTAACTTAACTAATATATATATGCAGATATAAATATATATTATATATATTTTATATATATATATATATTATACAGGGTGTGCCAAAAAGCTAGAGCGTGTAGGTCTGGTCAAGACTAGAAAGAAATCGTATGGGAGGGGGGGTCTATTCCCCCCCGTTTAGCCTGGAGGGGCAATTTTCTAAAAAATTAACTTAATTTGGAAAAAAAATTATTAAAAATCAGCAGTTACATCCACAATGCCGTAATATACTTTTCTGTAAAGCCAGAAACCTCTTCTTTCATCTTGTTTTTAAACGAAGCTGTTTTAAGGAATAGTTTTTGAGAAATTAATTTTCAAACTCAAAATTTTGAAAAAAAAAAATGAAAAAAAAAAATTCGAACTTTTTTTTTTCAAAATTGTATGTAATTAAGTACTAATTTTTTTTTCAAAAATTCAATTATCTTATTAGTTTTTAGTTAAAAACAGAAAACCGGATGCAAAAATGTCTTGTAGTTTTTGAGAAATTAAAAAAAAACCCGAACCATTTTTTTCTAAGAAAAACCTTTTTTTTTGGTTTTAACCGGTTGGACTTGTAGGCAAATTAATGTAGGAAACATCTTTTTTATTATTTTTAAAAAATTCAGAGTTTTATTATAATAAATTTTCAATATGATCCCTATTTTTTAGAAGGCAAAGATTATATCTCCTTCTAATGGCTGCACATAAGTCTATGCTTGACAAATTTTCCTGCAATTTGACTCCAGCGACTTCAATCCGTTCTTTCAGTTGTTCCAAAAATAATATTTCCACTTCGTAAACATAATTCTTCATGAATCACCACACATAAAAATCTAGAGGAGTTAAATCTGGTGATCTATGTAGGTGGTCATTCCGTGGGGCCCCTTCTACCGACCCAATGGTCACTAAAATTATCATCCAGCCAGTTTCTAACCCGCAAGCTGTAGTGTGCTGGTGCTCCATCTTGCTGGTAGATTAAATTATTTGCTAGGACCAAAGGAATGTTGTCCATCAAATCGGGCAAAAGGTCTCGTAGGAACTGCAGGTATGATTCTCCATTAATAACGGCATTCAAAAACCGGGGCCCGATTACAGTTTGTCCAACAATACCAAGCCAAACATTACAGTTAAAGCGGTGTTGTGATTTATTTTGTTTTTTGTTGTGTGAATTGGTGCTACTCCAATGATGCAAATTGTGGAAGTTAGTAACCCCATCTCTGGTAAACTGTGCTTCATCCGTCCAGAATATCCTAGCAAAATAGTTTCTTTCAGTTTCATCTCGAAGCAGTAATGATCGACAAAATTCTGCTCTCAAACACTTGTCGTTTGAGGTGAGTTCCTGAACTGGCCTAAAATGGTACGGGTGTAAGTTTTCGGTATGAAGCACTCTCCATGCTCTAGATTTGGGCACTCCAAGCATAATAGCTATCCTCCTTGTACTAAGGGAGGGATTACGTCGGACCAAATCCAAAATTCTTTCATCTAAGATTCCTGATCCATCTGTAACTGATCTTTCGCTTCTTCGATGCTCTAGCACTCCGTGCTCTCGCAGACGTCGGTGGATTCTTCAAAACATGCTACGACTGGGACACCTCCGATTGGGATATCTTTCAGCGTAGAGTCTTTCGGCTTCACGATCTCGACCATTAGCTAAACCGTAGCAGAAGTGCATGTCCGTTAATTCTTCTCGAGAGTATGAGTTTGACATCGTAATGTGTTGATGAGTTAACATCCAATTTGGAAATGGTTTTTTATTAAAAATGCGATGCCTTTTATTTACATTTGGGTTGCAAATATTTTGTTTTTCAATAAAGAAAAATTGCGTTTTTATTGTCTTAAGGTCCTAGCGGGTAGAACCCATCGGCGGTGGCATCAATGAAAAAAAAGGATTAATCCAGGGTTATTCCAATACTGTGTCACTTTATTGTATCCTCAAAAAACTCCGATTTTTTTTTAAAAATAATAAAAAAGAGGTCAATGTTTCATACATTAATTTGCCTACAAGTCCAGCCGCGTTAAAACCAAAAAAAAGGTTTTCCTTAGAAAAAAATGGTTCGGGTTTTTTTTAATTTCTCAAAAACTACAAGACATTTTTGCGTCCGGTTTTCTGTTTTTAATTAAAAACTAATAAGAGAATTGAATTTTTGAAAAAAAAATTAGTACTTAATTACATACAATTTTGAAAAAAAATAGTTCGAAATTTTTTTTTTTAAATTTTGAGTTTGAAAATTAATTTCTCAAAAACTATTCCTTAAAACAGCTTCGTTTAAAAACAAGATGAAAGAAGAGGTTCCTGGCTTTACAAAAAAGTATATCACGGCATTGTGAATGTAACTGTTGATTTTTAATAATTTTTTTTCCAAATTAAGTCAATTTTTTTTAGAAAATTGCCCCTCCCGGCTAAACGGGGGGAATAGACCTCCCCTCCCATACGATTTTTTTCTTGTCTTGACCAGACCTACACGCTCTAGCTTTTTGGCACACTACTCGTGGGACATCCTGTATATATGTATGTATGTATTTTTTTTTATTTTAATATAATTTATACATTTTTTGTTTTTGTTTTTTATTCTTTTTTTTGTCCTACCCTAACCTACCCTAACCTACTCTACCCTATCCTAGCCTATGTAATCCTGCCATTGCTGTTAGGAAAGCCCCTGGCCCTATTGTATAGGACCTCGTTTCGTGTACTCAGATTCGGGTGTCCTATGTAACCCCAGACAAGTCCTAAGACATTGTCTCTCAAACACCCGAATCCTTTCTATTAAGCTAGCTTACTTTCACTCTCGAATCAAGTTGGTTGCTATGAAACAACCATCTTGTAAGAGCAAAAGCGCCCCGGGCCCTCGCCAGAGCATAATCTATATGATTGTCAAAATATAGATATTGGTCTAGTCAGATCCCAAGATATTTGACTAAACTTTGTTTCGCCAGTGGGCGCCCATCCTGTCCAAGAATTGAGAGCCTGCGCCAATTTTTTCTAGTGTCTCGAGAGGTCCTAGACAAAGGCGTTCTGAACAAAATAGTTTCTGATTTCTGGCAGTTGATTTTCAAGTTTTATGACTCCTATTCACAAAAAAGGTCCGAAGAGTGATGTTAACAAATACCCCAACTATTTTGTATGACCCTTTAAATTTCCACTGCAAATCTCTAATTTCCTCTTAACAACATGGCGACCTCAAATGCAGGTATACATGCAAAAACCATGTCTAATTTGTGTCCTTCACCCTCTCAGCATTAGAGAATGGGAATGAAGTCGACGCATTTCAACTGATTTCAATAAAGCTTTCGACAAAATCTCCCACAAACTAATACTCCTAAAAATTTCTTCCCTTGGCTTTGAACCCACTGCATTGAAGTGGATATTTTTTTATTCAAAAAAACCTTTACTACAGTGTTCGTTTTCTTAGCTTTTTCCGGCGTTCCCCAAGGCAGCCATCTAGGTCCATTTCTTTTCATTCTTACCATTAACAACATATATTGTAGTTTGTCATCAAAAATTCGCACTGTACGCCGATGATACCAAATTCTTCAAGACCACTACTTCCAGTCAGGACTCTTCCTTTATTCAATGAGATCTTAATAGTTTTTCCATCTGGTGTTCCAGAAATTGCTTGGAGCTTATCATTTCCAAATGCCAATTAATCGCCTTTTCACGTAAACGAGTCAAACCTCCTCCTATTAAAATTAACGTTCTGAGAAACATATGGTCGGGCATTGTCGCGCCGCAAACTTACTTTATCATGTCCTTGTTCATATTGGGGCCGTTTAACATATAATGTTCGGTAGCAAGCTTCTGGTGTCACCAAATACTCAGTATGATCTGGATCCATAGAAGTTTGGTTTGCTTATTTTGTTGTTAATTTTTGAAAATATTTTTTCCAACCTTGATACGAAGAAAGCTTTTAAAATTGTTAACCATAACATTGTGTTGGAAAAAAATAGAACAGCTGGATTTCCTGGCTTCACGCCCGACTGGTTCGTACCTCAGATCACAAAGATTGAAAATTGATGACACGAGAAGTATGATTAAATTTTTTAATTTCGGAGTTCCTCCAGGTTCTGTGTTGGGATCCATCCTATTACTAATTTATATCAATGTATCGCTTTTGTAGATGATATAGGCTACTGGCTTGGTTCCCACAGTGCCCTGATCTGATTTGTATTGATTGGGATCTAGTCTATCAAGCATCTTAGCGTTAGTTCAAAAATTACACTTTTTTTTTTAATTTAGCTATTCCAATTATTGTTAATGCTGACAAATTGGAAAGTTGGAAATGTGTCTCCGAGGTATCACTTTCAACTTTCCGTTACAGTCTTAGCTGCGTGATAATTGTTTTTTGGTTAAGAAAGTGGATGAGTTTGGATACCTAGGGCTCACCATTGATTCCACAATGTCCGTTGTCAGTACACTGTGATTTTTTTATTAATACTTTAGTAATATCTGTGACAAAAAAATATAGTAAAAACTATTTGTTTGTTGGACAGGCGAATACGGTACATATGTAGATATACATATATAAACAAAATGGGATCAGCTCACCAGGAATCAAGCTACAATTCTAGGTCGCCTACCTTGAATTTTGCAAGCTTTTACCTGGATCTGTCCAGATGTACAGACAGGAAAGCCTTTACATAAGTCTTCCCTACCCCAGCTTTGCAAGGTAGAAAACTAAAACGTACATGCAATTTTATTTTCATGTTTATAATCCGTCCGACAAATTCTATCATGCACAGCCATATGCAATAAACCGCTTTCCGGTTTTCAATAAGTTTAATTCAATTAATCGTTAATACGGGAATTTCCAAAACTTAGTTTAAATTTTAATTTAGTGAACAAGAAAATTGACTCCCAAAAATAGGCAACATTAATACTGGCGGTTGGTGAATTGGGTTTAGTCAACATTATGGTTCACGTATTTGATGGTATATATAATAATACTAGAAATATTATAATACATGTTTTTAATTCACATTCACTTCGCGCGAGTTTGCAGATTTGTACGTACATATGTATGTTTAAAACACATAAAATATCACATACAGTGTTCTCGAATTTCAAGTGACACTTGAAGTCGTGGGACCAACTTTAAACACGACCTATAGTTTCGGAACTAAATCTTTTTCATTTGCTCAAGTAAGTAGAGCTTGAACTTGCAAATATACTATATTGCAAAAAAAATAATTATGCTAGGCCTTTAAGTCCTTGACTAGAGTTCATCAGTCTTTGAACTCAACTACCTTAACTTCCATCGGTAGTATTTATCTATAAATAATGGAACATTCTACTTGCAGAAAACTTGTGAACCCTTCCTCCTTTATCAAATATCTAATTACTAGCAGCGGTCCACAAATTTCAGTTCCTATAGCAGCTCTCAACTGGTAGTTAAACCGCAAGGACAACCTACACCAGTGCAAATTCACATAAATTGAACACTACATAAAAACATTGTGCAAATGCACGAAAGCCTATCTCGCCCAACCGAGTTGACCGCAATTCAAAGAAAAACTACCGGACAAATGTCTATCACCACAGCCATCACCGCGACGCTAGGTCGCTGTCACTCAAGGGAAATTTTAATGAAGTAACAACATTGGATTGCCGCTGCTGCTGCCACCACGGCTTACCATCATCAAATCAACGTTAAACTCAGACGTTTAACGGCTAAATCCACTGTTAGAACGATTTCGGTTGAATCGAAAATTGTCATCGCTCCAGGTACGAGTAGATTTGCTATTATTTTGTCCTTAAACAACTTGATTGGTGTTCTTCGGAGTATGACGCCAGAACTATAGATGTGGCTTGAAGGAGCATGTGAAGGAGGCGTGTGGTTAGATGAGAACTGTGTGTGTTTGCGTGGCGGAATATTTTAAAACACGATTTATCGATTCGACGAATTCTGTTCTATTGTGTTTCCAGTGTGCGTTACATCCGTGAACATAATAAAGCTATCGGAACGTCTCCACATTATCATGGTACATACGGATACACATACATAAGTGTACTTGGTATATTTAGGACAAAAGAATTGAGGCCATGAGTTACAAATGTATAATAGGGATAAGCACGGACGTGCTCAACGAAGGACGATGGTATAATTGGCGACAGTAGCGCTGACGGAGACAGGCAAGCTCATCAATCAGGATTCAGTGGAATCCTTTTTATCAATGTTCGCACATTTGTCAATATCGTTGTGAGCTACAATGGACAACGACGACGACGATGGGACGATATTTTGTGTATCGGTTTCGGTTTCGGCCCATGTAAATATGTGCATGGATGCTGTCATATGTATAGTATGTGCGTACAAGTATTCTTTGATTGATATTTACCAAGTGATTACGTGGATAGGAACTGCTGTAATTGGATTCATTGCGGAGTTATGGGCATTGCATGAACGAATACATGCTTACGCGTATGCCTGCTTCATTAGGTTTTTTGCTGAAAGGTAGTTATTTTTTTCGGGTCAAGGATGGAATCCAAGGATTCAGTAAAAAGGGTGGAACTGGAAATACACCTTTAAGTTTTCGTCAACTGGTACAAAGTGTCAATGTTGTTAGAACAACAACGATTTCCGTTCAAAAAGTAAAGAGAATTTTCGATATTTGACGTCTTCTTATTGCCTTAATGATCATTTTATAGTCTCCGTTAGTTAGCATGTATGTACTAGTGACAGGCCTTATTTCAATTCCCGCATTAGTGCTGGAATTAAATATTTGGAATATCATCTATGCTTGCCAAACGATGGCTCCTAAGGCATCCCTTTCTTTTGAGGAATAGATAAAAGGTGGCACGTCTGGCTTATACATATAGAGGTATGGCATCGTTAAACTATATTTTGGCTAAATATTTATTTTAAGGCTTTCTTTTTGTTTTTTTTTTATAGGGTCGTGCAGGTTTAAGAGTTACGTTCTTATGGTGTTTGTCACACAACCTGGAATGGGTGCAGATGGTTTGTGTCAAAGATGTTCGTCCACCACTCTCCGGGGGTGGTTGTTCTAGATATGATTTGAGTGATTCGACTGAATTTGCTTTGATTGTAGTTCACAGTAGCTCTTTTGTTTCTGTGGATTTTGAAGTGATATTATTCTGCGAGTGTTATCCCTTCATCAGCACTTTTTGATCATCTCTTATCCACAACTGATGTTGTTGCACAGTTTTTCCGTATAGGAATTGTTCTTGATTATGGACGGACTTGAAATTCAAACCTTCGGCTCAACATTCTGTGATGATTACCATTGCACCACAATCTGCCTTAATCCGACATGGTTAGACCGTTATATTTGGAAGTTTATGGTTAATTTTTCTCACCGTTATTCACATCATCTTGTGAATCGAAAATAAACCCACTAGTCGTCCTTTAGTCAAAGCTTTTCTGTGTAAAAAAATCAACTGGAAACTGGTTCTGTTTCTAAACTGGTTACATTGACCTGTCAGTCCTAAAACTATCCCAAGAATTGCAAAACTCAGTCATCATTCAAGTATTTAAAAAGGATGACCGAACACCATGCAGTTGTGTCAAGATCTCAACTGGAAGCGATCATGCTGCATTCTATTCTAGGCACGTTCAGGTTCCTGTTGATCATGCACTTTATGTGATTTTGACGCCCCCACAGGGGCACTTTATTAGCTTAATGCAAGCCTTAACAAAAAAAAAATAACTTAATTAACTTATTAACTGGGTGACAGGATGGAAACGATTAAGGAAAGGGTGAAGGGTTGTTGTAAAGGGTAATTCTAAGACTGGACTTTTTGATGTGATGGTCGAAAAGATTGGTGTTAGTTTTGCGAAGCATTCTAGACATTGGCTCGTGGTAACCATAATTTGTGCGATGAGTGTTTATACGTAAAAGGGGCATGGACCGAAAGTTACGTGGGTTAATTAATTCTAGACGATCCGTATAAAGTGGTAAATTAAGAGGGTCAGCTCAGGGAAGGCCACGAAGGGCAAAACGGATAAGCTTCCGTTAAATGGCCTCAATACGCGTAATATGGGATTCGCAAGACGGGGACCAGAATTAGCGAGCATTTCGTAACGTAAGGATTGGAGAATTCTTGGCACCAACGTTTCACGAAACCGAGGGCAGAGTTGGCAATTTTGATAATGTTGCCGATATGTAGGCGAAAGTTAAGTCCACGGTCACATGACCCCTAGATTAACCAAGAAGTTGACAGGAGGACCGGTTTCATTACGAATAATTTGGGTTCTGGGTGGTGAGGAAGAGCGCTTGCGGGAGTAGGTGATGGCTTGGCATTTACTGACATTGAGCTCGAGATGGTTTGTTTTCCACCAAGTAGTGAACCTGTTAAGGTCCGATTGAAGACAGCACGAATCAACAAGAGAAGATATGTGTTTGAATATTTTCGTATCATCGGCATTAATGGTCCGAATAAATATCCCGGGCCGAGATGACTACCTTGTGGGACACCGTAGGTTGCAGTAATTGGATCATATAGAGAAGATCTAAAAATAACGTTTTTTTTTTGCGATCTTCTAGATAAGATTTGATCCACGAGAGAAACCGAGGGCAGCAAGGAAAATAATTTGATTAGATATTTTATCAAAGGCCTTGCTGAAGTCAGTGGCAAGAGCGTCTACTTCTTTGCCGGCTGCGAGTGGACACAAAAATTGTAAAACAAACTCGACTAGATTAGTGGTTGCCGATCGACCTTTTAGGAACCCATGTTGGTTAGGTGAAAATATGGGCTTGCAGTGAAAGAATAGTGCATCATAAACGATGCTCTCGAAAAATTTGGGTATGCATGAGAGTTTGGTAATGGGTCGATAGTTGGACACATAATTTTTCAGTCTTTTTGTGGACTGGAACGATCTAAGCAAAAGTTCTTGAGAGACAGAGCTTTGAAATAAAGCGGTAAGGGGCTAAATAAAATAGTTCGGGCAGTTTTTTAAAACTTTGGCAGGCAGACAGTCGGGACCGGAAGAGCAGTCTTACTTTATGTGTAGGTAGCGTATTTTTTCGGTGGAGTTACGGGTTTGTTCAGAGAGACAAGAGACATCTGTGGTAGTCGTGATCGGGTTGAAGATCCTGGTCGGTCAATGATTGGCTGAAAAAATGAGCAAAAAGTTGGCGATTATTTCGGGTTCGTTGGAAGAGTTTTTAAGAAAATTAAATGTTGCGGGGTAGTTATCGTTTTTTTTTTTTTGTATTAATGAAGTGGAAGAAACATTTGAGGTCAGAGATAAGGGATGATTGGATATGGTGTAAGCTCCGGCGGCTATAATCAGGAAGAGAGCGACATTAGTTGATGCGGTTACGGACTCTGAAGACCAGCTTTAACTGAAGTAACCCAAGGTCTTGTAATTGAGAAAAGAAGACTTGAATAGTAGGTAATTTTCTGCAATTATTTCAACTTATTTTCATACCTACTCTCTTCCTGACTCTGCCGGCTAGGCTTCTCTGAAGTTCAACCTTAGTCGGTGGCAGTTTTTTGCTTGCTGAGAAAGCTAGAGAAGGTTGTCGACTACTTGTACTACTGGGCGTCTACGTAACATTTTTTCTCCGAATTTGGACTTTGACTTGACTAACTTTGCCGACTAAGTTCGTCTGAAAGAAGCACGTGAAATGTAACTTAGAAAATAAGATCTGAATAGTATTAAATTTATCATATATTTTTGATTCGAGAAAATATATAAAGAATCCAATGGTAAAATAAAAACGCTTTCCATAATTTATTCTGTGGTTTCCCATTTAAGACTTGACCATACCAATCCTTATTCCGTAATCTGTCTCTTGATCCGTCGGCTGCGCGTTTTGTGGAGAATCATTGCAATTCACAATCAATGTCCTCCGTAAGTACAAATTGGCTCACCTTTCTTTTTCCAAAGGCAAGTTGCGCAATCACAAACATCCTGTTAATTCTTGAAATTTTTTCTTGCTTAGGGATTATAATAATAATAAGTCATTTCTGGTACAGATTTAGAAAGATATCGTTTTGGCAAACAATCACCATGGATATTTTACGGTGGCCGTAATTTAGAGTGCTTACTTCAGTTTTTGTCAGTAAAAATCGACCCACCACACAGGCTGTGTGGGCTATAGTAGAAGAATTCTAGTCAACATATTCACTGTAATGTTCCTGTGCCAGAATGGCACCGGTCGGAGTGCCAAAAATATATTGTAGCTATTTCAGTTCAAAATGAGTCAAATCCGTGGATTTCACGCCGTTCACTGAAGCTGGGTCAGTCCAGTAACTTAGTCTACATGCAAGAGAACTGAAGTCTTTTAAAGCGCCGTAACTTCTCTGATTGGTCTCTGCAAAGATCCTGAATTTCATCAAAAAATCATCTTCAGAGTTGAAGTTAATTTCTGGCCTAATGGTTTTGACAATAAGCACAATATGCCTTATTGGACAACAGCGAACTCACATGTGCTCCAGACACTTCATTGCTCCACGAAGACTTACCGTGTGGGGTTGATTTCATACCGGAGGTGTGATGGAATCCCATCCTATGACAACGGAAGATTGGGCCCAATCGGATGGCCTTGACATCAGTGATATATGGTTCTGACAAGATGGTGATACATATATGCTACCTAGTTGGTCAAACAGTTGATCTATTAAAGCAATCGGGTGATCTCGATAAAACAATCAAGTCGAATGGCCACCTCCTTCAAGAGTTTTAGCGTCATTGGCTTCTTTTTAAGGGGTCACGTTAAGTCATCGAGTTATGCTAGCAGACCAACAGAGCTCATGCTTGTCGTTATATTTATCATGTGTACTATGCCTGGAAGAAGTTTCAGCCCGGTATTTATATTATTCTGTGTTTATTAAAATACAAAATTGTTAACAACTAACATTAAACTAAGACTAACAACTTCCAACGCAGTTGTAGATCCTCTGTATCTATATCTATTTTAATCTCTCTGGTGTATCTTTCTGCTAACTTCCCTTAGAGCAATACAATTCTGAAATGCTTTTCTCAAAATGTATTTTTTTAAGAATTCACTTAAGTGCTTTCAAAGGTTATGATACCAATTTGACATTTCAACCTATTGAATTTGAAGCGGAAATGTGCATTAATGCCATGAGCTCAACGCTCAAGCATGGCGTTTACCTTTCAGCATTGCAGCGTCATTCCTTTGACTATCACCCTAATTGAATTCTCAAAATTATTTTTCGGTTTTTTCATCACAAAAATGTTCAACAAGAAAACAAAAATGAAGGACAATCCATGACATGCCATCATATT